>CM068829.1:90622110-91255443 GCA_028554795.2 Sinohyriopsis cumingii | reverse complement strand
GATATCTGAGTACAAGGCCAAGCCTAATTCCAAATTTATGAAGTTTTGGAAGAAAACTTGAGACTCACAAAATGGTCATTTTATTGTGTCGTAGGTTTTAATATAAGGTTGTGGTAAACAAATTATTAGTATTTATTTTAATGTCAGCCTGTCGAATAATTTTTAGTTGTGTTCATATATAATTTTAGGACGAAAGCACTATTTTGGGATTAGTGTGAATTTCTCGATTACATCATTGGTACATTAGCCTATTCAAGACTATGTTCACAAATGTTTGAAATCATAATAAATTTCCATCTCAGGTATAAACAGAGCATCAGAGTTTCTCTTAGAACCATTTTGACATGAGTAGGCACATGGCAAATGAGGGGCCCCGAGTGGCCGAGTGGTCTAAAGCGCTCTTCGTTACGGATCACTGCCATCTCACCTCTGTCTGCGGCGGTTCGAGTCTAAGATTCAGCCAATGTGGGCATGTGAGAAAGCTTGCCAGTAGCTTCTCGTGGGTCGGTGGTTCTTTCCGGGGTTTTCCGGGTTCTTCCTCCACCATTAATACTGGCCGCCATGTATAGCCCATCGTGCTGAAAAATGGCGTTAAACCCCACAACAACAACAACAACATGGCAAATGTTACGATGATATTACTCCTTATACTTGCTGAATGTAGCGTTGTGAAATCGATCGTCTTGGGTGACACTGATCGATCCGATGTGGAAGAGGTCCGAATTAGCCTAGAGGACGAGAAAGCCAAAGGACCGCTTATGCTGAATACTATGTAGGTGTTAATGTAACAAACTGAAGGCCTGAAACGAAAGGCTGATCAACGGATAAGTCATGGTAATAATTCACCTCTTTTGTCTGCAGATCGAATATCAGACGTATTCAATTCGTCTCGTCATTTTTTGCTTAAATGTATGAAAACCAATAATTTGATTCGCTTCACTAACAGATGTATCAAAACCAATAATTTGATTCGCTTCACTAACAGATGTATCGAAACCAATAATTTGATTCGCTTCACTAACAGATGTATCAAAACCAATAAAATGATTCGCTTCACTAACAGATGTATCGAAACCAATAAATTGATTCGCTTCACTAACAGATGTATCGAAACCAATAATTTGATTAGCTTCACTAACAGATGTATCAAAACCAATAAAATGATTCGCTTCACTAACAGATGTATCGAAACCAATAATTTGATTCGCTTCACTAACAGATGTATCAAAACCAATAAAATGATTATTTTCTCTAATAGATTAAAACCATAATAAAATAATATTAAGTGTTCGAACTTCACAATATGATAGACGATAACGACACTTTGCTAAGTTTTCGAACTCGTGAATTTAATTTATCAGCAACCTTCACGGCTCTTTTATGCCAGCCATCGCAGTAGCGCCGTGATGTCATGCCAACTATAAAAACCCTAATAGGGTACTTATTTGTATGGTTCCTACAATACATTATGAAAATTCAAATTATATTACAATATACACGTCTACCCAATCCATCGCTATCATGTCCCATTAACAATTACATTCTATAAATGTAACGTAGTTTGAAAGATTTGGAGAATTTGGTGACTTTGTCAACGGTTATGAGACAATTGTTTATCGACTTTTTAAAATTTTAGTTACTTATTTCAGGCTCACACAGAAATCGAACTTCGGTTACATCTAGTGTTGGCTTTGCCACTACACTATCTCAGCAGCTATATGCACCTCGGCAGAACGTGATTTTCTTTGACGTCGAGGTGAATGAAAGAAACAGCTATGATTCTTTAACTGGTAGATTCTGATGTTAGTATTCCTTCTCTGTAACAATTATGAAAACGGACAGTACGAACATTCATCTAGTCATCTCGAAAGACAAAGTTGAAACAGAAATGGCGTATTCAGTAAATGCACACTACGTACTAAGGTAGGTCACTGTGGTGACACTCTGCGCCATAGTCACAAGCTTTTGACACCTTATATTTTAAATCAGAGACAATAGTCCAGAAGATTTATCTCCGAATCTTCGGTTGGACATTCTGTCCAAAACTTAGTTCAAAACGAAATAATCCTAATGATTCATTAATTGATTCCCTAACAGCAAGCAAATGCAAGTGAACGCCCTCCTCCCAAATTGTTCCTGTATTAAATCAATAAAGTTGAATCATATTTTTCAATGTTTGATGACATATTTCTAAAACCCCTTGTCTTTCAGGCTGATGGACAGAATAATTATACTGGTGGATGCCTAATTCATGCACAACCTTTTGTAAATTTCCAGACATAACATTTTACCCTTGATCAGATTGGACAGATTGGGAAGGTCGAAAGGTGAAGAAAAAACCTTGACCAAATCTTTAATGATGTTTTTAGTTTTACTATTTCTCAAAAGTAATTTCCTCTGTAAATCTCGTGGATGCACACATTATGGTCAATAAGTATTGGTTGTCTGACTTGGTCTTAGGTAAAGGATCCACAAAGTCTACCAATATTCTGCCAAATGGTTCGTCAAATGCAGGAATAAGTTGCAGATGAGCCTCAGGTATCTTCTGGTTGGGTTTTTCTTCCCTTTGACAAGTGTGACAAGACCTACAGTATTTAGAAACATCACTTTTAAGTTTCAACAAATAAAAATAATTCAGTATCTTGTAATAAGTCTTATTGACTCCTAAATGACCAGCCAAAGAAAGTTCGTGGTCTAGACCTAGATGTTCCAGTCGATATGACTTTCGAACGACATATTGATAACTCACTGATGCTTCCCCACCAATGGGTACATCAGGTGGACTCCATTCTCTCACAAGGACCCTGTTTTTCACAAAGCAGCAAACTGGTAATTATGTGGCTTCAGCTTCGCAAATAGCAGCCACAAAAAGAACGAGGTCGCAGGATCTATTCTTGTTCGAAAATGAGTGAGTGTCTTTGTTACCCTGATTAGAATAAAGAGAAAGGAGTAGCAAAAAGAGAATCAATGTGATCAATACTCTTGATTGATCACTATCAGGAGCAAACGTGACTTCATCAAAAGACTAACTAATAAATATGCCAGCTAACGGAATAGTATCCTGATCAACATCATTCTTAAGAGCGCTTTTTGCCTTATCTCTGTTAACTGCACGAACAGTATATATATATATATATATATATATATATATATATATATATATATATATATATATATATAAGGGATTTCAATCACAATGGGATCAGTTTTCTGATCTAAGCAAGGCTTGTCGGTTACAAATGGATTAACCGCGACATCGTCTCCAGCTAGATCATTGCCTAGTAATAAATGATTACCTTCGATAGCTAAAGAAAAAACTGTTCCGACTGTCACGGGTCATAATACTAAGTTTGATGCCAAATCAACACAGTGGAGAGGAAGCTAAAACAAAAGTCACACTCTACACCCTGAAGAAGAACACTGTCACTAGAAGAAGACTTCTTAGAAAAAAATGCAATGTACCTGATGATAAAATACTCTGAAACGCTATTTTTCATCCTGTAGCAATTAGAAATTATGCGCCCTGTCTATTTACAATAAGTGTACGTATGAAGAGATCAGGGTTTATGATCAGCCTTGCCAGACATTTGATTCCTAAAAGTTGTGCCAGATTGAGATTTGAGACTAAGATGATTTGGTACCAAAAACCTGCTGAGAAGAAGACTTATTGACAAATGAAACTTTTGAATAAAAGGAATAATCATCAGCTGTACCAGCAATAATTTCCAGCGTTTCGACATTTTATTCATCAGATATGTCTTGACAACACTATGGACACAATTCTTGAACTCTTCAACTTGTATGGATTGTATGAGATTATCGTAATCTGGATCAACCTTTCGCTGAGCACCACCTATCAAATAATTGTTTCTTTTCGTTTGGAAATTCAACACGGACTTATCCAGTTTCTTTTTTACAATTCCTAAATCTTTGTCGATATGCCTTAGGTACCAGCTCATAACCCTTCAAGATACATTCCCTAACTGCATCATGATCAGCAACTTGTAATACCAACACTGAAGTGTAGACTTCACGAGGCCTGTCATTAAGAACACTTTGCAATAATAAAATCAAATGCTCTCTTGTTCATTTCAAGTTTTCTGCAATTTTTGCAAAAGGAGGAAAGTATTTATCTACTTCTTTGTTCTGAAAAGTGGTACTAACCTAATATTTCTGGTAACATCAAAACCGGTACTTGTTTGTAAAGGGGAATTGATCCTTTCAATCTACTTTATATTGCATTTCCCTATTTTCTCTCTAAATTTGCATTTCATTTCCTTCCCTTCTTCTCTCTCTCACTCTCTGTCTGTGTCTGTCTGTCCCTCTCTCTCTCTCTCTCTTTGTCTGTCTGTCTCTCCATATATATTCTCCTCTTCTCTTTCTTAAATTGCAAAGACCATACTTTCTTTCTGAAGCTGAAGTTTTGCTAATTCCAAATACATCTGGCTATTTATGTGCAATTCCTTTAATTTCCTACCAAAACGAGAGACAGACTTATAAATCAAACTCAAAGCATCATCATCCAAAATTTTCTTTCCCACCAAATAAAGAACCAAAATAAGTATTGTTTCTTGCTTTATTAAAAGTACTTTTACTTTTGAAATATCAAAATGTCTGGCAAACTTAACCAACTCTTCCTTTAAGCATGGACTCTAACCCTTCTGGGCAGGATTTGAAACAATATTGACTGCACTAGATAACATCGTGAACGCTTGTTGCTTCCACTAAAGATGTTTGAAATGTGTGAAATAAATATCTTTATCAGGGAGAATGAAAATACATAATCAAGGTCAATTTAAATTTAAAACACAATTTTAATATCTTTGAAATGTTTTAAAGAAATTCAGATCCCGGATGAGACCCAAATTTCTGTTACGGCTTTATGGTCTTAAGCTATGCAACAGAAAAAGCACAACCAACCATTTTTTTCCCGAGAATACAAAGTGAAATATTAAAAGGAAATGATTAGATTATGAGCGAAAAAGATACAAAATAATCCCAAACGTTCATTCACAAGTCCAAAAGTAACGAGTGTTCCAAATGAATTCCAATATTAAATGTGCTGATGAACCATTAGTCTTAAATAGGTGGATGCACCAACAGTCTTGGTGTATGACAATGATATAATCCAGAATGTCTTTGAATAAATTCACAATAATCACAAAATAGCGTTTTAGTCCCCAAAGGCAGTGAGCAGTTTGTAATTCAAATAAATAATTTAAATGAATTTATTTCTCTCAAATTATATCTGAACACAACTAAAAGTGACCCCATATAATGATATAATGGGTTCGTTTACCACAATCTTATATAAAACCTAAGCCATTAAAAATGACGATAATGTGGGTCACAAGTTCGTTTCCAGAACATGGTACGTTAGTAAATAAGGCTAGACATTAAACTCATTTAAATATACACATATGACAAAAATCAGGTACACTCCAGAGTTCTATCCTCATTCATAAACGATGGTCAAGCAAGCACACGCTATAAACTAAATATGAATCTAAATTCACTTAGAGGAAATGAGCATGTGCATTGCTCTTACAGGATTTGAATGATACGAAAACCAGGATATATGCATTACTCTTTGTCAATTTTGGTAAGAAAAAAAATAGATTAGAACAGACACGTGTCTCTTAATGAACTGTGATTCTTTAGTTGTGCTAGATGCAGACTATTAGCATAATGTCTTATCAAGGTTTGGCTCCTTGAGGAACTGGGTGCTCGTTAATACTGCAAATGTTCAGAGTTTCAAAGGAAAAAGGTCATGGGTTTGGGAGACATATACTGCTCCGCTGCTTTGTTTATTGTGCATAGAGGAAATTATTAGAATTTAAATATTCTAGCTAGATACATTATTAAGAAAATTTATACATTCATCATAACTGATCATTTTTAATTTTTGTGTCAAAAAAATAGCACTGAATCTAAACCAAGAAAACTTGACTTTATTCCAGTCCGATGGTTTTGGCATCAGTTCTTCTTTAATCTGCTCGACAATGCATACATGTCTTTAGTTTATGGTTTTTCCTTTTCATTCAATCATCAATTATTTCTTACGTTCTTAGTTCTGAGTACAGGAAATATTATAAGATCTTAGACTTCATATAACTAGTAAAGGATGCACATACAGATGCATGTGAAAACACAGCAACACGTCTTATCGGTGGGTGCTGTTAGTACGGATGTCAAATGGCTCTTTCTTCATGCGAATTTCCACGCGCGCTGGGACCTTCAATCTTTCCGATTAGCTCCATGTGTCATGTTATCCCGCATCTTAAAATTCGTTGGCCTCTAATAGAGACTGCTCACCGAAAACCATCACACCTCTTATTTCTAAATAATCGTACGCATGCTTGAATAGATAGATGAAATAAAATCACGACACAGTAAAAGGATTGTTGTTGTTGTTGTGGGGTTTAACGCCATTTTTCAGCACACGATAGGCTATGTATGGCGGCCAGTATTAATGGTAGAGGAAGAACCCGGGAAACCCCCAGAAAGAACCACCGACCCACGAGAAGCTACTGGCAAGCTTTCTTTCATACCCACATTGGCCGAATCCTGGACTCGAACCCACGCAGACAGAGGTGAGATGGCAGTGATCCGTGACGGAGGCCTCTAATAGAGACTGCTCACCGAAAACCATCACACCTCTTATTTCTAAACGTGACGGAGAGCGCTTTAGACCACACGATAGGCTATGTATGGCGGCCAGTATTAATGGTAGAGGAAGAACCCGGGAAACCCCCAGAAAGAACCACCGACCCACGAGAAGCTACTGGCAAGCTTTCTTTCATACCCACATTGGCCGAATCCTGGACTCGAACCCACGCAGACAGAGGTGAGATGGCAGTGATCCGTGACGGAGAGCGCTTTAGACCACTCGGCCACTCGGGGCCCCTGTAAAAGGGTAAACTATCCTTGACATAAGACATTTAACCAGGACTAATCTCTGCTATAGCAACGTACAAAATAACAATGTCTCAATGGTTTTTACAGTGAAGGGACATTATTTATTCACAATTTTCCATAAACTTACTAGTCATAGGCGGTCAAATTTAGTATCATTTGAATTGGGCAAGAATAAAGACGGCATTAACGTTGATTGTTTTTTATGTGTACTGAATATTATTTCTAATCGAAGCGTTGTACAAATGCACTATAGTATATATAAAAAATACTTTCATCGCCTTTCTTGACTTTTTCGTATTTTCTTAACAATTGTCTTTTTCAAGCTGGCTGATAACCATAAATTCAATATTTATAAAATTCATTATATTTGAAAACAAACACTTTTTGCGATATACATTCATTCTAGATTGCAACTTGTCATTGTTTGTGTGAACTGATATCTTTGGAAAATGAGGATCTGGTCAAAACTCAAGGGACTGAAATGTGTGTTTTTTAATAAGAGTGTTGAATGTACACTAGGCATAAACTTCCAGCCATGACACACGAGAAACTTTGTCCAAGACAAATATTCTTAAAAGATACAATTCTCCAGTGACCTGGTGGTTAGAGTGCCCGCCTCGGATGCGGGAGGTTGCGGGTTCGAACCCAGGCCGAGTAATACCAAAGACTAAAAAAAAAATGATACCAGCAGCTGCCTCGCTAGGCACTCAGCATTAAGAGGTTAGTGTTAGGACTGGTAGACCCAGTGTCAGGATAATGTGACATGATGCTACATGTATGCGGCATGAAGCCCCATTGCTGGACATCACTATAAACTTGTCACACTGCAGATATCGTAGCGATATGACTGAAAATTGTTAAAGCTATGTATTAAAAAAAATCAAATCCAAAAGATACAATAACAAAACAAGACATAATAAACAGTGTAAGAATGAGACCTCCAGCATGATACCGGTTGTTTCTTAACTTATATTACCAGCAATTTTTATTAATGGAACGACTACAGGACATCAATTATTTTATGCAACATCGCGCGCGTGTGTGTGTGTGTGTGTGTGTGTTTACTAAAATCAAATTTCTTCTTAAGTCGCAACCTGCGTAGTCTGGGAGATATTTCATTAGATAACTGTTCTCCTTTGTTCAATGTTATGGGATACAGTTGTGCATACATCTTCGTGCCGCAGTTTCGTATTAAACAAGATACCGATCCTCTCTTTATTATTGTGTCGTATTTATCCATTCCATCGTGGAGATTTAATTTCTTTATCTAATCTCATATCTCCTAGGAAAAAGAAACGCAGGGCGGATCGAAAATTGTCTGATTATATAAATTACTTAAAAAACTAAAGTGTCCCTTTAGGTTTTAAAATTCACGCATGCCCTTCTTGTTGGATGCGACTCCCAGTTATTTAACTCAAGACGGCACTCAGCCTTCACTTCCTTTCTTTAAAGCCTCTTGAACTCCTCAGATCTAAGTCGTTACATCAAATCAAAAAGTTGGAGGCAAGCGTTAAATATAAAATTGACTTCTCAGGATACAACGTGATCTAAACTCAATCTCTGACACCATGGGAAAACTTACCACACATTTGACGAGCCTAAAAAGGCAACAATATACAGTCTTTGTTCAGAGATTACTTACAACAGGAAGATTCAACCTGTAAGTTGCTAGCGAATATGACAAAGAACATAAAGTTTCACAGGGAATCCCTCTCCACAAACTTAAATTTATACATTGTCGTAAACGTATCTTCGGTTGAGTCAAATGACGTCAGCCATTTCTCCGAAGGCCTAAACATTTCACATCCGCCAAAAACGGTCAGTGTACGATAACTCAAAGAATATTTCGCGGGAGAAAACACAGCGTATACACCCTTTTTAATTCTGATAGAAAGTAACTCGTTTGAAATGTTTCGTCTAATTAAGACCTGTACGAAGTAGTTTATATTAGAGCACACACACGAATTCCATTTGTTTGCACTAATTAATCTCTTTTTTTTAATTATTCAGTCAACCAGAAAATTTTAGTTGTATTTTTCCTTTTTTTCCTTTTAAAACAGTTTGTTTTGGAAGCATGCTCACGTCACATTAGGGGATAAGAGCAGTCGAAATCGGGCTTGTCTGGATAACATATGGTGGTAATTCCTGGTAGCCTTCGATCACAAATTTGCTCCCATCGAGGTAGTCCATTTCCCCAAAAATAGTACCAAGTTTCAACAGTGTGTTGCACAGTTGTAATTTTTTGAAATGTTAGAAACTATGCTGATAATAACATGGTACGCTTCAAATTTTACAAGTTTGTATAAATTGTTAAAATTGCATGCTCTGTGATGAACACAATGAATGCTATTATCAAGTGTCACCTAACTGCATTTCATTTAGGCGTTCTTTGGCTACTTCGCTTTGTAAGTCATTTTACCGTATCGTTACACAAAGGTGAGCACCCTATGCCACTTTCAAGATTGTATGCAAAATGCAACAAGACAGTCGACCCAGGCTGGCCTGTGTGAATATTGAACCAGCGATTTTTGAATTACGAATTCGACGCTCTATCGGCTGAGCTTACTCCGTCAATTAAAGGAACAAAGTACAACAAAGAATTGGTTATGATAAAACCCAAGGATATCAAGGTGGTCTGATGTCCGATATAGTCGGCTTAAGGAATGTTCAACTCGTTTCGTGAGTGGTTGTGACATTACAAACTCTTTGTTGTTGTACATGAAGCAGTAAATCGATAGTCCAAAGAGCCGTTAAATATATTTCCCCGTAGATCTGTAAGCAAGTTTAAGCTTGTCGTCCGAGGCAAACAACTTCACGTACAATACACAGCAAATCAATAAAGCAAAATGTCGGACATATATACGATCCCGTTGTAATGGTGTTATTTGTCCCTCGTGTTTTTCGAAATAAGAGCACACAAGGTAAGACTGAGTGGTTGCTGTAAAAATCTGTTTTTAATTCACCCATAAACAAAATTAAATATGTCGTATTATAGTTTTCCTTGCTCGGAAGAGTCAGAAGGCATAATTCATGCCGTTAGATCGGAAACACACACACACACACACACACACACACACACCAACGCGCACATAGAGATATATATAAAATGTTAATGACTAGCTTGTAAATGATGATATATACTTTTTATATATAACGTTGTGTATTATGGTATCTATAGGAAGAGTAAACAGATGACATCAGGGGGTGGGACTGCATCCGATCAACTCATGAATATTCATGTTTAAACGTAATGATCTTTGTCCTACCTGTTTATTTTTGGTGCACTAGTTGATAGACTATATATTTACATACATGACATACTACACAGGTGACTGGCTATTTAAACCTGGCATCATTACAAAATGTTAGAAACAAAATTGGAATTAACTGCAAGAAGATCGAACTGAACTCAAGATTTAAGTAAGTCGAAAGTATTTCATTTGAAAGAACAAAATAGATCTATTTGAACAGAACAAGTTTATGAAGCCGTTAATGTTCAAGTTTTCAGTTACACACTCATGTATCATTTCGGGATGTTCGTCTGTATGTCTTGAACAGAATAGTTTTTGCAGTAAAGTGAACGGAAATTAAACATTGAACAGACTATTTATTTCAGTAAATTTCAGCTTAAAATTTGTAATTATGATTACAATTTACAGATTTTCGCGGAGTGGGGATGTTGGCTGGTTGCCATTATTGTTACATTTTGCGTAGTTCCTTTCACCACATTAAAATCTGTATATATGGTTATTGTGTGAAAATGAATACGTTATGCTTGTTTTTGGTTTTGATACATGTTTGGCCTTTTTCTTTTAAAAAAATGAAAAACATAATTTTCTACTAAACAAGATACTTTCGTACTGGTTGGAAGACCTCATTACATCTTCACAGCGGTTATTCTGTGATGATTATTAATGTAATCGGGTGAGGATTTAGACAGTTTTTGTATTTTTTCGAAGAATCAATATACTGACATATGGTTAGTGTCTTTGAACTATGTAATGATAGTATATTGCTAGTCGTTTAACAATTAATATTAATCAATAATATATTGTATCCGTTATCTTTATTCACCTTTCTTAAAATCCAACTTTATCCACAAAGGTAAAAAGAGTTATTTAAACAATTAAAATGTCGACAACGAATGTGTTCGAAAGATTAAACGATACTTTCACCTTGCAAAGCTTGGTATGGCTATAGCCAAGTTCGATCCCTGCTGATAATGTTGTTGTTGTTCTTCTTCTTCTTTTTATTATTATTATTATTATTATTACCTTTTTAAGTGGAACACACATGGTAAGTGGTTTTCTGATCGAGTGATATTATTGGCACGCCCCGCCTATGTCACTATGTAGCCCCGCCCATGGATGATGACTAACCTACATCGAATCCTTGTTGCTATGGTGAGAACACAATCATTTGATAATAAATACCAACTTGATACATGTCATTTGACCTCGCTCATAAAGCCATACGAGGTCTATGGTTGAAAAACAAATTATACACAAGAACTGACGTATGTAGTTCGATTACAATGAAAGGAGTGATCTTTTGTTAAATTATTAACAAAGTAGTCATTGTACCCTTCTTTTAATTCGTTCATTTGTTGTAGTTATTTTTTTTTTTGTTGTTGTTTCTTTTTAAATTTCACCAATCGCAAATCCTTTTCTTCTAACAAACCAGGAACTATTCATTGTTATTCTCGCCCATTGTTTTGCGAATAGTTCCTCCTAAATCGAAACACAAGGTCACAGTAAGAGTACATATGGATTCAATGCTAAACTGTGGCATATGTCCACAAAAAAACGTAATTCACTAAATTGATTGAAGTACATAAATGTTTTCAGAGTGATCAGTAACTCTTTCTGTCCCACAGGACACCGCTAAAATGAATGAATGTAAATAACAAATGCTCCTGATTAAAAATAAATTTAAGGGACGGTTGAAAACCAGGGTGGGTTTCATCGTTATTATATACGCAATACAAAGTAGACGTTTTTACCAAGTGATGTAGTCGCTAATATCATCTTCATCGTCATCGTCTTCATTTAATCATCATATTTTAAACTGGCCCTAAAATCCACATATACAAGCTGGTCACATTTTCAATACCCAGCATGATACACAAAATGAACCTCCACATATCAGGTACCTCGTATATGTTGTTGCTGTTGTTATTATTATTAGTATTATTATTCCTAGTAGTAGTAGTAGTAGTGGTTTTAGTAGTAGTAGCAGCAGTGGTATCGAAATTTCTACTATAACGTTTTTGACTCAGTTCAATGTAATTAAAAACAAAATCTCAAATAATTTGCAGGAATCGATGGAGTTTTTAACAAGTAATTTGTTGCTGATGTTTAGTCCGGATTGACGAAGGCATTTTTAGGGAAGCTGTCCCATAGCATTTTAATAAATTTGGGACATTATGTACAATATAACTAACGCTTCCAAGCTATATCCTAATTTTATTATAATGATGATTATGATGATGAACACTATTATTATTATTATTATTCCGAAATAACAATGATCATTTATCAACATTTTATTGTCACAAAATCTTCATACCATCATATCCCCAAACAATACTGGACATTATCAGAAGTTTCGTAATCTTTGAAAAGAGAATAATCTTTGATGAGCAGATCACTGAGTCAGTCAAATTATGGACTTTCGTTCGCAGTTTGTTAAGACCCAAAATGTCTGTACGAAACATGAAAGACAACCACTGATCAAAGTAATGACTATTAGGTAATATCTTTGTATGCTTAACTCTACATACACAAAGAAATAAATAAAATAACAAATAAACGGTTGCTCAACTTCAGTATATATATATATATATATATATATATATATATATATATATATATATATATATATATATATATATATATATATCTTTCCTCAGATGGCTACAGGTGAGGATGTCCCTGACGCAGCTGTAAATAAGAGAAGTCTTGTCGTGGATGAAGCTGCCTTTGAAGAACAGTTTCTCCGCTGCAACATTTGCCGTGAGAAATTTGACCAGGCGGACAAATGTCCTAAATCTCTGCCCTGTAACCACACGTTTTGCCTGCCCTGTCTAAAGCAAGTCTTTGATCATAACCAAGAGAATTCTCGCCGCGCACAGTTCGCCTGGACTGACGATACCTTCGATGGCATGCTTAAGTGTCCCACCTGCCGAGTAGAGATCTTCTTAAGCAGAAGTGAAATATCCGCCCTGCCCAATGATCATCGAGTCATTCAAATGATGGACTTTCTTTCGCAGGTTGTTGTCAAGACCCAAAATGTCTGTACGAAACATGAAAGACAACCACTGAATTTTTTTTGCCGAACATGTCTTGGGCCGGTGTGTCGTGACTGTACTGTTCTCGATCATAAGGAGGCGCAGGGTCACAAAATTGTTGACGTGTCTGAGGCATTGAATGAAAACAAGGAGGAATTCAATAACATGGAGAACATAGGAAAGCAGCTATTAGGAAACATGAAATCGCGCTCCGACTCCCTGGCCAATTCTTCCAAGAGGCTGGACTTGATTGAACGACAAATCAGAAGCCAGATCAAGGACACATTTATCGAATACAGACTGTTGCTAGAAAGACGCCAGGAAGGTCAGATCAAAATACTGCACGAAATGATCAAAGAACGAAAGTCAGCGATAAATTCCAGATTTGTAGAAGTATGCACCAAGGGTTCAGAGCTTCAGAAATTGTTTGATACGTTCACTAAAGCGAGACAGGCAAACGATGTGCAGAAGCTGTTCAAGGTTCATCAGAAGATGAAAGAGAAGCAAGATGCATATGCTGATATAGCCAACGCTAATGATGATAATCTGTTCGTGTCCTGCAAGTTTGAAGTAGAAAATGAGGGCCAGTTTTTGTCCGAGATGAGTTGTCTGGGAGAGGTCACCTCCAAACCCGATTTAGATTTGAAAAAACCGGTTCCCGCCCATCAGCTGGTTGTACTCGATATGGAAGAGAGACGCTATCAAGAAAGCACGCAGCTTCCAGACTCTCAGGAGTGTGACGATCTGATAGTAACACACGTTGAGCAAAGTACGCTCCGAGAACGACCTTCGAGATCAAGGCCATCACGTTACCGAGACGATGATCCGGATGCCATGGATCATGAAGAAATAACTTCATCCTACCTTATGCGCATTGCTTCTCGTCTGAATGCAACTAACGCCAACCTGTCAGAAGCGATCCTGGGCATAACTCCGGATTCCAGCTCAGAACAGCAATCGGATCAAATGCCGCATCCACAGAGTTCCAATGGGTCAAGACGAGGTCAAAGGTCAAGAAGGTCACAAAACCAGGACAGCGTGAGAGTGATACGTCACCCACTCGAGCTGCATAACTATACATCGTCCAGATATTCTAGTTCGGACAATCGACGAAATGAAGATAACTGAAATGATGATTTATGATTTACATTACGTGCATTTAGTTTTAGCATTGTAAATTTAGTAGAAATGCTAGAGGTGAGTGTTCATTTCAGAGGTTGCTTTCTTCTTAAGTGTGTGTAGCTACTAAATGGGTTGTTTCGCGACCGGGCAGCTTTCCCTACTATGGGCGCAAAACAAACATCAACAAAAGTACAGTGAAGGGCACATTTTATGTCCACCCGGTGTTTAATTTTACTCCGTGAAAGCACTCGTAGGGGATGGATGTCTCTGGGCATTATTAACCAACGACCCTAAATAACACTGAACCCTAAATAACCTTGACCTCAAGGTATGCATTCTTAAACTTATCTTGGAAAACCATTATTTTTGTATTAGCCTTACCATGACGCGTGTGTGTGTGTGATTTAGATTTTTAACGTAGCTTTAACAATTTTTCAGTCATATCGCTACGATGTCTGCAGTGTGATGTCTAGCACTGGGGCATCATGCCGCAGACATGTAGCATGATGTCCCCACCCAGTCACATTATCCTGACACCAGGCCGACCAGTCTTAACACTAACCTCTTAATGCTGAGCGCCAAGCTAGGTAGCTGTTAGTACCATTTTTGTAAGTCTTTGGTATGACTCGGCCGGAGATCGAACCCACGGCCTCCCGCATCGGAGGCGGACGCTTTAACCACTAGGCCACCGGAGCGGTTACCATGACACTGACTTTGAAATATATATAAAGAATACAAATCATATGGTGAATAACAATCCTTTCAAGTGCACTGGATCCAGCAAGGGATCACGTATGTCAGGGATTGATTACGATAAATGCAATAAACTGACAACGAACAGTGCGAAACTAGTATCTAACCAGCCTGAGCGCCTTCAACTCTTTAATGAGTTTTTTTTTCAAAGGCAAATACAAAACATAGACAAAACAAAATAATAAAACAGAAAAACGGTTGTTTGCGAAACTTTACATGGCTGTTTTGCAAACATAACCGTTTTTCTGTTTTATTCGTTTTTCTTGTCTATGTTGTGTATTTGCCTTTGAAAAAGACTCAACAAAGAGTAGAAAACGCTCGGGCTAGTTAGAAACTAGTTTCGCACTGTTCGTTGTGAGTTTATTGCATATATATATATATATATATATATATATATATATATATATATATATATATATATATATATATATATATACGGCTTTCAAGATCCGAGTTCTTTCAGCACGCAAATTTTGAGTGTAGAATACGACTGATGTTCTCCCTCTCTCCATTAGGTATTTATTATGCTGAAAGAAACATTCATAACTTCGATGTATTTTTTTTCTTCATAAATACAAACCTTATGCGAGTTTATGAGTTTTGAAGTATGTGATGCCTTATTCGTTAGCATAATGGAACACGAGTCTCTATTGATTGACGTACCCTGGCTGTTGGTGTCGCGCTAGCCGTAGTAAAATTACTAATAGGTTTCTTACAATGCATAAATCAATTTCTGACTAGACTCTTCATAACCTTGACTTCTGACACTTATACGTACATACAAACGTATGGGAAACGTAATAACAAAACTGACATTAAAACATTACACACTGCAAATCTTGCCAAACGAGCCCCCCCCCCCTTCTTATTACCATTTCAAAAAACGTTATATTATAACATTGACTTATATCTAGTTTTCTTTCTTGTGAGCACATGACGCTTTTGAAACCTTCGGTTAAAAGATATAAATGACTGTCCACATCGCTAAACACACACATTCGGTTGTTTTGTGCGGAGAAATACGAGTTGTACTACAAGTTACAACGCTATGATTAAAAATCATCAACAAGAATGTTTGCGCAAGTTTTCTGGTGCCCTCCCTGGACCCTAACAACCTCAAACCCACTCCCCAAAACAAAACAAACGTACAAATAGAGCCGATGACCGATTCAAGAGTTCAAATACATACTTATGCAATCCTATAAATTAAATAAAAATCGTTGGTATCTAAAACTAATTCTCAAAACCTACAACTTTAAAACCTTGCATATGAAAATAAACATACATAAAGAAAAAGTTTGTTAGTCTTTTTTTGTGAACAAAATAAAATGATTTTTTTTATTTCAGGTGTTGGGCCCTTGGTGTATTGTAAATATTTGATGGCATATATTCATTCCTTAGGCTGACTGCAAGTTGACATTTACTTAATCTTTTTTACAGCATGAAAACTGCTAAACTTCAAGGTAATGTGGCCTAATTACAAACCATGTATACTGTGAACTGATGTTGTATTTATAAGGTACTAAGTTTTGGAGATATTTGTGTCCATTTGAACCTCAGACTGAAACGTCTAAATAATAGCATATGTCTCTATGAGCAAATGACCCAAAAGCAAATCCTAAGAAGCTGATTTCAATACAAAGGGAAGCACCTAACCATGAACTTATAATGTCCTACATTTAACTGATGGCTGTATTACCCCCAAAGATGCAATTTACATACCAAATTATGTGAATCAAGAGTGTCCAAGAAAATTAACAAAACACAAAGGTTAACCAAAATAACTGGGCATTGAATCATATAGTCTAGTGACCAATTTCCACTGAAAGCTGCGGTACTCCAAGTAATAGATCTGATTACCAACTTAAGTGACTACCATTAATATTTTCTGAGAAACTGACCTAATCACAAACCATAACCAAGCGAAAGTGAAGTCAATATGAAGGAAAGCAAATGTCATTGAATAAACATACATACATTGATGTTTTTCCCCACTAATTGCAGTATACTCCTCATGACACACTTATATACCAAGTCATGGGTCTGAGAAAATAAGCTAAACACTAACATTAACCAAAATCACTGCACTGTAAAATACAGATCAGTAACCTACTTTCCAATGAATCATCTAGTACTCCATGACACTCAACTATGCATGCAATAGTTTAAGAGAAAATCTAAACACAAACCTTAGCCTTGAGAAACTATAAAATATTTGTCACAATAATCAAAATTTTCACTGATGGTTGTAGTACTCCTCATGATGCAATTACATATCAAGTTATGTGAATCCAAAAGCAATAGTGATTGAGATACGAGTTCATCAAGTCACGTGAATCCAAAAGCAATAGTGCTTGAGATAAGAGTTCATCAAGTTATGTGAATTCAAAAGCAATAGTGCTTGAGATAAGAGTTCATCAAGTCATGTGAATCCAAAAGCAATAGTGCTTGAGATAAGAGTTCATCAAGTTATGTGAATCCAAAAGCAATAGTGCTTGAGATAAGAGTTCATCAAGTTATGTGAATACAAAAGCAAAAGTGCTTGAGATACGAGTTCACTGGACAATGAAATATAATAAATATTGTACGTTTCAGTAAATGGTACAATTAAATACCAAGGTATGTAACTCTACAAGCAACAGTACGTGAAATAAATGCAAACATAATCAAACAGAAATTCAGCTAGATTTGTGAAATGAATGCAGACAATCAAACGGAAATTCAGCTAGATTTCACTGATGGATGTAGTACTCCACATGATGCAGTTTTAGGTGAATTCAAATGCAACAGTACCTGCGAAAATGAACTAAACACAAAGGTTAACTAAAATTATGGGATTGTAAATAAAGATCACAACGACCTGTTTTTCATTAAAATATGTAGTTCTCAACATGACACATGTAAAAACCAACTTAGTCCATAGGCAAAAGAGTGCCTGAGAAAACAATCAAAATACAAAGGTTAATCAAAATCAATTGACACTGAAATATACGTGTTGTACTCCATGTAATATTAAAATAGCAACTTGTGCTACTCTACAAGCAAGTGTCACAGAAAATGACCTTAGTGCAAACCCTAACCTGAGTCTTGATGCCACAAGAATGGACAGATGGACATCAATGATGAAGGCAATAAGCCAGAATTACATTACAATCTGGTCAGTGCAAATATTCTTTTACATGCATCTTGCTACCTTTATTTACAAGCAGTCAACATTTTCTTGCAGAATGGGCAATGTAACTGAAATTCATACTGCATATAAATAAAACCTCTCCTAGTACACGGTTACCTAGAAAATTACTTTTTCATGAGATGTATATTAACTGTACCCTATCTTAGTCTTGCACATAAAAACTGAACCATAACTTTATCTGTTCTTAGTGTGCAAATTTTTTTAACACACACACACTTCTTACATGAGAACTTTCTTTCAGTCGAGTTTTCAAGTAGCTTTCTTATATCTTGGTTGGTAACTGGATTTTTTTTTCAAATTGAAGATTCAGCATGCATCAGGATTGAAATAGCAATAAAATCTTGAATTCAAGGAGTCTTTTTCTTGGTAACTGTCAAAGTTACAAGTCTCTCAAGTCCTTGTGTGATGGCATAAAAATAGTAACATTCAAGCAATGCAGCCCACAGAATACGTGTCAACAATTAGCACAATGTTTTGATATTAATGAAAGAGTATATTGGAGACTGATCTAATATTCAATTTCAAATTTCTATTTAACAAAAAATGAGACTACATGACACAGATATCCCTGCACAATATGTTGCAATTAAAGAGCAATATTCTAAGTGAAACAGGAAACTTGGCTATGCCTCCTTACTATCAAGCTTTGTGCAACATTTAGTTTCAATTTATGGAGTCCTTTAAATAGTATTTAGTGGAAACAGAAGACAAAGTTCCAAGAAAAATGTGGACCAAAAGTTTAGTGAATATCAAACTTTACTTATGTAATTTTAACGCAAAAATCTGACAAACCTGACAATCCAAGAAGTACTTCAAAAATTATTGGTAACACTGTATGCCTCTTCAGCAATAGATGCCAGGCCCAGGGGCATAAATTATAAACCAGATCTAGTTTACAATGTATTAAATAAAGACTAAAATAATGGCATCCAAGATGAAAGCAGGATATCACATTATTTTATGATCCTTTCTTGTTTAATGGAGTTTTCACTTCATTTGAAAGCATTACTATGACACCAACTGAACAAGAACAGACAGTGTACTTAAAATTATCATTTCATTCAAAGTTCAAGGGAGATAAGCCAAAACTTGCATTACTGCACCATTCCTGGCATTTCATACAATAATTGATAAACGAAAGGAAGAAAAATGAAACCCCGGTGGAACAGCTTTTTGGTAGGATATTTAGCAGCATTTGGGTTGTAAAGCAGTATCAAAAGGTGGGTTGTAATTTTGATGATTATTCAGAAGAAGGCAAGAATCAACTTAGCTACTGGTGCAGCCAAATAAGTCACAAAATTAATACAATCAAACAAAGAAATATATGAAATGCTACATCTCATTTCCCCCTGGAAATATTCAAAATACCTAGCAATGTAACCAAAGCAAGAAAAGCAGGTCACTGTGACACTCTTTTTATGTGTGACAATGTTCCAATTATGTTTAACAGCCATGTAAGCAAATGTGCTGAAGGAATGTAGTCACTAAAGCATACAATTTAGATCAATAGTTTGTTTATGCCATGATGCATCTCAAGATTAATTAATTTTCTTGACTGTATAAATAACGGTACAAAAGAAGAGAACTACATGCAAACAGAGTGCTCTGAATAGCATATTATAATCTGCCCAATATCCTCATCGTAGATAACTTAAAATTTTCTACTCAAACTGATTTTATTCTTTCAGTCACCCCATTAATAGTTTCTTTCTTACTCCAAGTGTAAGCCATGTACAAAGTTTGGTCCCAGCCTGTGATGTAGATCTAACGCTATTGTGTAGACACTGTTGTTCTTTTTGCAGTCAACAACTAGAGTTATTGTGCAAAAATGTAATTAACAGATGGAAAGGACAAATGGAGATCATGACAGAATATGTGCTGCCTTATGGCAGGTATATAAAAACTAAATGCAATCAATTGAGCATAAACAAGACACCCAAGTGAACTGATATGGCTCACATGAATTACATCACTTAAGAACAATGTTGCATGGGGTATACAAAAAGGATAAATAATCTGTGCCATGTGGCTAGAAAGAGACTTCTGAACAGGTACATGATTGGTCAATTGTGTACTTGATTGATTTAATAGCTATGCTTATGTCTTACATACATAGGTGAAACTAACTGGTTTCAAAATTCCTGACTTGAACAGTTGACCATAACCTATGTAAACTATTTTCCAACATTTACATCACACCGAGTTTAGTTACTTTACTTTACGCTAAAAGAATTATTCTAAAAGAAAATGCAACAAACAAACTCATCCAATATATGTATGATACGAAACAAGCTTTATTCCATTTTGATAATAAATATAATTTCTTCTGGAGTAACAAGCTCAATCAGATGCAAGATCACATCATCAGTATTATTTCGACAAGACCACGATTATAGAAGTGTATTAAAATCTGGGCTAGTAACAAACTCAGCCTATCACTGTACATGATTACCTCATCAATATTTATAGATCTTACTCATATATCAAATTCATACGACATCTTAATGATAAAAGACTGATCAGAAAAAGAGTTGCCATTGTTGATAAGCACCACAAATTTATATGCAGGATGACTTGATTAATATAATTGGTCCAGCATATACCAACCAATTCAGTTCTGATTTAAACTGGAAGAAAAATACTGATTTACAGTTCTGATTTAAACTGGATGAAAAAATACCAATCAATTTACAGTTCTGATTTAAACTGGATGAATACTCTCTCAAGTTATAAGAAGCTCTGCCAATCACATCTAAGATAACTTCATTAATGTGTGGAACCTTACCAATTATCAAACTCCTCCAACTTCATTAATGTGTGGAACCTTACCAATTATCAAACTTCTCCAACTTCATTAATGTGTGGAACCTTACCAATTATCAAACTCCTCCAACTTCATTAATATGTGGAACCTTACCAATTATCAAACTCCTCCAACTTCATTAATATGTGGAACCTTACCAATTATCAAACTCCTCCAAGTTCATTAATGTGTGGAACCTTACCAATTATCAAACTCCTCCAACTTCATTAATATGTGGAAACTTACCAATTATCAAACTCCTCCAAGTTCTTCATGGTGCAAGCTTTAGTCCAAGTTTTAAAATCAGAGTGTCAATATGGCCTCCAAACCGGTAAAAATCTCAGTCAATCAGATGCATGATCACCTATTAATATTCATGGATCTTGCTCATTACCAAACATATCAGAGATCTTGATGATACAAGGTTATATTCTAAGTTTGATCAAAATCAGATAAAACAATTTATGGCCTTCAGAGTTGTATCAAGCTCATGCGATCAGATGCAAGATCACATCACTGACATCCATGGATCTGGTTTATTACTTAACTAATCCAAAATTTTGATTATACATATTTCAAGTTTGACTGAAATGCCCATTATCAGAAAATATGGTGATGAGAACACACTTTACATTTAGGGACTACACACCGGTACAACAGATTTATAAGATGAAGCCAGCAATCGCCAAGTAAGGCTTAAATAACCAAGTGATGAAAAGTACAGATTCTGTTTTTGCATGAAGTGTTAAGAAAGGGAGGAATTTCAATTATTTGCAGTAATGCTTAAATTTGCATGCAAAAAATATAATGAAAGAAAATTAAACGGTACAGCCCCAACATGAAACAAGCTGGACGGTACTGAGATACTTGGTTCAAAATGGTTTAGATCAATCAAATTAATTTTATAAATAGAAAACAAGAACTTAGACATTGGAATGAAGAAATATGCATTCCAAATGGTGTAATATGAATATAATATAGCCAAGCACACTTAATCACTTAAAGGAACAGAGGCCTTCATCACACAGAAACACATGTCGTATCCTCAAAACTATGGATAGATATCTTATGATCTTACCAGCATTAATATAATATATGAAACCATCTTCTTTGGAGAAACAAAATGGTTGGCACAGGTAAGAATTAACATTTTGTTGTGATCCTGGACCATACCACTTGCCATTATGGTCAGGTGAGCTAAATTAGATCATTGTGATTTGAGTTTACAATGATTATTACTCAAGGTAAATCACAAAATGAAGTTTCACAAGTTTACATAAAAGTATCAAAGAAACTGAACAAAAAGTATCAGACATGATTTTGGTATTCCACAAAAAAGCTGAAAATTTGAAAGGAGGGTTTGAGGGTCCTCCCCTAACGGGGTCTCGAGAGGCAGTGTCCCCGATCTGGGGGTCCATTTTCCAATCATAAATAACTGCTCATGGTGCAAATTATGATCATAATATATAACAAAATAATCATTTGAAAAACTAACAAACTTACCAAAAAGTTTCAACTTGAATAATATTTTTTGTCACATGAATTTGTTCTCCAATACTATGGTGCTGAAGTTAATTCATGTGCATGTCAGTGTTCGCATCATAATTAAAGTCATAAAAATTTCTCAATTTTTACAGTAAATAGCTTTTCATAACAAATCTGTAAAATAAATACCAAATTACATCCTATATACAAATAATCCCATATATTCACTGGTCTTTTTCTCCAATGGACACAACCTGTTGATATTCCAGTCGAGCTCTTTGTGCAGCTTTGGCAAAAATTTCTTTAGCCTTCCTTTTTGGGCTCAATGTGCAATCGTTTCTTTTCCTTCTCAGTGAGAGCCTTTTTCCTTTTAAGCTGGTGCTTGTATTGGTGACATGAAGTGTGCATATTCTGACAGAAAGCTACATCTGTTCTCTCATGCAAGAAATCTTTCTTCTTACAGTAATTAACTGCACTTTTTCCAGATGCCTTTTGAGCTTCAATTTTTCCATATGCAGCTTCTTTTGTAGTAGCTGCCATTCCTAACTCTTCCAACCGCGATTAACGTAGAGCAGAGGTCACAAAATACCAGTCCTCTCGAGTTCAGTTTTCTTATAAACTGACCAGCTAAATTTCCATAGACTTCCATACGTTTTTTTAAACCTTTATCTAAACTCTCATGTCATGGTCTCTCTCAACAATTGGGAAGCCATTTTTTGCAAACACGCTTCTTCTTTAAATTGTCATCAGTTTCCATTACATGAAGATTCACTGGATGAATTTAAACTTTTGACCAATCAGAATACTCTTTACGAGAATCATGGGCTAACTAATATATGGAACGAATAGGTTACAAGGGTCGTTGCAGAATGGGACCGAAAAAAACGTATTTAGAAAACCAGATCGGAGATGATTTTTTAAAAAAAGACTATATGATGAAAAATCGGATTCATGTCAGGAGAAAAGCGGAATTCAGCTTTAAAATGGAGAAAAATCATGTCTGATGTATAAACATGATCATTATAGATGAAAAACAGCTTACTATGACTTACTTTTGCTAATGTACCACTCAAGTTTAATGACTGTCTGGGTGATAAAGTTGAATTAAAAAATTCAATCGATACTTATAGTGGCCTAAATCCTGATCATTTTTTGCAGGAGAAACAAAAACGAAAAGGTATGTCACTATCAATTGTACATTTTTATAGATTTTTCTTTTTCACTGGTGACATTTAGAAGTGCTTTTGACTTGACAAGGTCTATTCTATCAAATTAGAATGACTGACAATAATGTTCAGTTGTCATGGCAATACCATGCATGCTTTTGCCTATTAAAGTAGTCCTGGGCTGGCTCTTTCACACTTTAGGCACATGCAAGAGTACAAGGTCAAGGTCAGTGACCTGTCTATTTCAGGCTCATTAGTTTTCTCTCAGGCAACTTAAAATCAACATCTTAGTAGTTGAAAGAATAAAATACAATAAAATCAACACAGTGAAGTGATTGAGTGATGTTTAATGGCACATTCAGAAACACGACACAGGAATTGGGCTGTAACAAAATACCACTTTCTTGCTGCAAGTGTGGCATGCTAACATCTAAGCCACAGCAGCTCCCATCTTAATTCAACAGACAAATGCAGTCTTTAATCAGAAATTAACTTTATTATCATCTCAATCCATAAAGACATTCCTGCTAACACTGAATGTACACTGTACACACATCGTCCTGCTAACACTGAATGTATACACAAACCTTACTGCTAACACTGAATGTACACTGTAAGCACATCTTCCTGTTTACATTGGCTGTAAACTGTACACCTATCTTCCCGTTAATACTGTATGTACACTGTACACATATCAGTGCATTAATATATAAGCATATTACAATGTCTTATATTGCAATCTGTCACATCGTTAAAAAAATCCATTCTGCAACAAACAAGATACTTCATGAATGACTACAGCAGCTACAAGTATTAATGGTAATGGCAGAATATGTCAACCCAAAAAGTTAGGACAGACAGCATTGAGAAGAAAATTGCTGGTATGAACACAGTACTAAATTTCAAATAACATTAAATACTAAATTTCTTGTCAATATGTGTTCCTGGTAAAATTCTTATTAACTTATTCTAAATGTTTCTATAGTAGCCAGGTGTTTCTAAGATGAATAAGCCCAAGAATTTATTCATGGAACACATATACCATACCAGACTGACCTCAACACAAAAAATGGCTGGACAGAATAAAGAGCTATGGGTAATAAACAATGCATGCCCTTCCACTGTTGTAGTGTAGCATTAAAAAAATACTTTTTGATGTTGAGGTAAGATAACCAAGCAATAATTTGAACCCTTCATGACTGCCAATATAATTAAAGAGCACTTTTCAGCACTGAAGGTAACAATGTACACTTAAGTACTAAAAGAGGAAAATAATCAATCTTCAGTAATGAGGTTAGGAATTCTGAACAGTCATCACTTTTCAATACTGAAGGTATCTACAAGCATAGATGTACTGAAGGCTGAAATACACCACATTCTTCCATATTACAGGAAGGATTCCTCTTAGTATTGCCATTTCTTGAACTCCATCCCATCTGGTGGTTTGACCTCTGTTGTTTTGGAGCCAATTTCTTTCCAGTTTGTGCTTAATACAGTTCCTCCAGATTCATACTGCAAAACATACATAACATGATATTTCTAGCTGGGTTCCACATAGATATTGTCTTCATACTGGAGTATTCTCTACTTAACACGACTGTGTGATTTACAACACAGAAATATTGTTGAACAAATACTAAACTGCTCAATGCATTAATTTTTTTTGTATACTTGTGTGTATACTTGGAATAAACCACCTTATATATCCTATGATCTGAGTGCCCAGCAGTATATTATCTTGTACTGTATGACTTTACTATACAATTAAAGTTCTAAAGCTAGAAAAATAAAAGAACTCAAACCACACACACACATACACATATACAGAAAATGTTTTGTTCAGATATCTTAAAAGTTTTAATAAAAGGGGACCTGACGTTATCTCAGTTTGTTACTTGAATCTATATTTTCATAGAGACTATAGTAGACATAAAATGGGGGTTTCAGACTATAGTAGATTTAAAATGGGGGTTTCAGATTTTGGTTACTGATCAGGGTTAACTCTTTTTAGACCTTCTGATAATTCCCTTTCGCAAACGCCCATGTATCTATGATGAATTGCCATGGGCTTTGAAACAGAGGTCCGAGACCATGATGCCCAAAGGTTCTCATGACCACCTTCAGATTTTGATTAGGGTTAGCTTCTCCAGACCCCCATGACTTTTCCCCTTTTGGTACATCCATGATGAATCCCTGTAAGTAACAAGCAGGGACCAGGAACTGTGATTTCAGGTTGTTTGTAACTTGTCTGGGTTAACTTGTAGACCCTGACCACCCATGCACTGACAGGGGTCTGAGACTGCATCCGCAATCAACCTCTGCCCACAAGAATGTCATGGTGGCTGTGCCACTCCTGGCATGTTTACTATTATTCAAATTTTATTGCAATGACATATTTTGGTTCTGTCCCTTGGCTCTGTATGTGGAGTTGTTTATGGACAGCCCTGTCTTGAAATGAGCAATGGTAATCATTTTATCTCAGATGGCCACTGAGTACAACTTGGTGATAGTGCTGAAACTACTTTGTGTTGCTGGAAGAATTTCAGAACAGATATGTATTTGTTTTTATTTTTTATTGTATATGTAATGGAAATAATTCTTCCAGTGCTGCTAGCCACACCAGTTGTTGCTATCAATGTAGCTCCAATGACAAATCCAATTAGTATGCCTATGATGGTTGCCATAATCACAATTACAGCAACTCTTAAGCCACCAGTTGTTGCCATGCTGAGTATACAGATTGTATCTATAACAACACGTTTTTATTTAGTGAGAATATTGGTTTTGTTGTTGATTTCATCATGCAGCTTGGTTGCAAACCTGATTATATCCACATCATTGCCTCCCCACCAGGTAGTTGCTTGTGATCATCAGCTGGCATTTCATATATACTTTCAAGTGCAACTCCTAAGTGACCTTGTCTTTGACAATGCAGAATCAACATGTATGTGCAAAGCTGGTGATAAAGCTTTGCTTTCTTTAAGTGTAACCAATTACTGAGTTATGAGTTACCCCAAGACAATAATGTTTAGCTGGCATCAACATAAGTCGGATGTTGCCCGATAACATGAACTCATTTGTTTTTTCATCATGGCTCTTATCTTTTCGAGTTGACCTCTGCTCAATGTGCACAAGTATACGATGGTGCAACATTTTATTTTGACAGCTAAAGGTTTGTATTTTGATAGCTAAAGGTTAGGAAAACCACACATTTTCCACAGGTATGTCAATGACACTCATTTGGCCACCTGAGCCCTCCAACAACAGTCTTATCAGACAGTATAACAGTTATGCATCTTTTAATTGAGGACAGGGTCAAAACTTACATGTGTATTAAGACTGCCTGAACAAGTCCCGGTGTCCCAGCGAAAAGTAATAAATTGGGTAAAATGTAGTGAAGTCAAGCTGGGAAATCTGCAGAGAGATTTCTCTGTTTTGATCCCAGCCCATGTACAACCTTTGCTTCTGATGTACTGACTGACTTCCCAGTTTGTGAAATGGTCGAATATGATTACAGCATAGGTTTGCCAGTTGGCTAATTGATTCATATTTTGAAATGTTACAAACACATCTTGGTGAGCTGATACCTTGATGGGTACTTATTTGTCATGAAGACTGTCAATGAATGGGACTTTGTATGGAGCCTATGGTGATTCTGAGAAACAACAATGTTATCCTATTTCCATACTCCATAAATGACAACAAATGTGCTGCTGTTGCCATCAGTGGCACCAACATCATACCAAATTGCACTAGAGGCACCAATATCATACCAAAATAAATTATTGTGGTTGCCCTCTTGGGTTAACAAAACTGTATGATAAGTTCCCAAAACCTTGTGGACAAATATGGGGCTAAGGAATCCCACACAAAAACATCGTCTGATCTACACAAAGTTGCCCAGAGCTCTGCATAATCCAAGGTTGAAATTTACACTGGTGCTGGTAAGTACATGTTCCATGTCTGCATTATCATTGTCTACATGATTTCACCTACATACTGTACATAACCTGCATGTTTGACTGCATCCTTGACCAATGTCATAGTTTGGCAGGCAGATCACTCATAATCATCATTATCCTGTGATTCCTAATATCACTGTTGCTATGAAGACGTCCAAACACTTTGATTCCCTTTCCACAGACAAGATAACAAATTTTTAAGTAAATTATATTTCTCTGAGAATAATTACCCCGTCACATTAAGTTAGGAATATTGGCCTGCCACCTCACAAATCCAGCCCTACTTATAAGATGAAAATCGTATTTTCCTAGTTCATAACCAAAGGGCAATAACTCTTGCCCATTACCTCCCCTTGGTACTAACAAGGATGCTCGCATGGCAAGGCAGTTGGAAGGATTTTTAAGGTGGCGCTCTACAGTTTCATATTTTGCATAGGGTTAGAATTTTAAAGAAAAAGAATTTCCTCTGCCTTCCTCACTGATTATACTGGCTATTTAAAAATAACCTTGTATATCTCAGGTATAATTCATAGAACCTTTAATTCCCTTTATTTTGGTGTATGACTGATGGGTGTAATATGGGTTATAGAGTATACAGCTTGGCCTTACTCCAGATGTGCACCTTTCAAAAAAGTGCTAGCTCCACTTGGTCATTTTCACTTCCTGAACTTCAGAGGTAAATTGTATAAAAAAGAGCTGATAACCATTTTTTTACATTTTATATATTTGGTAATTCATTCATTGCACTTTCAGAAGCTGGTATTGTCTAGTCTGGCAAAATTCATTTTTGCCATTTTAACAGCTGCTATTGATTGTGTACTTTAGACTAATTCAGGCTGATATTTTAGCACAAGGAAGCAGTCATTTTAGTTAGCAGTGTACTTAGATCATGTACAATTTCCAAAAGTACAATATCCAAAGAAATATCATCCACATTACATTAATGTAGCATAGAGGTATGCCAACATTCTCTCCATTGTGCATGTTTTAAATGCAAACAACTTCACTTTACATACGTCACTCTCTGAAAAGTCAAAATGTAACTGGGTAAGTATTCTTGGCGAAACAAAATTTACTTAAAAATTTGCTTTCTCCTTCAAATACATTTCTCAGTCACATTATGTTAGAAGTATAAGTACCAGGTGGAGGTGATGCTGAGCATCCAACCTCTACCTCAGGTATCCTTCTATGGAAGAACAGCTGATTCCCCATGTGAATGATAACCTGTTCTAATAATTGCACAGGCAACACAGCCTGGGGTCACTTTACCTGTGACCCTAACATTGTTTAAAATGATTATCAAAATCTTATCTACATATTTTCATGGCAAATCCAGCAAAGCTATCAGGATGTGTTGATTGATATAGCTGGGTCTGGTGGCTGTCCATGCTGCCACCACCAGACCAAGCAGCTGTAAGGTTTTCCTCTGCAACACTAAATCTTTGAGATTAAATCTCAAGAAGGACTTTGCATGCCAGCCAACAGCTTCTATTATCTTAGATCAAAACATTGCGTTCAAATGCGAGGCTCGCAGAGATGGCTTGAAGCTTCTGAACTGTAACTGATTTTGGCTACAAAATCTGGTTGTATCCAGAGAACCAATGAACCCTCCAATCTGAACTAAAGAGACTTAGGTTGACAGAAAGGGCATGCAACTCGCTTATTCTCCATGTGAAAGCTAAAGCTATCAGGTAAACACAATCTTGGAGCTTTGTTTCCGGGACTCATGCAGATTCATTACAGATATGCCCTCGAATCCAAACGTGAAAAATCAAGGGTGTCCATATGAGGTAATCGGGATAAATAACTTGTAATCTGATACTCGATATATGCAGAAGATATCTTGCTTACCATTCCTCAAAATGAATCAGCACCTTGGGTACATGCAGTTTAGGACCCCCATTTCAAGGCCTAAATGGATTCATTGTGGATGCATGGGCATTCACAAAATGGGAAAAGACATGGGGTCGGGGGTGGGTGGGGGTGTAACATTGATACGTTATCAAAATCTGAAATCTCCATTCTTTATCTACTATTATGATCTGGTTGCACACTGAGTATTTTCTTAACCTCTCAACCAAGAAATATATTGGGATATACTGCATACTTCATTATTTGCAGATGATCTGGAGTTCTGCTGTATATGGGAGTAGGAGAATAGGAAAAATAGATAGTTCAAGCATAGTTCCCAGTGAAACTGAAAGGGATCACATGATAGATTTTGTTTATTTTCATGAAAACAATCATTCATGAGCAAATTCATTTAATGATTGACTGGTGTATCTGTTCATTATTTTGTAGCACATAAAATCTCTTTTTGTGCAGGACTTGGTGTCTACTTTGTGCTTATCCCACACATGGGCATACCCTGGCTTAAACAGTGGAATATTAATAAGAAACTTGTTAAAATGAACAGATGAATGACAAACAAGTCATCAAAAAATCTCTTGTGGTCAATTTAATAAGAATTTTATATATGACATTTAAACTGCATGACAATGAACTTTATGATATCATGTAAAAGTCAATTTAATACGTTTAAGAATTTTACATATGACATTTAAACTGCATGACATCTTTATGACATCATGTAAAAGTTAATGTCATGACAATGTAAATGAAGAATAACCATGCCATGAAAAAATATCACATATCATCTGACATTCCACCAACCAATAAAAAATCATCTCTCAAGGGAATCATGTGATGATGTCAAATGCTGTATCCAGTTTTCAATTAAACTACTTGTAGCATCAAAACTGTCTGTAAGATACAGATCTCAGTGTACCGAGATAACTCTCTACATGGAAAAAATAAAAGTACTAAAACTTACAAAAGATTTGACCATAGCTCTTTTAGTATCCTCGCTTGCATCTGCATATATTTTCTGGAAAAGCTGATTGAGTGCTGCATCCCCTTCAGGTTTCTCATTTTTCTCTTCCTCCGCTACATCGTGAGCTACCTTGTCCCAATTTCGTGTGTGAAGACTGGAACTGGGGTACTTCATTACATCTGACACTGAGTACAAGAAAACAATATTTATTATCAACACATCTACATAATACTGGCAATACAGTGCTAATTAAAAATATTAAGTTCTAACAATGTAAAGCAAAAACATTGCCAAAATAACCTGTAGGAAGATAATGGATTCAAAATAAAAATAAAAATATTGCTCTACAAATGTAAATCACCTGGCTCACATAACTTAACAGCTGATATTTCGCTAAGCAGGCTTCTGTAGTATTGTAAAAATACAACCAATATAATCTGTCATAGACATACCACTGTATCAATATAGCTCACAGACTTTACATCATTTCACCTATTTTACAATAACCTGAAAATAATGTTCCTAATAATTTAGGTATAAATAATATGGACAGTCTCTGCTCATAATCAAAGATTCATCCACGATTCTGATTAAATAAAACCATTTTTGATTAAATAAAACCATTACCAAGCTTTACAGAAGAGATTATTCAGATCAAGAGAGATAATAAGTTCAGACCATTAGATACAAGGTATGCAGTAATGCAGTGATCTCACTTAAAACAGAACCTAAGCCAATGATACGCATGACTGGGACAAAATCTAACTGAAATTTGGTTGCCAGAGTGATAACAAGCTCAGTCACTCAGCTGCAAGATTAACTTGTTAATATGTGTACCCCTTACCCATAAACAAACCTATCCATATCTTCATCATAAATGATTATGAAACAGGTTTATTTGATCAGAAATATGTTTGCCAGCTTGTTGGCAAGCTCAGCTAATCAGAAATAAGGTAACAATTCTTTGGTCAACTATGTTTTAGAAGTCATCTTCTTCAGAGATAAAATGTGCTATTTATTATTGATTTTGATGCGCTGAATTCAAATATGACAATTAAACAACTGATTGGCTACTGTTTCCATAGATATTTAAATTTCTACATTTTACATCTATGTATATTGTGTAGATGCTAGAGATTTAATCATAAATTGTAAATGTGGTTCTTTTCATGTGTTTATGGTTGCTTTACATGACAATATTTCACCTGTCCTGTTCATGTAACACTTTAAAAAACAACAAAAGGGTTCTATAAATAAAAATTATAAACAAAAGACAAAAAGCTATAATGTATATATAAGTACATAGGTTAGTCCTCATTCAGTGTCTACTCGGCGCTTCTAGGATTGTCTCTTGTATTCATTGAAACCTCTCGTTCAGCAATAGTCTGCATGCACTGATGGGCTCCATTTGCCCTGATAGCATCTCTCCATTGTTGCAATGTCCTGGTGAAATTGCTCAGCGTGCTCATTACTCACTGCTCTGCAGTTCAGTGGAAAAAATCTAGAGAGTGTAAAAAAATGTATCTTTAGTGACATGGTGCAACTAAGGCTTTTGTATGCCTTGAGGAGGTTTTCCCTTGTAGTTGTCTGCCTTGTTATTTCCGAAAAAAATTGTTGCCACTAACTGGAAGGCATCCCATGCCATCTTTTCCTTGTCACACAGTGCACCGTCAAATGCATCATCTCAAAGAAGTTCATGAATGTGAGGACTAACAAAGACACCTTCCTTTATCTTAGCTTCACTTAACCTTGGAAATGTTCAAGGGTGGTAACAAAATCTTCCTTGATTCAACAAGTGGTGGATGCTGAACACTTTTCCTCCCAGGCTCCAATGACTGTTGGAGTGGCCAATCTCTCTTGATGTAGTGGGAATCTTTCTCAGCTATCCCATCTGCAGTGAAAACAGCAGTACTTTGTGTATCCATTCTGCAGACCAAGCAAGAGAACAAGAACCATCAAATCACCACAAAGCTGCCATTGATGCTGGTCATAGTTTTTGCACCTCAAAACTTGTTTTGTCATAGGTTTCCTTCAGAAGGACTGCATGACCAACTGGAATTGATGGCAAAATGTTGTCATTATGCAGTAAAACAGATTTAAGTTTTGTCTTCGATGAATCAATGAACAGTTTCAACTCATCTAGATCACGAACAATGTTGAGGGATGCCATCACACCATCGATGTTGTTGCAGGTTACAAGATACCTTCCATGAAGAAGAATGGGACTAGATCTTTCTGATGGTGACAGAACATGGAAACCTTAATATAACCTGCCTGGAGATTGCCCAACAGCTCTGCCTTACTCTTGGATAGTTCCAAATCCCTGACAAATTCATTCAGTACACCTTGTGTTATTAGGTATGGTTCAGAGGAGGAGGATGGCAGAATATATGGGTCATGTGACATTGATGATTCAGGGCAGGCAGTTTCATTCTCTTCGTCTTCCTCATCTGACTCAAGTGAGAATGATTCTGGTGCATCAAAAATCTGCAGTCCTTTTCCATGGGGTATTGGGCATATAGCAGATGGAATGTTTGGATAATGCACTGTCCACTTTTTCTTCTTTGACACACCTTTCCCAACTGTAGTTAGCATGCATAAGTAACAATCACTGATATGATCTGTTGGCTCTCTCCAAATCATTGGCACTGAGAAAGGCATGGATTTTCTCGTCCTGTTCAACCAATGGCAAAGATCTGTTGCACAAGTGTTGCAGCATATGCGTGCAGCTCACCTCTTGTCCTGATTTCTAATTTTGCAGTCAAAATAAAGGTGATAGGCTTTCTTAAACATAGTGGTTATACAGAAGTCCCCCTCTTGAACAGCCCCCCTAAAAAGCGGCCACCCACTCCTTACGGCCAGAATCCATTGGCACCGACGAGTTTGTGTTTAAAAGTACCCCTTGCGAAAGGCCACCCGGCTAATGCGACCAGCATATTAGTGCAATAATATAAAATTTACCCCTCACAAGTGGCCGCATTTTATTTGAATATGTATCCAGAACCAGTATTTTATTCATAATGTGTGTTAAGTAATCTGATTTCTGTTTACTGATGTCAGGTTTTCATTACTGAAAGAAGTGTTGAGTAAAGTACATGTACCACTAAGGTTAATATTATATCCTTTACGCCTCATGAGAAGCCAAATTTATTCCATAAAAACCGAGAAAGACTCAAATTTTAATCCTTACAAAAGGGTAAAGTACATGTAATCCAATTAGCCTTAATGCTGTGTTATCATAAGATGTCCGGTTTAGTCACTGCTAATTGTTAAGATTACAATTATAGTAACAGCTGAGAAGTGGCAGTATCGATGTACAACACCCAAGTCAGCAGGAAAATGGTTTGATAGCCTTTATGGCTTCCCTCAGTAAGATGTTGAGCTTGTTCACTTTGAAAATTAGTGGCTATTACTACTGACAATAATAATTACGAATCCTAACAGCCGCGAGGTCAGATCTGCTTGATGTTAATGGTACATATCGAAGCCGTTTTGGCTTCTCTCACTTAGTGTAAAGAAATGTATAAAAACAACAGGGTACCAGACTGCAACTAACGAATCACATGACAAGATCACTTCCTTTAAAAACACAAGGCAATTTGTTTAGATGCATACAAAATTGTTTTATCAGTATTGTAGTTGGCAACATGAATAACTTACTGCAAAAACATAAACATGTCATCGAGGAAAATAAAAATTCTCAGTTTAGAAGAGAAAGTGAAAGTAATTCAACTGACGGGTGTGTGTGTGTGTGTTGAGGATCCTTGCAGAAAATTATAATGTCAGGAAGACTCAGATAAACAATATCGTGAAAGATAATGAAACAATTCTGCAGACGTGGGAAGGTGAAATGGACGGAGAAAGGAAGATTGTTTGAGCCAGGAGACGTTTGTATCCTGATTTGAATGACAAGAAAAAGCAACAATTTTGTCAGTTGAATTGGGATATGATGACTTTACCGCAAGTAACGGATGGTTGCATAGATTTTAAGTGCGACACAACATTAAGTGTTCTGTCCTTAGTGGAGAATCAGTTGATGTTAATAATGAAGTTGTCGAAGATTGGAACAAAAGACTAAACGATATATGCAGGGGATATGACAGCAAGGATGTTTTTAATTGTGACGAGACTGGTTTGTTTCTTAGACTGTTACCAACAACGTGACAGATGACGTGATCTGTAACATAATTATAAAGACAGTTTTAAAACTATATCAATGGTTATTCATAGCATTCTTTTGAAAATGATGACAGTTTGTTTTACATTTATTTCACAACATACATGTGATTTTTTAATGAAAATATTAAATGTTTTAAAATTAAACGTACTTGTGACTTTCTTCGTATGTATTTACTATTCGCATTTGTCATCCCCCTCTAGAAAGGCCACCCTCATTATAAGGCCACTTCCCTGCTGCATTAGGGGTGGCCTTATAAGAGGGGGACTACTGTACTGCACTTTTGTAATGCAAAAGTCACTTCACCACAAACATAGTAGAAGTTATCACACAAGTACGAGGCATCTCTGCTCATCATGTCCTGGATGGCCTCTGGGTGGGTTGACGCTTGTGTCGTTGGCATGGAAATATTTGCTTATTTTTTCAAATCTTTCTCTTGTCATGATTTCTGGTATTCCTGGGATCCCAAAAACATACATATGTCATCCAGGCAATGGAATATCTGGGTATCTGCATAACACTCATAACGATGTTTATTCCAAAATATGCCCACATCTAAATGATGCTGGTTTCATACCATTTCTGGTCTCGTTTTTGGTCCACCATTTTCTTGGTATAATCGTTTGTTTCTTTCACAAGGTTTTCCACCAGACATTCAGGAAAAAACTTGTGGTCCAAGCTCGACTGTTGAACCAACATGAGAACATGAGAATCAAAATCATTGATCTCTAACACGGTGAGGTCATCACTCCATTGTGCAAGTGGGACTATGTCCTCCTCGTCATCCGATTCAAAATCACTTATATCTGGTGTTGAAATGGGACTAATATCAATATCTGATCCTTTTTCTAAGAATGATCCATTAAACTCTTGATATCACTTGCAGTGAACCCTTCAAAGTCGCTCATATCTGAATCAGATTCCATCTCTGTCTGTCTGAACTATGCGTGTTTCGTAGAGTGCAGAAAAGCACTTACAGTATGTCCAAATTTAACCTCTCAGCTTTCAAACTTGTTTTAAAATGTTGAGTAAACAGTCCTTTCATTGGTTATGATAATAGAAGATATGTAAACTTCTGTACTTCCAACCAATCAATGTTTAGTTAACATAGCGGTCATATTCGCATAGATGCGACACTGGAGTTTTCGAGTACTGCTGAACTATACACATATAAGCAAGACTAGCGTAGTAAACGTGGCTTATCAACACTGCATATATGCATCATTGGGGTTCAGAAGCTATTTATTGGTCACTCTTAGATACAACAGTCATAGCTAAAGGACTAAAGCAAGATCCCTTACCTATGTATCTCACTTATTCTCTGTCATTCCCAAGTCAAGGGTTGTATATACTGACCCAGTATCATATCTTTTAAAACTAGAGCCAATCAACATTTGTAAGCATCATTTTTGTTCTCAGTGACAGAGAATTAGTAAAGATTGAATACGATTGTTTCAAAAGCATTTTTGCTGTAGACCAGTGTAATAATATTGCATGAATTTCACTCATAATCAAACTCAACCTAGATCTATTTAAGTTTGATGAAGAAAAAAATGGGAAACAATCTCAGATGCAATATCTTCTTATGCACAGGTTTCGCTCACAATAAAAGCAAATTATGCATATCATAACAGCAATGGCCCATTTATCATGTTTGAACTCAACATGATGAAAAACAGACTCGCTAGTGTTGAAAAGTCCAATCAACATGAGGAAAAACAGACTCACTACAGTGTTGAAAACTCCAATCAACATGATGAAAAACAGACTCACTACAGTGTTAAAAAGTCCAATCAACATGACGAAAAACAGACTCACTACAGTGTTGAAAAGTCCAATCAACATGATGAAAAACAGACTCACTACAGTGTTGTAAAGTCCAATCAACCAGATACACAATAGTCTCATTAATACACATAGCTCCTGCTCATAATTGTACATACCAAAGATCTTACTGATTTAAGTCTATTTACCAAATTTGATCAAAATTGGATCAGAAATAGTCTCTAATGTAGTAATAAGCTCAGCTAACTACCTACAGATCATCTCAGTAATATGTGTGGAATCTGCCTGCTAATGAAGATTTTCATCATAACAAGTATATATCCGTGTTGGATCAAATTTGGATAAAATGTGGCCCCCAGAGCTGAGCTAAACAAATGGTCATTATTAATATGCATGGAGCTCACTCATTATGAAAATTGTCCAAGATGTTGATGATATAAACAAATATTTCATGTCTTTTAACAACCTGAGATCAAACACGGCTCTAGAAAACCACTCTTCTCCTGACTGGGTAAAAATTGGCTAGGTCTAATAAAATGTTAGTGTGTACTCGTTACTGGACTAAATAGATTCCGATTCAGGCCTTGAGAATAAATCTGAGCACATTTTCTACCCTTAACAAATGCCAAATATCAACATTTGGCAATTGTCAATTATAAATAGCCTTGCCTAATTTGCCTACTTGTTGTTTGACATTTTTCTACAGTAAACCGCAGTAAGCTTGATGCTAAAATAGGTAAATAATATGAACATTTTGTTTCAGTTTACACACAGCCCTACATTTCTTAAATGATATTTGTTAACTGTGCAACTTTTTCAAGTAATTTATTCATCATTTTTAGGTGGAGCAAGTTTCTCTTTCAACCAGTTATCACATATCATTACGAGTCAGACCTCTGAAAATTTGAAAATTGCTGGCCTCTGACCAAGTCTTATACCAAACTTACTCTGTAGAAAATATTATCTTCTTAACAGGATTTACTGGGGCCCCAAGTAGTTTAAAGCGGTCACCGTTACGGATCATTGCCATCTCATATCTGTCTGTGTGGGTTCGAGTCTTGGGTTCAGTCAATGTGGGTATGTGAGAAAGCTTGCCAGTAGCTTCTCGTGGGTTGGTGGCTCTTTCCAGGGTTTTCCTACTTCCTACAAAAATTATTAAGACAGTCTTCGTGGCAGCCATATTTGACTTAAAACTGGCACCATTTTCATCCTGGACCTTACAAGTATGATAAGACTACTTGTGAAAAGTAGACATAACAATATTTTCAATATATAACTCCATTTAGGATGACACCAGCTAGACATAAGAAGTCTTTTGGTGATAACCCCATGTCAGTATGGTTTTCTTTAATCAGGAGCACCAATAAAAATATTCTTTCAAGATGGCTGTTGTGTTGGCCATATTGGATTTTCGAATGGCACCATTTCAATTAGGACCAACTTGACATCATCAAATGTCTTTTGAGGAAAACCACTTGCTGATATGATCATCCATTCAGAAATAGCGAGAACATTTTAACAAGATTTTCACACTGAATATCTGAGAAGACCATGGGATGAATGTGTGTGTGTAATGCTTCAAGGTAATCCTCCAAGCAGTTCAGGAAAAGAAGCATTAACAAACCTCTGTTAATGGATGGATGGATGAAAGACAACAGACCATCCCAGCTATGGATGTCAGATCATCACCATTTTATATTCAAGACCAGGTAGACATTGTAAGAAGTCACTGTATCCATACTGGACAACAAATTGGCACCAGTTTCATTTAGGATCAACTGGACACGATAAGAAGTCTTTTCGTGAAAACTCATGTTGATATGACCATCCATATTGGAAAAGAAACAATAACAAATTTTCAAGATGGTCACTGTGGTGACCATATCTGATGTCTGATCAACAAGATCATCTGAAGTCTTTGAGTCAAAACCCCATGTTGATATAACAAACCATTCAGGAGGAGTAGTGATAAGATTTTCAAGATGGCTGACAAGGCAGCCATACTGAATACTAAGTTGGCATAAATTTCATTTAGGACCAACCAGAGATCACAAGAAGTCTTACAGCAGGAGTAGTGATAAGATTTTCAGAATGGTCAGTGTGGTGGCCATATTGGACAACTGAGAAGCATCATGTGTAAAGTGTCAAGGCAATTCACAAAGTAGTTTGGGAAAAGAAGCAGTAACAAATAGTTGCTAGTGTACAGATGGACAATGCATGATGGATGAGAGATGACCAGTAAAACTAACAACTACATGGGCACCATAGCCTGATTAGTAGGTTACAGTGACCTGCTTTTAGTATGGCAGTGTACTCTATCCATGTCTGCATGCACAATAAACGTTCATGACTGTAGAGGAAAATGTTTGTAAGAAAATGAACATAAAAGATGCAAATTAAACATAAAAGATGCAAATTTGCAAATGCCTATGTAGATTTTGGCTACAACACCTGGAGAATAGCAAATCTCTCCAACACGTCATACTGGTTGCCTAACAGGTAATATTCTTTCCTGATCAGCAGATCTCCTGGAAAAATTTGAGACAATATATTTTCTTTGAATAGGTCGCAATAAAAGCTCAATGACTCAGTAAAGTGGTAAATATAAATGAAGATTGGAAGGTAACTAAACTCTTATGAACACATTCGCAATGAATCAGTAAAGTGGTATCTACAAATAAAGATTGGAAGGGAAGTCAACTCTAATAAACACATTCTCAATGAATCAGTAAAGTGGTATCTACAAATGAAGATTGGAAGGGAAGTCAACTCTAATAAACACATTCTCAGCTTACTACTAATCTGAAGTAAAAATATAAATTTCAGGACTGATCTAAAAAACTCTCATGCCTGGCTATGATACCATCTTTATTACCTTGATCTGACACACAAAAGGATTTAACGTTGGACTTCTGCTGACCATCACCCTCCAACTTAGTCCACTGGATGCCCTCTTGTTTCTTTATCTTAATTTCAATCTGAAAAATTAAAGTAAAGAGCAAATTTAATTAGTACTCTAAAGAAGCAAATATCCAAAGCAATAAGCAAGGTTCTTTTCAATTCTTACATCATCTGTATAAACAACCCCTACAGCAAAGAAGTATTATTCTGTTAGACATGTTATGACATATGACCAAAAAAATCACAAATACATGATATATTTGGGGCCCCGAGTGGCCGAGCGGTCTAAAGTGCTCTCCGTTACGGATCACTGCCATCTCACCTCTGTCTGCGTGGGTTCGAGTCTCGGATTCAGCTAATGTGGGTATGTGAGCAAGCTTGCCAGTAGCTTCTCGTGGGTCGGTGGTTCTTTCCGGGGTTTTCCCAGGTTCTTCCTCCACCATTAATACTGGCTGCCATGTATAGCCTATTGCGTGCTGAAAAATGGCGTTAAACCCTACAACAACAACAACAACAACATGATATATTTGAAAGACTGGACTTGCAATGAAACTTTAAAACAAGAGTCCCTCAAATGAACTGATGCTCTACTGTCGGAAAAGAATTTCAATTCAAGATAATACCATCCAGTGTAAGTGATAAGATTTTCAAGATATTTACTGTGGCAGTCATATTCAAGGTCAGACTGGTATAGTACTGATTCTGGAAGAAAAGTATATATTTAATTCTGGTGAAAAACCCAAGTCAATACGGCTTTCTGTCTATAAGTAGCAATAACAAGATTGTCAATATGGCTTTCTGTCTACGAGTAAAAATAACAAGAAAGTCAATATGGCTTTCTGTCTATGAGTAAAAATAACAAGACTATCAATATGGCTTTCTGTCTATGAGTAGCAATAACAAGATTGTCAATACAGCTTTCTGTCTACGAGTAAAAATAACAAGAATGTCAATATGGCTTTCTGTCTATGAGTAAAAATAACAAGAATGTCAATATGGCTTTCTGTCTATGAGTAAAAATAACAAGAATGTCAATATGGCTTTCTGTCTATGAGTAAATGTAACATGATTGTCAATATGGCTACTATGAAGGCATACTGATGTCCTAGTGAAACCATTTTTATTTAGGAACAACAAGCTATTCCTTCAATAAAACCTCCATGTTGATATTAAAATACATTCAAGAGATGTAGCAGTAATGCTTTTAAAAATCACCAATGTGGCAGTAAAACTGAAATGAAATGTTTTCTTTTAAAAGCCAAGGCATTCTTACCCCAAAAAAAACTTGGAATATCAAGGTCAGTGAGCTTACAGATTAAATAATATGTAGAAATGCTAAGAGTATGTAGCAATTTTTATTTACTGGAATCATTAGAAACAAAAATGGGCTAACAACAGTACATCAAAATGCTATCTAATTGCAACATTTTTCTTTAAGTAGTGATCTTAATTTTGTTACAGTCACATCCTTCAAATGAAAATTTCATATGCCGTTCTTGTCTTTTGTCCTTTTGTTACCTGAAATGTTCAATGTATACTCTCAATTATTATAATAATGGAGAAAATAAGGGGTATGGATTATAGTACATTGATGTTATCAAAAAAATATTTGTTTTATGCAAAGCATGGAAGACAAGTAATAGCTACTCAAACTGGTTTGGGGTAGATAACCATAGTGTTTAACATAACCACCACAATGTAGTGATGTCAATTACTTACCTTTGTGGACATTAATTTGTACGAGGACTGTTCTGGCACAACGGGATGGGCAAGGTCTAACTCCAGGCTAAAATCTGAGCCTGATGCTTGCTTTATGGTTACACTCACCTAAAAAAAGATTTATGACAACATTCATTGCATCATGTTTCACAACATCTTCTACAACCAGAGCTATTAGGGATGGGTGCATCACAATTGGTCTTGTTCACTACGATTAACTTGGCTGGTCATCAAACAGAAAACTAAAGATTCATAAAGATGGACCTTCTAGGGCCATCTGCTCTTCTACATGATAACATGGAGTGCTGGAAATTAAACTCGTTCAAGATCTCATCAATATAATGGTAGATAACTAACTCATTGAACTACAACATTCCTGACTAAAGTTCTACTGAGGAAAGCAAAGTTAGAAGCATGACCAATCAAGGGTCATAACTCGTAGATGACACCTTGGAAAATTTGATAGTCAAAACAGCATGCTGCTATGACTCTACAGTCTTAAACTAAGTAACAACAAAAAGCGAAAACCAACAAGTTTAGCAAAATTCAACAAATAATTTCCCTATAATACAAGGTGAAAATTTAAAAAGAACTTGCAGTATTTTTTAAATTAAATCCCAAATAGTCCATAACGTTCTGTCACAAGTCCAAAGGTATAAAGTTCCAATAGAATTCAAGATGTTTTCCAAATAAGTTCTGATACTGAATGTGTTGATTTGCCTCTAGTCTTGAACATGTTAATGTGTTAGTGGCCTAGATTGTAGTGATGTGTCAGCAGTCTTTTGATGTATCACAATAACATATTCCAAACAGTTTGTCAATTTAATGGAAACTTCCATTCTAGAAGTTTCTAAGGTCAGAATCAAGACAATATAATTGAACTCAAATTTAAATAAACATGTTTACTATTAATAATGATTTGAATATTTAATCTATTCTCATAGAAAAATATTAGCTATGTATTTTGTTGTTTATGTTGTCACTGGTCAGGTTGACCATTGACTGGATTCTGGACAAGGTCAAATACAAATAAAATATACAAAAACAATACCAAATCTCACTTATATCCCAAAAATGCTTAGGGCTGTTCCAGTAAAACAAAACCTTGGACCAAGGGAAGGCACTTTTAATGTGGAGTACTCACCCATAGATGCAATTTAGAATTTTCTTATTATTTTAATATGAACTCTGTGAAATCAAAGTACCATGGCAAATATTTTTGAAAAACTGCCTTTCCTGGGTACCATGTATGTTTAAATGGAACAGCCCTTCGTAAAGTTTTGCACAGGAACTAAATTAAAGAGGACTGGCAATCATAGGTCATAACTCCTGTAAAGGATCTTGTGTTAAGAACTCATCAGTATAAAGATGCAAGCCAAAGTTTGGTTGAAATCCAACAAGGTTTAAAAAAGTTATGCTGTGGAAACCAAATCAAGAAGGACAAACAACTCCTGCTGTGGAATGCTGGAAATATAATCCTTTCAAAAAACCTGTCAATATAAAGCTGCATGTCAAATTTGGTTGAAATCCAACAAGCTTTATAAAGTCAAGGTGCAGAAACTACAATCAGGACAACAGGTAATCAATGTCATAACTCTGGTAAATGACAATGCTGAATGTTGGGAATAAAATTAATTCATGGTCTCATCAATTTAAAGTTGTTGCCAAATGTGAAATCCACATAATTTCTTATCATACAGACACACCAGGCATGAGAATAAGCAATCAAGGGGTAATTCCTCTCCAAAACAAGACTAAACTAATAAAAGGCACATGCTAGTAGAGGTACGCAGTATTACCAGTATACCGCGGTATTTTTTCTGATGGTACATACCATAGTACTTTTTCACTGTAGAGGTAACGTGTTTAGCAATAAGAAATATATGGAAATTAGCAAGGAATCTTGCTACAAATTAAATGATATCAACATCATGTTTTCATTATTCATGACAAGTGCAAAAATTAACTTTCTTTTAATGAAATGCTTAAATTGTCACCTCTATGTTCAATGTATCTCTACTTTTTTGTAATGAAAATATAAAAACAGACAGTTCGAAAGTACTAGTAAACTGTTGGCTTCGTTATAAACACTTTCAAATTTTATCAATAGGCTAATGAATATCAGCATATCAGCACGATGTCTTTAACAGTATTAGTTCAAGTATAAGTTTAATCATTCCCCTTTAGTTACAGCTTTTAGATTGCAACTTGTACAAGAATTTACATGCATGTAGCAAATTCCTCCATTATAATGTGTTAGCCATTTAATTTTTGGAATGGGGGTTGGGACAATGATTTTCTTTTGAGATGAAATATTTTCTTTTATCTCAAAATAATTAATATTTTTTCCAAATAATGTAACCAATATAATATGGTATTATTTTGCTATAAATCAGAGCAAAATATTTTCCCAACTATTGTCTTACAGAAACTAAACAAAAAAGTGCCAGGCTACTTAGCCAGAACATTGATTTGTTGATCCCTAATTGCAGTATACTGTAGTAGTATCATGATTGTTATGAAATACCATGGTATACCTCAGTATAAAATTATTTGCAGTACTCAGCTCTGCATGCTAGTCTATGAGATTCTCACCAAAATGCACAAACAATAAATGGCACATGCTAGTCTACGAGACAATGTTCTTACCAAATTGTATAACCAATAAATGGCACATGCTAGTCTATGACACAATGTTCTTACCAAATTGTATAACCAATAAATGGCACATGCTAGTCTACGAGACAATGTTCTTACCAAATTGTATAACCAATAAATGCCACATGCTAGTCTATGAGACAATGTTCTTACCAAATTGTATAATCAATAAACGGCACATGCTAGTCTATGAGACAAAGTTCTTACCAAATTGTATAACCAATAAATGGCACATGCTAGTCTATGAGACAATGTTCTTACCAAATTGTATAACCAATAAATGGCACATGCTAGTCGACAAGACAATGTTCTTACCAAATTGTATAACCAATAAATGGCACATGCTAGTCTACGAGACAATGTTCTTACCAAATTGTATAACCAACAAATGCCACATGCTAGTCTATGAGACAATGTTCTTACCAAATTGTATAACCAATAAATGGCACATGCTAGTCTATGAGACAAAGTTCTTACCAAACTGTATAACCAATAAATGGCACATGCTAGTCTACGAGACAATGTTCTTACCAAATTGTATAACCAATAAATGCCACATGCTAGTCTATGAGACAATGTTCTTACCAAATTGTATAACCAATAAATGGCACATGCTAGTCTACGAGACAATGTTCTTACCAAATTGTATAACCAATAAATGCCACATGCTAGTCTATGATACAATGTTCTTACCAAATTGTATAACCAATAAATGGCACATGCTAGTCTATGAGACAAAGTTCTTACCAAATTGTATAACCAATAAATGGCACATGCTAGTCTATAAGACAAAGTTCTTACCAAATTGTATAACCAATAAATGGCACATGCTAGTCTACGAGACAATGTTCTTACCAAATTGTATAACCAATAAATGCCACATGCTAGTCTATGATACAATGTTCTTACCAAATTGTATAACCAATAAATGGCACATGCTAGTCTACGAGACAATGTTCTTACCAAATTGTATAACCAATAAATGCCACATGCTGGTCTATGATACAATGTTCTTACCAAATTGTATAACCAATAAATGGCACATGCTAGTCTACGAGACAATGTTCTTACCAAATTGTATAACCAATAAATGCCACATGCTAGTCTATGATACAATGTTCTTACCAAATTGTATAACCAATAAATGGCACATGCTAGTCTATGAGACAAAGTTCTTACCAAATTGTATAACCAATAAATGCCACATGCTAGTCTATAAGACAAAGTTCTTACCAAATTGTATAACCAATAAATGGCACATGCTAGTCTACGAGACAATGTTCTTACAAAATTGTATAACCAATAAATGCCACATGCTAGTCTATGAGACAATGTTCTTACCAAATTGTATAACCAATAAGTGGCACATGCCAGTCTATAAGACAATGTTCTTACCAAATTGTATAACAATAAACGGCACATGCTAGTCTATGAGACAATGTTCTTACCAAATTGTATAACCAATAAATGGCACATGCTAGTCTACGAGACAATGTTCTTACCAAATTGTATAACCAATGAATGGCACATGCTAGTCTATCAGACAATGTTCTTACCAAATTGTATAACCAATAAGTGGCACATGCCAGTCTATAAGACAATGTTCTTACCAAATTGTATAACAATAAACGGCACATGCTAGTCTATGAGACAATGTTCTTACCAAATTGTATAACCAATAAATGGCACATGCTAGTCTACGAGACAATGTTCTTACCAAATTGTATAACCAATAAATGCCACATGCTAGTCTATGATACAATGTTCTTACCAAATTGTATAACCAATAAATGGCACATGCTAGTCTATGAGACAATGTTCTTACCAAATTGTATAACCAATAAATGCCACATGCTAGTCTACGAGACAATGTTCTTACAAAATTGTATAACCAATAAATGCCACATGCTAGTCTATGAGACAATGTTCTTACCAAATTGTATAACCAATAAACGGCACATGCTAGTCTATGAGACAAAGTTCTTACCAAATTGTATAACCAATAAATGGCACATGCCAGTCTATGAGACAATGTTCTTACCAAAATGCATAACCAATAAATGGCACATGCTAGTCTATGAGACAAAGTTCTTACCAAATTGTATAACCAATAAGTGGCACATGCTAGTCTACGAGACAAAGTTCTTACCAAATTGTATAACCAATAAATGGCACATGCTAGTTTATGAGACAAAGTTCTTACCAAATTGCATAACCAATAAATGGCACATGCTAGTCTACGAGACAATGTTCTTACCAAATTGTATAACCAATAAGTGGCACATGCCAGTCTATAAGACAATGTTCTTACCAAATTGTATAACAATAAACGGCACATGCTAGTCTATGAGACAATGTTCTTACCAAATTGTATAACCAATAAATGGCACATGCTAGTCTACGAGACAATGTTCTTACCAAATTGTATAACCAATGAATGGCACATGCTAGTCTATCAGACAATGTTCTTACCAAATTGTATAACCAATAAGTGGCACATGCCAGTCTATAACACAATGTTCTTACCAAATTGTATAACAATAAACGGCACATGCTAGTCTATGAGACAATGTTCTTACCAAATTGTATAACCAATAAATGGCACATGCTAGTCTACGAGACAATGTTCTTACCAAATTGTATAACCAATAAATGCCACATGCTAGTCTATGATACAATGTTCTTACCAAATTGTATAACCAATAAATGGCACATGCTAGTCTATGAGACAAAGTTCTTACCAAATTGTATAACCAATAAATGGCACATGCTAGTCTACGAGACAATGTTCTTACCAAATTGTATAACCAATAAATGGCACATGCTAGTCTACGAGACAATGTTCTTACCAAATTGTATAACCAATAAATGCCATACATATCGAAGCCGTTTGGCTTCTCTCACCTAGTTTCAAGAAATGTATAAAAACAATAGGGTACCAGACTGAGACTAACGAATCACGTGACAAGATCACTTCCTTTAAAAACACAAGGCAATTTGTTTAGATGCATACAAAATTGTTTTATCAGTATTGTAGTTGGCAACCTGAATAACTTACTGCAAAAACATCAACATGTCATCGCGGAAAATAAAAATTCTCAGTTTAGAAGAGAACGTGAAAGTAATTCAATTCACGGGGGGGTGGGGGTGTCGTCGAGGATCCTTGCAGAAAACTAAGGTTGGGAAGACTCAGATAAACAATATCGTGAAAGATAATGAAACAATTCTGCAGAAGTGGAAAGGTGAAATGGACGGAGAAAGGAAGATTGTTTAAGCCAGGAGACGTTTGTATCCCCATTTGAAAGACAAGAAAAAGCAACAATTTTGTCAGTTGAACTGGGATATGACGACTTTACCGCAAGTAACGGATGGTTGCACAGATTTCAAGTGCGACACAATATCAAGTGTTCTGTCATTAGCGGCGAATCAGCTGATGTTAATAATGAAGTTGTCGAAGATTGGAACAAAAGACTAAACGATATATGCAGAGGATATGACAGCAAGGATATTTTTAATGTGATGAGACTGGTTTGTTTTTTAGACTGTTACCAACAAAGTGACGTGATGTGAACTGTATCATAATTATAAAGACAGTTTTAAAACTGTATCAATGGTTATTCATAGCATTCTTTTGCAAATGATGACAAAGTTTGTTTTACATTTATTTCACATCATGCATGCGATTTTTTAATTAAAATATTAAATATTTAAAATTAAATGTACCTGTGACTTTTTACATATGTATTTACTATTCGTATTTGTCATCCCCCTCTAGAAAGGCCACCCGCATCATAAGGCCACTTCCCTGCTGCATTAGGGGTGGCCTTATAAGAGGGGGACTACTGTATACATTTATCAGAGGTTTACTTTTATTTAGGAATAACCTGTATTGCTGCACCGAGAACTATAATAATTATAATAATAATAATTATGATGATGATGATGATGATGATGATAATAATAACAGTAAAAAGTATGCATTCTTTTTAAATGTCAATCAAATTGCTGGCATGCTATGCAATCTAAATATGAAGTAAATGTATTTCTATGGTTAAGACACAGCTATTCAGCCTGCATTACTATATACTTTTTAGAGTATAATATAAAAATAATAAACTTCTATAATCTACCTATATGACATGTTTATGATTTAGAGAATTCTGTGTATTTTTGTATCCATATAGTTATAGTCATTAAAGCATTAGGTATCATGCATGGTGTATGCAACATAGATCCCTATCAAGGCAGTGCACCTTACAACACAACAATCAGCCATTAGTTTACAATATTTCTCTTTTTATTTGTATTCATCAGCAATTTTCTAAAAGAAATATTGTCATGTAATATTTGAATTATGACTTTAAATGTAGTCAATGCACTAACATTTAAATGTTACTTTATTATGAGTTTTTCAAAAAAATATTACTAAGTATTTTTTAGTCACAGGCATTATTTCGGAATGTGTGGCATATAATTAAATAAAAGGTAGTTTATATTCTACTTACATTTTTATGATTCAGAGAATCTTGTCATCGTGGTTTCATCCCTTTTATTTTAATTTCACTGATATTAGCAGCTTATATCTTGCAAGCTGTATACATTATTTATATGCCAACTTTTATTTTTACCTGTGCATGTGATCAGCATCACAACCATGCATCTTACAATGAACATTAGATGGCTCAATCTACTAAATATAGTATCTTTTTAACATTGTATAGCCACTGATGAATTAATTTTTTTCAGATTACAACCAGTCTGCACAGATGGAACAAAGTTTGGTCTGAAATTTGCAAAATCTGAAGAGATTAAATAATCATCAGGCAGACTGCAACTGTGATAGGCAAATAATCTGGAAAACTGGAGGTGGCGTATGATTCATAATGGGCCAAAGGCAGACTATAGTCCATGGCACTACAATGGCTATTAGAAGAGTCCTTTAGTCCGAGTTTCCACTGACCATTCATATCTCATTTTATATATTTGGTTGTTACTGTTGGAGTGTGAGGTCAGAGCTCACTGCCTGTTGAAAAATTGGTATTCACTCAAACCATGCAATGTCAGCACAGGGTAGTAACTTACTACCAGGTCTAGCAAACTTAACCAACCTTATAAAGTTTGGTAATGTTAGACAGGAGAAATTGAGTTACTGTGTGGAAACAAACTTGGGAATAGATGGATGGAGGAAGTATGGACAGACTATGTCATAGCATAATATGCAGTTGTGAAAATCAAACATAATTAATGTTTGAGACAACTGATATCAAAAATCTTTAGTAATAACAAGTCCTTCTATACTTTCTCTTACCAAAGTTCACTCGTACTAAAAAAGCATTACAAGCACATTTTTCTGACAAGGTATTAGAGAATAGGACAGTATTCTGTATTTCAAAAATAAATTGAAGATAAAACTTTCAATCTGATATAACTCAGATGAAGGGAACTTGGGTTCTGTAAAACATGGCATCACACCTATGACACAAGTGCAATGTTGTAACCCCCTTGTATATTATTTTAACACAGAATCTTAATGCTGATGCTGCTACTGCTTGTAAAGTTATACCAATGTCTCGATATGTCAGAGGTGAGATAACAACTGTTTGTACGTGTTTTGAATCAATACTCTCTTGTTAGAACTGAGGAAAAACTATGTTTCAACTTGAGCTTTAACAACAGGCTGACAGAAATGATATTTTTTTGAAATGACTTGTGTCAGCAAGAAAGTACACTGTATTACAGGTCATCAGTTTCTTTTATTTGTACCAAGCACTGTGAAAAGCAAAATGGCATTTTAAATAAACTTCTTAACCAATAAAAATATGACACTGTTAAGACAAAAGAAACAATCAAAATGCCATTTAATTCAGTAAGTATCTGTGTTCAGATTCTTCCAAAAATTTAAATATCTTTTTATAAGTGCTTAAAATCACGACCTGAGGAAATGGGTGAAATTTGTGAATATTGTTTGTTGAGACTTGAAATTAATAGTTTTAACAATCATGAAATCCAGAGAAACTAGAATCGAACAGAAATAAATTCCCATCATGCACCAGCTAGATACACTCCCTTGTCAATATAATTCTAAGTCTTCAGCAACAGCTGTCAATACAAAATTATTTATATCCAGCTTGCATGAGCAAAATTCTACGATTTTAAAATGTTATGTGCATCATAAAAGTAAATGACAAAGCTGAAAATACATACGCTGTTTTCATGTATAGCTATTGATAAATCTTCATTCTTCACATTTTTCTGAAGCACTGTAATTATAACATGGGTTCCTGTTTGGTACCAGTCATATCTGTAAAGATATAAGCACCAGAATTTTTACCAGCAAAACAAAAGGCAGTGACAGGTTTAAAGGAAACCATCAATTAAAGATATTTCCATATTTATAATGAAAGAAAATACTAAATTAATGTACTTTATATAAAGGGTACCTATCTTACATCAATGGAAACTTTTTTGTCATAAGAAGACATTTCGTGAAAACCCATGTCAAGATGACTTTCCATTCAGAAAGAGAAACAATACAAAGATATTCAAGATAATTGCCATGGTGGCCATTTTGGATGTGAGATTGGCATCAGTTTCAGCAAGACCAACCAGACTTTATAAGAAGTCTTTTAGTGAAAACCAAATGCTGAGGAGATCATTCACCAGTGTGTAGTTATAAAAAGATTTCACCACAATGGTCACTTCAGATGTTCTGGCACCAATATATTCATTTTGGACAAGCCTGACTTCAGGATGAATGTGTGTGTAAAGTTTCATTACAATTCTCAAAGTTGTTTTGGACTAGTGGACAACAGGCCATCTCATACACTCAAGTGGAAAGTGGTGGTCACATCAAAAGGTTCAAGAGGAACCATTTTCATCTCTAGCCAGCTTGACAATACAAGTCTTCAGTTCTGATGAAAACTCCATGGCAAAATGGAGAATAAGCAATAGCAAGATTTTTTAAAACAGCTACCATGGAGGCTGTATTAGATGTCAAATCATCACCATTTTCATTTATGATAAAACAATAAATCATACATCTTAGCTATAAGGTAAAATGCATAGATATTCTCAGTAAAGTTGCCAGATCCTGGCAATTTTGCACTTGGCATAAGTTCTATGGTATTTCTTCATAAATGTTGACCAAACCAAAAAAATATAATCTACAAGCAATTTCCTTCAAGTTTCAAGCTATTTTAGGTGCTAATGTGCCACAAATGTACCACTTAGTGACTTGTATTTTTGATTATCATGATAGGTATGCAAGTGTCAATTGTTTAACAATGTTACATCAAGTTGATCCTAAATTGTATCACTGGGGGGGGGTCCCCATGATTAGAATGAGTGCGACTAGACATTCTTAAGTATCATTTGTGTTCATAAGACTCAATTTTTGTGGTTTTGCAAAAATAAAGAGTACTTAAATTCATGGTTTTGCCTGTCAAAGTTTGCATACTTGTAGGTAGTTAATTTCATGGATTAGCCAATGCAAATACCTCATACAAAGAAAAGAAAAGAACAAAGCTCTACTAACAACAAATGTTATCCATTTTAATGATTAATACAATACTACAGTCTGCATAAATCAAATATTTGTCAAGATCAATAACTAACATGCAGCATCACAGGGCACGGACACAGCTAGCAACACTAACCTAATCACAGCTAGCAACACTGACCTAATCACAGCTAGCAACACTAACCTAATTGGTTATTAAAATACATGTGTATGTTTCTTAAAACACTGTCCATAAAATTGCACTATCCATTACTTTCTGACTACCATGCCAATAACACGTTGGTACAAGAGTGTGAACGTTCAACATAGAACCCCATGGGTTTAGAGTAAGTCCTCATTCCAAATGTGAATCAAACAGGTGACCAACTTCCCCTGATACACTACAGTTAGCAAGCAATGTCAACAACTCATTTAGAGCTCATCAAAGTGAAAAGATGCTATCTAAACTGAAGAATGGAATGGCTCCATTGTTTGAGCCTGCTTCATGCACAAACCAACTTCAACCCCTAGACCAAGCATGTGCAACCTATGGCCTGCAACCAAGTTTTATCCACTTATTTACATCAAAGGGTGTGACTTCAAAAAATAAATATAAAAATATCAATTCTGGACAGTGTCAAATCCAGTAAACAATGTTACATTACAATACCATGTAAAGGAATAAAAAAAAAAAAACAGACAAACAATTAAATTAAATATACATAACTGTATGAACAGAGAAAATCAAATTTCTTTTTCAACCACTTGTCCAGGACAAGTGATTTCATAAAAATTTACTTGTCTCACCTATATTTCATTTGTCACAAAATGCCAATTTCTTGCCGAAATTCAATGAGATGTATGCATTTTAATCCATTGTAAAAACAAAATAATGTACATGATTATTTTTCAAAGTACTTGTGTGTTTGTTTTTTTTTTCTTTTGTCAAGGCATCTTATATAAACTAATTTTTTCTATGATATAGTAAAATCAGTAATTCCAAATGCAAAAAAATGGAAAGGAATTTAATGGAATTCAGGCCTTCCCTAACTTCTCTCATGACTTGATTGAGAGAGCTAAGTATCTTGCTCGGAGTCTGTTCTTATAATCAGCATCAAGCTTAGTATGGCTCTCCTCCTTGAGAGCACACAGTATTTCTATATCCAAATGTTTTTCCATATTGGAAAGGCTGTGTTAAAAAGAGGTCTCATTGTTATAACTTCATTCTTATTTATTTTTAAAATGGTGTTATGTTTTAGAGTTTAGCACCATTTTTCAGAACACAATAGGCTTTACATGGCATCCAGGATATCTGGGAAGGAAAAATTCAGAAAAATCCAGGGAAGAACCACTGACCCATGGGAAGCTATTAGCAACCTTTCTCACATACCCACAGTGGCTGAGCCTGAGACTCAAACCAATGCAGACACAGGTGAGATGCCATTGATCTGTAAAGGTGATCACCTTACACTGCTTGGCCACCTGAAAAGTGGAGTATTAGCAAACTTTCACTTCAGGAATTTTCTGCACACGGTGGCGAGTGTCATGCTAATAATGTGGTGCACAACGAGGCAGGAAACTGTCATGTGATTTGCTTAATTAAATCCTGACTTTATCAGTTCCATTGACAACTACACTGGTTGAATTTCCAAACTGTGCCAGTTCGGAATATCATCTGCAGTAACTGCAAAACATCAGAATCGATGAATTCAAGTCATGGATAATTATCAACCTAATGTGGCTGAACATTTCTTCATCTCTAAGTTGTGTCATATGACATTTTTATTTTTTTGCTGCAGAGTCTGGCTCACGTTTCTCTGAAGAAACAGTACTTCAGACTTAGTGGCAGCTTTACATTCCACTGCTCCACTTTCATGTGAATTTTCCTTCTCTAAATCGTCCTTATTACCTTCCTTGCAAAAATCACTTAGTAAACTCATTTTATCCAAATAGAAAAGATGAACTCATTTCACAATTATTTCTATTTAAGAGACCATAACATATATCCTGCCATTTTAAATGCAAACAAAGACCGCTCCTTTAATGTAAAGCCATAATCGTTTGACTTCAAATGCAATGCAGCATTTTAAAGTTAAACTTCTGTATAATCAATTTTTTACAAAATAAAAAATTAATTACTATCATTTAATAAGTTCATAAAGTAAACAGACAATTGTGACTGTAAAGCACCTTTCACTAGTTTCATTGCACTGATTCCGGGTATAAAAACTAAGGGCAATCTGGTCATATATGTGTTGAGTATCCACCATGAAAGAAGGTCGTTTATAACATTGCTAATTAATCATACCAAATTTGCTTTGTTTTAAGTGTTTTGACTAGCTTATAATTTGGTCGCTTTGCCCAATAGTGAAGCAGTAACAGAACTCGCCCACATGCAACAGTTATCAATGAACACTTACTATTGTATCATGGGATATGAATGAATAAATGGAAGTCGCTTCAAGTTTTCAGTATGCCAGGAGGGCATGAATGGTCAGTTAAAGGAAGATAAAGTAATTATAGTATCAAAATTAGTGCTTGCCCAACTTGTATTAAAACAAGAAAAAGGTACCTGTCCCATAATAATAATAATAATAATGAGGACTTTGTATAGCGCCTAATCTTTAAAAGCTCCAAGTGCTTTACAAGATTAGACAACACCTATAAGATAAAGAACATATAATAATATTATTACAAAAACAAACACCATGAAATTAGAAAAACATTTAAAAAAAAAAAAAAAAAAACATGCTGAGAGTATTTCAGGTAGGAAACATTATTAGGTCTTTAAGTTTGTTCTTGCAGTTGAAATAAGTGAGTTCTGAGAGCCCTCTTGAATGTGATCACTGTGTCTTTGTGTCTAAGTTCAGTGGGCAATTCATTCCACGTTGCTGGGCCCTGGTATGCAAAAGAGCGCTGTCCATATGACTTTGTTTTCATAGTGGGAATAATGAGTATACGATTGTCAGAAGAGGAGCTTAAAGTATCTTGCTGGTGTGTACACATAGGTGAGGTCGGATAGGTATGTTGAACTAGAGTCAGACAGTGAAACGTAGCACAAGAACAAATTTTGTGTTTGATTCTGGATCGAATGGATAGCCAGTGTAGGGTACAGAGCAGTGGGGAGGTGTGCTCTGATCGTGGTACTCTAAGTATGATCTGAGCAGCTGTATTTTGAACTTTTTGAAATTTCTGGAGTAGATATTGAGATGAACCAGACAGAATTGAGTTACAATAGTCCAGTCTTGAAAGTACTAATGAACACACAAGTTATAAACACATAATAATAATAATAATAATAATGAGGACTTTGTATAGCACCTAACCTATAGAAGCTCTAAGTGCTTTACAACATTAGACAACACAAATAAGATAAAAAAACATATATAATGATATAATTACAAACACAAACACCATGAAATTAGAAAACATGGAAAAAAACATGCTGAGAAATTTAGCTTACTGAAGAGCATTTGGTATTTCCAGTGAATTATAATTAGAACAAATAAATCCAATCAAATGAAAAACTGAACACAACACTAAGACTGATCCTGCTTCAAGATGTTAAGGCAAGAATGAATAAGTTTTTGATGAACAAGATTATACAATGCTCTACTTGACCTAGGTCACAATCACCATTTTCCAAAATACTCGTCCCGTAATGGAAATTTCCATTCTAGAAGATTCTGAGGTCAGAATCAAGAGTGTATCTTTTAATTCAAATTCAGGTAAACATGTTTATATTAATAATAATCTAAATGTTTAATCCAAACTCATAGAGAAATATTAGATACATATTAAGATGTTTTCAAAATCAATGTCTCTGTTAAGGCACGCACGCACGCATGCACACACACACACATAAAGCATATAGAAGACTTTCGTGTACAACCAACATGGTTCACTGGAGTTTTCCCACCCTCATTTTTACAATCTGGAAACTGTTAAAGAATATACATTACTAGGCATTAGAAGGGGAGCTAATTTGTGCATTCAACAAGGATTCTTGGTATGTTCTTAGCCTCTTGGAGTCTTAACTTAGCAACCATTATGATTCCAACACATGGGACCTGTGGTGGCTCTTGGAGTCTTAACTTAGCAACCATTATGATTCCAACACATGGGAGCTGTGGTGGCTCTTGGAGTCTTAACTTAGCAACCATTATGATTCCAACACATGGGACCTGTGGTGGCTCTTGGAGTCTTAACTTAGCAACTATTATGATTCCAACCCATGGGACCTGTGGTGGCTCTTGGAGTCTTAACTTAGCAACTATTATGATTCCAACCCATGGGACCTGTGGTGGCTCTTGGAGTCTTAACTTAGCAACCATTATGATTCCAACCCATGGGACCTGTGGTGGCTCTTGGAGTCTTAACTTAGCAACCATTATGATTCCAACCCATGGGACCTGTGGTGGCTCTTGGAGTCTTAACTTAGCAACCATTATGATTCCAACACATGGGACCTGTGGTGGCTCTTGGAGTCTTAACTTAGCAACCATTATGATTCCAACACATGGGACCTGTGGTGGCTTTTGGAGTCTTAACTTAGCAACCATTATGATTCCAACCCATGGGACCTGTGGTGGCTCTTGGAGTCTTAACTTAGCAACCATTATGATTCCAACACATGGGACCTGTGGTGGCTCTTGGAGTCTTAACTTAGCAACCATTATGATTCCAACACATGGGACCTGTGGTGGCTCTTGGAGTCTTAACTTAGCAACCATTATGATTCCAACCCATGGGACCTGTGGTGGCTCTTGGAGTCTTAACTTAGCAACCATTATGATTCCAACCCATGGGACCTGTGGTGGCTCTTGGAGTCTTAAGTTAGCAACCATTATGATTCCAACCCATGGGACCTGTGGTGGCTCTTGGAGTCTTAAGTTAGCAACCATTATGATTCCAACCCATGGGACCTGTGGTGGCTCTTGGAGTCTTAACTCAGCAACCATTATGATTCCAACCCATGGGACCTGTGGTGGCTCTTGGAGTCTTAACTCAGCAACCATTATGATTCCAAGGTTAAGATGTTCCACCAGAAGGTTGTGAGTTTTGATTCTCACCATATCATTAGCCTGGATAGATTACTATTTTATCAGGATTTTGTTCAAGGTTATAGGTTTATTGGCTCTAAATAATTAATTTGAAAGTGTTTAAACACAAAAAAAACAAAAACAACTGCACATTTTAAAATACTTTGTGAGTATTTGCTCTGAATATATACAATAATGCACAATACAAGAAATAAAATATAAACAATTATTTCAGGCATGACAGTGCAAGCAACTGTCAAATACTACTAAACAAAATGCTTCAAGAATTCCAAATTTTGTTCTTTTTATAAAAAAAAGAAATAAGGAATGTACATCAAGGATTATACAAATTCCATGTTCCCATGATGGACAGTAATCCTTTCACAGTTTCCACCACAGACTGCAGTTGTCATGGATTGTAGTGGATGGATGAAGTTTTACTGCCCCAATTAGAAAGTTGCAGCAATATAATATCTAACAGTGGATGTCCACTGCATCATAATACACAGTGCAGAATGCTCTTTTTAAGTTGAACACAATGCTGTTTAATATTCAAAGTCTTGGCCACAAAAACCCCATTCATACACATGCAAGAGATGCAAGAAGCCTTTCCGAGCAAAGAATCCTGAAACTATTTTGGTGCTTCGTAAAATAAACAATTTAATGATGGTGAATGTAGTAAGAGCAAAAGAGAGATTCTGCTTTAAAACAGGAAAAACAGATTATGCTGAACTATTACTGGGTTTCATTCTCTTCTTAAAATAAAAATGAGAAATGCTAAGATTGTTTGCTTAACATGTTCCCACACAAAAGAAAACACAGCACAATCCAAAACAGAACCTCTAGTAGTCCAGCTGCTGTTTAATGCTTGCGAATCATATATACACATCCATGCAATACACTTTCTCAGGACACATGTTTAGTCCTACTGATATAACACAGACTATGATGCTGCATTCTATTACCAGTGGCTTTATAAATATACTTAGGATTGCTCATGAGTTTAATATTACCAAATGGATGGGTGAAACACTGAAGCACAACATTAACAAGTAGCCGCAGGAACTGTCCTACTTTAAGTCATTTAAGACTTCTGCTCTATTCACTTATTACACTACTGAGTGGGGGGGGGGGGGACTCTGCAGGTTGGGAGAGAGAGAGATGGAAGGGTTGGGATATAACTTAAACAAATACACTTGCTCTGAGGTTTAGAAAACAAAACAGAACAAATTTAGGTGTGAATCAAGGCCATTACACTTTATTCTAAACTTAAGTTAAATGGTTGGTATCTAATTGGGGAGATAAAAAAATGATTATATTTAGTTTATCATATAACGTTAGATACTAGTTTTACATGACAATATGAGAACTTAACACCAAATGTGTTTCTCAGTCCAATAATTGTCACAAATTAACATCCTTTTAGTTTTAAGGTGTGTAGTTTGAGACATTTTCATTCAACAGTTATAAGAGTGAGAAAAAAGTGAGAACAGAAAGTAATCTTTTTTCAATGAAATCACTTTGTTCGTGATATAAATCTCCACCGACAGAGCATAACAGCTAATAAAACATACACAATTACACACATTAAAACATTCTCATACCCTCTTAAAAACAATATTGTCAAAGTTTAAGGGTAAAGGTACAGAATAAACTTTTCGTAGCATAGCTCATGTATTATTTTTATTTTATTACATGATGCCAAATTATTATTTTAGAACAAACTCTGGAAAGAATTATGACATACATGCCACAATGTTCCAGTTTTCAAGATTCTACATCTACAGTATAAATAGTATGTTGTTCATTTGTAATCTCTTTTTTTAGTTTTATGATGGACTTCCATTAGATTGAGCTAATTTCCACTAGACTATGAGGAAATCCACCAAACTAAGTGGATATCCACTAGTCTTAGTGGGTACACAATCCCTTTCCCCTCTATTCACATCCGCTGTATTCAGTGGACATTCCATAATCCACAATGTGTGTGCTTATGTTCTTATTAAGGCAAAACACCTAATTAAACATGATACTTTGATAAGTTTCTTACAGTGACAGTTTGGTTTAGTTCATCCACTTTTGGTTAGTGGTTGCACTAGATTATTAGTAAATTCTCTTGCAACTTGTAATAATTCAATAGTATGTTTTAGAAACTGGTCTTATAATCCACTACAGTATCAAATTATTATAAACTTGAAGTGTTACTCTTTATACATTTTATAATTGTATCATTTATATTTTAAGGGCAAGTGGGCAAGTGGATAATAGTTTTCATTATTATTTACTTCTCTTGCTGATCCAAAAATTTAAAAAAAATGAAGTAACTGCATCCACTGTACCATGAGTTAGACATGGTTTCAATATGACATTACCAGAAATAAAACTTTTGGCATTCCACAAATGCAATAAACAATAATCTAACCTATATAAGACCTTGATGAGATAAAGGTTACACACCAAGTCTGATCAAAATCTGGTCTGGAATAAGACCTCTATAGTGGTAAAAAGCTCAGCCAGACAGATTCAAGATCACTTGATATGTATGAATATTACTGCCAATCAAATACACATCTGAAATCTTGAGGGCATAGACTTGGATACCAAGTCTGATATAAATCTTTTCAGTAATATGGCATCTACAGTGCTCACAAGCTCAACAAATCAAACACAAAATGACCCCATTCACATGTGCAGATGTAACTCATTGGATATCTTGATGCTGCAGTAACTTTGTACTCAGGGATCTGACACTTTTGTTGGAGAGTATAAAGATAACACTGACCTATTATAAAACTTACATAATGTACACAATAACATAGACCAACATCACTATAACAGAAGAAAGAAAGATACCAAAATATATCAAGCAGCACTAATTACAAAACTTGAGTCACTCAAAGTGACTCATACACTACTGGCTCCATGTCGACATATCATCCAATCAGATTTTCTGATACTGGATATAGGTCAGCATCATTTCATTTATGATAACTAGACACCTGTAAGATGGCTTCTGCTGAAAACCCCATGCCAACATGATGGTGAATTTAGATGGCACAGCGATAACTGGATTTTCAAGATGAATGCCATATTTGACATCAGACTGGTACCATTTTCACTCTGAATCAACTAGACATTATACTTAGACTTTTACAAAGACCCAATGTTGCTATGACCACCTTTGCTGTATGATTAGTGCCAAGATTTTCAACAATGGATGTCAAACTGGCACCATATTCATTTAGGACACATAAAAATAATTGTATAGATTTAGCTCATCCAACTCATTCAATATCTTAATGGTATAAACCAATGTATGTAGTTTTACTAAAATCAAATGCAAAATAGAGTCTCTAAAGAAGTCACAAGTTCAGCAAATGTAATGGAAGATCACCTAATTATTGTGTATAGCTCTTACTTATTACAGAACCTGTCTTAAACCATGATGATTATAGGTCTATTTACACACTCTGAACTATATTCATATAAAACAGAGTCTCCTAATTGATAATAGCTTAGCCAATCATGTGCAAGATCATCTCATTAATATGCACTGGAGTCACCTGAAATAAAACTCAACCAACATTTTGAAAAAATTTGCTATTTACAAACTATGATTGAAATTGAGTCAAAGGTGATGCACGTCCAGCAGAGCAATACCGTAAGCTCACTTGCTCTTACACCTAATTGAATTAAAAATAATACATTACATTTTCTTAATTGGCATAGGTAATGGCTTGACCAAAGGGTCTGATGCGGCATCTTTCTTCTCACTGTGACCAGTAGCAGGTGAACTCTCCTCTTTTGGCTTATCCTTCATTTCTGCCTCTAAGCCGGCATTCTCGTTTGCTTTTTCCTGATATAAAAGAAAAATCAATACAAGTATTCAGTTTACAGTTTTCATGCTTCTCCAAAATTCCTTTCCCCCATTCATCTCCCCATCAAGCCTCCACTGAATGTTGTGCCATTTTAAAGTTGTATCAGAATTTATTATGCACCATTCTGACTCTGGCCTTAATTTTTAGTTCAGCATTATGACAAAAATAATCCTGAAGTTGGATAGAGAAATACAAGAACAGCATAAACTCTCATACTTAATGCTGGTGAGCTACAAATCCATTTAGCTACAAAGAATGAACCCTATTCATTAGGATCTTAACTAGAGATCTGATTTTAATATTTGAAACATACCTGTGTACTGGTTTCTTTGCTCTTTGTCACTGAAAAGAATGTAAAGTGAAACAAAATACATAATTACAAGCTGAAGAAACTTTTCAATGAAATCTAAATAAGAATTCTATTTATGAAATGTATGAATTATTAATGAGTCAACAATATATGCACAAAGATTCTACTCTGAAATAAATGTTAACAATTTTGCCCCAACTATCAACTCAAAAGAGCAGTGTAGAGAGGCAGAGCATCTCATTCATTCTGTACAGAATAAGTACATCCTTATAGGACGTGACAGAGGAAGAAAATTATGCATTTGAACTGACAATGACCAAAGAACATATGGTGAAATACCGGTTTCTGGTGCTCAAAATACCTGATGAAACCCTGAAAGCAGATTGCTAGTTAGCAATCTTGCTCCAAAATTGTTCCATGTGAATCAATCACTTGAGAAAGTTAAGTGTGAAAGTAGAGAACCTGCGGGTTGTTGTGTAGGAAGAGATCCTGTGTGCTGCAACAGTAGGTCTTGTCTACAATCAGGATGAGTAGGTTGCTGAACCACAATCAACAGGGCTAGAGAGGGGATACAAGGATGAGCTGATAAGTGTAGATCCTGACTTGGTGGAGCATCTATGGGATTATTCAGAACTGTGGATAGACATACACATAAAGACAATCTTGCTTTCAACCATACATATTCACTATTCATGACCTCGGATCTGGTACTGTACATAAAGAAAGAGCTTGCTGTTCAGTCTCATAGCAATCAAGTCCACTAAGAGTCTCCCCCACAGCTGAAAAAGTGACTGTTACTAATTGGTGCAAAGACCATTCTGAGAGGAGCACACAACCCTGTCTGGACAGACTATCTGCCAGGATATTCTTTTTGCCCTGAAAATAACGGACTTGGAGAGTTATCTTGTCTAAGGTTACCCATCTGAGGAGATTCCAGACTGGTGTACCTCTCTGACACCTGAGATACACTACTGCTGCTTGTCTGAACCAACTATAACATAATGATGCTGGGTCAACAAATCCCAGTAAGGCAATGAACATTGCTTCCATTTCTAAGTTGTTCACATGAAGGATCACTTCTTCCCAGGACTTGTTGTGACTAGATAACTCTTACCCCTGTCTGGTTCCAGTAGAGTTATCTCTCATAAATGCAATGGAGTACCTGGTTATGTCATTGTCAAATTGACAATCTAGCATTGTTCTCTATGACAGTGTGTGACATGCATGCTGAGGTAGGATTGAAAGTATATTTATTTCACAAAACATTAGCATTGAGGTATATGGAAAAACAATTGGTACCGTGATACCATAAACTGCCACAATGCATACATCATAGCAACGACTGAAAAATTGTTAAAGCTACATTAAAAATCCAAATCACTAACACACACACACAGTCAACCAGTAACAGCAATACTAACTATAACTACTGCAATGCCTAAACAACCCCACCCACAGACTTTTTACTTCATATTCCACCCCCACCCCATCCCCCATTTGTCCACACCAGCTCACTCAATGCCACCCCAACAGTTACCCAAGGGTCACCACCACCACAGAACCAAGAGGCTGGAGCCGAGAATGACATTTCTCTTGTAAAAGGTTATCAGGACAACTTATTCACAAAGTCATATAAATTTCTACCCAGCTTCTAAGGAGAAATTGTAATGGCTGGACATACGAATGTAGCATGCACGTCAAGGTCACAACTGATGCATTCTTGTAAAATGTGTGACTTTGACCCCATGGTCAAAAGGAAAAAGTGTGCTTTTTTTTCAGAAAAAAAGTCTTTGCTTCATGTAATCATTCATCCAATGTATGAACATAATCAAAGTGTTGGAAATATTTGCAAGTCAAAAATATAATTTACCAAAACCTCAATGCAAATTTTATATGCCTGTGACCTTGATCTTGATCCCAAGTCAAAAGAGATGACGGCATGTATCATGAAAAGTTTTGCCTAAGCATCATAATGATTCGTTGCAAGTATGAAAAAAATCCATCAAGGAATATAGAAAATATAAGCAAATGAATTTTTTAAAACCAAAACCATAGCATAAATATTTTATGATTGTCACCTTGACCACAAGGTCCAAATGGAACGTTTTGCATGACACCAAATGAACTGTCTTAGCATCATAATGATTTATCCCAAGTAGGAAGAAAATCCACCAAGGGGGTTAGGAAAGATAAAGCAAATAAAACAACTTATTGAAAACCTAAGCACAGATTTTCTCTGAATGTGACCTTTACTGCACTGTAAAGGGGTTGAATGAACTTGTCACAGAATCAATTGTTTTATGTTTATCATGGTTCATGCCAACTATAACAAGGATTTATCAGGAGGGTTAGGGAATATATGCAAAATGTGAAACTTCAACCAAAACCTTGAACAGCTGATGATGACAATGTTGTTGCAGACTTTGTCAGAAATGTGACTGATATGTTTTGCTTCCAGCTAAACTGGGCTCATCAAGAAGTGTGGGGATAAATATACCAACATTTTATTGAATTTATATTTTTTTTTTTTTCAAGAAAGCTGAGCATCATTATCATTGGCAAATGAACTTGCCAAGTTAAATGTTCTTCTGTAGCCCAATCTTTAAAATGTCAGATGAAGATGACATATCCCCTAGATCCTCAACTTGTGTAAAGACTCCCACTGAAAGTACCCTATGGTCCAGAACTCTCAATACCAGATTCCCAACTTGTGTAAAGACTCCCATTGAAAGTACCCTATGGTCCAGCACTCTCAATACCAGATTCCCAACTTGTGTAAAGACTCCCACTGAAAGTACCCTATGGTCAAGCACTCTCAATATTTTATTATATTTATGCTAATACTCTCAATTTATGAACTAATAATGCTACATCTTGTTTATATCATAACATAAAAGCAGAAAATGCAATGATAAAAGGCACCTCTTTTCAACATGCTCGACAATTGTAAAAAGTTGGGTTAAAATATCTTTAAATGTTTGGGGGTAATGCTACACACATGAAACTTGTTAACAGACAGACAGATGGACATTGTAATTGCTATATCCCAAATTACACACTTGGGGTTGGGGTGGGTGCATGGGAAACAAAAATGAATTGAGCTATGTCTCACATAATTATAATAATACAGAAGGCTTACAGAAAAGGGGAGCTGAATCTAAATGGTATTGAAAACTATCATGTCAGAGGATACTTACAACCAAGCTCTGAATCACATTTCTGAATCCATACTATGAAAATTCCATCATCAGCTAGGAAAGAAAACATTTCAACCATTAAAACTAGTTTACTTTTCTCAATCAGAATTGTCTTCATTTTTCGGAGTAATAAAAAGTATTCATCTGAACTGGTTCATTACCATCACCAATGACAATCTGTCAAAAGTATCAATGAAACTTGACATTAATGAAATTACCTCCGCCACTGCTGATAATACAGTTATTTGGTGATTGCAAATTGTTTGCCTTATGCTGTAGTTTACATATTTTTGCTTCAATGTTGCTGGTATTAATTTACAAAAAAAACATCAGAAATATAAAACTTAACATAATACACAAACTGTAATTAAGTTTGAAGAAACAAAATTCTGAAAAAGACAGCAATTATGAATGAAAATACTAGTCAATAATGCATAATGATTAGAAATGAAACAAGATGCTTGTGCCACATATAAGAATGTATCACCACAATACACTATATGTCAACTTGAATAGGTAAATGACTAATAATTTTCAGGAAAATAAAGAACAGAAGTAGTTTTCATAGGTAAGTATCATTCAGTATCGATTCTCCATTAAATTATAATGGCACTGATTTTTTATATATCAATGCATCAGTGAATTATTTCATCATCAATAATGATTTCAGTTGAATAGGAGCTAGAACCAAACTGGAAACCCATAGTGCATCCCTGTTCTAATACAACAGATAATAGAACAAGTTATTATTTTTTAGGACTAAATTTGGCAACTACTTGTGAAATTCAAGTGTCATGCTTTTAATGTACACCTCTCCCTGAATAACTTGCAAACAATGAGGTAAAAAAAACACAGACAGCAGTAAAAACAATGGCACAAGTTACCATGGGATCTTTGAAAAATTAATGGGATGCCATCCTGGCTGGCCATCAACATCGACAAGGTAAGGGATTGTTTAATTGTTTAACACTAGTTTTATAATTACAACAGTTGTGTACCTGCAAAGACATTGTGTATTGTCACTGCTTTTGCCTGTGAATGTGGATATATTCAAGCGTTATTATAGATTTATAAAAAAGACAAGATTTCCTTCTTTTTAAATGGGGACATTTAAATGGTGAAACAACAGAATTCAATGTCAAAATTTTGAGTTGATATTTTAAATTATTCTATTAATAAAATATTGATGCTGTGATGTCAATGCAAGTAACATTGAAATTTCTGCTTATCCTTTAGCAAACCTTTGAAAGACAATTTGGTATTTAAATTTACTACACAGGTTGGAACCTGTGTCTCCAAAATGAACCATATCTGTGAAACAAAGCTTTCCATGCACTGAGTACTCCATTCACTTGCTTCCCTTACTATCAATGATCACACCCATGAATTAGTAGGATAAACAAATGATTATGTTAGTTACTTTAATCATGTTATGTAGATAATAATATTAACAAGTATTTGATTGGTCAATTGAAATGAGTTGATCTGACACACTACTGTGAATGTTAGCTCCAAAATAGTAGGATTTGCATGCTTTTTATTTTATTTAAATTCCATCCCCATTACTTGATTTTATACAAAAGATTAACATAATAATATAAAACAGGTCTAATTTTAATTAGCTGTAACAATACAACAAAAACCTTTTGCCAACTGGAGATCAAAAACACAGTTTGCAATTAATTAGGTTCTCATGGACAAAGCTGTTATGGCAGAATGACACTTTTCATGCTTAAATACAAGATAGCATACTTCATTTATAATGATTACACATAAAATGAATTAAAAGATGGAACTAAAACATGAATTTCACTTGACAGAAGCTACTTAATTGGTATTTATTTCTTAAAGTGCTGACACTGGCTGGTGTGTGTGTGTGTGATTTGAATTTTTAATGTAGCTTTAACAATTTTTAAGTCATATCACTACAATGTCTGCAGTGTGGCAGTTTATAGTGATGTTTAGCACTGGGGAATCATGCCACAGACATGTAACATCATGTCCCACCCAGTCACATTATCCCGACACCAGGCCGACCAGTCCTAACACTAACCTCTTAAAGCTGAGTGCCTAGTGAAGCAGCTGTTAGTACCATTTTTATAAGTCTTTGGTATGACTTGGCCAGGGATCATACCCACGACCTCCCGCATCCGAGGCGGATGCTCATAATCACTAGACCACCAAAGCGGTCGATACCGGCTGGCATTACAAAACTTGTATGGATCAAAATTTGAATATTATTGCTTACAGTGAACTTAGAATTCTTTATGGTAAAGAAAACTCAACAAAATAAGTAAAAGTTGTAAATGTCATGATGCTGATTCAAATTTCCAGGCACTACTGCCATTTTTGGAAATAAAATGAAGCAATATATCATAGTTTCATTTACCAATTTTTGATAGTGGTTTTCTGTATATTCAACAAAATGGGGACAGTTCTTTTTGGTATTTTCTAGAAGAAATCAAAAACAGGGGATCCATATCTGACCCTGCATTCTATACAGGTTCATAAAATTCAGTTACAAGTTGTCACGGGAGAGGTGTAGTAACAAAATCTTCCAAAGTTTGTCAATTGTGAACATTGAGGTTATTATACAGGGCACCTTAAAACATATACTACCAGAAGACACAATATACCAAACCTGTAAATCAAGAAACTTTTAAAGTGAAACACTCAAAACTTAATCCAATAGTGAATCAAAGGAAAATAGCTCTACAAAAGATAATGTTTGCAAATACTGGCAGAAACGATTTTAAAAGTCAAACAGACAGGGGGCAACATAATTTCATGCATTATCATTAATATCTTCTGAAATATTTGGTCTTACAGTTTCTAGTCATTCTTAATCTCAGTGTAAAAACTAAATGAAATCCAGAATAAATTGCATTACACAAAAATAAATTTTCATCTCGTATTTAGTGACAATGATTTTCATGCATGTTTTCTAAGCCAAAAGCATATTATCCCCAAAGATCATAAAAATCTTGTCCAGTCTGAAACCCATTCAAACTTAACCCAAAGTAAATAATTGTATTAAGTTAAAAATGATACATCCTGCCAATAAGTTTTTCTAGCAAATTATTTCTTCAATAATACTTACCCAGCCATAATACCTTAAACGAACTATTACTACCTCACAAATCCAGCCCTCCCAGATAAAAACTTTACTAAATAGCTAAAAGTTATGTGCCCACAATTCCCTTTCAATATGTCACATATCTGCCAAAGACGATGACATGGTCAACTATTATACCTACAAAACCAATACAAATCATTTCAACATGGCCAACTTTTATATCTACAAAACCAATACAAATCATTTCAACATGGCCAACTTTTATATCTACAAAACCAATACAAATCATTTCAACATGGCCAACTTTTATATCTACAAAACCAATACAAATCATTTCAACATGGCCAACTTTTATATCTACAAAACCAATACAAATCATTTCAACATGGCCAACTTTATATCTACAAAATCAATACAAATCATTTCAAACCTTTTTAAAAACATGGTCTGAATCCAACTCCAAGGGTCATATCAGAATTTTAAGGTTATTGTGCAATCTACAAACATAACATAACTTCAAGTGTGTATCTTTAATGAAAGAGAAAATTAAACTAACAACAGATGGACAGTGAGACATAAAGATGAGCATGATAACTGAATCACAATGTTTCTTTAATTTTTTTTTCAAACCATGCTGGGATAGTGACTAAGTGTCCCAACTACATTTTTAGTGGTTATGGCAAGGCTTGTATTTCAACAGCAATTATAAAGATAATTTGGTTTGTGATCTTACAAAAAATGACTCTTAAAGTAGGTTTAACTGGACATTTATTTTCAGGCAAATAATTATTTTTTTAAAAAAATATGAAAATACAAACAAAAAAAAGTAAACAAGTCTTTGCACCCACTATAGGAATAAACTGGCTATCACATTTATCTGCCAGTTTTTTCAATCTATGTTCCCAGCTGAATTCTGAATATTGTAGTTAAGGGTTGCATTTCTACTAAAACTAGTAATCTAATATATACAAGGCCACATTTCTATAAAACCAGTACATTTATTGTAATATGTAGAAAACTCTACATCATTGTAATGTACAATAACTGAGGGTTTAGGTTCAGACTGTAGGACATTCTTGTTACCAAGAACTTTAACATCTTCCATAACCAAAAGAAAACTGCATTTGTGTTAAAAAAACAACAATGCATAAATAATTTTTCTTTTCATGTTTGAAAAGTACAAGGCATGACAAACTCATTCTAGCAAAACAATTTGTGCCTGAAATCAAACAATCGGAAGAAATTGAGTAAATACGGTACTCACAATCTCTAACTTGCCCATCTATGAAGACTTCTTTGGCCTTCTCATAGTTTCTCATATGATATAATGCAATACTGTAAATGAAAAGATGCTTAGAATGACAAATAGTATAAAAATCTAACTGTATAAAATTCTCACAGGATGTATTTGAGGCATCAGATAACAATAACAATTTTAAAAAAGAAAACAGTGCCCCAGGGAGGATAGTAAAGAGGATTGCACAGTCTTGAACAGGGGTTGGCAACCTATGTCATGCGTGCCACAAGGTGGTATGTCAAGAGATTTTGTGTGGCATGCAAAGGGCATCCAAAAATCTCAATTTTGAGTGTTACTCTCTTACTGGTGGCACACGTTCATTCATTTTGTAATTAATCCTGAAAAATTGGCACGCTATGTAAAACAGGATGCTGACCCCTGGTCTAAAATATGGTTCAGTATATGCCATTATAGCATGCAATGTTGGTTAGGTATCCCAAACAGCAATGAAAATTAGAATGTAGGGTCAGAAAAAAACCCACTTATTTATTAGAAATGGAACAAATTAATGTGCTATTTCAGACTGGACAAGTTATCAAATATATGTAATATGTGATGTGTTTGGGATAGAGGTAATCTGACCTCACAAATGCATCGATGAATTGCAATATATATTCTGGAAATACTGTTATTATGATATGGGCCATAAATTCAATCAATATAAACAGTCTAAAGATTGTATTTGTGTTTCTATCATTTTGAAAGAATTTAACAAAAGATCTGATGTTCTACTGGCTGAAAAGATTTTGTGGAATTCAAGACTTCTTTTTAATTGCTGAGTGTTGACAGCAAATTTTTCAGTAAATTATGTTTCTCCAAGAATACTTATCCAATCACATTACATCAGTCTGCTACCTCGCGAATCTAGCCTAACTAAAAGAATAGACATAGGGCAATAACTCTTTCCCATTACCTCCCCTTGGCACCACCACCATATGTTGCCAGTTTTTAGCTGAGTGAGATACTAACAAGGATGCTTGTATGGTGGGGTGGTTGATAGGGTTTTTAAGCAATGTGATTATGTAAGTATTCTCTGAGAAACATAACTTACTTAAAAATTTGCTTTCTCCTTCGAATACATCCCCAATCGCATTATGTTAGGAAAATAAGTAATAGGAGGGGATGCTGAGCATCCGACCTCTACCTTGGGTATCCTTTTAGGGAAGAGTAGCTGGATTCACCATATGAACAATAAACTGTTCTCCTAATTACATAAGCAACACAACCTGGGGTCACTTGACCTGTGACCCTAAAATACGGTTAAGAAAATAAATACTGAAATCTTCTTACCTACAAAATTTCACCAGTGAATCCAGCAAAGCTAACAGGCTGTGTTGATTCATCCGGTTGTGTCAGGTGGCCATCTGTGCTGTCACCACTGGACCTACCAGATTCAAGGTTTGCCTCTGCAATACAATGCTAAATCTCTGAGATTAAGCCTCAAGAAGACTGACTCTGCATGCCAGCCAAGAGCTTCAGTTATATCTCAGAATGAAAGGTTGTTCAAATGCAAGGCTCACAGAGACGGCAAGAAGCTTCTGCACAGTAATCTTCATGAAGTGACTCTATTCAAATGCAAGGCTCAGAGAGATGGCTTGAAGCTTCTGAGCAGTAATCCTCATGAAGTGACTCTAATCTGGTGAGATGTCAGAGTACACCAAGCATACAACCCACTTCAGCCACAAAGCAAGGGCTTGAGGGGTAATGTGTGTTCCAGAGCACACAGAAAGAGGTATCTGTGCATGCCAGAACTTGTTTCTCTGTGTTTCAAGTAGTGCTTGGGAGCACAAACAGGATCTTGCATGGCTGCTGTTCTCGACCTGTCATTAGAAGTGAATGAGTGAGTGATAACTCTACGGTTACCAATTGATGGTAACCTATTTTGGGATATAAAGCCTGGTTGTGCGAACAGAACCAATGAACCCACCTACCTGAAATTAAGAGTCTAGGTCAACATTAAAGGCATGTGGCTCGCTCTGCATGCAGAAGCTAAAGCTATCCAGTAACATGACTTGTATGGTAGTGACATTAGTGAAGTGTGGGCTAGAGGTTTGAATGGATTTGAAGTGAGCCATATTAAAACCCAGGATTGCTTCCATTGAGAAACAGGGTGAGGTATTTTGGTTGATTAAGACCAAAATGGTCTAAAAGATGTGACAGGTCTATATCCTGCCCAAAATCACGTCTGCCATGATACCAAATGTGTCCAATATTTGATAGAGATTGGGGCCAACTGTTTCTCCCCAAAGAGCCAGAGAAAAATGTCAGCCAGTTGAGGGATTGAGGCACGCAGAGTACAATGTTGTTGGTATGGCACCAATCCCTGAAAACCAATTCTTCCTAGTAAAATATGGTTCTTCAAGAACACTACCAAATCATAATACCTTAGGAGAACTACTATTATCTCCCAGATACTACTTTTAGCTAAAGGGAGCTAATAGTTCCAGTCCCCTAAGGTATGTGAGACAGCTTCTAGATAACCTGACTGGAGGAATAGAAAAAACACACACGCAAACTGAGCAGAAGTCATAAAGCATCATCTTAAGAAGCTGTTGGTCAACCTGGAAGGCAGACCTGTTCAGCTGTAGATGAAGATACCACCAGATCAAATTGGGCCCTTCGGATGACAGCTCTCGGAGATAAAAGCTAGAGAACAGAATGTGGACTATAATCTCCATCCCAAGGCTTGAATGATGTCATCTAGAGAACAGATCCAGTTCAATGTTATGCCAGTGACAACTGTTCTAACCTTGTGAGCTTGCATGAAAAGTTCATTAAGCAGGGTTTATTTCTTCATATGCTGAGTGAATCCAGGACAAGACTGTCTGTGCTGATATATCCTCCTGTTTTTCTATTATGGTATCACTTCAAAGCCCGAACTGGATATTGAGCTGATGTTTCCAGACTAGACAGAGGTTTCATGACAAAAATCTGGTAACCCGTGGAAAGCAGCCTCTTTTTGGTGATGGAAGAGGATGCCGTCATGATTAAGGCTAACCAGTCTTATCGGAACTGCATGTAATTTGGTTCTGCTGATAGGGCACGTACTTGCTAATTCTGTCTGCTATTGCTAATACCATGAGGAAGCAGGTCTTGCAAGAAAGATGCACCAGAGATGCTCTTGAGAGCAGTTCAAAAAGTGTCTTTTTCAGCCAGATAAAGACCTAAGATAGGTTCTGCTTTGGGCACAGGGCTAACATTTGGCAGTGTATACTCAAAGATGGAGAGTAGGTTGGATAAGTCCTTGTTTTGTTCGATATCCTCTCTTCTGTGGTGATGAAAGGTGTCAGTGATCAAGGAGCAGTAACTTTCTATCATACTTGGTGCAAACTTTCTCTCTTCAAAGAGCCAAAGGAAGTTAGCTATTGCGGTATACATGCCTAGAAAGGCACCTGTTCATTTTGTGTCCCACTGGATGAAAATGTGCCAGGTGCCTTTGTGTGCTTTCAGACAGGATGGCCTTCTTGCTGAAGTGATTCTCTCCATGCCTGGTTATGAGAACTGTTTATTTCTGAGGGCCTGTTTTAGTATGATCCTGATGTACAGGTTCAGTAGCTCTGGGTAGAAATGAAACAACTGCTGTTGTTGTTTGAGGTTTTTCCATGGCAAGATTGATGAGGTCCTTGATCCATGCCTTCTCCTATCTGAGTGGTGCAATGAGGATAAGGTGATTCTCTTGTTTTCTGTATCACTTGGAATCACAGGTGTTGGAAAGTAGGCGTACGCATCCAGGCCATACCAATTTATCGACAGAGCACTGACTGCCCATGCAACCATGACTGGAAGTATAAAGGATTGAAGTTTGGTATTCCACCTTGTTGCAAACAGGTCCATGAACAGTTGGTCCCACCAGGTACATATCTGAGTGAAAAATGTGGGATGAAGAGACCATTCCATCTGTATTAGTCGATTGTTCCGTGACAAAGACTCGGATAGTACATTAGGCATCTTGGGATACGGCAAATTTGTATGTGGATTTGGTGATGACAACTCACTTTGGAAAATCCCACACCAGGACACAAGGGTCTGAGGACTTGGTTCCTCCTTGTCGTTTGAGATACACCACTGTAGAGTTGTCGGACAGAATGAGAACTCCCTTGCCATTTAATTATTCTTGCCACCAGTGACAGGCTTTCACAATGACCACAATCTTCAGAATATTGATATGCAGATGGCATTCCTGGGGAGAACATGCACCACTGGCTTACTGAAACGATAGTAGTAGGTGGATTCCATAATATTCTTAATTGCATCGGAATAGACTGTAATCTCAGGCTGTTTTACTTGCAGAGGGGAACCAGGTTCGGATGTCCCAATTCCACCAATGGTGCCTCAAGTATGTGCAAATGGTGACAGGTTGGTCCAGAGGGCAAACTTTTTGCTGTGTTGAGCAAGAATAGGAGGCAAGGGGATTCTCGTACGAATAGAATTACCTCGAAAGTAAAGAAGCCAACTGGGTTCAGATTTTCATTGCCCGATCCTGAGGGATAGGAGCTATTTTGCTTGTGTACTGAACTCCATACCAAACTGAGCAAATTGTTGAGACTATAGTAGGTCAGATTTTTCCTTTTTGATGAGAAGGCCAGGTGGTAAGCAGTGTAACAAGGATTATCATATCGTGTTTAGATATAACTCACCTGATGTTTCTGTAGGATGTCGTCAAGGTGACTGAATTTACAATTAAATGTGAACCACGTGTTTAATTCTCGACAAGTAATGACTCAGAAAAAGGATGAATATACATCTACAGTGTACACACCTACGAATTTTAGTTCAATTCTGACTGCATTTATACTGTATGGGACTGGTCATTTAATATATTGTTCGTTCCGACTGGGACGTTTTTTAAATTCTTTAATTCATTACAAGACAAAATTATTTGAAATAATATAACCATTTGGAAACTTACATGGTCTGTCACTAATAAAGAATTAGCTTGAGCAGCATTAGAAGACAGTCAATTTCAGCATGGGAAAGGCACGTTTCTAACACGAAGCCATCTAAAACTTGGCATGTTGTATTTTACAGCTCAAATTATGGTTTCGTCATTAACAGCAAAAGTTTGATAATTTTCTCTAACTAATCTGACCTCATGACTTTACACAAATAAGAGACCTATCAATAGCAGTAATACTAAGTTTGGTCTCTACATTTATCTCAAACTGGTCTAGCGTTTTCTACTGCTAATTATGGAATCCTCTACTTAACACGAAACAAAAACTTCAGAAAGTGTTAATGGACCTATTTCAAGTAAATTTGGCACAATGAATCTTATTTTGTTCAAAAATCACCTCAATACTATGTTATCGGAATGTACAGACACTTTCATTTCCTTATTTCTGCTGTAGCTCACACAATATACTTTGTTGCATATATGAAATTCATTATTCATTATTGCAACCTGCAGTGAAAAGAATGATAATAAATGACAGCCATCAAATAAAATTGCCTTCATATCTGACTGATGTGAAACAATATTGCCCAAGTTCCAACAGTTACCACTTGCACAAGCATGGTCAGATCAGGTCAAGTGTGGGGGCTGTCCAAAATTTCAAAAGGGCACCAATGTTCCTCAAAAGGGCACCAAAGCAAAAGTCCATGTCTATTTACTAAAAGTTTGCATAATACCCAATAAACTTGTGCAAGAATAAAACGATAGTCATATTTCAAGTGACCAGTGAATGTATGTTTGTGTGTGTATGTTTTTGTTTTTTTAAGTGGGGTTGGGGTTGGGTAGGGGCCCTGATCCAGCCATGACAAGTTCTCAGTAATAACTTGGGATATTTCTTCTGACATCCAATCAAAAGATTATAGAGGTGTGATTTAAACTTTAGATTTGTATTATAAAAATTACACCATGCCACTCCTTTCTTTATCTGAAATAAATTTACCTTGCAATGAATGTAATAACAAAAGAAATATCCCCACTGGAAAGAAAATCAAACACCATAAATTAATGGCCAGTCCCCTGCAGTACATGTGTGGTTAATATTGAACAAGTATGTATATTCAGTCTCATGACTGAGTCAATGTGTGATTCATAAATTCAGAATTTGCTCATTTTTGTTGGGGTTTTTAAAAAATAAAAGTGGCTGTCAACTGGAATTTAATTGTCTAAACCGAAGAAAATTACTTTTCATAAATAGTAGGATAAATTAATATTGTTCAAGAGAAGATCAATACAGTCAAGTCGGCTCTTAAGTTTGTTCAGACATCTTTGAATAAAGTGTAAACACATTGCAAAATTAGTTCAACAACCCTCTCTAAATGTACAGAATAGACAAGACTGTTTCTTTTATATTTGAATAGAAATTAAGAACACTTAATTCTTGAAATAGTAGCTGATTGTAAATCACACATAATGTTTCGATCTTCCCGTGGATGGTCGTCATCCATCAACTACTTAAAATGTCAATCAGTAAAACTTCCGTTGTTAATGAATGGACCATAATTTGAGCTAATGTACTAAGAGCAATGCCCCAAGTCATCAGTGTGATAGAAATTCACCTTTTCCACGCTGAAATTGACATCTTCTGGTGCTAACATTTTATAACAGTGTTTACAATGGTTACTGCCTTGATTTCTGCTGAACAACCAAGTCTTTGTATGGGAGAGGCCATTTAAGTTTATAAAGGGGGGGGGGGGGGGGCAGGAAATGCTTGAAAACTATTGTCTTGTTCTGATTTGTGGTATAAAAAAAAGGACACAATGCCATTCCTTGCTTTACCTGAAACAAATTTACCTTGTGATGAATGAAATAAAAGAAAATATCAGTCAGAAATAATAATTTAGCCCCATAAAATTAAATAGCCAGTCCCATACAGTAAATGTGCATTCAACTAGTTGGTAGTTGTGTACATGTGTATTCAATCTCGTAACACGGCCATTACTGCTATGGAATAAACACATGGTTTGCATTTAAGTGTAAATTCAGTGTTTTCTTTTTTGTTGTTTTGTTTTCAAACAGAAGCTGCTGCTATATGGAACATAACCGTGCATAACTCAGAGGATTACTTTTCATATTTAAACAGATAGATGAATTTACACTGTCCAAGAGAAGCTCAACGAGTGAGCCTCTCATCAAGTCAACGTGTACATTTTCTAAATGTACAAGACTTTTCAAATTAATTTCTATTGTCCATTTATATGACTGATTGGTGAAATGGTATTTGATTGTTAATCGCTCATGACATGTCAGTTTCCATGGGTGGTCTTCACTGATTGGCCATTCAAATGTCAATAATGGCTATCAGTGGAGGAGATGCCATCTGCATGCCGACTAAGGTGCATTGCGAAAGTGGAGGGATTAAGTGTTCCCCCATGATTGTCGGTGTTCGGACAATACTTGTGACCTGTACTGTATACAACTTGCAGCTGAATGATTAATTTACACAATTAATCCAAAAGGAATATTGGATGAGTTAATTAGAACACAAAAATGGCTTGGATTGTCATAGATAAACTGGACGATTTTATCCGGTACAGCAGTGAAGGTAATTACTAAGATCACCTGGCAGTACCAACGGGAGGTAATAGGCAAGAGTTATCCCCCTTTGTCTATTGAAATAGAAAAAGATTGTTATCTTCCAGTAGATGCTGCATTTGTGAGGTAGCAGGCTATTATTCCTAACGTAATATGATTGGGGAATGTATTCAAAGGAGAAACATCTCTGATAATGTAATACGAGCAATACAACATCTTCAAACAAGCCATACTGTAAGATTTGCAGCATTTTCATTCAGGATCAACTTGATGTCATTATAAGTGTTCTTGTGAAAACTCATTGTGAATATGATCTTTCCATTCACAAGTAGCAATATTTTCAAGACTGCTGCTGTGGCCATATTGGATGTAAAATAAGAATCCTAAAACTGGCCACAATATTGAAGTCAATAGGACTTTCTGTTTAGGAGGTACAGCATTAAGATTTCTAGGAGATTAAGCCTGGTGGCCATATTGGATCTCAGACTGACACTGTTTTCCTTAAGCTCCACAAGATATCACAAGAAGTCTATTGGTGAAAACTCATGTTAATATAACCATCCAGCTAGAAGAAGCAGCAATAACAAGGTATCCAGGATGACTACCATGGTGCCTATATTTGAGGTCAGATTACCACCATTTTAATTTGGAACCAACTAGACATCTTAAAGAGTATTCTTTAAAAAATCCATGCCAACACAACTTTCCATTCAGGATGAGTAGCAATAACAAGAGATGGTCATACTTGATGTCATATCACCACAATGTATAGTTTATACCAACTAGGCATCATTAAAGGTCTTCTGGTGAAAAGCCCATGTTGGTACAACATTCTGTTTAAGAGGAACAGCAATAGCAACATGTTCAAGACTGCTTCTGTAGTGATCATACTGGATGTCAGATTGATACAATTTTCACTGTCATAATCTTTTAGGAAAACCCTATGTTAATATGATCATCTGGTGGATTCTCTCTCCTAGATAACAAAATGTACTGGAAAGCATACCAGACAAAACCATTTGATCGTGTGTCAAGCTGAATTCCTTTGTAAACACTGAGCTTTCCATGTAAATTACAAATTGGCAATGGTGGAACAAGTTGCTGCAAAAAGTACAAAATGTTAACAGCAATTCTCAGTTGAGAAAAGTGAAAGCAATTTAAACAAGAAGAGGGAGAGTTTGCTGATAAGTGCCAAGAAATCTGATTCAAGTAAACATTATTAGTTACACCTTCTACTGCAGTGAAAACAGAATGGATGGACAATGATAGTTACAACCAAATGTTTGTACTATGATTTTACTGACAAGGTGGTTTTTCATTATGAATGATGAATATTTATGATCATTTTATTTAAAGAACATTAAGATAAGATTTACTACATGAACTGCATAACAAGCCTTTGGTTTTTTTTACCCCTAGCTACATTTATCATATTTTATATGCAATTATTATTCAGATATTGTGATACCCCCTCCCCTAAAATAGTCACCCATCTTACAAGTCCACTTTCCTGCTGAAGATAAAGTGACCTTTCAGAGGGGGACCACCAAATAAAACAATAACAAGATTTTCAAACTGGCAGCCATTTTAGCCATATTGAATGTCAGATCAGCACTATTTAAGACCAACCTGACACCATAATTAAGTCTTTCAGGGATAAAACATGCCTATTCAACTATCTATTCAGAAGAAGTAGTGATAAGATTTTCAAAATGACCATACTGGATGTCAGAATAGCAGCATTTTAGGACCACATGGGATTAATGTTTTTTGTCAAGTTTCATGGCAATCCCCATGTAGTTTTGGAGTAGCAGTCTTAACAAACTTGTTCTTATGGGCAATAGGCCATCCTATATGCTTTTCTGGTCCATTAATTTCTACACACTCATTTTCAATTAAAAAGAATTTTAGTCAGTCATGAGATGGCAATTATTAATTCTTGATAGTATTTTTCAAATAATTGTCTATATATATTCCAATTTGTCCTGGTAAATATCTGTTCTCCCATTGTATTGTCTGCATTTTTACACTAACATATTATACATGATTGATGTTCTTCTCCAGAAAGTGCATGCCATGTATGGCTAAAATAATGTCCACCTCTTTCCCTCACCCTTAAATATGTTAGGGGTTACACATTTTTCGAGCTAGGTTGTAGAAGTTGGGATTGGCTGCAGCAATTGACAGCTTTTTCATGCAAACAACAAAGTAGTGACACTCAATCCTGAAAATATATATACAGGCTATATGACTCGAGTCAAAATCAGAAATATTTGTAAAGTCTTGCCATATTCAAACCATCCATATCTAAACACTTTATAGTTCAGGGCATTATTCAAGTCCCGATGTTGCTTGCTCAGGTACTGTATTAATCAGTCAAGCCATGTATGTATGGCAGCAAAATTTAGTGTAAACAAGTTTATACAATTATTCTGGACAATTAAATTTATTAAAATTAATTAAAAATAGCTAAATGCTACATTTTTTAAGTGGAAAATTTAATTTTTTCTGGGTTAGTCTTGTCTCTCTACCTTTGAAATTAAAACACTCTTCTACATTATTCATCTTTCTTTTAAAAAAGGGACTGGAACCATTCACATTTCAGATTCAAGCTGGAACATTAAATATGATGACTGTAAATTGTAGTGATTGTTTAAAACTGGATCTCATACTTCCATAGGGTCTTTTTTAACATATTAGAAAATGTAAAATTGCATAGGATCTATAAATGTTGTTGTTGTTGCTGTTGTAGGGTTTAACGCCATTTTTCAGCACACAATAGGCTATACATGGCGGCCAGTATTAATGGTGGAGGAAGAACCCTGAAAACCCCAGGGAAGAACCACCGACCCACGAGAAGCTACTGGCAGGCTTTCCCACGTACCCACGCTAGCCGAGCCTTGGACTCGAACCCACGCAGACAGAGGTGAGATGGCAGTGATCCGTAACGGAGAGCGCTTTAGACCACTCGGCCACTTGGGGCCCCAGGATCTATAAATAGATACTTACATATGTGTTGACAGTTACTAATAATAAAATCTGTAAATATGTTTAAGAGATTCAACCCTTTTCCCACTGGACAGATTGGTCAGGTGATATCTTAGAATTAAGTTAATTCCTACTGGATGAGTTAGGTCGCGTGAATAGGCATTTTGAAATATTAGATTTTATTAAGATATGTCACACTGGATTTATTGCAATATATTGTCATAAAAGATAATCAGATTTCATTCCTATTTTGGAACCATTCTTATTTCTTGTGTTCCTGTCATAACATCAAGTCTGCAGATGTATTTTATGTTGTACTTAGATATTATATGAGAGGAAAAATGTGTCTGGAATGTTCAGTGGAAACAGAAAGTGCTCATTGGAAAATATTATTATTTTGGAACTATTGAGAATTATTCAAATTAGTTCTTGACAACACTATGTTGACAATGTCATGATTCTTGGAGGACCAGTACATTTCCGGGTCTGAAATTTATACAGAACTTTTCATTCATTTGGACTTAATAGAACTCTTTCATGATTATTTTTGAATTACTTCATAATACTGCTAGTTCCCCTCACATTTTAATTTTATAACATAGATAATTAAATTGTTTGTTAAGTTTTACAAAACTTCTTGGTTTAGATTCTTTCTGTTATTTAGTTTATGACCACAGAATCATAACAATGTGTACATGTACAAACATTAAATCAAGAAATGTCAACACATTTCCAGAATTCAGCTTCGACATTGTGCATAATGTTGTATTTGTGAACATTCCCCATTTGTTCTATCATCCAGCATATTTATGATTTGGATCCACAAGGGAATCAATAGCAAACAAAGGAAAGAAGAAAACAGATTTAAGAATTCTGCACGGATCTTATGAAGATGCTGCCTTCAAAACATTACAAGTTTTGTGTAGATATTGCTTTGACAATTTCATTTTTTGAAACCAATACCAGCATTTGTTTGTTCTTTTTCTAAAAGCATAATAATTCTAACAGTATTTAAACACAAAAGCAGAAATGTAATTCTTCATGTCAGACAGATGGCACTGCATGTAATTATGCAAATTATATTGCTGTTGATCAAAATTAAGACAGTTTATATCAATAATTCATATCCATGCATAAAAATTATATTCACTTTGTTCCACCCTAATTTCTTCCAGGCTTCGCTCACCACTCACTTTTTGATTTGATGGGAGGAGTTACTTACCCCAATATTCTGATCTAAGTTTCAGCCATGATTTAAGTGCTTTAATTTTGACTGCTTTCACAAAAGGTTGAATTTACTACATATTATGTTGTATATATTATGTACCAAATTTTTGTGCTGTTAACAAAATACTTACATAATGCTTTCTTTTCACAATCATTCCTTGAAAGTTGAATGATGATGTAATACAGCTGTCCCTCACTATACAGACCCTCAATATACCACTGCCATTTGTATAATGTGGGTATTATCATGGACCCCATTGACTTGTTTTTTTTTATTATAATTTTGTTTTATCTATGACATCTGATTCTTTTCACTCAAGTGTTTAGCTAATGAGAACTAATTACATGTTATTTGACAGAATTAACTAGCAGGTACCCTTTTTTTGTATTCAGATCCCCTATTATGGCATGGCTCTGTTATATCATCCCTCGGTATACTGCATCTTCATAATGCAAATCATCATCATAGCTCCCATGAACAGAGCTTTAAAGCAGAATAATGTATACTATCGGTGGTTACATTTTTTGGCAGTTTTCATTCTGCCAATGAAGCCAAAATTATAACCCTTCCAAATGTAAGCGATGATTCTGTGTTGTATTAACTAGTGATAATTCTGTGTTCTTCATACCCTTTCCTTAAATAAGCTTTTGCATTTCTGTTGTTAATTGATATAGCTTTGTCAGCATCAGCAGCAGCCTCTGTAATGAAGAAAACATTCAGTGAAAAGCACAGAATATGCATATACTAAAACCAGCTTCTCTCCTGATATTATTATGACATGACTTTTGTTTGTTTTTATATTCAAACTCTCCTTTTAAACATGGTTTTCAAGCCTGGAAACTAATGCGACTGTTGAGACCTATTTCTTTCCAAAAACATTCATCAATTTTAGATGCCTTTTAATAAAGAATAAACAAACAATATAGTCAGTACAGTGTGACCCCGCTATAGTGTGCTCTGTTATAACACAAATTCCGATAAACGCGGTTGTGGTATGGCTCCCGAAATCTCGTATACATGTAGTTTTCTTGTGCACAAAAAAAAAATCTTAAAAAGTATGAAACAAACTAAAAAAGTTGTTTATCATTTTGGGGAAGAGATCACATATGAATAATACAAGACAATCATGGCTTGGCTCCTGAAATTTTATATGCATTTTTCTCATACATGAAAAAGTATTTTCTTCTTCTTAAAAGTAAGAAGAAGAAAAAAACACATAAAAAGTTTATTCTTGGATCGCGTAGGTCTTTGCCAATGTCGCAAACTTTGTTTTTCCTTATTGGCTGCAAAACATACCATGTGGCTTTTTATTTATTTGCGACATTGTTGGCTGTTTAAACTTTTATATACGACCATTGGTTTGGAGTGCAGAAATTCAAAGGCCCCGTGAAAGGAAGCCACAAACTGGATATAAAATGCACTGAAATTTATCTATCGTTACATAAACAAATTCTTTGTCCATACTGACAAACCATCTAAACAGTGCATTGTTATATCATAATCCGCTTATCTTGACATCTAGCATGAGTTCTGTATGTTGTGAAATATCCGCTTTTTTGTTGTTGACATTTCTGGTAACAGAGATCAACTGGATGAGGCATTGTCTCATAATCTATCTTTCCTCGGATTTTTGGCCGCTCACTAGTAATTAATATATTTACAAAGATTGACATTTGTATGTGGATGGTAAGTAAAATTCCTCTTCTTTTCACTCAGAATTAAATCCTTCAGAACACTCACATTTTCTGTAATATCCCTGTCATCAGAACACCTGCGTCTCTATCGTCCATTGACTGTTTGTTAACTTTTAGACACATGCATGGAAGGCAGCATCACACTGCTACCACAAATGTAAAAAATAAAATACATCTTATTTATTGGTTTATTCAGTAGGCATGGAGGGACAGTAACTAGAATAGTCTAAATGACAGCCAATTCCTTTTTAAAAATGTATAAATAAAATAGTTTACTGAAATTTCAAAGGAAACAAATTATCTTTGAAGCACCGACTGTTATGAAAACGTACTCAGCAAATGGAAAAAATACCAGTCTCAATCATGCAATACAATTATTTGATGTTGCCGCCACAATAAGAAATGGACATTCGTTTGGTTCTCCAAAGCTGTCCTTTAGCAGTGACTTCAATAGTGCATGCACCCTTCATCAAAGAAAGCCGACTACAATCTTTCAATAACAGCAAAGAACTTTTCTTCAAAGAATGTCAGTACCAAACTTAAATAAAAGTGATGGAATCTGATGGATTTTTGCATTTTCCAACGAGACTGGAACATGTTAACTGTGCTGTGAAAGTTTCTTTTTTTAGGGAAATAGTTTATGCTTACGAACACTACCAAAGGCGTCTTAAAACGCAAACAACTTTTACCGACTTGGAACGTACTTTAAAGTAAATGTGTTTCGCTGTTCGTTACGTGATTGTGCTATGTTTTTCCAATGAATTCAGACCAATATGACCTGTTACAAAATCAAAATCACTGAATATTTTAAAGCTGTGTGTGTGCATATTTTCGATAGAATCACTTATATTGTGGATTCAATGTAAATGATGAGGTTCACAGGTGAGTACACGGTGTTGATACTCTATTCATGCTATACATTAGACATTTATATATAAACAGGATCCACGTATATGTACCAATTCATGGTTATCTAAATAAACTATTATATTATGTCTTCTCTGTTTTCACTACAGGTGTATTTCTCATTTAATACGCATCCATTTAAGATGGTAACTGTGCAGACGAAGCACGTATTTTACTGTCCGCATTTATTAACCCCTTCCACTTTTTGGGGGAGTACATTTTCTTCAACTGACTGACTTGGTTGCATATAACATGGTTCAGTATATATATAACATGGTCGGGTTTTATGGCTCACAACTACTGTGTTATTTCTCATTTAATATGCACCCATTTAAGATGTTAACTGTGCAGACGAAGCACGTATTTTACTGTCCGCATTTATTAACCCCTTCCACTTTTTCGGGGAGTACATTTTCTTCAGCTAACTGACTTGGTTGCATATAACATGGTTCAGTATATAACGCGGTCGGGTTTTATGGCTCCCAACTACTGTGTTATAGCCGGGTCACACTGTATTTAGCAGGATCTATAAATAAAAATGTTACATTTTAAAAATGTGCAAAAAGTAAATATATATATATACATTTCTGGAATGGTCTTATTAAACAAATACCTGCAGTAAAACTTCCTTAAACTAGTCACTATAACCTAGTTTCTTCTTCAGTTCGGTCAAACAAGTTAGTCTCAATAAGGTAATTCTAATACCTACTAATATGAAAATGCTGAACAGAGTTTTTTTCACCATAATGCTGCTTGGGAAATCATCAATGTGTAATGGTCTGTAACTATAATGCTGTTAAAGGGAGCCATAAACACATATTGTATACTGTGATATAGACAAGGTCATCTTATACTGGGGTACATTATATAGCTATTCAGGGGAGTAATGAAAAGGTACTATGATTAAGGCAAGATCACCTTATGCTGCAGTACGTTAAACACTGGTCTCTTATTAAAACACTATTCTGGGGAGCCACAAAAAGGTACTTAATATAAGCAAGGTCACCTTATGCAGTGGTACATATAACAGTGGTCTCTCACTATTAGGGCCAGAGCAGGCTATGTGTGAGCAGTGCATTTGCATAAGGAGCTGTTTTCTGAGAGGTGCCAAATCGTCGAAGAAAAGGATTGCAAAAATCAAAACAATGGAGCTAAAACATCATAAAACCTTTGTTTTTCTTCAAATCAAAATCTTTTTATTTCATCATACCTTCCATTAATTTCTTAACAACAAATATTTTAATGATCTGGGGTTAAGGGGCATCAATTATCTGTTTCACACAGGGTGCCGCATTGCCTCATGCTGGCTCACTAATGCTGTACAGGGGAACCATACATATTTACCATAATACTGGCTAGGTCACCTTATACTGGAGTACATTAAATTGTGGTCTCTCACCATAATGATGTACAAGGGAGACATGTGTACCATGATACTGGCTAGGTCACCTTGTATTGGGGTACATTATTACACTGTGGTCTGTCATTATAATGCTGTACAAGGGAGACATCTGTGTACCATGATACTGGCTATGTCGCCTTGTATTCAGGTAGATTACACTGTGGTCTCTCACTATAACACTGTACAGGGGAGATGGGTACCATGATACTGGCTATATCACCATGTATTGGGGTACATTACACTGCGGTCTCTCACTATAATGCTGTACAGGGGAGACTTTTATGGGTACCATGATACTGGCTATATCACCTTGTATTGGGGTACATTACACTGTGGTCTCTCACTATAACGCTGTATAGGGGAGACTTTTATGTGTACCATGATACTTGCCATATCACCTCGTATTGGGGTACATTACAATGTGCTCTCTTACTATAACGCTGTACAGGGGAGATGTGTACCATGATACTGGCTAGGTCGCATTGTATTGCGGTACATTACAAAATGATCTGTCACTATAATGCTGTTCAGATATGCCATAAAAATGAACTGTATACTGTTATACTGGTAAGGTCATATTGTACTGGGGTATGGCATAATGGGATCCATGACCACAGCCATGCAGAGATGCTGTCAGGATTTTATCTAAGGGGGAATCTCACCCCTTGTCAACAAAATAATGGGTAATTAGGAAAATAAACAGAAGCTGACATAGTTGAATATTTAGACAAAACTTAAATAGCCATTATCTATTTCTTCCTGCTGCAATCAGGGTTCTAGATGTCCCCTCTAGCTGTAAAAACACTAACTGGCTGATTTTTAATTGGACTCTACATTTAAATGGTCTGTATTTTAATTGGACTTTATATTTACAGGGCTGACTGTCATGTCATCTGTTTTTGTCCATCCAGCATATACATCACTCATATTCATATTTGGCCTCAAAAATCACTCAATGGTATTTCCAATAGCTCCAATAATCTGATTTACATGTACCTCAAAACTTTCCAAATCATCATCATCATCGTCCCTATTACCAGCCAGTATTTGCCAAATGAAATTGTCATCTAAAGCTGAACCATGCTGGAAGTCAGCCATATTGGGTTTTCTATGTAGCCCATCACTAAAGCATGCATCCTTAATGAATGAAAGATTCCACTGACAGAATGCTTGTTTCAGAGACCAATGGAAGTAACCAGATGTGTAAACACTTGCCTACCTGAAAAGACATACATTGAGGCAAGTGCCACAAGACCTGTTCTGGCGGTTTGACTTATTACCCAGCAAGCACTTTAAAGTTTAAAAGTTAAATATAAACCGTATACTTTGCAGAGTACATTTTCATATGTTCAACTTTGAACCAATTCGTGGGAGTTCTCAGGTAACACTGCTTTCCAAGTGCGTCAATTCATATAAATTTTGTATGATTTGTGCACTCACATGCATGGCTTAATTTCTGGCCATATTCCTAGGTAGAAAAATCTCCAATAATTGACTTTCCCAGTCAGGCAAATAATAAAATGTTGTACTCTGTTTATATAAATATAATAGCAGATGATGTTAATGACCTTAATTTAAAGTTTATTTCTGAAAATCAGTGACCTTTCAATTCCAGTTCTTATGTAATTACTAATCACACCAGTTGCTCTCCCCTTAATAAACATATATTACTATTAAAGAGTGTACACAAAGCTCTTGTATTAACTTTATCAAAACTAATAGAAAACAACCTTTCTGGCCAAAACTATGAAATATTAAATGACAGAATGTCCTTTTCATTAAAGAGAAAAAATGGTTAGCCCTGAATCAACAATCATCAGACTGGTAAAATAATTGCAAAATTCATTCAACTACTGGAAATTTTCACCTGCCATTTTGAATTGGGTGATCAAGTGAATTTTCAATCCGATGTGACGTCAGAAACCATGTTATACACGGGCAAGGTTCTCCCTGGAATTTTGTTTTTATAACATTGGATCAATTATACAGTAGATCCAAAAAATGTTTTTTTTTTAAATGAGTGTTATGATCACAAATTAAGGTTTATTGATCAAACTAAATGTCTACTCTTGCTTGAGGTAGAATATGTAAATATAAATAACAGAGTAAGATAAAACTTTTTCTATGCATGTTTTCAAAACAGGTACAATTCAAAGACACAAACTGCTCTTTTTCCTATTTGGATAAACACATAAAAAGAAATTCATATTGCATCACCCACTTAAGTTAAGGTTTACTGACCAAACTATTGTTTTTCTGAATATTCTATGTGAGTATAAGAGCAACATATGGGTCCAAATCGATTTCCATTAGACTAACAATATGCTCTTCAGCCAATCCTGTGAGACAAATACCCTAAATTCGAAATGCTTCATTTTCACGTCAAATTTATTATGGATCAATGGTCTAGTATCCCATCTTCTATAAATTAACAGCTGGAAGATAACTATCCATTTTCCTTTCCAAATAATGCTTGTCAGATCATTGCTGTCATTAACTTGTAACTCACTGACTGGATTGGCAAAGTATATAATTCATTGATGATTTCTTGTCTTATCTGGATAATAATTAACATAAATCAATTACAACTACATAATGAATATACACAGCATCAGCATCTGTATGGTTAAGATGTGTATAAAATGTGTCCTTTTATCATGTACTCGTAATACATCAAGTAAGAACTTCAAACATTACATTAGGAATTTACAAATATTCTCATGTGAAACATTCTCATATTTTTTAAGATGTTAGTGAACATCTGCAATTAGCACAAAACAAATTTTATTTCTCTATTTAAAATTCAAAATATATTTGTTAGTCAGCAACTGACAGATTTAGTGCTAGAAGTAGCTACACCACATCTGTTGATAATATTTTGTATTCAGTTTCTTCACTGCCCTCAATTTGCCAAATTTCTTGAAATTTGGCTGCCAATGATAATTCTGATGTAATAAAAAAACAAACATATTTACATACAATGTATTAACTATTTATATATGTACTTTAAAATATTGATATGGGGCCGCCCATTTATTATGTAAACATGGAGGGGTGAGGAGGGTTAACCCAAATGTATATGCCTGTGTATGGGGGGAGTCTACTGATAATGTATGTACACGTAGTAAATGGGGTGCGATGGGGTGAAACCTCGACAATAATTTGTATAATACGTAACCTGTTCGACTGGGTTCAGTCGGCATTCGAATTCTAGTGGACACTAGACAAACTTTTTCAAGTTACACAGCTTTTTTCTTTCATGCAGCTAAATATTGAACTTCGGTGGACTATCTGTTTTATTTAACAAGCTAATATTAATCCTTAATCGTTTCTGCATGGATTAAATAGAGGCTGTTCTATAGAATTTGGGTGTGTGTGTGCGTCAAGCATACATATGTGGGGGGTGGGGTGTAAAAAAGTAATCCATATGTACAGGGTAGGGGTCAAGATTTGCCAGATATTTGCGTATGTACTAAATGGATGGCCCCTGTAGCCCTAAATGTATATTCTTCTGCATTGCTTTCATTTGCAATATATAATACTGATTCTTTAAGCACACCTCTTGGCCTTATGTATACTTACTGGCATGCCAACTTGCTTAGGGCGACTTCTAAACTAAGCACTTGGTGACAGGAAACATTTTGGTCCTTATTGTTGATCTGATACTGCTTTTGCTATGAAGTCTCTTGACAGTACTCAATGTAAATGCTGCTGTTGCTATGAAGTCTCTTGACAGTACTCAATGTAAATGCTGCTGTTGCTATGTCTCTTGACAGTACTCAATGTAAATGCTGCTGTTGCTATGTCTCTTGACAGTACTCAATGTAAATGCTGCTGCTGCTATGTCTCTTGATAGTACTCAATGTAAATGCTGCTGTTGCTATGTCTCTTGATAGTACTCAATGTAAATGCTGCTGTTGCTATAAAGTCTCTTGACAGTACTCAATCAATGTAAGTCTCTTGACAGTACTCAACCATGTCAAAATCTGATTTTAAGCAAATGTTAAATTGCGTAACTTTCCTAGACTATAAACAAGAATCATGTTACTATGACTGCCAATTCTGTTCCATAAAAGTTATGTGAGTTGCAAATATGTTAATCAGAAGTAAACAAATTACCTCCAATCATTAACTGGAAATGCAATATTTCAGTTTAATTAGGTGCATGCGAGTGCTATCCTCTTAAAAGAATAATACATAGGAATCACTAAACAGTAATCAAGTTTTATAACTGCCGTTTCATCAATGTCATGTGATTTGTGCACAAGTTGGTCAAAAATAAAACTTTTGATTTTGATTGTACTGCAAAAATACCAAATGTCAATATCAAGGCTTCTTTCAGGCATGCCACTAGGATAAATTGGTACAGAATTTTAGTTATGTTTGTTAACAGTACAGCTTTTAGGTACAACAACATGGACAAACACATCCGGTCCATAAATCTTACATGAGGATGGTGTTGATATCAGTCATAAACAACCATCTCAAGAGTACTCAGAAAATACTGGTGTTTTCTCACTGAATTCTTTCATTTTAATGATCATCACATATTTGTAATTAAAGATAAACAATTTATGTTAAGTTGATTTGCTGACCATTTCAAGAATTGTCTTGTCACATATCACGTATCTTACAGGTACTCATAACAGTCGCGTAACATCATTAAGGACATCTTAAGCAAGCATCCTCATCAAATGTAAACAACCTCTGATCGGCTCCATGATGGTTTCTGACAACAGGATAGCAAGAAATGTGCCATGTGTAAAGTGAATGTCGTGTGCAACTGTTTGGGTTTTCAATAAAAACAACCTAAAATTTTACCCACATAATGATGAAAGAGGATGGACAATGGCAGTTTATCTATAAATTCATAAATTTGTCAAATTTGGAATATATCAAAGTATTTTTGTTTTCTTTATTCAAACACAATACAAAATGACTCCACAATGCAAATCTTACTATTTAATTTAATGAAAGTATTATGACAGGCAAGTCATTGATCATCATGAAACTAATCAGACAGACGCATCACATGCACAGTGGGGGTGTGTGTGATAAAATTTACATTTTTTAACATTATTTTACTGGCCATATGTTCCTGAAAATAGTAACTACAGTACATCGAAACAGCATTTTATGTGATACCCAAATCTCACCTGTTGGCAACCAAGTAGATCCAAACCAAAATTTAGCAATATGCCCAAACAGAAACATACATTAACATGTACATGTCTCTGGCCCATGGATACAAAATGTTCCAAACAGTGCTGAAATCTATCTTTCGGTTCCTATTCTTATTCATTCCATAAATCCAGCTATCAGAATTGAAATCTGCAAACTCTCAGCTGTTCTTCTTAGTCAGGTTGATATTGGTCTGTACTGGTGCTTTTACACATTTTACACTGGTGTGTCCATTTTTCTACACGAGCATGTGGTAGTCATGTTCAAGCCAGGTACAAAAGGTAACAGTTTAGTGAATAAGTACTTATCCTGGATTATCTTAATTTCATATCCAAGAAGCAGTGAGAGGAGGTGTCACTTGATGGAGTTTGGAAACGGACAACAATGTTATTTAACAAATTTATTTTTAATGGGTAGAGGGGAGACACAACAGTGTATCCACTATGGTGCACTGTGCATCACTATGGGTTGAACTAATAGCACACTGGGACCGTGATAATAATAGCCCTGTGGAGAAACATCTGCAGCACTGCTTTATAGTGAGAGAACACTGTACCATCTCTTAAAAAAATCAGCAAAACTTGTTGCTCTCAACAGTTTAGAACATTTTTTTGTTGTTGTTGTTGTTGTGGGGTTTAACGCCATTTTTCAGCACACAATAGGCTATACATGGCGGCCAGTATTAATGGTGGAGAAAGAACCCGGGAAAACCCCGGAAAGAACCACCAACCCACGAGAAGTTACTGGCAAGCTTTCTCACATACCCACAATGGCTGAATCCGAAACTCGAACCGGTGCAGACAGAGGTGAGATGGCAGTGATCCGTAACGGAGAGTGCTTTAGACCACTCCAGTTTAGAACAATTTTACCCTATTTGTGGCCTACATACCTTGGTATCTTTCTAGTTTTATATATGCATGTGATCTACTGGAGTAGTAGTCATCCTTTTCACCATCAATCTCTATAGCTTTTGAATACAGCTGAAAGAAAATAAACCCAGAAAGATATGAAAATGTATTCATACATAATAATCAACAAAGCCTCTAAAGAGTAAAAGAATGTATATAATTTCAAAGATTGCATATTTTTTGGGTGTAGTCACTTAACGTATTTAAAATCCATAAATTCTGTATACATCCATAGCTAAATCGTAACATCTGAATTTAAAATACTTGAAATGCACCGGTGCATCTAAGTTTAGAATGTTGCTGTTTGGAAAGAACTGAAAATTTATGATTTCTGCACAGTCCAACACCTGAGACAAACCAGAAAAAAGTACAAAAACAAGCATTAGCTTCAAGGTCATGCTAAATTCAATTCCATGACTAGTTATTAAGGAAAATGCATTAAAAACAATTAAGTGGTAGAGGACTGAAACAGATTAGTTAATCTATTTAAGCAGGTGTGGCATTTTACTTTAATAAGACTGTATACATGTATCAAGTGAAAGTGACCTGTATTTTATGCTCCAGTACATTTTTTTAATATAGATTATGTTGTATGTCCAGGCTGGACAGGTTGTACAATTGCAGGTCCCCGCTGCACAGTAATACACATTTCAGGGTGAGACAACTTCTCACTCCAGCCAGAAGAGGGCAAAGTTTGCAAAGATAACTGAAATGTGCATGCAAAGAGGTCAAAACTTGTAATGTTCAAAAATGTTGCTTTAAGCTGTCTGTTTTGTACCTTTTCTTCTCTTATACCTTCTTCTAAAATTGTACCTTCTCTTCTCTTCTCTTATTAAAATACTGATAAAATTCTATTAAAATGTGGCAGAAGTTTTGGTGGAAGATCTGTAGATAACATACAGAAAATTTCTTCGCATAATTCTGGCACTTATTATCAAATTAGTACTGAAAATGAGCACAAAACATAAAACCTATTTTTCTATCTTTTATACCAACCTCTTGGAAGGAAAACTGACACAAAAAGTAAATGTTTACTTTAAATTGAACATTCTGATCATGTTTATGTGAAATGACAGACTCAGGGGTGACTACTGCCTCGAATAGCTCCTTAGCATGGACTGTTAATTTATTAATTGATATGTACATCCAAGTGAAGGAAATCTTATATACATGTACCTAATGCATTGGCGTTCAAGCTACTTCGCAAGTCCCTCAATTTAACCACATTTTTTTAAATTTCTGAATGTTGCACCTATATTGATATTATGATCATGTGGACTCATAAGCATGCATGCCTGCATAGAAGCCCTATTAGCAAAGAAATTTACCCACTATTTTCAAAGTTAGTTGGGGGGTTTGGGCCATGGAATTGTGAACTTTTTAAAGGTAAAATGGTCATACTAAAATTTTTAACTATAGTTACACACTGTTAATTCATAAAAATGAACCATGAAAAGATTCTTGAATGTATGTACACAATTCAAGATTCACCCTAGGGGGCAAATGAGGCAAAATAATTATTTCTTTTACTTGCATTCATTTCACATCCCCCCGCTTCTATTTGTTTTAATACAATTCATTAATAGTCGAAGTAAATGTCTATTTTTAAGCAAATTTTCCCTTGAAAAGATATAAAGTTTAATGTGGTGTAGTCAATTTTTAAGTCAATCTGATGAACATAAATGGAAAAAAAATATTGCTATTTGCAAAATTCCATCCATAAAATGTCACCCTTGAAAATATTTTTTGAAGAATTCAATTAACTGCTGGTGCTAATCAGAAATGAATGATGTCTTAGTAGATTTGAATCCACATTTGGAACCATTAAAATTAATACTTTTATCAAATATTCTATGTTATAAACATATGAAAAAAGACTTCCATTAAAATTAATGCAGATTTTGTAAAACTATATTCTACTTCTGAGGTTGCCATTATTTGTTATATAACTGGTGTATTGAAGCAAAATAAGTTTGCATATTTTCATTACTTTTCATTAGTATTTTCATCATGCAACATGAAATGTGCAAAAAGAAGTTTTAAGCAACTATTGTAACTTTCTGCAATCTCGTTTCCCTAATTTTGTACTTTTCATTTCTTTCTTGCTGGAGAGAGGAGACATGTTTGCCTCAATATTTTAATCTAGCATGGACCATCTTAATTTGTAACCTCGGTTACTTGATTCTTCAGATCCCTTGTTACTCCTGCTATTGTAGTCCTAGGTCCAGAAAAATTGCTTTGGCATATACATAAAATACACATGTAACAATTAAATTCTGCACCAGTGATCTACTCTTTCTTAGCTAACTAAAAAACTGCTGTAACAAAAAACATACATGCCCTGCCCACATATGCAGGGGACAGTAATTTAGTATGCATTGCTGTCAGTTTGACACTTTGGGTATCCAGGTATGCTATATACTCTGTGCCTAAGTGTCTGGATGCAATGCAAAAAAAAAAAAGTTTATTTACATGGTTTGACTTTTATTTCACGTGTTAAAGCATGTCTAAACACAGGATTAGCTGTCAGCCAAAAGATCAAGATTTTGTCCTGTGACAAACAGATCAACACTGTACACTAACCTTATTGTAATGGGGTGGGGGCAGGAGGGGGAGTCCCCAAGGAATTGGGCTAGAATTATTTTTTTTATAAGAAAATAAATCCTAGGTGCATACCGACCCCCTTCCCCGATAAAACTGGAAAACCACCTCTGATTCTAAAGCCATGTATCAATGTTGTAATATAAGGCAGTGAAACCATTAGAACTTTCCTTTCGTTATGTTTCGTTTTGTTTTGGTTACTGTGAAAGCACGATTTCTTTGTAGAAAGGTTGATGTCTCAGAATAGGGCTTACTCTGCTCTCTACAACACTGATAGTGGCGTAGCATGGTCTATATAATTGATAGAACACTACCCAGAATCAATTAACCCCTACCCACCCCACACGGGTACTGAATATGTTGTGTTGGATGGCCAATTAATCCAAATATCAGACTTCACCGGGTAGGGTGCAAGATGACACCTAAACAAGACCACAACCGTACAACTAAGCTGTAACAAATGTAAATAAAAACGGTGAACAACAGAGTTTGTATCAACTTCTATCGATTCTAAGCAGTTTAATTGATTCTGAACTGCAGTTTCAAATGTGGAAGGTGATGGTAACATTTTCCTAGATAAACTTACATTTAGTGCTTTTTCGTAGTTTTCATCCACAAATTCTGCGTTTGCTTGGCTGAAATAAAAGAAAACTAGTGTTAAGTCTTATTGCATGATGTATAAGGCAAAACTGTCCAAAAGGAAACTAGCACCGCAGCATAGGTACCTGAAAAGTTCCGACGCCATGCTTATTTATAGCAACTTCCAGAATATGAGACTGGTTTTCACACATTTGCTTGAAGGGTGTATTAACTATTGACATTGTCATGTACCGATCTATAACCTCCTCTGTGTGTGTGTGTGTGTGTGTGTGTGTGATCTACATTTTTTAAAAGTAGCTTTAACAGTTTTAGTCATATGGCTACGATGTATGCATTGTGGCAGTTTATACTGATGTCTAACACTGGGGCATTATGTCCCATCCAGTCACATTATCTTGATATAAGGCCGACCAGTCCTGACACAAACCTCTTAATGCTACTAGTACCATTTTCACAATTCTTTGGTATGACTCGGCCGGGGATCGAACCCACTACCTCCTGCATCTGAGGCGGACTTTCTAACTACTTTCAGCCTCTTAATAAGTTAATATCTATCTCAGTAATAGCATATCATCGTCTGTTTTTTCTCATAATCCTGTGATTGCGTTGTATACCAGAACTGTAAACTAAACTGAATACAAACCTTATCCCTCTTGTATCATGCTGTTAAAAATGGATGTGTTTCAATTTATATCAGTTGTAGTCTGAGTCAAAATCGCATGGATTGAGTGTTGGAGTTCGAGCCTAAATTGATGCCCCATTCCCACTCCCACCCTTTTTCTTCTTTGCGTTTGTAGGTGTAAACTCTCTTTTATTTAATTTTTTAAACATGTTTTTGGTAAACATTGATCCTTTACATAAATAAGTTGTGGGGAATTCCACACTAACTTTCGAAATTGATATGCTTTTTTTAAATAATAAAAAAAATATAATACATTGTGTGTTGCTTTGTTTGTCAAGTTAAGTAACTTTGTAAAGATTTCATAATTCTTTTTTTATACAAATAAATCTGGATAAAACATTGATAATTTCGAAATTATACACTTAGTAAATGTATTAAACAGTTTGCACCTCAAAGAACTTTAGGATTTATTTCAAATTCACCAGATCGATATTCATTTGGAACATATATATCTACTTCGTATAGTTTCACTAATTGTTCCGAATACCATCGAAATAATCTATCTTACAAAAAAATAAAAAAATATAAAAAAATAAACCCATTTCGCAAGTCTCACAAGCTTTATTTTTAGTAGCAATGTTGTGTCATCCTTGTGTTTCTTCCTTTGGGAACTTTTAAAAAGCCTTAGGCCTCTGGTGTATGGACGACCATTTTTACGTTATTCAAGTCAACGCAGACCTCTGTATTTATTTATAGAGGGGTTCTTTTATTTACCACAAACCACATTTAAAATTCTTTATAATGCTAATGTATCTGTGAAAATATGTTATAAGTAAACAAAATGTGAAACTGATCATATAATATGCGAATAAATTGTGAAATGAGATTGTTGGTTTTACACCGAATCAGATTTACAGCTGTAAAGTGTTGTCACGATATGCGCCTTTTTTTTTTTTTTGTTTTTTTAGATTACCAGACACCAACTTTTCTTTGGAGTTGGAATTTAATGGGGTTTTTTTTGGGGGGGGGATGGGTATTGCTTTTATTTTTTTATGTTCATGTGCTCTGTACATTGTAGACCGATAAATCAGCCCCTCGCCCGTGATGATGTTTATTTTCGGGTTATCGTCCATCAGTATCAATACAGATTTGTGGGGTTGATTTATCAGACCATGTACATTGCACCATAAACACAATTGGAAAGGATATATCCACAGCTCTGGTCAGGGCAGGTTGTTCATCTGTACAAAATGACACATGCTTGTGTTGTCTTATTTCGACACTTTGTGATGTTGTTCTCGAGTTTGGATGCAATTTAGGATAGTAATATTCTGTACTGTCTCATAACTTGCGTCTTTGTGCAAAAGCACGCACTCCCCTCCTCCCAAAAATGGGATGTTGATTGGTGTCTTTCCTTATGATACTCTGGCTTCCGTGTACAATTATGTGAGATTGTTTGTCCCGTGTTTTTTTTTCTTTCTTTCTTTCGAAATAATGTAAGTCTGTTATATGGTTATTGGTATATAATATGATGGATGACACTTTTTCTTTCTTGTATTATTCACTTTACAAACGTACATCTCCCACACATACCAATTATCCCTAACATCTCTTCGGCACTATTTTTCTAAGTTAGTATTTCGATTTTGCTATATTCTGTAACATTTTTCACGATACGTTTTGTTCCTTACTTGCTAGAAGTTCCTTGGTCCATTTAAAGAATCGTCTTGTTTTAATTCGTAATAAACTTTCACTGGTATTGAATAGAGCAGTCGGATATTTTATCCATCGTTCTGGGATTTGTTCTCACGGCCGGCAGATTGACATATTGTTGGAGAGACAGAAAAAAAAAAACACTAAGATTTGTGAATAAACTACTGCACGATGACCCATGTCTGTTACTGACTCTGGAAACTGTTGTAATATAATGCACATACTGGTATTCAGGTATATTTGAAAGTTTCAGATTAAGTGGAGTGCATTTTGAGTAACATTAAATACTTTGACAATTTGTTCGTTTTGTTGAGTAGATTTTAATTTTGACGGTAGAATTTGAATGGAAGATTAGTAGTGAATGGGGTGAGATTAGCGACAATGGGAATTAGCATTAAAAACACCCCTGGGTAAGATTAGCGACAATGGAAATTTAACATTAACCACCCTGGGTCACTCTAGGGACAAAGGGAAATTTATTTGGGAAAAAAAGACATCCACTCTGGGGACAAGGGAATTTAACATTGGAGAAAGGAAATATCCATTCTAGGGACAAAGGCATTCGAACAATGGAAAAAAAAATATCGATTCTAGGGACAAAGGCAATTGAACAATGGGAGAAAAAAAAGAAATAATATCCATTCCAGGGACAAAGGCAATTGAACATGGGATTTTTTTTTTAAATTAACAAAATAAAAAATAAAAATAAAATAAAAAGTAAAAAAGGGGTAGGCAATGGAAAGTCATTCTCTTTTCGAGAAATGTGGGTGGCCCTGAAAAGGGCCTTTGGTTTTATGTTAATATTAACATAGACGGCATCTGTCACATCTTCTTCTTCTTAAACTCCTTCTAACTGCAGGTCCATACACAAGTACCCTCTTGAGGCATCCTTGTCTTTCTATGTAAACTCTTCTCATCCATAGACTATTATCTGTCCTATCGACAACAGTCCACTTGGACCGGACATACATGAGTATGTCCGTCCTGAACATCATTATTGACACAAGGGTGGAGGATTGAACGTCGGTCCACATCTTGAGGCTCCGAGAACAGGTGAGTGATTCCGCTGAACTGCGCTTATTTATAGGGAGAGGAAGGATTGAAAGGGATTGAGTTCATTGACCAATCAAAACACGCGTGACAAAATTCAGTCAGCCCGCATCCAATCCGAAGAGAGCAGTCTGTGACGTCACGTGGTCTATATAGAATCGCTAGCGTCTGTGTGCAGTCAATCTATGCGACAGTGATTCAACATGACGGAAATTCAGAAAACGATTCACTGGGGTGCACCAGCAGTGGAGACCGCCCAAGGGAACCCGGACTTACTTTCAGAAGAGGTACATTGGGATTTTGTGGATTTTCTTACCTCGCAAGAATTTGTTCCGGAACCTTCGTCTCATTCTTCATTACCGCAAGTGGAGAATTTTAGACAGAGACAGAAAGAAGAATTGGAGAAATTTATGCAACGACAAAAGGAAGCGGAACAAGCTTTTCTCCTACAGCAACAGCAACAGCAACAAGAAGAGGTAAGAAAAAAACAAGAAGAAGAAGAAGTAGCAGCAAAGAAACAAGAGGGTGAAAATCAAACGGCCACGGTACTGTTGGACATTTTAGCGGAGTTAAGAAGTCTGAAACAAATGTATCAGACTTCTTTATCACGACCGAAGAGAATACGACCTTCCCGAGCTAAACACGCCAACCCTGTGACTAAGCCTACCGTACCACCCTTAGTGATTTCAACCCAATCATCATCATCAGAAGTAGGCCTCGGCCGTGGCAAAGGCTTAAGGCAGTTAAAGTTGATTGCTTAAACTCACCCCTACACCAAAAAAAAAGGCCCTTTTCAGGGCCACCCACGTCTCTCGAAAAGAAATAGCCTTTCAATTTGCCAATAACTCAAAAATCAACAAAAAAAAACAAACATTTTACCCTTATAGTACGTGTCTGTGCATGAGTGCGTGAGTGTAGCTTCTTATTTAAAATCAAAACTCAAAGACACTTACCTTATATAATTAATGTATTCTTTTCTCCATAGTTACAATCCAATTCACAATTCACAACAGAACACTTTATAAATTACATTCACTTCTTTTTCTTTTTTTACTCTCCTTTTTTGTCAATTTCTTCACCGTCACACTCTTTTCCTCACTTTCATCCCTTCTTCTTTTCTTCTCCTGTTTCTTTTTCTTCACCTGGCTGCTTTCTTCCTCTGAAGAATCTCTCTCTTCTTTTGAAGAATCCCTCTTTTCGTCTGACTCCTCTTGTTTCTTTTTTGGGCAATCTGGAGACCAATGTCCTTTTTCTTGACAATAATAACAGGTATCTTGACTTTTGTCTTTTTTAGCCCCTGTTTTTTTTTTTCTTTTTTGACGGTCTGGACACTCTGAAGACCAATGCCCTTTCTTCTGACAGATATAGCAAGTATCTTGACTTTTATCTCGAAAGGAAGGAGAGTAGTCCGTCGGCTGGTCTGAAGAGAATTTTCTAATGACCCCTCGCAAAGCTCTGATGAAACGTTCGATTTGGCTAGTCTCTTCCATCGTTGTGCTCGGTTTGAGAGTGAAATGAATAGTGAAAGGACAAGACACACACACCCTTTTATATACGCTGGTTTGCCATGACTATAAATTAGTCTATCGTGTTTAAACTTGAGTCATTTGACGTTTTGCACTCAAGATGAAACGATCCTATTCATTCGAGAAGAAAGTAAGAGGCAGAAACGTGATCTATCGCCTCGTACCAGAGCTGAAGTCTTGGCACAAATTCATGCCAGTGATTTTGAAGAGGACATGAGTGAACCAGAATCCGAACCCTCTAAACCAAGTTCGTCACCCTTAGTCAACCCTGAAAAGTACTATTCCATTCGAGAGACGGAAAAGCGCTCCTCTAGAAAATTTAGAACCACGGCTTACAAATACACAGTGAAGTTTAAAGATTTCAAGTCCGACGTACCATTGGAGAAAGCAGAAGGGTTTATCACCGAGATGTGGGATTCCTTGCTCACCGCACTCAAGCGACAATGTCAACCCAAAAGAAGACGATCGCTTGACACTATCCATAGATCACGACAGCTTGAAATCCCTTGTTTGGATCGAGTTTAGCAGACCTGCAGAACTGACCCCTTCCAAAGTCATGGACAAGATTCAACAGGTGCAACAATCTAATGATCAGTTTGACATCACCGATGGTAAAGCCACACTGAAAATGGCTCACGTCTCTCCTCCTCAAGGGACCGGACAACGCAATAAGGTGTTATTGGTGAACGACCTTCACAGCACCAAAAAGAGTCTCGTCCACATTCACAATTCTCAAGACCAGATGTGTTTAGCCCGAGCAATCGTGGTGGGACGAACCTATGCCAACAAGAACGACACGGTAGAATGGAAAAGAGCCTGGAAAACTATTCAACGATCCGACCGAGCCAAACAACGAAAAGAAGCAGAACTCCTGTTACAACAAGCCGGACTGTCCAAAGACACACGCTGTGGCATTCCTGAGATGCAAAACTTGCAAGATGTCCTAGCTCCACGCTACACCTTGAAAGTGCACCCTCAAGAAATGCGTGGACCTCTGTTGTTTCGAGGCCAAAACTTTAAGGACGGAAAATACATTCATGTCTATTATCACGATGACCATTTCGATACCATTACCACTATCACCGGATTCCTGGGATACGGTTATTACTGTGAGAAATGTGACTATGGCTATAACAATCGAGAGCAACACAAACATTGCGGATGGAAATGCTCAGGATGTTTGGCCTCTCCACCCTGTCTGAGAGAAGGACAAGAAAGAGTACATTGTCCTGCTTGTCTGCGCACGTTTGTCGGCCCTGCCTGTTACCAACAACATCTGAAGACGCAAGGTTCACAGCAGAAATGTGCTTGACAACTCCTGAGATTGTGCCCTACGTGTGGACAAGGCCTACGTACCAACAGTGCCAAGACACACGTATGTTCAGGAAAAAAAAAGTCACATTTGTCACCACATCGTGGACTTGGAACATCAATGCTAAGTGCAAAAATACCAACCCCCACCAGAGAAAGAGGATAGACACAAGAAGAAAGGCAATTTCATCTTTTTCGATTTCGAATGCATGCAAGAGACTGGCATTCACGTTCCTAATTTCTGCGTGGCTCATCGAGCGTGCGAGAAGTGCATTCAAGAACCTATCTTCAGTCATTACCAGCACTGCAGCAAGACTCCTCGAGGACGGAAAAAAATATTTCGAGGACCGAACACGTTAGCCGATTTTGCCCAATGGGTCTTAGACCCCATCGACAAGACGTGGAGCCAAGAGGACATCGAACGTTACGGAGATTGTCATTGTTATGCCACAGTGATAGCTCACAATTTCTCCGGATACGATGGACAGTTTCTTTTGAGGTATTATACGGAACAAGGCATCGAACGTCCTAAAGTCACTTTGAACGGAGCCAAAATCATTTTCATGCAAGTGGGACAAGTGCAGTTTAAAGACTCGATGAGTTACTTGGCCATGCCTTTGAGTCGAATGCCTAAAACGTTTGGAATGACAGAAATGGCTAAAGGTTATTTTCCTCACTTTTTCAATACGGAAGCCAATCAACACGCCGTTCTACCCCATTTGCCTAAGGCTCACTATTACGCTCCCGACAACATGCGTACCGAACAACGAGAAGCTTTCTACGCTTGGTACCAGACTCACGCCTCCGACCCTTTCGACTTTCAGGAAGAAATGTTAAAGTATTGTCGTTCCGATGTGGACATTTTACGGCGTTGCTGTGGAAAATTTCGAGAACTGTTCATGGAACACGGAGGGGTCGATCCTTTGAAAGAAGCTTGCACCATTGCCAAAGCGTGTTCCTTAGTGTATCGACAACGATTCATGCCTGAAAACACCGTGGCTGTCATCAGTCCTCAAACAACCCATTATGTCAAACGTCAATACTCGGTCAAAGCCCTACGTTGGTTACTTTACTTGTGCGACAAGGAAGACAAATGGATTCAGCATGCCCGCAGCGGAGCGGGTGAAAAGACCATCGGAACGTATTCGGTCGATGGCTGGGACTTAGAAAAACCCAAGATCGTGTACGAGTTTAACGGTTGCTTATTTCACGGATGTCCCATCTGTTACCCTGATCGTGGCACTAAAAATCAGTTTTTACAACGAACCATGGAAGACTTGTACCAGGACACTTGTCAGCGACGCCTAAAGTTAGAACAGCAAGGATACCAAGTGGTAGAAATGTGGGAACACGAATACGATCACCGTTTGAAAATCGATCCCGAGTTTAAACGCCTCGTGGAAAGTTACAAGCTGATGGACCCCCTAAACCCGAGGGATAGTTTGTACGGAGGAAGGAGCAATGCCACATGTTTGGTGTACCAAGCCGACGAAGAGAAAGGAGAAGAAATCAAATACTTGGACGTGTGTTCGCTGTATCCTTACGTGCGCAAATATTGTCGCTTTCCTGCAGGGTACCCGCAATTGCTGACGGAACACATCGACCTGAAAAACATTCGACAATACGAAGGCTTGATCAAGTGCAAAGTTTTGCCTCCCACGAACCTATACCATCCCGTCTTACCTCACCATTGCCAAGGCAAATTGATGTTTCCTTTGTGCCGTACTTGTGCCGAAACGTGCAACCAAGACCAACCTTGTCAGCACACCCAGGAAGAACGTGCCTTGACGGGAACCTGGGTCAGCGTAGAATTGTTCAAAGCTCTGGACATGGGATACCAACTGTTAGAAGTGTACAAAATTTGCCACTTTCCCAAGACACAACAATACCACAAGGGTGACCCCACGCAGAAAGGCATTTTTGCCGACTACGTGGATGCCTTTTTGAAACTGAAGCAAGAAGCCAGTGGCTATCCGTCCTGGTGTAACACTTCCGAAGACCAAATAAAATTCAAAGAGAAATGCTATGAACAAGAAGGCATCTCTTTAGACCACATCGAGAAAAACGAAGGCAGGCGATCATTTGCCAAAGTGATGTTAAATTGCTTGTGGGGTAAAATGGCACAACGACCGTGTTTACCCAAGACGGAATATTTGACAGAACCTTTCCGCTACTTCCAGATGATTCACGACAAAACCAAATACATGAAACACGTGGACGTCGTGCGTGAGGATTTGATCTTGGTCAATTACGAAGAAGATTTGGACTTTGTACAAGACGATCCCTTTGGAAATGTCATCATTGCGGCTTATGTGACAGCCCATGCTCGCTTAAAATTGTACGAAGCTTTACAACTGTTAGGGGAACGCGTCCTGTACTTTGACACGGACAGTTGCATTTACATCCATCACCCGAGTCAACAGCACCCTGACATCGAAGGAGACCGTTTAGGAGCCTGGACAGACGAGCATCCCGACGACAAGATTCTAAGTTTCGTCAGTGGCGGTCCCAAAAATTACGGCTACGAATACCGGGACCCACAAGGAGAAGTGCACACGACGTGTAAAGTGAAAGGATTGACTCTGAATTATCGTACCAGTCGAATGGTGAACTTTGGGGTATTGAAAGAAGCCTTGCAATCGGGAGAGGATGGACACTTTAAAATGACCACTCACCAACCGAACAAGATTGTACGTTTACCCACTCACCACATCATCAGTCGACCCTTGGAAAAAGTCTATCAAATCGTGTACCAGAAGCGAGTGAGACTTCCCAATCACTTTACGTTGCCGTACGGTCACATCGATATTGGTCTGTATATAAAAAGGAACCCTAGGCAAGATCGATAGTTCATTGTGACTACCAAAACCGAGCGAACAAGATGAATACTTTCAGAGAAACACAAAACAAGTTTAGACAGGCACAGTTCAAGTGTGGGGCTTCTGAAGTGGAATGCGATTGTGAGCCTTGCGACTTTTCAACCTGTGTTAGTGACAGTACCAGAAGAACCCGTCACCCAGGACAGGACTGTCGTGGACAGGCCTGAAAGACCCTTTCGGAAGAATACTTGTGTGACCTTACCCCCTATAGAACTGGTCAGAACTTTACCCAAAACATGTTGTACAGACACTTGTGTTTATTCCACGTTGATGGTTATCATGTGCCTTTTATCGTTGTACTTAAGTCTTTGGCTTTTATGTATTATTGTCTTTCGTATTCATGTTTAAAACATTCAATAAACGTGTTCTGAAAAAAGTATATAAACTCTCGTCTTGTTTGTTTTCGTGTCACAAGTGACATTCCTGACACTATGGCTACCTCTGCTGTCTCTGCTCCCTCTTCCTCTACTGTGAAAGTCATCGACGAACACTTAGATCGTGCCAGTTGGGAGGGTTTGTATCTTCGCCATCCCTTTAACATGCTCATTGCTGGACCTAGCGGTTCAGGCAAAACCGAATTCGTCAAACGTTTGATCGAACATAAACATCATTTGATCGATCGGCCACCTCAGCGGATCGTGTGGTGTTACAAAGAGTGGCAATCGGCGTACAGCCTCTTGCGAGAAAGTCAAGGCGATTCCATCGTGTTTGTGGAAGGCATTCCTAAAGAAGACGACGGCATCGTCTCTGACTCCCGTCAAACCCATTTGGTCATTTTTGACGACATGTTAGGAGAAGACGAAGAAGAAATTAAACTGTGGTTCACGCGCAAAGGGCATCACCGTAATGCCAGTGTCGTTTACATCACCCAAAATTTGTTTCAACAAAGTAAAGCCCATCGCACCATCAGTCTCAATGCGCATTACGTGGTCTTGTTTAAAAGCCCTCGAGATAAATCGCAAGTGCAAGTCTTAGCCAAACAGTTAGGGACACCTTGGCTGACTCAGGCGTACGACGATGGCACTCAAACTCCACACGCCTATTTACTCGTCGATTTGAAACCTACGACCCCCGAGGATTTGCGATTTCGTACCCACTTGTTTCACCACTGGTGCCAAGACGGAGGGCCTGTCCTGTACACGTCTCCGTCCTCGACTTAATTTCATTTCACAAAAAAAAATCTATAAAAACCTCAGACCCTTTTCGTCTGTCTCACACACATTTTGAACATGACGTCCCTTCAGTCGCATCTTCCCGTCAAATTGATTTGTGCCTTTTATGGCATCAGTCGAGAAAAAAATCCACAAATACGAGCTCGTGTCTTAGAAGCTAGTCTCAGAGAAGTCTTATGATGGTTCACGGTGACGGCACGTCAATTACTCCAAGGGATCATTCAGATTCCTCATCAAACCAAACGCTTTTTTGATCGAAACAAAGTCGCTTTGACCCAACTGGCCGATCCCCGCATCGACACTCAAACCAAAAAACAAATCATTTTCAAACCTGGAGGGAGCGGTGCTCTAGGAGGGGTCATCATTCGCTCTCTCTTAAGATGGGATCCTAGTGCCCCCAAACTTCTCCCCAAGAAAAAAGTCAAACGAAGATCCAAGAAGAAGAAAAAGACCAGGTCCCCAAGGAGAACTTCTCCAGTGGCGGGACCCTCCTCTTCCCAGACACCACCCCGTAAAAATAAAAGAAGCCCCCAGAAAAAGAAAAGTCCACAGAAGAAAACTAGTCGCAAGAGAGGCACTTCGGCCAGGACGCAACTTTACTGTCGCAAACCACGACCTGCCACGGCGGTGACCGTGTCTCCGGCAGCCTCAAGTTCATCCACTTCTCCGTTGATGACACCAAGAAGAACTTCCCTAGTGGCAGGACCCTCCAATTTAGTGGCAGTGGCTGCTGCTCACAAAGTACCTTCTCCCAAAATCAAAGTCCAAGAAAAATCGGGCATGTTACAGAGCTTACTGGATTTGTCCAAGCAAGAACTGGCTCGATTTAGTCCGTTACGTACCCCTCCACGACGTGTCATGCCTGTCCTGAAGTTGATACGACGTAAAGACAATCAGGGGCGACGCGTTCCAGTATAAAAAAAGGTGTGTGACCAAGTAGGGTATCGGTGTTTTTTGGTGCTCCTGAAGACTCAAAGATGTCACCCTCCAGAAAACATCCCTCTTCTAAACAACCCCAAGGAAAGAAAAGGAAAGGACTGCCTCCTCGTTTAGTCAAACATGGGGACATGTTATCTGTCCTGTCCAAAGCTTCTCCAACTCTACGAAAAAAATTCATTCAATCAGCCTCCAAAGAGGTCATCGATACCGTGTGCGAATGATGTTTGAACGTCTTGAAAGGCACGATCCCTTTGTCCAAACACCAGAAACAATGCTTAGGCAAACATCGTCACGTTCTTCGCCAAATGGTTCAAAAGAAAATTCCCATTCGTCAAAAGAAGAAGATGTTGGTCCAACGTGGAGGCATTTTACCCCTCTTGTTAGGTCCCTCACTGAAAGGAGTCTTAGGAACCATGTTGGGAGGACTGGTGGGAGCAAGATAAAAGGGCCCTCGGAAGTCCCAAGATCTCAGAATTGACCCCTGACAACCCCATGGAAGGAGGAAAACTAGCTTTAGTGCCTTACAAACGATGGATGGAATACCATCGTTGGCAAGAACAACGCACCCCGCATTTACCTCCCAATTCCCATTTGAGCGAGATGTCCCAGTTAAAACACGAATTGCAGTCCTTGATGGATCGCCAAGATTTCTCCGAAACAGAAAAATCGCAAAAGTACGGTCAACTCTTGCAACGACTGCAACTCTTTCACCAGAAAGCTTTAGACGAAACAGCTCTACCCACTCTGAAAGATTTTAAGACCTTGATGAAAAGTCCAGCACCATCATCACTACCACCACCACCACCACTACTACCATCCCCAGGTGTCACCAGAGATGCTACCCCACGAAGACCTGAGGAAGAAGAGATGCGAGAAGTGTTTCAAACATCGTCAGCAGCTCCCATTTCAAGTAAGATTTCAGCATCCTTGTTGACCCCGTCCCCCACACCCCAACGAGAAGAAATGAAAGCTTGGGTTAAAGAGATGATGTCCACTCCTCGTTCGACAGAAGTGAAAAAGAAAGAAGGGAAACCAGAAGTGAAAAAAGAAAAGAAGACCAAAGCCATTCCATTGCCACCTCCACCACCACTACCTTCGACTTCTACTCCCGTAGCCCATCGGACACGTAAATCCGTTTCTAAACCACCCTTTCGACCCACCCAAAGTAGCATCACCGAAGAGTGGGTGACTTATTAACACACAAACACAAAAAAAATGGAAAAAGTCTTAGCCAGCATTTACTACGATCCCTCGCATCCTGCAGGTTACGCAGGAGTTCAAAAATTGTATCGTGCTGCCAAAACTCGATTGAAAAGTCTCCGTTTACCTCAAGTGCAACGATGGTTACAAGAACAAGCTACTTACACTTTACACAAACCCATTCGACGCAGGTTTTCCAGAAGTCGCACCCGAGTGGAAGGCATCGATCATCAATGGCAAGCCGATTTAGCCGATGTCTCTCATTTGGCCAGCTACAATCGCGACTACAAATATTTGTTTTGTGTCATCGACGTCTTTTCCAAATTTGCCTGGGTCGTGCCCTTGACTTTCAAATCGAGCAGCGAGTTAGTGCGAGCCCTGCAACGGGTGTTGAAACAAAGCGGTCGTCACCCTCTTCGATGGCAAACGGACAAAGGTACCGAATTTCTGAACCAAGCTTTCCAAAAAGAATTAAAGAAACGTGACATTCATTTTTTTACCACCGAGAATCCCGAAACCAAAGCCAGCATCGTGGAACGTTTTCAACGCACTTTGAAAGAACGCATGTGGAAATATTTTACGCATCACCACACTCTGAAGTATATCGACATCTTACCGCACCTGGTGCAAGCGTACAACCAATCTTACCATCGAAGCATCGGACGTGCCCCGCAAGAAGTGACTCCCGACAACGAAGTGCTGGCGTTTGAGCGCCTGTTTGGTACGTCCCCGACGAGGGCCGTCCCCAAGAAAAGTGGAGAGTTGACCGTAGGAGATTGGGTGCGCATTGGCAAAACCAAACGCACTTTCGACAAAGGTTACTTACCTAACTGGACGACCGAATTGTTTCGTGTCACTGGACGAGTGCATGGCCGTCATCCTGCCGTCTATAAATTGGAAGACATGAACGGAGAAGTGCTCAAAGGAACGTTTTATTTGCCCGAGTTAAAACGTGTCACCAGAAAAGAAGACGACGTGTACGACATCGAAAGCATTCTCGAACGCAGAACCCGTAAAGTGGGCAAACGACGTGTCAAAGAAGTCAAAGTACTTTGGAAAGGATATCCACCCAGTTTTGATTCTTGGATCGACGCTTCGCAAGTCATCGACTATAAAAAGAAGTGACCATCATGCCCTTTCACACAGACGCAGCTACGTCGACCACTCCTCCTTCACCTAGTTCTTCTGTGCAAGATTTACAAAAACAACCCTTGTGGGTGTGGTGTAGAGAACGTGTGCCTAAAACACAAATCGTCTTTTTCTGCCAAACCTTCGTGGTGTATTGTGTCATCGGGGCAGCCATCGCCAATTTGATTTTGCAACAAGGAGACAAAAAATTGTGGACCATTTTATTGAGCAGTTGCATCGGTTACCTGCTTCCCAATCCCTTCCTGAAATTCTCTTCCAACGGGAACCACGGGAACCTAGTGTCCAGTGCCAGTGCCAGTCACCACTCCAACCACAACCAGAACCCCATTTTGAGCGGAGACACGCCTCTGACGTCCAGTAACCCCTCGGACAGCCACAGAACTCTGGAATTATGAGTCACCTAAACCAATTTTACTTAACCTTACCCAGTGACAGTTCCATGAAGGTGTTTCCCCACAACATGTTGTGCTGTTACACGGTCAAATTACCTCAGGCCATCCCATTAGATCACGAAGCCCATTGGGAAGTGGCTCTGGTAGAAGTGATTCACCCAACACAAATCAAAAACATCACTGAAACTCAAAACACTTTTGACGTCGAATTCTGGACCCAACAGTGCAGCAAACCATGACGACCACTTCTCAACATAAATCACTTGCGAAGACCCCAATACCCCGCAGCAGCAGCAGTGACACTTCTCCTCCTTTTTACGTTGATCACTTTAAAATTAACACAGGCCATTATTTTAGTGGTCAACATCTGGTGGAGGCCATCGCTGACAAATTCTATGCAGCATTTGACAAAGTTCTGACCGGACTGAAAAAACGTGTCACCATGGAGTACCACAAACTGTCTCACCGTTTACTCATCAAATTTGAAAGTGAGGAAAAAAGTATACGTATTAAATTTTGCCCAGAATTGTATGACATTTTGGGTGGAGACCTCAAAATGGTCACGGATAAGCAGACCAAACAAATTCACATGGCAGACATTGACAACAACCGGCATTTTGCGAGGTATTTTCGTTTCCCGGTAGAACTGAACCAAGGACTGAATTTGATCTTCGTGTACTCCGATGTGGTGGAGTACAACGTGTTGGGACACACCTCCGTGCCGTTACTGCGTGTCATTCCTTTCAAAGTAAATTCTACCACGGTCAGTGACGAGGAAGGTGGAAACACTTACCACATTCACCGCGAATTTGTACGTCCTCATTATTTCCCTGTCAGCAAGTCGTATTTGGACACGGTCAACATTGCTATAAAAGGAGATCTGGGACAAAATATTCCATTCACCAAAGGAAAAGTCACGGTGAAACTCCATTTTCGAAAACGGTTCTCTCACGACTCGTAAGTCATGTATCCAGTGTACCGAGGGGTTGCACGACAGCGAGGACACGGTTTAGGAGATATGTTGAAATCAGCCTTTCGTTCGGTGGCTCCGGTGTTGAAACCGATGGTGACACGCGGATTGCATGCCTTGAAAGATGCGGCACTGACGCAAGGCAAAGAATTTCTCCAAAATGTCATCATCGACAAACAAAACCCTAAAGAAGCCTTCATGAGGGCAGGCAAAAGTGTCTTGCTGCAAACGGGTAAAGACCTTTTGGGCCGACGAGACACACCTATAAATGCCCTGCACGCTACCGAGTCAGGCATTCAGCAAGGACAAGGCAGAAAGAGACGACGAAGAAAACACCCTTTCACCAGACTTCACACGTCTAAAGCTAGAAAGACAAAAAAAAGAAGAACCGTTCGAAACTTAGACGTTTTTGATTATTGAGAAAGAACAAAAAAATGATGCACCGAGAGTCATGCGTCTGTTCCAAGTCGGAACTGGATCTGTTTGCCATGCCCCCCACCATGATGACGATGCAAGAATCCCAATGGGTGGAATTTCACCCCGTCTCCTCATTGGCCGATTCCGCTCCCATCGAGTTTGAAATCAAGGGAGAACCCGAAGATTACATCGATCTGAATAGCAGTTACTTGTACTTGAAAGTCAAAGTTCTAAATAAGGGAGGAGATACTATAGTAGACGAGAAAGTAGCTCCTGTCAATAATTTCATGCATTCCTTGTTCAGCTCAGTGGACTTGTACTTGAATAACAAACTGGTCAGCAGCAGCATGGATACTTACCCTTACCGTACCTACCTGGAAAATCTTTTGACGTACGGAATAGATGCCAAGAACACCCATCTCAATGCTTGCGTGCTATGGGAACCTGACGAAGCGGGCAATTTTGATGATAAAGATATTGGTGATGACCCCAAAACAAAAGCAAACATCAATAAGGGATTTGTAGAACGAAGAAAAAAAATATTAAATGGAAAGAGTGTAGAACTGATGGATCGTTTGCATTTGGACATGTGGTTGCAAGAGAAATATTTGCTGAACGGGGTAAATGTTCGCTTGAGACTGAATCGCAGCAGTGCCGCTTTCCATTTGTTGGCTGATGATGATGCTACTAAGAATGGCAATCCCAAAAGCCAAATCGAGGAGGCCAAACTCTACGTACGACGCGTGGAAGTGTTACCTAAAGTGGGAAACGACATCAGTCAGACGTTGAGCAGAACGACCGCCAAGTATCCCATACGACGCGTGGAAGTGAAAACGTTCACCATTCCCGCTCAACATCTTTCCATGATCGAAGATCATCTGTTTCAAGGACAGTTACCCAAACGTTTAATCCTTGGTATGGTCGAGAATTCAGCCTTCAACGGAGCCTTCGAAAAAAATCCTTTCAACTTTCAACACTTCGACGTGAAGAAAATCGAAGTCAGTCGCGATGGCAAGACCTTGTGTACCCGACCTTTCGAACCTGACTTTAGTGACACGAAGATGAATGACTTGAGATCGTACTTGTCCCTGTACGAAGCCACCGGACAATTAGGGACCAACACCAGTCACGGCATTACGTACGAAGATTACGCAGGAAGCTATGCTTTGTGGGCTTTCGATTTCACTCCAGACCAAGGCAGCGACGAGGGACATTTCCACCCTATAAAATCTGGCCAGATTCGTGTGGAACTTCAATTTAAAGAACCACTGCCAGCGACAGTGAACGTCATCCTGTATGCAGAATTCGATAATACGATAGAAATCAACAGTTTGAGAGAAGTCATTCTAGACTATTAGAAGCTATGGAATACTGTTATCCCTCTTTACCTAGTGGAGAAACTTTGGACATGGAATGTGATGAGACCCTGGAAGATGAATCCCAAGACAAAGACGAAGAAGTTGTCATGATGAAGTCGAGATGGCCAGAACAAGAAGCGCATTTAGTCTCCTGTTTTGCCAAACACTTCGTCGAAAAAATGCCGGAATTGATCAAGAAAAATTGCTATTGATGTCAAAACGATCATCCCAGTCAAATTCAACACGACAAATACCTGATGCTGAGTCAAGAAGAAAAATTGGACGAGTATCTGGACGAAGCTTGGAGTCTCATCTCGGACGGAGTCGTGTTGCACCAGTGGTACAAAGACTTGCGTGAACAGTCTTGTCCACCATTAACCACTCAAGAGATCCATCGTATCGAAGCTCTCCTGAATCAGAGTGAGGAGACGAAACGAAGAAACGGTTATTTGTCAGACATTTTCAAGCAAAAAGTCAAGATCGAATTGATGACTTATTATTACCTGTGAAGAAAAAAACCACACAAAACATGGATACCTGGGAACTTTATTACCTTTTGAACCACAGTTCGTACACGGCTTCTTGGAATCCTGTCGTCTGTGCTAAAGATGAACTCCCTCATCGCAAACCTCAAGACCATCTAGCTTATGTGATCAACACGGACGACAGTCATCTCCCAGGAACCCACTGGGTAGCCGTCTACTTTCCTCAAAAAGGATGTGTGGAATATTTCGATTCGTACGGATTGCCCCCTTTGGAAGACGATATCATTGACTATATGAGAAGAAATGCTCAGACCACCCGATTCAGTAATGTGAAATTACAAGGCACAGATTCCTTGGTGTGCGGACAGTACTGTGTGTATTTTCTGCATCATCGCAGCCTGGGCTGTTCTTTAGAATATTTAGTGACTCATTTTGATTCTCGTTCTTCAAGAAACGATGTGAAAGTAGATCGATGGTTTTGTGACCATTATGCTTATCTTTTGTCTCAAGCTAGGAAACGTAGTGTCCATCAATGGCCTAATGATTTCCAACAGTGGAAATCACAATTTCATTCACAACGTTGTCAACCCTGTTTAAAGTAGAGTGTAAATTGAAAAAAAAATGTTTGTGATTTGAAAAAAATGTTTGATGTTATATTGTTGGATTATTGTTAAAAAATGTTACAGTTGTTGGTTAGTGTTAAGTGATTTTGAATAAAAAATGTTGTGTTTTGAAAAAAAAATGCCTTTGTCTTTTGTTTGGCTATAAGAATGTTGATTCATGCTCTTTGACTTCTTACTATCACTCTCATGACACTCATTGAACGTTGCGGCTCGAAAACCGTAGAGGGATGTTTTCGTTCACGTCCGCGCTTTGACTTTAAGAACCGGGGCAGTTTCCAGTCTAACCATCCATTGTCGACTCATCCTCCTACGAAGATGTGCTCCAAACTAGCTAAGCTAAACGAAGCCTACGTGAATTTGCATAGGGTCAGACAGAGTCTGATACCGAAAGCTGAAGAGATAGAGAATGTGAGAATGCTAAAAGTCACTGAAGACCTGATAGAAGAGCTCTTCAGAGAAGAAGTGAACAGGGAGAAAGAAGAATGGACAGAGAAGTACAGACTTCAGAGACAGCAGCAACAGCAACAACAACAGCAGCAGCAGCAGCAGCAGCAGGAACCTGAACCTGACAGAGGCTTTGTCGATTGTCGTATCGACACCAAAGAGTTCTTCTTCTCTTTCCGAAGAAGCAGACCTATCGTCAGAAAGTCTATCCTCAGAGGACGTCGCATTCTTAGAAACTAAAAGATTGCCATAGCAAACAAAGAAAAAAAACAGCCCTTTTCAGGGCTACCCCAATACTCTAGAAAAGAAATAACAATCGATTTGCCAATGTGTGTAGGTAGAGTAGTGTGAATATAAACACTAACTCTTTTTTATAGTGAGAGGGTATGTGTTTGTGTATAGGATTGTGTGTTTGTAAGTGCTTGCGTACGTTGGTGTGGATAGTAGATTAAGATCATGTTTTTGACTGTTTGAGGTGTGGGGAGAGTAGATTTGGGGGTTTGATTGGATTGCTTTGCGTATGTGGATGGTATATTGAAGTGATTAATTAAAGTTTTTAGAATAGTAATAGGTAGTATAAAAAAAGTGAGTGAGTGTTTCTTTTAGGTCCGCGCGTTGTTTTGGTCATGATCTAGGTAAGATCAATTTTGTTTTAGGGGATGTTTTCCTTCACGTCCGCGCTTTTACTATAAATTGAAACTCGCTGGGCAGTCTAGCTAGCCTTGTTGATTGATGGAAAGAATGAATACCAGAATTGTAAAGCTTCTAGAACTCCAGATGCACCTGGAATATGCCAGGCGCCTGTTGAACGAACTGGCCGCGGAGGCTATTGTCGAAGAGGGAAGGATGAGAGAGGAGGAGGAAAGAAGAAAATAAAGAAGAGGAGGAAAAGGAGAAAAGAAATTTCAGAATCCCAGAGACAGAAAATTGGGATTCTGAAGCCACATATCCCGCCTCTGCTCTTCCCCCAAAAAGAGTGAAAAGAGACTGGGGAAGAAGATGTGTGTGTGTGGCGCCAGGCCAGGAAGGTGCCAGCATTAGATAGGTGCATCTGGAGTTAAAAACCAACAGCTCTTTTTAGGGCTACCCAATACTCTAGAAAAGAAATAACAATCGATTTGCCAATGTGTGTAGGTAGAGTAGTGTGAATATAAACACTGACTCTTTTTTCATAGTGTGAGTGTATGTGTTTGTGTGTTTGTGTTTGTGTGTTTGTGTTTGTAAGTGCTCACGTACGTTTCTGTGAATAGTAGATTATGGATTTGTTTATTGTTTCTTAGCGTATGTGGAGAGTTTAGTTTGGGTTTTGTAACCGCTCATGTAAGATTGTGTGGATAGTAGATTATGGATTTTGTTTTAATGATTTGCGTGTGTAAATAGTAGATTTGGGGTTTGTTTATTGTTTCTTAGCGTATGTGAAGAGTATAGTTTGGGTTTTGTAACCGATCAGGTACGATTGTGTGGATAGTAGATTTGGGGTTAGTTTATTGCAGATTCACTTATGTGAATAGTATATTATATGAAATGAGAAAAGTAGGGGGATGTTTTCCTTCACGTCCGCGCTTTCACTATAAGAACCCACAGTATTCGTCGTTCAAACCATTCTAAGGAATAAACAAAGAAGATGGAGGTGACAAAATTATTTAACGATTTGAGACATAGCTATCTTTGGATCATGGATGGAACTTATGTAGTAGAAAGATTGAATAAGGAAGGAAGATTTGAAGGTAGCCTGAACAATGTGAAGAATCTTGGAGTAGCAAAAGATCAAATAGGGGGAATGATTGAGGAAGAAGTAGAAAGAATCAGAGGATTCATTGACCCACCTTACGTGAGAATAGGTACTTTAAAGGAAGCCTTGGATCATATCACAGAAGTCAGGAGCTTCCTAGGAAATAGCTTTCATTGGACTGACTGGTGGTACGTAAAGTGGGATTGTAACCAGTTGATAAAAGCAGAAGAACTAATTAGAGAGGTAATGAAAGTAGAAGTGATGAAGATAAAAGAAAAATGGAGCAAAGAGAGAAAGGAAGAAGAGAATAAGAAGAAGAAATCAGAGTTTGAAAGATTGAATAACAACTGGATGAAGATACAGGCCAAGTTCCGAGCCATGGGTCACCCGGACTGGATACCGGAAACAGAAAAGAAGAAGAAGAAAGGAATGATGGAAAAAATAAGAGGATGGCTACAGAAGTGGAGGAAATAAAAGAAGAAGATGATGAAACCAAAGGCCCTTTTCAGGGCCACCCACATTTCTCAAAAAGAGAATGACTTTCCATTGCCTACCCCTTTTTTATTTTTTATTTTTATTTTTATTTTTTATTTTTTTAATTTAAAAAAAAAAACAAAAAAAAAATCCCATGTTCATTTGCCTTTGTCCCTAGAATGGATATTATTTTTTTTCTCCCATTGTTCAATTGCCTTTGTCCCTAGAATCGATATTTTTTTTTCCATTGTTCGAATGCCTTTGTCCCTAGAATGGATGTCTTTTTTTCCCATGTTAAATTTCCCTTGTCCCTAGAGTGACCCAGGGTGGTTAATGTTAAATTTCCATTGTCGCTAATCTTACCCAGGGGTGTTTTTCATGCTGATTCCCATTATCGCTAATCTCACCCCATTCACTAAGATTTTAAATGAGAAATTTGTGTTTCTTGTTTTGACGTGAAGAAGGTTCTTGCTCGGAAGATTTTCACTTCCTCGGTAATCCTGATGGTTTTTCTCCTTTTTCTTCAATCATATTGTAATATTGTTCTACTCCATCAAGATAAGTTTGATAAACCATATCATTGATGCTTGTTTGATTAATTCCTTGGTGTATAAAAAGAATCCAATTATACCAAGTTTCACGATTTATACCCTTAACATAATTAGGTTTTAAAAATGTATGCCTCTGAGAGAAACTTGCAACAGCAAACGTACCTAATTTACGTATATCACCACTATTTTTTTTATTTCTTGTATAGCTTTCTCACTACATTTTTCCCTAAAACCAACTCCTTTTCAACCTTTTTTCTTCTTTTTTTTCTGTTTTTCTTCTCCAGTAGCTCCATCTCCGGGAGCAGTAGCTATTTCAGTTGGAAGATCTTTCAAAATCTTTTTCGTCTGTTTTGTCCTTTTTGCTATCTTTTCAGTTTGCTCAGCAACTTTTTCAGTGACTTTTGTATTGGGTTTAAACACTTTTTCTGTACCTTCCGCGAATTCTACCTGAGATTCTTGACGTTCTTGAAGTTTTTGTCTAACAGAATCACGAACAGGCAAAAACTTTGTTATTGTTTCTCATCTTTCTTTAGCTAATGTAGCTGTATAAGATTCAGTACCCGGTGCCATTATTGATATAATAATGATTTAATTATAGCAACAGAGAGGGTGCGACCTCAAAATAAAAAAAAAAAAAACGTCCGGCGGGTAAACGAAAACACGCATACAAATTTAGAAAAACACTAACGACAAAAATAAAGTAACAAAATAAACTAACCCAATTAGAGAAACTCTCGGTAAGTTAGAATTTTCGGTTTGGCGTTATTACGCTTGTGATTTTTATTTTCGGAGGCAGCTTTATTTTTTTTCAAAAATGACGTTCTAGCAAAAAGTCTGTTTATCCTCTCTGCCGCTCGGAAATTGAAGATAAGTAAGTAAGTGGTTTTCTATCAGTCCCGTTAGTGTATTTTCATTGGATGATGTTAATATAGACATTTAAAAAAAATATCATTATGCAGGGAAAAATACGTGAATAATCCGACAACAAATAAATTTGTGACAAGGGATTTTGCAAATAATATATTTTATAGACTAGATGGGAGACCTGAAGATATCGCAGGTTTCTACATGTATTCGTCGGCGAAGTTAAAAAAATTAAAAGACAATTTAATAAGTGTTTTTTTTCTCACTTTCATCACCGTTTCAAGTGAATTTTAAGACGGTGAAGTTAAATCTTGCAAAATATTTTCTAAGTACATGTAGTATCTTATGTCACTTATTTAGGCTCGAATAAACAGTAACACAAGAAAAAGTGAAAACAACAAGCTTTTAAAAAATACAATAATTTATTTCCCTGGAAAAATTCTGTAAAAATGTAAAAAATATGAACTTACAGTTTTATAGAATCAGATCCAAAAATAATCCGAGAATAAAATTTTAGTAGTCCTAATAACAAAATGTCCTACTGATTTCACGTTCGAATTCCGACGAAGAATCCAACATGGATGACGGCGACGTATGTTGCGATCTGTAGTGTTGAAGTCTACAGTTTCTTGTAGAAATAAGAATTATCACGCTGGTTTCTGATAGCTGAATAATTTTTTTGAAATAAAAAAACTGTTCTTGTTCCACAATATTACACGAGCACACGTATTTTCCAGAAAAATAACAGAATTAATCCTTTTGAATCCAAGTTATTTGAAATAACTCCAAACCATGTAGTTTGAAATAACTCCAAACAGCACAACATACAACAGTTTAACAGCCCAACTTCTACTGATTAATTCTCCAAAACATGGGTTACATGGGCTTTCTAAAACGTAAACAAGGATCATGTGATCATCTTCTGGTAGTTTATTGAAGCAAATACTTGTTACAGATCATGTTTACCCAGTGTGACCGTGACGAAAACCAATCATTTTCACTCTAAGAAATAAAAAACAAAAATTCTTTATATCTTAAAGACAAGGTCATATCATGACCTTGAAAACATCCAATCATTTTAAAATAAAATAGAATTTGTTTACAAAGGTTACTATAAGTTCTGAAACAAGGTCAGGATTTAGATCAAACCTGGTGTTTATAAACTAACAGTCAAGGTCAAACTATTTTCTAAAAAAAAGAATCATCTCTAATGAATAAATTTACATTACAATATCATGTAATGATAAATAAAAGTTTGAAAACTGACAGACAATCAAATTGAAATAAATATATATTAAATCAGATATAATTAAATCAAATATACATAAAAAGTATATTGTATAAATTGTACTAATGACTGTTAATGTGATTTTTCTATCTTTTCTAATTATTACAGCAATGATTAGAAACTATGAAATCTTTTATATTGGTTAAATTTGAAACAATGTTTTTGTATTAAATTCATTTTGATTTATGCAAATAAATAATAAAGTTGTTTATATACCACTCATTAATTTATATAATAAACAAATTAATTGTTCCTTGTTTGATATGAACACACTGAATGAATTATGTTGCTATTTAAAGAACATTTGTAAGTTAGAAATCTAGTGCAGAGGAATGTTAGACATAACCTATGTTTGTAACACAGTTGAAGAGAATAAAAATGACTGAACGAAATTACGACAACAGTTGAATTTTAATACTGTATTGAGTACTAATGGTAGTTGTAGCAACTGCATAGTCCCTACAGTATTGCAAATCATATTAATACCTTGACTAATATACAATCTGCCCTCTTGTAGAAATTACAACATCCTTAATGTTCATTTATAAGAGACTGAATCATTTTAAAGAGTTTTATTATTGAACAAATATTCAGTAGAAAAAAAGACAACTTCAACCCGTAAATGAAGATAGCATACAACAGTTATGAATAAATCACGCTCTTAAAACTTGTTATAAGGAATGTCCATCCTACAATTCATATCAGCAGTTTCAGAGTTTATACACCAACATGTTTACAAAGAAACTCTTTTTAACAAACCAACATAATATTTGTAATAATGGAGATTATTTTTGGTCCTTGTTTGACATCCCTACATGTATATTTCACATGTTATTACAGCTATACAGAATATTCCTTGTCAACTAAACTAGATGTGGTATAAGATGATATAGCACCTTGATAGGTTTTGAGTTCTTGACACGGTCTTCATTCTGACTTTAGACAATTTAAAATGAATCATGTGTACAGTTTGATGGAAATTTTCATTAAGATGATCCCCATCTTGGTCCTTATATTGTGTCCTATGTTTTTGTGTAAAGGAGAAGTAAATAGAAATTCTTAATTCCTATCTTTAACTTTTTGTTCAGTTTTAATGTGAGAGGATTAAAAAAAGTAATTCACTGGTATTACAAGGTGCTCAATAATACTTTCAAACTAAATCACTATTTTGGGCATATTGTGAATTCATGTAGAGACATTTTGGATTACCGGTATATCATTGTGGTACATCAAGACTTTTAGCAATGAACACTATTTTAGGCTATTCCAGGTTACTGGTACATCAGCACTTTAAAGATTGTAATTCATTCAGAACACCACTAGAATTCATTTGGAATACTCAATACTTTTGGACTTGTTATATAACTGTTTGGACCATTTGGGATTTAATTCACAATACTGTAAATACTTCTTAAATTTTCACTTTGTATTCTAAGGAGTATTCTAAGGAAATAAATTATTTTTAAATTTCACAAAACCGTTGGTTTTCTTTTTTCTTCTTCTGTTATTGACTTTAAGACCACAGAGTCCTAACAGTACACCTTGGCATGTATATGTATATATAGTGCATTATGTATTTGTACACCTTAGATCACCTTCTCAAGTTTAATAAAATATTTTAAAGCAGCTTTTATTTCTTCATTAACTTCAAGGTACTGATCTGTATGATAGCAGGTGTTGATGGCATCCCCATCTGGAGGCTGAGGTCATTATCCAAGACAGTGGTCAACACAGAATTCTTAATATTTATATTTGTTCTCTGTTTGATATATGTAATTATAAAAGTGTAAATAAATAACAACACAAATAAAATTCTTAAAATCATCACATAGTTGTTTTTTTTAACATTTATACCAATATTAGATGACAGTACATTTAATACAGCATAAGATTTCTTTTAGACATTTCTCAGCTATAACCATTTGTAACAATCGGTCAGGTGCCTAACCTTTTACTACCATGAAGATGTTATACTAACTTGAAGATGTTATACTTATTGTTGTAATTTCACAGAAGGAAGATATCTTCTAAAAAAACACAAATTTCTTTTTCAATCTCTTTGTATGTCTACATGCATACTTTATTAGCTCTACATATCATAGACTCCATTCAAGTCAGTCTTTCTAAGACTAAATTCCCAAAAATGGCATGCAAGCATCATACAACAGCTTGGAATAACCCCCATAGCAGTGAAATATAACCCTACTGGGAGATAGTAACATTCCCTTGAGATTTTTAATATCTTCCAAATATTCATTTGTGCAGAAACTCCCTTCAAGTCCTTTCCTTCATTTAAATTTGTCCTTCTAGGACTAAATTGTTAAACATGGCATGCAACAACTTTGAACAACCTCCATAATAAAATATAAGTCTATGCATCAATAGTAACAACAGCTATAGACCGTTAATATGGAATAACCACCACTGTGAAATATAACTCTATGGGGCAATAGTAACAACATCTATAGACTCTTATTATGTAAAAAATATTATTTTTCTGCAACAGACACCTTGAAAACTTATCCTACCTTTACAATAGTATTTATTTAACTGCTCTGGTGGCCTAGTGGTTAGTGCGTCTGCCTCAGATGCGGGAGGTCATGGGTTCGATATCCGGCCGAGTCATACCAAAGACTTACAAAAATGTTACTAACAGCTGCCTCGCTTGGCGCTCAGCATTAAGAGGTTAGTGTTAGGACTGGCCAGCCTGGTGTCAGTATAATGTGACTGGGTGAGACATCATGCTACATGTCTGCTGCATGATGCCCCAGTGCTAGACATCACTATAAACGGCCACATTGCAGACATCGTAGCGATATGACTGAACAATTTTTAAAGTTACGTTAAAAATCCAAATCACATCACACACATCACATTACAATAGTATTTAGAATGTCCCCCCCCCCATTTTTTTTAGCATATATTCATCATACAACAGCTTGGAATAACCCCCATAACCATAAAATACAAGTCTATGGGTAAAATTCCATTAGACATGTACTATTCATCTTATGCAACATTTCCCCTCTAGGTCTCTCCTACCTTGTCAATAGACATTAGACTATTACTATCCTTGTCAATAGTCTTTTTAGGATTAAATTCCATAAAAGGCATGCAGGCATAATGCATCAAGTTTGAACAAACACCTTAGGCTGTGACATATAGTAGCAGTCTCTTTAGATTTTTGTAATGTTTCAAATATTCATTTTATGCAACAACTCCCTTCAAGACCTTTTGCACCTTTAAATTAACCTTTCCAGGACTGAATTGCAAAATATTACATGCAAGCATTGTGAAGAAAAACAATAACCCCAATAAGTTATATGGGACAAAAGAAACAAGATCTTTAGACTTTTTATATCTTCCAAATTTTCATTTGTTGCAAAAACTCTTTTGAAGGCCATTCCTACAATGGTCTTTACATGATTAAATTTCAAAAATGGGTGTGCATGCATTGTGCAACACCTCAGAATAACTCTCATAACTGTTAAATATAAGTCTATGGGGCAATACTGAAAATACCTTTAGATCTTTTATATCTTCCAAATATTCTTTCTCTGCAACAATTCCCTTGAAACCTTTCATACCTTTAAATGATTAAATTTCCAGAAATGGCATGCAGGCATCATGCAGCACTTGGAAATATCTTCATGACTGTGAAATTAAACTCATTGGGAGATAGTAAAAATTCCTTTAGATCTTTAATACATTCCAAATATGCTTTTCATGAAATACCTCTGTTTAAGACAGCAGGCAACTATTTGTGGTAGGTTTTATGACTGTGAATCTTTTTCACTGGTCCCTGATTAGATCTTTCTTACATTCAAAATATTCGTTTAAGACTAAATTCTGAGCATTTCCTTAAGACATCATTGAACAGCTAGGTGTAACCTTCATTACTATGAAATATTTTCCTCCCATCAGGAAAAGTTTCCTCAGTGACTATCTATTTTACAAATAGTTATATGCAAGATTCTTGAAAAAAAGTATTGATTCAGTCATTTCCAGAAACATGGAATCAAACTTGTTACAAATATAATACAAAGAAATAATATTAGTGATTAAATAAAAAAAATTAAAAAATAAATAAAGAATAAGAAATAAACAAATAAAAATTGGAATATATTATTTTATTTAATATTTTTCAAACATATTTAAAGTACAAATATTACAACTGCTCTAGAGGCCTAAGTGATTAGAGCTTCTGCCTTGGATTCAGGAGGGCACGGGTTCAAACTTTGGCTGAGTCATACCAAAGACTTATAAAAATGGTACTAGCAGCTGCCTCGCTAGGCACTCAGCATCCAGATGTTAGTGCTAGGACTGGTCAGCCTGGTGTCTGGATAATGTGACCTGCATGATGCTCCAGTGCTAGACATCATGTTAAACTGCCACAATGCATACATTGTAGTGATATGACTGAAAAATTGTTAAAGCTTTGTTAAAAATCCAAATTATGCATACACACATACACACACACAAATATTACAAATATTTTTGTTCAAACATATATTTCAGGTACAAATATTTTTGTTGAACATCTTTCAAGTACAATTATTTTAAAAAAAATGACATGAAAAAGAAAAACCATATATATTGTTACAAGTCTATGCTTTTAAAATAAGTAACAGAAAAGAGTGAAAGACAACAAGCTTTGTAAAATGTAACAAATAATTTATTTCCCTAGAATACAAAGTGAAAATGAGATAAAAGAACTTATGGTATTGCAAATTAAATTCCAAAATAATCCAAGAATTAAAGACACAAGTCCTAATAATTTAAAGTCCTGCATAAAATTCAGTAAAAGTCCAGAATAAATCCAAAAGCTGAAGGCGATGACATGTCTGTTATAGCTCCTAATGTGTTGATATGCCAACAGTCTTTTGTTGAATCACAGAACTATAATTCCAGGTTTGGATACACTTTAATTTCCGTTGAATGACTCTATCAAAGCACTTTTGTATTTCCAGAGAAAATAATCACTTGAATTCAATAATTTGAAGAAATAAAATTCATCCCAACTGGATACAACATAATACAATTTGAAAGTGCTAAATGTTAAAGCACGAAAGAAATAATCCTTTCAGTTACACACACACACACACACACACACACACACACACACACACACACACATATATATATATATATATATATATATATATATATATATATATATATATATATATATATATATATATATATATATATATATATATATATATATATATATATATATATATATATATATATATATATATATATATATATATATATATATATATATATATATATATATATATATATATATATATATATATATATATATATATATATATAGTTTTCTACTTTACCTCATATCGCAGTTAGCATTCTCTATTAAAATCCTAATGGAAAATAACCTTCTAGAATGATCCTGATGTTTAAAAAATCAAAACCTTAACCTATATTACACTCAGGAAATTCCAAAACTTAGACCCAAATAAACATATTTACTTCTTCTATTAAAAATAATACTGATTTAAACCCATATACATAGAGAATAATGACGCTATGTATTAGTTGTTTAAAATAAAAAAGTCAGTTTGGGTCAAGTAGAAATGAACTAAATTTTGGACAAGGTCAAGTCCAACATACAATGTTACATTACAAAAAAATGTAATGAAATAAAATAAAATAAAACTAACTAACAAACACAGGAAATTAAATATAGATAGATAGGTAGATAGATAGATAGATAGATAGATAGATAGATAGATAGATAGATAGATAGATAGAAATAAAGAAAGAAAGAAAGAAAGATAGATAGATAGATAGATAGATAGAAATAAAGAAAGAAAGAAAGAAAGATAGATAGATAGATAGATAGATAGATAGATAGATAGATAGATCTTTGAAAACTAATATTAAATAATTAGATAGCAGAGTAGTACTTATAATTTGTTTTGTAAAGAGTCTTTATTATTCAGTTTAATACAATTTCAAAGTACAGAGCACACACAAATACACACCGATTAATACCTTTGAGAATAAGGAATTCCAAGTTGTTGCGCGCAATTTCTCGAGATATGGCCTATTGTAAGTTGGAGCCAACGACCATGCAATTTCTCGAGAAGGAGCGCAACAATTTGGAATTCCAAGTTGTTGCGCGCGATTTCTCGAGAAATGTCTTATTCCAAGTTGGAATCCAACAATAATAAAAGAATCCGGAAAGACGTTATTTTTTCTTCGAATTTATAATATCCATGGCATATAATCTTGCATAACGTATTTATTTCGTTATCAGTAAGAATAGCTGAATAAATTGTTACATAATAAACACGGTTAGACGACACAATAAATGATTTATGGATAGCTTGGATGATGCACCTATTTTCGTTGTGAGCGATTTTGTAAAACCTATTCAACTGCCAGACCTCGGGTAATCGTAATTGCTAATTGTGATCATATGTAATCCAATACCATGTTTCTAAATAATCACAGGATAAGCTAAGATTTATTCAGCATGTTGCACTTTGGTTGAGCTGTCAAGAGGACATTTTATGTAGCGTTGTCCTCCTATAATGATCAAAATATGGAGATTTGTGAAATTTTTGGGACGGTTTGGAGTTGGAAAATGTCCCCTGGGCGCATCCAATGTGCAACACTGCCACACAGTATACTGACAAGTGCTTTTTGAGGCAGGTACAGCAATACCAAAATAATATAAAAATTAAGATTTAATGCAGTGATGTACTTAATTGTAAGGATGACACCAAACGTAAATGAATACTCATCTCCTTATTTCCATTTTTGTGTGCAGGCATTAGAAAACTTATAAATATGTAAAATTATATGCACACATACATTTTAGAGAATACATATTATTTTGAAAATGCACCCATAAATATCACGGTTTCCAAACATGGACATACCCCATGTTCTCAAAGAGAATATATATCTCTGTATGATATCTTCTTAAAATCAATATCACTTTAATAAATCAGGTAACCAGTTTGTCATCTATTATGTAAGATTCAGATCACATGATTACCATATTTGTCAGAAGCAAATCTATGGTAACATATAGGAGTCAAACTGTGAAGTATGTTAATGTTGTTTTCAGGTGGCTTTCATAACTGATAGGTGTTAGCTTTAAAACTTTATTGTACACAATCACTACTTTTTGTTTGAACAGGTAGAGTTGTTTAAACAGTCTGTGGTCGACATGACTTTCATGCTCATGTTTGTGTGCCCATTCTCACAATCACGGTGTCACTCCCCTTTCATAGATGGTTACAGATACATTGCTTTTATTCTCTCTGATAAGATGCTGTTGTTGGATGAGGGCCATAGTAGTAGTGTCATTTGTCAAGTTGATTTAAACTTTGTGCAGCTTATACATCTAGTTTCCAATGTTAGGACAAGTATGTGCCATGGTACAGATATTTTGTTTGTATTACCATGATATCAAAGTAACTCCAATTGTATAACCTGGAATCTACATGGCGTCTATTTATTGATCATTTCCCATAATTATCTTATTTAAACTGGAAATTAAATGCACTTTAATAAATAACAAAGAACCACAAGTATACATATCTAGTATCTTGAAGATGAGTATATTTATTTACTTGTTTGCCAATCCCTGTGATGAGACTATTTATTTTCTACTACTCATGTGGACTGAGTGGTTAGAGCATCTGCCTTGGATGCATAGGTCATGGGTTCAAACCATGGCCGAGTCATACCAAAGACTTATAAAAATGGTTCACCAGCAGCTGCCTCACTAGATGCTCAGCATTAAGAGAATAGTTTAGGACGGGTTGGCCTGGTGTCAGGATAATGTCACTTGATGGGACATGATCCTACATATTTGTGGCATGATGCCCCAGTGCTAGACATAGCTATAAACTGCCACAATGCAGACATCGTAGCACTATGACTGCAAAATTGTTAAAGCTATGTTAAAATCCAAATCACACACACTTTTTATTTTCCTTGCAATAATTATAGGTTACTGCATTTGTATGGGAAAATATGAACAAGTTTTTGGGATATAATACTGCACGACCTGGAGAGTGCAGTATATCCATCCGAAAAAACGAGTTCATATTTTCCCATACAAATGCAGTAACCTTTTTATTATATGCTCATTTTCTTATTCTACCTAAGGCTTAATTATAAAAACAAAATACACTACAAGAAACAATGAAAATGAATATATTCCGTATCCCAAACTAAATACACAAGCGCATATTCATCATTACACAACATTATTACTGCGCACATAACTCCTCCCAGATAAATTTGAACTTAGTTGCACGCTTGACATAACTTTCAAAAGAAAAGGGCGTGTCTAGTTAAAATTGAAATTTGGAGTCATATTGTGAATGAATGTGCATTGCAGTAACTTTTCCATTTGATCTGGAATGAATAGATTTTGGTATTTTTTTCAATTCTACGAAATTTCATGACTATGGACTGGATTTGTATGTGACAATACCACATGAAATATGTGGGATTGAAGAAGCTAGGTAGAAGCGTGTTGACATCTACAGATGTGTTTCTGTTTCTGTCATTGAATATTTGAAATCAAATAAGTGGGAAAAATAAGAAGTCTTTCAATTGCAATTATCAAAAGAATGCTATGGAATTTAATACTTATTTCATTTTTAGTGCAGTAAGGAGGATGTAATTGCACTTATCATCGAAATTACAGTACAGTTTTGAAATGTGTAATCAAGATTGAGAACCTATGACACGGCTCATGTAATTTGGATTTGCAGAACTAAGAAAGTACATTTTGAGGAAATTCAGGATGTAAAACTAAGTATATTTTTTTGCCATTCTTGTCACCAGCTAAAGAAGACAGTATATGACTTGTCACTTGTATGTTATTTGTAAAGACCTATTTTATGCATCTGTTGTATACTGTAGCTAGCCTAAATCCGAAACATTGTATCAACATAGAATGTGACAAAGCAGTTGGTATGTGGTAGTCCACAAAACATGTTTTAGTTCATTCAGAAACAAATTTAAACAACCAGAACGTAAAACGCCTCTTACACAAGTGTACATGATTTGTTTACAAATCAAAATTGCTGGCGTCTGCGTTCAATGTTTGTTTACAGTAGAAAGTAGTTCCTTTATGCACGTGAATGCTATATGTGTATTGGTGCATGGGTTCAGTATCGGGTAATACTACACGATTCTGACAATGTAAAAAGTTAATGGAGAAAAAAATGAGCATATAATAATTCAGAATATGGCTGCATTTTTGTGTTACCAGTATATAACATTGGATTACAAATGCTCATTCATTGTGAAATATATAGTATTACAGCAAGAGAAGAAAATATTAAGGTAACCGAGAACCACGATAATTGTGCTTGTTTGTTATGTTTCATCCATAACAATTCTCAGTGGCTTTCCCTTGCCACTCTTTAATTTTGCATGCGGCTCGAAAGAATCAGGGAAAAGATTACATTTACTTTTCTGCAGTAATTTATTTAATTAGCTGAATTCCATTTCAGATCAATACAAATTTGCTTAAACACTAAAAAAATAAATAAATGACCATCTTCCTTTCACTATTTTCATTTCATCTTTAAACAACACAGCACAGCATACTACATTCAGTTTGTCTAAAACAACAGCCGGTTTAGAATCAGGCTCCCCCCCCCCATGTAAGATCAGCTGTCTGTCCTTGTTTCTTATTGCCGACCTCAAGCACTTTTCCCCATGCGTAAAAAAAAGACCTGCTTGAAGTACTTATAAATCAGTGCAATATGAGACACATTTTTTGGCCTTATTAGGCAGCAGGAATTGATTAACAAGAGTCTTAATCTCCATATCTGCTAAAGTACACAGCTTCACCTAATCTTAAGTTGCATATACTTTGTTAGATAGCCTTACTATATGATTGATGATGTGTAGAAATGTATGAAATAAAAGGTTTTGGACTTTTAGTGAAGGTTTAGACTAAAAAAATGTAAGATTGTTATACTGTAATTTTATTCAATATTGTTACCTATTAGCAAGAACCATAACTCAGTAGTGTTAGCAATGACTTGCAGGGTGTAGTTTTCACAATGCTCATTTGAACTCAGTTGGTGTAATGACCAAAGTGTGTACATAAACCCTTTCATATATTCATGTTCCTAAATGTTATACATGTAGTTTTATGTACATTAAGTAACTCTAGATGAGTCCTCATTAAATTACTGTTACATTGGACTTGTTTGCCAGGAAATTTTAACATAAATATTTTGAGCAGTTATGAAGACTTGTTTGTCATATTATTGATCTGTGTATGTTGCAAACAAAAGGGAGCAAATAACTAGGTATGAAGTATAAAAATGTTAACTGTAAATTCAGGCCTGGTGAGAAAAAAATTCTTCTGTAGAACATTTTGAAGACTCCAACATCATTTGTTTCCATATGAGTTACCTAAGCTGAAAAGACAGGGACATATTGATAAATCAGGACAGTGCATGTGTAAATTGTATATGGCTATTTTTGGATACTTCAGCCTATGTTTCATTTGAATTTTTTGTTTCAATGTCTGTTATTGTAATAAAAAAACAAGAAAATTTCTGAATGATGTGTAGCCTGAGAAAATGGTTCAGCTGCACCTTATATGTAGCCTGTTGCAAAGCAGTAACCCACAGTGGCAGACATCGAGCCTTAAGACTTGTATCCTGTTGCAAAGCACTAGCCCACAGTTACATAGAGTCTTAAGTCTTGTATCCTGTTGCAAAGTAATAGCCCACAGTGGCAGACATGGAGCCTTAAGTCTTGTATCCTTTTGCAAATCAATAGCCCACAGTGGCAGACACAGCCTCTAGTCTTGTATTCTGTTGCAAAGCAATAGCCCACAGTGGCAGACATGGAGCCTTAAATCTTGTATCCTTTTGCAAAGCAATAGCCCAAAGTGGCAGACACAGAGCCATATGTATTGTATCCTGTTGCAAAGCAATAACCTACAGTGGCAGACATGGAGCCTTAAGCCTTAAGTCTTGTATCCTGTTGCAAAGCACTAGCCCACAGTGGCAGACACAGAGCCATGTCTTGCATGAGCTGGTACAGAATAAAAAGGCAACATTTTGGGTTGAAATTATGGAGCTTAACTCCTTGTTTGCTCTTAATAATATTTTTGCATTTTTTACAAGATTTCTCAATATGTTGCAATACTCATTCCTTATTGTAATATGCTGCAGTACAAAACTTCTTTAATACCCAACCCTATTGGCAGAGGAAATGGTAACTAAGTAGCTTTTCCAAAGACAAATCAAGGCAGCTGACCTTGTCTGGCATGAGTGGGTAACAGGCCCTGGGGCAGTTATATACTTACAGAGTCTTCATAAGTCTAGGATAAAAGTTCTCACACTTCTTTTGACACAAAAATGGTAATGGTAGTTACAAGACTACAATGTTTTGAGTTATTCAGGCTCGTATCAGTTTAGACAGCTTACAAAAACAACAACACAAATGCGAAGAGAAAACATAAACTGTTTACATGATTGAAAGACTGTATATTGGCAAAATAAGTTAATTAATCAATAAAAATCAAATGGAAAAATATTATGAAACTGTGCCACCTACATGTCTAATTTTTGTTGGAGTCAGAATAAGAAAAATATAATATAAGGTAGAGTGATTTGTTTATATGCATGTTATCTGTATGGTTTACCAAGTTATGGCATGCAATGGAGATAAAAGTTATAGCAAATAAATCCCATAATATCACAGTTTATGAAGAAAATGTCAGAACACATACTGTATTATATAATGAATGTACTGATCATAGGCAATGCAACAAATTATTGGAGTTAAGAAGATAATTTGAATCAACTTCAGAACATTGACTGTAGGGCATTGCTGTCAAAAAAATGATTGATAAACTTTTCAATTGTAGAGGAATTAATCACTGTCTTCTCCAGTATTTTAATTTTTAAAAAAAACAAAAACATTTTACCTCATCAGAAGTTTTGATATTAGATATAAATTTCAGTTCACTAGGTAAATCATTCCAGGATTCGTATGCAGTATAAGTAAATGATTTTGAACCAGAATTTGTTATAGCAGGAATTATGTAGTTGACATGTCTGAATGATGTAAATGTGTACAATATGAATTACTGTTTATAACAAACTTACAATTTTGAAGGGGCCCAGAGTGGCTGAGTGGTCTAAGGCACTATCCGTTATGGATCACTGCCATCTCACCTCTGTCTGCATAGGTTTGAGTCTCGGATTCGGCCAATGTGGATATGTGAGAAAGCTTGCCAGTAGCTTCTTGTGGGTTGGTGGTTCTTTCTGGGGTTTTCCCGGGTTCTTCCTCCACCATTAATACTGGCTGCCATATATAGCCTATTGTGTGCTGAAAAATGGCGTTAAACCCTTTCAACAACAACAACAATTTTGAACTGTATATAAAGGATCTGTACAATTGACAATCAGATAAACATGTTTATAAAGGATCTGTACCATTGTCAATTAGATAAACATTTATAGGATCTGTACCATTGACAATCAGATAAACATGTTTATAAAGGATCTGTACCATTGATAATTAGATAAACATGTAGATAAAGGATTTGTACCATTGACAATTAGATAAACATATATATATAAAGGATATGTACTATTGACAATTAAATAAACATGTTTATAAAGGATATGTACTATTGACAATTAGATAAGCATGTTTATAAAGGATATGTACCATCGACAATTATATAAACATGTAGATAAAGGATCTGTACCAGTGACAATTATATAAAAATGTAGATAAAGGATTTGTACCATTGACAATTAGATAAACATATATATAAAGGATATGTACTATTGACAATTAGATAAACATGTTTATAAAGGATATGTACCATCGACAATTATATAAACATGTAGATAAAGGATCTGTACCATTGACAATTATATAAACATGTAGATAAAGGATCTGTACCATTGACAATTAGATAAACATGTAGATAAAGGATATGTACCATTGACAGTTAGAAAGACATGTAGATAAAGGATCTGTACCATTGACAATTAGATAAACATGTAGATAAAGGATCTGTACCATTGACAATTAGACAAACATTTATAGGACCTGTACTTTTGACAAGTAGACAAACATTTATAGGACCTGTACCTTTGACAATTAGACAAACATGGATAAAGGATTGGTACCATTGACAAATAAACATGTGGATAAAGGATCTGTATTATTGAAAATTAGATAAAGTAGATAAAGGATCTGTATCACTGACAATCAGATAAACATGTAGAGAAGGATCTGTACCATTGACACTCAGGTAAACATGTTTATAAAGGATCTGTACCATTGACAGTTAGATAAACAGATAAAGGATCTGTACTACGACAATCAGATAAACATGTAGATATTGGATCTGTACCATTGACAGATAAACATGTAGATAAAGGATCTGTACCATTGACAATTAGATAAACATTTATAGGATCTGTACCATTGAGAATTAGATAAATATTTATAGGATCTGTACCACTGACAAATAGATAAACATGTTTATAAAGGATCTGTACCATTGACAATTAGATAAACATATAGATAAAGGATCTGTACCATTGACAATTAGATAAACATGTGGATAAAGGATAGGTACCATTGACAATTAGATAAACATGTTTATAAAGGATCTGTACCGTTGACATTTAGATACACATGTTTATAAAAGGTCTGTACCAATGACAAATAGGTAATGTATATAAAGGATCTGTACCATTGACAACGAGTAAAAGCATTGTTTAGTTTTAGTTGATATACTTTGTTTTTAGATTGTTGGCATTGGATTAAATTAGTTAATTCAGTATTAATATACAATCTTGGTTTAAATCCAAGAAAAAAAATTGATAATTTTGTTTTGATTAGTTTGCAGTCTATTTATAATTTTCTTTGATAGATTTGAGCACCAGAAAAAAACTTGAATAATTAAAATGACACTGAACAAGGGCACCTGCCATTAACTTTCTTTTGTTGTTAGTTTAATATCTTTAATTTCTGAAAAGAAACTTTAAGTGTTGCATTCAACATTTAAATGGTACTTCTTCCCATCAGTTAAACATGTATCATTGTCAGCATAAAAAACTGAATTTATTACTAATATGTCTGATTCATGTAATATTTAAGCTATTTCTTTTTTCTTAATTTTTTTCTTGGTTCCAAATGGAATGGATTCTGTTTTGCCTGAGGGATAATTATTATGAATAATCCAGCCCTAGTTCCATGTTTAGACACATCTCAAATGAATCAATATCTGGGTCATAAAATATAACAGCAGAATCATTAGCATGAAGAAATAAACTAATGCCAATAGTTCTAGCCATGTCATTAACATGAAAATGAGCAAAGGACAAAGTATAAATCCTTGGGGAAGCCCCCAAATGAAGTTGTAGCACAGGAGGAATCATTATATGAGTACCCATTAACTGCTGTCTGCTGGTCAAACAAGGTTTAAACCACTGAACTGACATAGAGTTAAGACCAATGGCTATTTTTACTTCTTTTAAAAGTGTATGGTAATCAGCAGTATCAAAATCTTTCTGTAAGTCAAGTAAAATCATGCCAGTAAAAAATTGCCTTTATCTAGTATAATGAATTAAACAAGTACCTGCTGAAACATCAGACTGAAATTCAGATTGATTTGTTTTGTTGAGATAAGACTCCAGTTTATCATACATTACCAATACTTTGGAAATAATACTTATATGGACACCTGATGATAATTTTCTACTTTAGCTTTGTCAGTCTTTATGTAAAGGCATTGGTCAGGCAGGTCATCCAGGGCCTGACCAGTAATAATAGATAAGTTAATGATATGCATTATAACTGTGCTATTTCCTTCTCCACCATCCTTTATGAAATATACTGTCACAGAATCATATCTTTGTAGCCTTGCTGGTACTAATTGTTTTTAAGATATTTCATTACTTTGGATACCACGCAATATAAAGAGAGAAACATATTCTGAAACTTTATAACTAATATAATAATTTGGTCAGAGTTAAAAGTTGACTGAGTCTTATACCATGGTAGGAAATAAAGTAAAATATGTCTGCCACATGAACATTAATGAAACAAATATTTTTATCTATTCAGAAACCAATATTACTTGGAGCATTGTGATTTTTATAATGCTTTCCAGATAATTTTAACATGGCATTATTTTGGTTACAAGTAACTATAAACTATAATGTGCGTTTGTGTGTGTTTTGGATTTTTAACAGCTTTAAATAAGTTTTAGTCATATCGCTACGATGTCTGCAGTGTGACAGTTTATAGTGATGTCTAGCACTGGGACATCATGCTACAGACATGTAGCATGATGTCCCACCCAGTCACATTATCCTGACACCAGGCTGACCAGTCCTAACACTAACCTCTTAATGCTTAATGCCAAGCGAGGCAGCTGCTAGTACCATTTCTATAAGTCTTTGGTATGACTCAGTGGGGGTTCGACCTGCAACCTCCTGCATCTGAGGTGGACACTTAAGCCACCGGAGCGGTAAACTAAATTACACTCGGAGGATTACTTTTTGGATTATGACATGATTACATCATTGTAAACATTTGTTTACAATTTGAACTAGCCTGAGTTTAAAATGTCTCAAAATTTAATGGTAAACAGAGCCACACTCAGATCAGACTGGGTGGGACATCATGCTACATGTCTGTAGCATGATGTCCCAGTGCTAGACATCACTATAAGCTGTCACACTGCAGACATTGTAGCGATATGACTAAAACTTTTTTAAAAATCCAAAACACACACAAACGCACATTATAGTTTACAGTTACTTGTAAACAGGTATGTTATACAAGAATGGTATGACTGCAATTTTAAAATTGACTTCATTTGCCTTGATAAATATGGCCACCACAGCAGCCATCTTTAAAATCTTGTTATTGATACTTATAAATAGAAAGTCATCTTGCCATGGGATTTTCATACAATGTCTTCGTATAATGTCTAGTTGGTAAATGAAAATGGTGCTGCCTGCACAGCCATTATTGCCACCACAGTGGTCATCTTGAAAACCTTGTTATTGTTACTCTTCCTGAATGGATGGTTGTATCAACATAAGTTTGTTATTGACAGACTTCTTATGATGATTTATTGGTCCTAAATAAAAATGGGCCTCAAGTAGCAAAGCAGCTTCCATTTACAGATCAACAGATCACTCATTTTCTCACTCTGTCCAGATATGTCTGAGTATGTAGACATGTGAGTGCACTTGTTTGTGGCTCTATGTGTGTTGTTGGTTCTTCCTCCTTTTGACTGCCATGTATAGCCTATTGTATGATGAAAAATGGCATTAAACCCCACAAAATCAAACAAGACTTACATGAAAACTTTGCTGCTCTGATATCCAATATGACCACTGGCCATATTGAAAATTTTATAACTATCCTGGCTGAATTGTAATATTAACATGGAATTTTCTTTGAAAGACTTCTTAAAGTGTCTAGTTGGCTGCATATGAAATTGTTGCTGATCTGACCTCAACGTGATTATGACAATGATCATCTTGCAAATCATTATTGTTACTAATGGCTTATCATATTTCCCCAAAAAACTTTTTCATATGATGCATAAATGGAAATGGTACCAACCTGATATCCAAGATGGCCTCCATGCCAGCAATCTTGAAAATCTTGTTTCACTATTTCTTCAAAATGGAAAGTCATATCACCATGGAGTTTTCTGTGTGTCAGTGGTTATCATTATTGTGATAAATTATATCTCTCTATTTGTATGACTAGACACTTTGACTCAGTGGTTATCATGCCAGACTCCTGACAGGAAGGGTTTAGGTTTGAATCCTACCATCAGATCAGGCCAGACTGGTTACCATGGTGTGTCCCAGAAAAAGCCACTTTAATTGCCTTGACACCTAAGTAACACTAATGTGTTGCTATGCTATAAAACATCAAACCAAACCAAAATAATATGCCTCTGTGTCTGCTAATTGATTCTTTTTGATACCAGAATACTGTATAGACTCCATGGATTAGGACTGTGTGTATCTTGTACTATTTTGTTGTTGTTGTTGTGGGGTTTAATGCCATTTTTCAGCACACGATAGGCTATGTATGGCAGCCAGTATTAATGGTAGAGGAAGAACCCGGGAAAACCTCGGGATAAACCACCGAGCCACGAGAAGCTACTGGCAAACTTTCTCACATACCCACGTTGGCCGAATCCTAGACTTGAACCCACGCAGACAGAGGTGAGATGGCAGTGATCTGTAATGGAGAGCGCTTTAGACCACTTGGCCACTCGGGGGCCCTTGTACTATTTTGTAAACAGCACTGGTTTAGTTTATAATGGTATATGAATGAAGAACTCGTTTTCACTTTCTATCATTTGACATGCAGGATAGCCAGCATGTCTGCCTTGTGGGGAGAGATTCCTGTTGTGCCCGATACTGATTCAGGGATAGCAGCTATTGAGAGAGAGCAGTTGACTAAACTGAGACCGATGGAAGTGGAAGGGCCCAGATTACACCAACCCTCCAGTAGACACTATCCTCCAACAAATGAGTAAGCTATGAGTAGTTCATTTGAAATATCATCACTTTGTACCTCAGTTGGCCTGAGTTTGATACCTAGAGTAATAATTTGCAAAGATTAGTTAGTGTTTTTTTTTTTTTTTTACATTATATTCAACATAACCACCAACAGGATTGCTGGGAGAGGTTATAAGTAAATGAAAGTAAGCTGGATCTATCTATATCACTGTTAGTTCTGAAACAAGTTATTTTATGAATACAGGTGACACTTGCTGTATTCCAAGTCGACTCACCCACTTTCATTTTAATGACACTTCAGTTTGCACTGCTGTGCTCATTTTTACACACTGCTGGCACCATGTGCTGTGACTCGAAAATCATGCATCAATAATCATTACTTGAAAACTCAGAGGTGTAATTTGCCCATGAACTTTCTTAATTTACAAGTATCCTATGGAAAAATTACTTTCAATTTACACCAGTTTTGATTTATGCCATAATCTCTGGAATACATCAGTGGCATAAATTGAGCATCACCTGTAGTTCCTGTCATATTATTATATAGCACATCATTGCTAGCCAAGGATCTGATATGTTAACCCTATCTACACCTTGGCAGATCAAGCAGATTTTTAGTGCTATGTAGTATAGTGACATCTATTGGATTTCATGAGTTGCCTCCCTTAGTATGTAATGCCAACTAACCAATAGTGTGTAACAATGGAGTATTGTATATTGTCCAAAAATGGTGGAGGCAATTGACTTCAAAAGGATACTTTGTAAGTTTAACATTGAAAGTATGACTACCAGAGAGAAACTGTTACATGTGTATTTTAACAAAGTAAAATTGTTTGCAAAAATGTGTTAGCATGTCTTTTATAAAACATAAAGTTTCCCATGCTTTTTGGGGTGCTTCCATTGTCAGATTCTTCAGTTTTGGATTTGTGAAGTAATTGCATTTGGTCCTCAATTTCATAATACCTAAATGGAAATGATTGGTTTTGAAAAATGCCAGAACTTTCCATGCATATGTCTAAACATCCTTTGCCATGTTTCTTGTGAATAACAAAAACCAAAATATTTGTACCATTCATTATACGATGGTCAGATTTGGATGGTGACTTTCCTCTGGGGTTTTGGTTTGCTGGAAGGATTCCAAATCCTGGGTCAAGGTTTAAGGTGAAAAATATGTAATATGTTCATCCTTCTTTCATGTTTTATTTTCATTTTGGTACAGATCTTAAATTACTCCAGATATATCATGCATGGAACATTGTTCATGGTTGACCCCCGGAATTCTGGGCAAGGAAGGGAAACAAACAGGTTACTGGGGTCAGAAGCTTATATCACTTGAATATGTAATTTTTGGTGTCAAAATCATTGAGTATTCATGCATTGAATGGATTCAAACCCTTTCATTGACCAATGGGGCCCAAGGGCAGAAGTTGCAAGGTCCCCCAAAAAAGGTAACTAAACCATGTTGTCATGGGTATTAAAAAAATGAATGCTTTTGAGATGTTTATAACTGCAAAAAAGTATCTCTTCTTGCATGGGTATTAAACTTGGATAGTAATTTCCCAGTGGGATACAAGTTTTCCAAATTTCAGTGGAACCCCAGTTTCCCAACTTACTTCCTCCCCTTAAGAGCCTCAGAGCAGGGATATAAGGTAAAAATGTACTGCCCTTTGACTGTTGATTATGTTTTGTGTTTTTTTTCTCATCATTTTGTTATAGCTCTTTTTAATAACTCGGTATATATCATCTATGTTATAAAGCATTTTTGGTCTTTGGTCTCTTTAATATGGGATTCAAGATATTTAAAAAATGAGATGTCATCAGAACATGTCTTCATGGTCTTTGATAATATTTCATCATTGATAAGTTACAGAGGGTAAGAGGCAAGGGATTTAAAAGAATGAAAGAATTGTTACAGCGCTATAGATGGTATAAAGAATTACATTTTGTTTTTTAGCTCTACTGATCATAGACCAGAAGAGCTTACGGGATGGTTTGTTTTCCGTTGTCCATCATATTATGACTCTATGGTCATGAATAAGTAATGGAAAAGAGTGGGAAGTTTAAAGCTTTGTAAAATTCAAAAAATAATTTATTTCCATTTAATTCAAAGTGAAAATGTAAAAGAACTTATGGTATTGCGAATTAAATCCAAATAATTCTAGAACTACTAACACAAGTCCTAATGAATAAAGGTCTGAATAAACTTGAGTTTCCAACATCAAAGGTGTTGAGGTGCCTTTAGTCGCCTGTAGTCCTAATGTACTAATGTACCAATGGCTTAAATTGTAATAATGTGCCAACAGTCTTTTGGTGAATCACAGTAATATAATCTAAGGTTTCCTTGTTTGAATTCACTATAATTCCCAATTAATGTCTTTCTCCAAGAATATTATTGAGCACTTTATATTTCCAGTGAATAAATAATTTGAATAATTTAACTCCAGCCCAAATGAAATACTGAACAGAACAATTGAGTCAGCCTCAAGATGAATAAATAATTTTCCCAGTAAACAAGATGGAACGCCCTCTACTTGACCTAGGTCACAATTACCAGTTCTAAAAAACTATTACTTAATGGAAAATTCCATTCTAGAACATTCTGTTACAAAAATTATAATAAAAAACATGGTAAACACAATGTCCTTGACTCAAACCAAATTAAATATGTTTACTTCTTTTGATAATGATCTTAATATTAAACCCACACTTTCAGAAAAAATATTAGCTATGTATTAGTTGTTTACAGAATAATGTTAAAAAATCAATGATCCTGTTCAAGTAGAAAATGAACTTTATTTTGGACAAGACACAATTGTACATAAGCCATAGCATATAATGAATTAAAAAAACAAACAAATAATGCAAGTGAAATACACATAACAATCATCTGTTGTCTATCCTTGCGATAAGTTTGTTATTGCTAAACTATTTTGAGGATTACCCTGTAATTTTAGTTGGCCCTAAATGAAACTGGTGCCACACTGATGTCCCATATGGCCACAACAATGATCATCTTGAAAATATTGTTATCATTACTGATATCAGAATGGAGTTTGAACTTAAAAACTTCTTATGATGTCTGGACAATCCTGATGAAGAATTGGTTGAATCTGATGTCCAGTATTACTGCCACAGGAGCCATCTTGAACATCTTGTTATCGTTAAACCTTATGAATGGAAAGTCATATTGAGATGCAGTTTTCACCAGAAACTTCTTGAATTTATTTGGTTGATTTTAAAGGAAAAATGGTGCCAGTCTGTTATCCAATATGTCTATCACAGCAGCCATCTTGAAAATCATGTTATGGCTTCTCCTTCATAATGGATGCTCATGTCAGCATGGGATTTTCACTAAAACACTTCTTATGATTTGTTTGTTCCTCATTGAAAATGGTGCCTTTCTGATTGAAATATGGCTGTCACATTGGCCATCTTTGAAACCTTGTTATTACTACTTCTTCTGTCATAATTGCCATGAATTTTTCATCAGAAGACTTTTTATGTATCTACTTAGTTGTATATGAAAATGGTCCTGATGTGATGGCCAAACAGCAGCCATCTTGAAAATCTTGTTATTGCTGCAATGGAATAGATGGTCATTTGAACATGAAGCTTTCATCATAGAACTCTTATGAACTCAAGTTGCTCCAAGATGTAAATGGTGCTGATTTGATGTCCAGTTTGGCCACACAATGGCCATCTGAGAATTTTGTTATTGCCAATCCTCCTGAATTAAAAGAATGTTGCGATGGGGTTTTCATCAGTATTTAGTCTAGAATGAAAGTGGTGTTGATCTGATGTTGTTGTTGTTGTAGGGTTTAACGCCATTTTTCAGCACATGATAGGCTATACATGGCGGCCAGTATTAATGGTGGAGGAAGAACCCGGGAAAACCCTGGAAAGAACCACCGACTCATGAGAAGCTACTGGCAAGCTTTCTCACATACCCACATTGGCTGAATCCAAGACTCGAACCCATGCATTTATCTGATACCCAATATGGCCACCACAGTGGTCATCTTAATAATAGTTATTACTGCTCTGCCTGAATGTGTGACATGTTTTTGGTATCATGTCTAGTTGGTCTTAATCATGCCATTCAGACATTCAGTATACCTACCACAGTGGTCATCTTAATAATAGTTATTACTGTTCTGCCTGAATGTGTGACATGTTTTTGGTATCATGTCTAGTTGGTCTTAATCATGCCATTCAGACATTCAGTATTCCTACCACAGTGGTCATCTTGAAAATCTGTTGGCACTATTTCCCATGAATGAGTGGTCATATCAGCCTTGAAAGACTCCTTATGATATCTAATTGATCCTAAATGAAAATTGTGCCTATGCAGCATATAATATGACAGTCACAATGGTCATTTTGTAACATACACTGCTTCCAAACAATGGATGTTTTGTAATGGAATATCACTGATTACTATGTTCATTTTACAAACTGAGAATCAGTTATAGTTAGTCATTGAAACAACATACCAGCCCAGCAATGAGCTAGGGAGTCTAGGTTGCTTGCCATTGTCTTCTTACTTTCATTGTGTAGTACATGATTTGTTCAAGTTTTCCATATTTTTGCAGACCTCTTCCTCCAGAGAGTTTTCAAACTGATCCTTTAACTCTCCACACCATCAGACTGATTCAGCATGCTAAGAAATTACGCTCTTTGATTGCAGGTGTTCAGCAGCAGCAACAGGAAAGCCAGGTAATACACAATTACTGTACCATATTCATGATATATCCAGCAATATTAAACATACAAGCAATGACGACAGTAGAGGATCATACATGAGTACTTATATAAAATTCATGCAACAAGTTGATTTACAATTTAGATTATGGAAACAATGCATTAAATCTACACGTTTTGTAATCTGAAATGACCACCTATGTAAGTGTCCATGACTCACATGAAAGACATGGTATGTTGCTTGATTCACTATATAAAAGTAATAGTAATTACAAATCGGTCAGATGTGTCAAATGACCAAACATTTTATTCTGTAATCAATTAAGAACCATCAGATTATTTATCTAGAAATCTTTGATTAACATTATTTCTTAAGCATGTTTCTCCAAACTCCCATGAAGCAAAGTTCAGCGTTTTACTTGTTTTTTATGTATCTCATTTGATGGGGCCTCGAGTGGCCTAGTGGTCTAAAGCACTCTCCATTATGGATCACTGCCATCTCACCTCTGTCTGCATGGGTTCAAGTCTCTGATTCGGCTAATGTGGGTATGTGAGAAAGCTTGCCAGTAGCTTCTCGTAGGTCGGTGGTTCTTTCCGGGGTTCTTCCTCCACCATTAATACTGGTCACCATGTATAGCCTATTGTGTGCTTAAAAATGGCATTAAACCCTACAACAACAACAACAACAACAATCTCATTTGATATTGTGATTGGTTAAACTCAGTCAAGTCAGAAACTGTATTTATATAATCTGGTAGGTGCAATGAACTAATTAAAACTTGGTTTTATTTGAAAATATCATTAACTGTTTATAAAATGATAACCAATTTATTATGATAAAACAACTAATGATATTACAATTTAAGCCTATTCCCAATACTAATTATAGGTAGATATGGATGTAATGAGGATTAGTCCTTTACATTGTGTGATATTGTAAGCGATTGTAATTAAATCCAATATTGATAAAGAAAAGAGGTATTAAAGCATATCTTTTGTTGATAAGGCTGGTGTAGATGCAGACGTTACATTTCCTGTGACACCCCCAATTCCTGAGTACACTGGTCTACCTCGGAGGTCAAAAACACTTGGTCCTGTTCCATTTACACCTATAGACAGAAGCAGGTGAGAGTGCAGATTTCTTTTGATGAACAAGGTTAAAGATAACTTTTCAATCATTGTGTAAAAAGGTGTAAAATATTATGAAATTTAATGTACTTTTTATATATGTTGATTAGAACTGCAGTGACTGTTTTTTTTAAATTTGAGAATAGGTCACTAAATTTTAAGATAAGTTGGAAAACTCGAGTACCTTTTTGAAATAATGGACTATACTCATAGCAAATATATTATTCTTATATCTTTATCAAATGTCCTGACCATGAAATAAACTATAAATTAAATGTTATCATGCTGTCATAAAATCTGAATGATAAGCGCATTCATAAATATAAACACATGGAAAGTTAGCTTCCAGTCCAGCCAGCAGGCTCATACATAACATATGTGGACAAAGATGCAAAGTCTAAGATGCCAGATCTTCTCTTCAAACTATTTTTCTGTTCCTTTGTAATTGATTGGTCCAAATATTATTCCTAAGCAATTAGTTTAGATCAGATCCTAAGTAACTGATTAGTCCTGATTTGTACCTATATAATTGATTAGTCCAAATCTGTTCCTAGGAAATTTATTAGTCCAGATTTGTTCTGAAGAAATTGATTGTTCCTGATTTGTTCCAAAATAATTGATAAGTTCAGATATTTATTTGACCTGCTTTTGAGGGGGAAAAGGGAGGATATCAGTTTAGTGTCCATTTCCATATGTGTGTATGTCCATGCAACAAATTTCTTGTAAATGCAACAACTTTTATTCAGTCTTCATGATAGAATTCTCAAACATGGAATGTGATATTGCTATTGAGTCTACATTTGCAGGAAGGTGTTGGAATTCCAGTAGAATCGCTGGATCCTGAGAAACAGGGGATGGTCAAAGTGGCTAAAACTTAGCATGCCATCAAAGCATATCTTCATTGGTATCAAATAGATAGTAGATTTTAAGCCACTAAATAGCCTCTGGAGACCCACTGCAGGAATCAAGCATAAAAACAAAGGATGTCATGAAACTAACATTCCATAACAGTCAGAAACTTTTTTACAGTCCAAGATACATCTTATGAACTTGGTATTTCAACTTAATTGAAATGGGATATAGGTTAACCATATGGTTTCATACTTCCAATGTGACCCCTTGGTCTGTGGTGATCATGGGGTCATAAATTAGGACATATGCTAAAATATGTGAAATTACTAAATTATATGGATGTCTTGTGTACTACAGTGTACCTCAGTTTCTTCTTCATATTTGTTACCCAAACATAATAGCTTAGGAGAACCATGCTGCAAATCCAGTCCTCCCATGTTAAAGCTGTTAGCTAAATAGTTAAAAGTTATCTGCCCACCTAGGTGGCATTCACTAGGTGATATCCCCTTGGTGCCAGGATTGGCGCCAAATCCCTTGAATTCGTCATTACTACTTCCATTTGTGATAAGTAGAATGATCTCAACAGTCAGAGATGCCTTGCAAAATCTGCTCATACAGCTTGTAAGTTTTCTGCCTCAAAACAAGTTGGGGGAGTTTCATCTTTGAAGGGAAGTCTACTCCATCTATAGATTACTAATTGTTCTGGTCTTCCTATCACTGACGATGTTTTCTAACTTTCTGTATGTTATCACTTCATGGTCTTTACACACACCTGTGTGCCTTTGTTACATGTCTGCATGGGTTGTGATGGTGTCCCCTCACAGATGCTATAGCCATATTGATAAGTGCATGTCTGATGCATGATATAGAAAACCCACTTGGTATTGCTGTATAATTTAGCTGAATCTTGATATGTATAGTTAAGTTTCTATATTATCTTGTCTTTGTGTCTAATTTTATAGTTGTATACATAACACTTTACTGATTATACCTGTATAGAACATTACAGGTAACATTGACTCATAATGGATATTGTAACGCAGACTTCATAAGTATCAATAATGATGCTTCAGTACCTTTCTATTATGAAGGTTTTGTGCGCCATATAGAAAACTCATTTATTTTACTATATAGCTTCCATTGTTGTCAGATATATACAAGTAAGTTTTCTATACATGGTTTAATTAATAGCGTACAGCTCATACTTTTAATTACTATAAGCAATGCTTCAGTGATTTTGCCAGTATAAGCAGTACATTGGCCATCCTATGGGTAATTTCTTACCAGAATTGATTATTTGGCTTCCACTTTGTACATGTTACTGCAAGCATCTCTTCAGTGATTTTGCCTGTATTGGCTGTAGACATTGATGTTCTTACATGTTACTTGTTACTAGAATTGATTATTTGGCATCCACTTTGTACATGTTGTTACTACAAGCATCTCTTCAGTGATTTTACCTGTATTGGCTGTAAAAATTGATGTTCTTACATGTTACTTGTTACTAGAATTGATTATTTGGCATCCGCTTTGTACATGTTGTTACTACAAGCATCTTTTCAGTGATTTTACCTGTATTGGCTGTAAAAATTGATGTTCTTACATGTTACTTGTTACTAGAATTGATTATTTGGCATCCACTTTGTACATGTTGTTACTACAAGCATCTCTTCAGTGATTTTACTTGTATTGGCTGTAAAAATTGATTATTTGGCATCCGATTTTAATCCTCTCATTGACCTTTGGGGTCAAAGAGTTGAGATCAAGGTGTAAATAATATCTTGTCACTAAACCATTTGGTGTGGACAGTAAATTGAAGGCTTCTGAGATTTTTGCCACTGCAAAAACAATGTTTCTTCTATTCATTATATTACTTGCACACATAGTAATTGACATTCCAGAGCAAGACAAGTTACCTGTTAAGTTTTAAAAAAATTCTTCCATCCACAGTCTCTCCACATTCCCACCCTTTCAGTGCTTTAGAGTAGGGTTATAAGTTTAAAAATACTTCTCTGCCTATTTTCTGTTGAATATGTTTTAATCTTCCTTTTGTGTTGATTATGTGTTTATCTTCCTTTTTCCATTAAGTTTCATCTTTTTTCTGTTGATTAGGTTTGTATCATCTTTTTGCCACAGTTTTCAAATAACTGAAGATCTATCATGTATGTCATAATGTCGTTATTGCCCAAAAAGTCCTAAGTGAGGGGTCCAAAGGGGTCAGAAAATAGGATATCACCAAACATGCCATCATGGGTGTCAAATAAAAAGTCTTTGATAGTACTTTAGTACGGAATGATTTTAATCTTTGAAAATTTACAAAGACAGGCAGGGATGTTAAGATCTAAAGTATGATGGTATAAATGTATTAAAGAGTGATGTTTTTAAAAATTTTTAATCAAACTAAACTTGTGTACATGGAGTCATAGTGGGAAGAAACATAATATGTTTGATCGTTGGGTTTGGTGGTGTGGGAAAAAATGTGGGGATTTGTAATAGTGAGTTGGTGATGTGGGAGTAGATATGGGGATTTGAAATAGTGAGTTGGCAGCGTGGGATAGAAGTGGGGATTTGTAATAGTGAGTTGGTGATGTGGAAGTAGATTTTGGGGTTTGTAATAGTGAGTTGTTGTGTGGAAGTAGATGTGGGGATTTGTAATAGTGAGTTGGCAGTGCAGTTGTAGATTTTGGGATTTGTACTAATGTGTTGGTTGTGTGGGAGTTGATGTGGGGATTTGTAATAGTGAGTTGGCAGTGTGGGTGTAGATTTTGAGATTTATAAAAATGAGTTGGCATTAAGGGAGTATATTTTGGGATTTGTAATAGTGAGTTGGTGGTGTGGGAGTTGGTGTGGGGGATTTGTAATAGTGAGTTGACTGGAAGTAGAAGTGGGGATTTGTAATAGTGAATTGGCAGTGTGGGAGTAGCTGTGACGATTTGTAATAGTGAGTTGGCAGTGTGGGAGTAGGTGTGGGGATTTGTAATAGTGAGTTGGCAGTGTGGGAATAGATGTGGGGATTTGTAATTGTGAGTTGGCAGTGTGGGTGTAAATTTTGAGATTTGTAAAATTGAGTTGGCAGCGTGGGAGTAGATTCTGAGATTCGTAATAGTGAGTTGGTGGTGTGGGAGTAGATGTGGGGGATTTGTAATAGTGAGTTGACTGTGTGGAAATAGAAGTGGGGATTTGTAATAGTGAATTGGCAGCGTGGGAATAGATGTGGGGATTTGTAATAGTGAGTTGGCAGTGTGGGAGTAGATGGGATTTGTAATAGTGAGTTTTCAGTGTGGGAGTAGATGTGGGGATTTGTAATAGTGAATTGGCAGTGTGGGAGTAGATGTGGGAATTTGTAATAGTCAGACCTCAAAGTAGCACTACTTCATATTGCTTTCAGTTCAAATCTGAGAGCAATTTCCAAAATCTGGTATTTTATGACAGCATGCCATCAACTTTACTCCAGTCCATTTAATTTCTGATTCTGTCATTTCTTTTTTGTTATCTTTATTTTCTTTAATAAATTATCTTTTTTGGAGTATGCTAATAAAATATATTAAACTCTAGTAATTTTGTGAAGTTTGACATATAGAAATATAACTGCATAGCCCTCACTAAATAAGTGCATGCATTTATTATCCCATTTTTACAGCTGTTTGAACTATAAGGTGATAATGTAATGCAGTACTATCTATAATACTGTGTGATTAATGAGAAACCCGTATATATTTCAGTGACTTTGCAAGAGGAAAGGGAAAACCACCCCCAGTGATTGATGATGTTGCCTGTCGAAAACTACTGAGAAGATCTGTGGCAGCAATATGTGCTCACACAGGATTTGATTGTAAGTTTTTTGTTTGTCTTGAGCTGTATTTAAGTTACTAACTTTTTGTATCATCTATGAATTACAAGACATGTATATCACTTTTCTGGTGGCAGAAGTGATATTTATATTGTTCTTATCATCTTTGACGTTTTTAAGGTTCTTTGGTAAGGTATTAGGAGTCATGTGACTTCTTCAGTGGCTGTTTTCAACTTTGGTACACTATTTGTATATGCCCAAAATTTAAACCTGAATATGCATGGGTGCTTTTCTTGCTTGCGTCAGCAAATTTCGACAGCATCATAATACAGTTGACAGGGCAAAAAAGTATTACAAAGAAAACTTTTTATACAAGACACATCATTCCACTTACCACCTGTTATGCAAGATAATAGTATTCCAAAGAACATGTTTTATATATGGTACAAAGTTCCAAAGAATGCTTGTTATGTAAGGTACAGAGTTCCAAAGAACACTTATTGTACAAGGTCAGCATTCCAAATAATACTTTTTATTAAAAAATACAGTGTTTGTATAACACTAACTTTGTAACATAATATATTACAAGGAACACTTGTTATTCAAGGTACAATATTCCTACAAACACATGTTATGCAAGATTCAGCATTCCAAAGAACATTTGTTATACAAAACATAACATTCAAAGAACACTGGGTATACAAGGTGCTGCATTCCTATAAACACTTGTATGAGAAAAGGATTTTAAAGAACACCTGCTAAACAAGACAGAACATTCCAAAGAATACTTGTTAAAATTCTTTTTTTCTGTGAACACATGTTTTACAAGATAAAGGCTTCCAAAGAACACTTGTTATACAAGATACATCATTCCAAAGAACACTTGTTATACAAGATACATTACTCCAAACAACTCTAGTTATAGAAGATACATCACTCCAAAGAACACTTGTTATACAAGATACATCATTCCAAAGAACACTTGTTATACAAGGTACATCATTCCAAAGAGCACTTGTTATACAAGATACATCATTCCAAAGAACACTTGTTATACAAGATACATTACTCCAAACAACACTTGTTATACAAGATACATCATTCCAAAGAACACTTGTTATACAAGATACATTACTCCAAACAACTCTAGTTATAGAAGATACATCACTCCAAAGAACACTTGTTATACAAGATACATCATTCCAAAGAACACTTGTTATACAAGATACATCATTCCAAAGAACACTTGTTATACAAGATACATTACTCCAAAGAACACTTGTTATACAAGATGCATCACTACAAAGAACACTTGTTATACAAGATACATCATTCCAAAGAACACTTGTTATACAAGATACATTACTCCAAACAACTCTAGTTATAGAAGATACATCACTCCAAAGAACGCTTGTTATACAAGATACATCATTCCAAAGAGCACTTGTTATACAAGATACATCATTCCAAAGAACACTTGTTATACAAGATACATTACTCCAAAGAACACTTGTTATATAAGATGCATCACTACAAAGAACACTTGTTATACAAGATACATCATTCCAAAGAACACTTGTTATATAAGATACATCACTCCAAAGAACACTTTTTATACAAGATACATCACTCCAAAGAACACTTGTTATATAAGATACATCACTCCAAAGAACACTTGTTATACAAGATACATCATTCCAAAGAACACTTGTTATACAAGATACATCATTCCAAAGAACACTTTTTATACAAGATACATCACTCCAAAGAACACTTGTTATATAAGATACATCACTCCAAAGAACACTTTTTATACAAGATACATCACTCCAAAGAACATTTGTTATATAAGATACATCACTCCAAAGAACACTTGTTATACAAGATACATCATTCCAAAGAAAACTTGTTATGCATGATACAGCATTCCAAAGAACTCTTGTTATGCAAGATACATCATTCCAAAGAACACTTTTTATACAAGATACATCACTCCAAAGAACACTTGTTATATAAGATACATTATTCCAGAGAACTCTTGTTATGCAAGATACATCATTCCAAAGAACACTTTTTATACAGGATACATCACTCCAAAGAACACTTGTTATATAACATACATTATTCCAGAGAACTCTTGTTATATAAGATACAGCATTCCAAAGAACTCTTTGTTATATTTGATACATTATTCCAGAGAACTCTTGTTATATAAGATACAGCATTCCAAAGAACTCATGATAGTAAGATACAACATAACAAAGAACACTTGTTATATAAGATACAGCATTCCAAAGAACACTTGTTATATAAAATACAGCATTCCAAAGAACACTTGTTATATAAGATACAGCATTCCAAAGAACACTTGTTATATAAGATACAACATTCCAAAGAACTCATTATAGTAAGATACAACACAACAAAGAACACTTGTTATATAAGATACAGCATTCCAAAGAACACTTGTTATATAAGATACAGCATTCCAAAGAACTCATGATAGTAAGATACAACATAACAAAGAACACTTGTTATATAAGATACAGCATTCCAAAGAACACTTGTTATATAAGATACAGCATTCCAAAGAACACTTGTTATATAAGATACAGCATTCCAAAGAACACTTGTTATATAAGATACAGCATTCCAAAGAACTCATTATTGTAAGATACAACATAACAAAGAACACTTGTTATATAAGATACAGCATTCCAAAGAACACTTGTTATATAAGATACAGCATTCCAAAGAACTCATGATAGTAAGATACAACATAACAAAGAACACTTGTTATATAAGATACAGCATTCCAAAGAACACTTGTTATATAAGATACAGCATTCCAAAGAACACTTGTTATATAAGATACAGCATTCCAAAGAACTCATGATAGTAAGATACAACATAACAAAGAACACTTGTTATATAAGATACAGCATTCCAAAGAACACTTGTTATATAAGATACAGCATTCCAAAGAACACTTGTTATATAAGATACAGCATTCCAAAGAACACTTGTTATATAAGATACAGCATTCCAAAGAACTCATGATAGTAAGATACAACATAACAAAGAACACTTGTTATATAAGATACAGCATTCCAAAGAACTCATGATAGTAAGATACAACATAACAAAGAACACTTGTTATATAAGATACAGCATTCCAAAGAACACTTGTTATATAAGATACAGCATTTCAAAGAACACTTGTTATATAAGATACAGCATTCCAAAGAACACTTGTTATATAAGATACATTATTCCAGAGAACTCTTGTTATATAAGATACAGCATTCCAAAGAACTCTTTGTTATATTTGATACATTATTCCAGAGAACTCTTGTTATATAAGATACAGCATTCCAAAGAACTCATGATAGTAAGATACAACATAACAAAGAACACTTGTTATATAAGATACAGCATTCCAAAGAACACTTGTTATATAAGATACAGCATTCCAAAGAACACTTGTTATATAAGATACAGCATTCCAAAGAACACTTGTTATATAAGATACAGCATTCCAAAGAACACTTGTTATATAAGATACAGCATTCCAAAGAACTCATGATAGTAAGATACAACATAACAAAGAACACTTGTTATATAAGATACAGCATTCCAAAGAACACTTGTTATATAAGATACATCACTCCAAAGAACACTTGTTATATAAGATACAGCATTCCAAAGAACACTTGTTATATAAGATACAGCATTCCAAAGAACACTTGTTATATAAGATACATCAATCCAAACAATGCTTATTTCTTCAGATACAGTACTCAAAAGAACTCTTGCTATAACAAGATGCAGCATAACAGAGAAGATACTGCATTTCAAAGTACAGTTGTTATACATGAAGCTTGTCTATTGTAGTGATGTTAATTTTTATGACCATGTATTCCAACATAGAAAAGAATACAGTCCTTTTTTGTTAAATATCATTTTCATTGATGACAGATAAATGACCAGTATAGCTTGTGTATTGGGGTAGGTGTTGATTATTTAAAACTTATTTCCAGGTAGATAAAAAAATTTCAATTGCTTGAGAATTCTGTTGATTGTAAGAATGTGAAATTTCAAGGACACTGTCAACATCAGGAACAGACTTTACTAATTTCTTTGTTAATATATTCTTGAACCCCTCAGGTACAATATAGCTGTTCTCTAACATTAATTGCTGTGCAAAACTAATTTCAACTGACTTACAGTATATAAATATAAGAAGAATGAATTTTTAACTCGATAAGATTCTGCCTCTGTGGCAGAAAAGCTTGGTTTGGCAGACTCCTCACTATAAGGTATCACTTCACTTATTAAGCCAGTTTGTTCTTGCTTCTTCCATAATCCTAAATAGAGTTGTCAGTGTTTTTCTTGGAAACCTGGTTTAATATCTGTATTAATGTTTCACTGACCATTTTGGAAACCAGCCTACCAGTGAAGACAGATACTTATATTTAGTAGGAACCAACACCAAATAGAAAATTAACTGTTTATTGAATTCTTCCTCTATTATTTGGAGGGAGGATAATGAAGCCATAATTTGGCTCATTTTGTAAAGGGTCACATCGACTAAAAAAATTCCTGTCATTTTATTTCATTGCAACTGTTTTCAGAAAAGGATACCTGACTAGAGCTAAATTAGTTTTAGATGTTATGTCCAGGATATTGATTTTCAGTATACATAGGATAATCTTGCTTTAAGTTAACTTTTAACTAATGAATGGGCTGTCATAAAAAAAGAAATTTAAATTGTAATTAATCTGTATAGTAATACCTATAAAACACATTTTCTGTGGACATGGAATGATTGAGTATAATATAGTAAAGGATGACACATGTTATCTTTCATACTAAATAGATTGGGCTGGGGTTCATTTATGGATAATATATGTGGAAGTTACATGAGAGATTTATTTTAGATTTTAGTAAGTCCAGGTCCTCTAATACCTGATTATATTAAACGCATCTTTTAATTTTTATGCTTTTACTCCAGCTTGTGCAGAATCCATTCTAGAATCACTGACTGATATTTCACACGAATTTTACCTCCAGTTCACAAGACATCTTCGGACTGCAGCAGATCATGCAATGCAGCATGGAGAATCTGGCTTTCCAGTAGGTGGAACCAGGGCACAAAAGCATGTATTGTGTTGTAATAGAAGCAGCAGAAAAAATGTATTGCACTGAGTATTGTTGATTAGCTATGAAGTAAAATCTTCTCAGATTTCCATCTTTAGCATTTTTAGCATGTTTTAAAGTGTTCAGGCAATTACAAATTTTTACAAAATAAATTCTTGAAGAACTAAAAACTACAAATGTATGGGAATATTTCCTGGAAGCATATTAGCTAGTTGTTGGAATTCATATAATTATCAAAATTAGTCCTTTTTTTCCAATCATATAATTATCAAGATTAGTGTTTTTTCTAGCTTAGTGTGGAAAGATTCCTATTTAGATATTAATGGATCACATTCATATGTAGAAATATGGTATATTTGTGTATGGTTTCAAAAGTGCATTCAGATTTGTGTTTATCAAAGTTTTGCATCATTTGTTTTCATTTGTATTTATTTATAATTAAATAGGATTATAGGATAGGGTAATTAACTCATCAGCTTTTTTACAAGAGAAAACAAAAATCTATTGTTTTATTTTTCAATCTTTTAAGGATATTATACAGCAAGTATACCATGAGATGGGGATCGGCAGCATTACATGTCTGCATGACTTCTATCAGTACAGGGTTATTAACTACCACCGCATCATGGAGGAGCAGTGTCAGCAGCTGGCTGCTGAGTATGATAAATTGAAGGAAAAGCCCATCATTAAAACTCAGGACACTCTTTCTGTCATCAGGTGAGGCCATATGAATACTGAGTAATTATGATTTTCGATAAAGCTCATCCTTTAGCATTTTCACTGGTGTAATATCTCTTATTTTTACAATAGTTAGTAAGTTAGGTCAAATTTTTCTGATGGAGTTCTGTCTCACTGGCATCATAAAGGTTTTGCAATTTATATCTAACTTTTTATGATGGAGTTCAATGTCAGTGGTATCATGAAAAGGGTAATTTATGTCTGATTTTTGCAATTGAGTTCCATCTTAATGGTATCATGAAGATATAATTGCTATGACATCCACTTGGTTGCAATTTTGAGAGTGCAGTTTGATCACATTTTGCGTTAGCACATTTTGCTTTACAGCTTTTGGATCCATGCTTCAAATAGAATTATTCTTCTCCAAGTCTTAGTGGAACGTTACTTAGATAAAATCATTTAGTGTAGACAGATTAGTAACAATAATGTTTTTTAATAAAGAAATATAAATCAAACATTTTACTTTTTGTTTACGTTCACAAACAGAAGATTATTTTAAAAAATATACTGCTGGTGAAGTTGGAATAAGAGCATTTATTGTTTGCTAATAAGGATGAGTAATAGATACAAAAACTTAAATAAGCTGAAAAAGATGAAAATAAATTTGTATGCATTTTCACCCAAAAATATACATTGCAATTTAAGAAATGAACTTTCTTCAAAATATGTTTCTACTCATAATACCTTAGGAGAACTACTCACAAATTCAGCCATCCCAGGTTAAAACTCTTTAGCTATAAATCTAAAAGTTAGCTGTCGACCTAGGTGGCAGTTAGAGTGATCTCCCATGCAATTGTCAGTTATTACTTCCCTTAGTGCTGAGTAAAGTGCTCTCTGCAGACAGAGAGACCATGCAAAATTCATGTCATCAGTTTGGAAATGTTCTACTTAAAAAAAACTTGGAAGAGTTTCATCTTCAAAGGGAAGGATATTCCATTTATAAATTTCCAACATTTCTGCTCTTCCTATCACCGAGAACAAAATTTCCCAATTTTCTATGTTACCACTTTGCCATCTTCACACACTTGTGTGCCTTTGGTACATATCTGCATGAGTCCTGATGGTGTCCCATCACACTGCCATAATCATATTAAAAAGTGTATATCTGGGGCATAATATAGAAAAGTCATTTAGTATTACTGCATATTTTCTGCTGAGTCAGGGTACTTACGGTGAAGTTTGTATATTATCTTAGCATCTAATTCATAGTTGTATACATGATGCTTTACTGATTTTACCTGTATAAAACATGTATATTTAATTTATATATTATTTGTTGGCTTTTCTTAATGGTTATATGTTATATACATTTGTATTTTTTATCTGACCTTGTCCAAAATCAAGTTCACTGTGTATCTGACTAGGGCCAGTTATTTTGCAAACAGCATAATACGTAGCTAATATTTCTCTGTGAGTATAGATTAAATATTAGGATCAATGGAGGTCAACATAAATCTAGGACATTGGTATTCCTGCATGGAAGAACCTAGTGTACCTGATGTTTGCCATCTCCTTTATTATAATAATAGTAATAGACCTTATCTTGTTGACAACTTAGAATGTTCTGGAAATTAACTTTAACCGTCATCCAGGTTCTATTGTTGTTTCATAGTTTTTTTTATATAATGTTGTTTACTTAAATAATTACTATTTCTTGCCTTAACATTTTGAAGCAGAATCAGTCTTATTGTTGTGTTCAATTTTTCATTTGGCTTTAATTATTTATTCAAATTATTATTCACTGGAAACACAAAGTGATCATCAGTAATATTCTTGGACTAAAATATTAATTTGGAATTATAGTGAATTCAGACAAGGACAATTTTGGACCTTATTATTGTGATACATCAAAAGACTGTAAGTACAAAGGCACATAAACAAAATAGTACTGCAACTTAATTGGAATACCACAGGAATTCAGTTGGAACTAAATACAATTGGACTTGTGATAGAACTTTTTTGACTATTTTGGATTTAATTGACAATGCTATAAGTTCTTCTTAAATTTTCACTTTGTGTTTTAGGAAAATAAATTATTTGTTGAATTTGACAAAACCTTTTGGTTATTGCTCGTTTCTGTTACTTTGTTTAAGACCATAGGGTTGTAACAACTTCATTGGGTATTTCATACCGGTAACATGGTCTTGTAATGGATATTATAGCATCTACATCGTAAGTATCAATAATGATGCTTCAGTACCTTTTATATGTGCTGGTTTTGTTTGTAATGTAGAAAATTCATTTATTGTACTGCATAGCTTCCACCATGGTCAGATAAGTTTTTTATACATGGTTTACTCCAAAGCCTTCAGCTCATACTTGTAATTTCTATAAGTGATGCTTCAGTGACTTTACCTGTATAGGCAGCACAAACAAATTGGCCTTCCCACAGGTTTCATGTTACTAAAATTGATTATTTAGCATCCACTTTGTAAATATTAATAGTGATGTTCTAATTCTCTACCTGTAAAGGCCACATGTGCCCTATTACAGATATTTATCATAGTGGGTAACACTCCTCTACCTGTACAGGCCATATGTGCCCCATTACAGGTATTTATCATAGTGGGTAACACTCCTCTACCTGTACAGGCCATATGTGCCCCATTACAGGTATTTATCATAGTGGGTAACACTCCTGTACATGTACAGGCCACATGTGCCCCATTACAGGTATTTATCATGGTGGGTAACTCTTCACTGACACTCACAAGTCCATAAAGCAGGACACTTACTACACTACATGTATATATTGTCTGCTCTATTTTGTCTTACAGACTTAGACAATGAATGAGTCCAGTCTAACAACCATACATTTTGTGTGATTATGGTAATTCTTTGGGCACCTAGGGGATGAGGCAGAAACATAGCTTGAGTAATGAAAACATCAGCTTGCATGCAAGAGTTTGAAAAATATCATGTACTTGGGAGTGAGATGGAGAGCAACAACAGCTTCAGTTAGAGTCTTGCTTATCAGAACTACAAACCAGCTACATGGATCAATATCCCCTGCCTCCTCTCAACCTTAAGAACTGGACATTGCATATCAGCCAAGATGACCATATTCCTTCATGTCTGGACTTGACCATATAGCTCTGATCACAGTGGGCCATGACCACAATTGATCATACAGTATCAGTCACCAGAAAACAAACTTGTCTAGTTCTACAATTTGCATAGTGCTGCTAGGCACGTCCTGTATACAGTATCCAGTTTAATTCCACAATACCCAAGGACCTACTTTGGGACCATTTATTCAGCAGACTAACCTGCATAGTACTGCTAAGCACATCCTGTAGATGACACACAGTCTATACAGGCACTCCCATGGGTCAGTCTAACCTGCATAGTGCTGCTAGACACTTCCTGTGGATGATGTCTAATTTATAAAGGCACTCTAATGGATCCCTCTAACCTGCATAGTACCTCTAGTCCAGTGTGGCCCTCTCAGGATCATTATTTACATATCAACATCCTTGAGATGAAAGCTGTTTTGAAATCTTTTCATTGGTGTCTGGAGAACCTGCATGGGAGTGGAGTTCTCATTCTGTCTGAAAACTCAACTCTGGTGGCTTATCGCAAACAGCAAATTGGAACCAAGCCTCCTGACCTTTTGTATTCTTGTTTGGGACCTATGCTGGGCCAAATGGCAACAAGGTGGAATACCAAAATCCTAACCTTTGTCTCACCTGTCATGGATCCACTAGGCCTGGATAATTGATGGTCTTTTTGTAGATTGGAATGGTCAAATGCATGTACTTCTCCAACAACTCAGGTTCTGAAGGTAATACAATAAGCAAAGGAATCTGATAGTCTCCTCATTCTGAAAACCTTCCTCAAATGGGAAGCTTTGGACTAGCCTCATCAATCTCGCAACAGAATCACCAAGAATTTAGAGGTTCCTTTCCTGCATTTGGCAACCACATTGGCATGTGTTTCACCCCAACCCAGATTTACCAAACCTACATATCTGGATCTTATTAAAAATGCCCTTAAGAACAAACAGTCTTTACAACAAGTGGTGGAGAATCCCACAAGTGAGATGGTACTCCACCTTAGAGGCAGTGGAATATAATCTCACTGGAGTGTACAAGAGCACTTTATACCAATGTATTCATCCATACCACAATCACTCTTCAGTGAGAAACAGTTAACACCAATCACAATTAAACCTACCATTTCAGAATCACTGGAAGAGAAGATATCATTAAAAATCAAAGACTTATGTGATCTTCTTTTAATGTTGGATTTCACCTGGCGAGTGATAATGTATCCTTGCCCAAGTGGAATTTTTCATGGGTATTTACCTGGTTGATCATAACTCCATCTGAACTGCTCTCATAAGTCATGCTTCTTCACTGCAATCAGGAGGCAAAATCGGCCAGTACAGTTCACATTGGTGAACCCATCTACATGCAGTTCCAAAAAGATGAATCAGTATCACTCATGAATGTCCCTGTTTTTATTGCCATGAACAGGTTACCATTCATTAGGAATTAGATGTTGGTAATAATTCCTCTTTTCTGGACACTTTATCTGAATATCATCTACAGGAGCCAGTGTGAGCTCTTAAGTGGTACTCAGGAAGACCAAGCCACTGAATCGAGAGAGATCACATCTCATTTTACCTTCAAAAGAGGGAAGGAAAACGTATAAGCATGGTCACTTTCATTCTGAATAAAGTGGGACATCTGTTCTGTATATTGGACTAAACCCACACCAATGAATTTACTTTGCATATTGGCCCACAAAGTTAGAACAGTTTACATATGAGTGAAACTGTTTTCTAACTGCCATGGGATGGAGATCTAAGTACACCTCTCCAGTCTTATCAGATATTTTTCATCTTAACTGGCTCAATTCAGTCAGGAGGAACCTTTACCCATGGTGCAAAAGGTTGCTTTTCTGGGTCGTGCAACATCTTCATTTAAACTTCCCCTGGATTTGCAGGAGGGAACATTTTACCATTTGAAACCACTTCCCAAACATATGGAGTCTGTTTCCAGTCTGGTTATCTAGAAGCTGTCTCATATACCTTAGGGGACAGTATATGGTTTCTCCAGAGTAAGGGCATATATCTCCCTCCACCTTACAAAGGTATTATGACTGTGTAAGTATTATCAAAGAAACATATTTTACTAGAAAGATTTGTTTCAAACCTGGGGCTAGAATTACACAGTGATATCCTTCTCCTTCTCTGCTTCACCAAATGTCTCATGCCACTGGGGCTTCCAAACACTGGAAAATTTTGCTCACCAATAAATGTGTTATATCCTTTTATGTAAACCACTTTGGTAACATTTTGCTAGTAATAGAGGAATGAAACATAATTTGACATATTCTTCAGGCATTACAAAGATGTAATGATACTACTATTGTTTGAATATTTTTTTCACTGATCTTTATTTTTCCCCATGTTGTAAAGAAGTACCAACTTGGTTTTGGAGATAACTTTGTTATCATTAGACTTAATGTTGTAATTCTAGTCCCAGCTTACACACAAAGCATCTATGTCATTCTTTTTCTATAAAAGATAATATTTCCAAGTTAAGAGCAGTCTTATAACATACTGTGATATGAGATATGGCATATTTGGAAATGAAGGGCATTGCCTGCAGTGTACAGCCAGTGACTAACCAATCAAATGCTACATCATGATAATAAACAGGCTTCTCTGTGTTAAAGGTAAGCTAGTGTAGCAATAGTCAGAACTAGGGCACTTATCCTCCAATGCTGACTAAATATGAGAAAGCCTGTTAACATAACTAAAGGTCTACAAAGATATTTTGTTTCCATCACTGCTGGATAAACTAGGATGGTGTACAGATACCATGCCAAGAAACTGAACCATTTTCTCCTGGACTGCCTTTGGAAACTGATGAGGATAAGATGGCAGGACAAGTTCGCAGACACTGAGGTTCTCACATGGGGCAAGCATTCCCTGCATCTACCAATGAAATCACAGCTGAGATGAGCAGGCTGTGACTCACCAGGAATATTAGACTAGCAACTATCAGAGAAGATTGGCAAGCTGATGGAGGGAAAATGATCTCAGGCAGGTCAGAAGTAATGATTTAAAGACTCCCATAAGTCATCCTTGAAACACTTAATCATTTACCCTAATTCTTTGGAAGATCTCACATAGGATTCTTCCACCTGGTGCAGTTTCAAATGTACTGGAGATAAGGAGAACTGCAGAAGCAGTGCAGCATAAGCCTCAGAACTGCAGCACTTACTCTGTTGCTTAGCAGCCCCAAGCAGCATCTCCTGTCCAGTGTGCCATAGACTTTTCATGGCATAAATTGGCTTGAGAAGCCACTCACAGAAACCAAATCAGTTAGTGATGTCATGGTTATCTTCAGACCAATGAGATGAACATAAAATAGGTTAGAAGTTGATTTTAATGTGTTTCAGATTCTTAATGTAGCTTAGTGTAGAGATAGTTAAAGTGTATATCAACATTGCAATGTAGGTGCATTTTAAATAAAATATTAATTGTTATTTTAAAATTTAATGCTAATTTAACCAAAGGCTATGGCTATGCATCCCTGATTGTTGAATGCTCAGATGAAAATTATTGATCAGTCTGGGCTTTTGCAACGGTTCCCAGTTAATAAACTAGGTCAAGAAATGAGGATGTTGTGTTCAGTCGTTACTGATGCAGGGTAATACAAATTCTTGCCAACAAGTGGTGCTTATATTCTCATATCATTGGTTGACATTAAGTCCAGTTTAAACTGGGCAACACCTGTTGGTTGACATGATCCAGAAATGTTTTTGTGCTTTGTTGCTAATTTTGCCATCTTGCTTTATAAGGCATGTATTTAATTCCTCTAATAGCTTGTAGTAGAGCTGGGTACCATGAAAAACATTGTACTGCGGTATTTCAGAACATACTGTGATACGTAACATATAGCTTTCAAGTGTCCAATTTTACTGTATAAGTCCCTTATCTTGGACCTTAATACTTGCGTATGTTTTTCTTGCTAAAATCCATGTTTGTATTTAAAAAATATTAAATTAACAATTTCGGTGCAATTTTCTGTTTAGAACAGGCACCTGGTTCCATTCTTAGAGTAAATATATTGCATGTATATAGGGATATAGAGTTTTAAAATATGATTGGTTCATTCAGAGTCAAGGCTACCATGCTAGTCTTTAGTTACCATATTGGATTGCACAAGGCATTGCACCGCTATCACTCTATCTCATCTTTGTCATATAGAAAATGAAAGCAGAAGATTCAGAATTTTCTCCAGCCTTGAAAGGAAAACAGAACTGGAAAGACAATTATGCTGTTATGTTAAAATTTATGAAAACCTCTAGGAAAGGAGAAAACTTTAAATCTTGCAAATAGTATAATTGTCATTTCACTGTTGGGCATATAAGTGCCCATGACCTAAAACAGTATGAAAAAGCTAATACACATCAGGTTGCTCCTTTAGCCTGAACTTAAAACATTTATAAATAAATACCAGAGAGAACCTTGACATACATGTAATTCAGTTAGAAGTTTGTTTTACTAAATTCCTTTTAGAAAGGAACCTTTCTTGTTCAGTTGCTAGTAATGCTGGCAGTTTATTTTGCACACTTTTTCCAGACAGTAAAATCACAAATAGTCATCTGAGTTATCTTATGTTAGGAGGATTTCATTTTTCACCATACTTTAATGCTGACTGTGAGTGGATTTCTAGTTCAGTAAAAGAAATTGCTAGAAATTCAGATCATCAATGAAAGATAGTACATTGGAATCAATAATGATTAAAAAGACAAGGTGTGCAAAAGGCTTCTGTAAACAGCCTGTGTATGATGACTTACTCAGAAGGTGCAAGAGTGCATTCCTGACAATAAATAATTAATCAAATTATTGTCCAGCTATACAGATGGTTCTAGATGTTGTAAGTAGTTACATAATGCATTGAAGTTTTTAAAATCAGTACTTGTTTTTGAAAATCCTTATTTTTTTCATAAGCAGTCAGGTTTTTTGCACTTTGGGTTTGGCAGCTATGGTACCATGGTCTACTACCATTATATTAGGGACTGACAATTCAATCTTCTGGGCAGGGGCCTGACACTTTTTATTTAAATTTCATCTCTCAGTAGATGGAACATATATCTTGCTCTGATTTATAGCAAAATAACACCATGTTATATCCATGATATTATTTGGAACAAAATAACACCATGTTATATCCATGATATTATTTGGAACAAAATAACACAATGTTATATCCATGATATTATTAGGACAAAATAACACCATGTTATATCCATGATATTATTAGGACTAAATAACACAATGTTATATCCATGATATTATTAGGAAAAAGTATTAATTATCTTGAGAATATGAAAAAAAAGCAAATATTTTAGTTCTAAAAAAAAAGACAGCCCTCCTCCTTGCCTGAATATTAAATGGTCAGTACGTTATAGTAGATGAATGAGTATGTTAATTGTTCTGTAAGCTGTAAAATAGGATGATTAAGCTTACTGATAAGCTGATACTGTGAAAGACATCAAGCTGACATTAGAGAGTCTAGTGATAAAAATAGGAACGTGTTGATACCGAAAGCCTACAATTTTCTAGCTACACTATTGATATAATAGGCAGGGAAGCTTTGAGCTTGATGCTAACACCCAGGTGTGATAATTATCAGAGATGGCCAGTAAACAAAACACACTCAATCAACAAAACAATATTCAATGGACTGGAGAAATTACATAGTGTTCAGACAGAAAATGTGTGCTTTGTAATTTTGTTATGTTTTTTTTAAATCCATAATTTTTTCTGAAAGTTGTGTTTGACATAACATTCCATTGGACACCAATGGACCTACATATGTCAAACATGCAATTAACAATCTTAAATGTAATTATATTTGTAAGATTCGCTATTAAGTTATGAAATATACAGCTGTTTTTGTAGAAAAAGATAATTAAATTTTTGAAATAGATTTGTCATGAATAATGAAAATATGCTATTAAAATCATTTTAGTGTAAGAAGATTCCTCTGATATTTCCATACATTCATTACTGATGGAAACTAACAATGTACTGGTACAGAGAAAAAGTATGTACCACTTAAAACAAATACCTGGTTAAACCGGTATATTGGTAATACTGCGCACCTCTATTTGGTACCAAATGCCTACATGACCTGTACTTTCGAAGCCAACTTCATTGTATATTTTCATCATAAGAATCTTATTTTTATTACTCTTCCTGAATGGATGGTAATATCATCAGAGAATTATTCATTAAAGTGGTAACCAGTAATGATGTCTGGTTGTTCCTAAATGAAAATGTCACTTATCAGATATCCAATTAAGACCACCACATTGGCCAGCTTGAAAATATTGCTGTCATTACTTCTCAATGTCTGGCCATGTTAACATGGGGTTTTCAATTAAAAAAACTTTTATCGTCTAGTTTTTCATAAATGAAAATGGTGGCAATCTGATTTCCACTATGGCTGCTGTGGTAGCCATTTTAAAAATCTTGTTATCGCTATACCACCTGACTGGTTGGTCGTATCAAAATGTGGTTTTCACTAAAATACTTCTTGTAATGTCTTTATCATTCTAAATGAAAATGATTCCAATCTGGCAGGCATTATGACTCGCAGTTCTTGTTATCTCTACTTCTCATGAATGAATGTTATATCAACATGGGGTTTTCACTACAAGATTTTTATAATTTGTATTGATTGTAATAAAAGGTGTACTAAGCTGATATCCAGTATGTGGCCCTTGTTTTCCTATTAAATAGAAATTCATTTTGACATGGGGTTTTCATCAGAAAGGTTTTTATGGTGTCTGGTTTGTCTTTAATGAAAATGACTAATCCTCAGAATAGCCGCCATCCAAAAGGATGGCTATATTAACATGGGGTTTTCACCAGTAGACTTCTTATGGTATCTAGTTAGTCCTAAAATAAAATAGTGTCAGTATGTACATTTAATATGACTGCCTTGATGATGGTCTTAAAACTCTTGTTGTCACTACTCCCCATGAATAGATGACCATTATGAAATGGGATTTTTTACTCAAAGACTTCTGATGATGTCTACTTTGTCCAAAATGAAAGTGGTGCCAATCTGACATACAATATGTGCACCGCAGGAACTGGTTTGAAAATCTTGTTATGACTGAAAAATGTCTGATAAATTTTGCAAACGTTCAGCAGTTAAGAAGAAGAAATGGTCTTGTCTTGAATTCTTTTCACCCAGAAGGGCATCAGTCCCTTTAGGGGACTCTTGTTTTGGGGGGTTGCTACAAAACGTGAATTTAAAGATCATGTATAAATATTAAGACCTCTTCCCAATATATTTCATGAATTTAATTATGGATGAAAATGTGTTATTTCACATAACCACGAAAATTTGTACCCCAAAAAATAAACACATTGAATAATTAGATGAAATGAGATCATTTTAGAATACTTTATATTAATTCTTTTTATGGTTGTAGAAAAAGCAGAATTTTCTTCAGTTTTTTAAATTCTTAGATTTGGGAAATGGTCATATTGTTTCCAAAAATAAATCACATTTTATTGGGTTTTTACATTTATCATTCATTCCAACCACAAAATCCATAACAGTTGGTACTTAACAAAGAAAGAATTGAATTCACAGTAGGTACTTATTTCAATATGAATTGCAGGATTAAGGAGGAGCCACACTCAGAGATCAATTTCCCAGTCCTGGATGATAATGATGAAGTCATTGAAGCAGAACAACTTCTTAACCTAGAAGGTAATTCCAAATTACAGTTTAAACGACATTGTTTAAACTTTTGGTCCTGACAATTCATTTATTTTCATTGTTGGCAGTGTTCATGGTTTTGAGAAAAAAAATACTGAGAATTTATTTATACCTTTCACATAAAAAATGAATTTATTTTCATATTATTTTTTTAAAAAATTATTTAATTATTTTATTATCATTAGTAATTTTCTCGTTTTAAGTTCATGAGGTTATGGGATTGAATCCCATTAGCTGAGGTCATCAACCAAGGCATGTTCTATGGCAATGCACCTTACTCCATTTGCCTTGGAACTAAATCACCATCATGTATATTGCAGTATCGTAAAACACCAATCCTAGTTTAAATGTGTTTTCTACAAACTTTACAGTCTTCCACATTGAAGTTCCAGCTTTCAGCATCTGACATAATATTCCTGTGAATGCTATAACCTTTTTCTGTACACAAGAACTGAATATTCTTTCTCTGAATGCAGCAGCTGGTTGACAGTGGTAATGACTGGTTCATGCTCACCTTATGTTGATTGGTTATATTTCAGTAATTTGAACATAGCTTAGACCATTTCATCAAGAACTGTGAGTCAGTTTCATGTATACCTCATGTACTAAGCAGGGCAGCTTAACTTGCTCACCATAGCTGCTTTCATCGATCTCCAGCTTGTGGAAAGAGATGTCTTTCTGCCCATGTCTGCACTACCACATGGTTCCTTCTTTGTGCTGTCAGGATAGGTATTGTGTACCCTTTTCTTGTTCCTAGTGGTTTTCTTTTCTTTTATCAACATAATGTTTCAAGGTATCTGTAAGTGCAGGCATAGGAAGGCCCCATGGGACACTCAGCCCCCATGTCCTTTATGTTATGCACTCATAGACAGGTATCCGGTTTTGTTGCCTTTGGTTAGATGAAGTGTGGGGAAAATTGCTGCATTTATCAGGGAAGGAAGTAAAGCCCCTCTTCCTTCTCATCATCTCAGGACAACCTCCTCTGTTCCCAGGAGGGTCTGGATCACTTCCTGTGTCCGGGAAGTCAACTCCCTCACTGGAGCAGGAGGCAAGAGTGATTTTTATGGTAAAGAGATCACCAAAAACCCAAGGACAAGGATCCATGACATCAGTTCCAGTGAAGGATTGATCCATAGTCCCTCCCAGGGGAGGAGTAAGGCCTGAAAGAGAGTTGCACCTCTCTGGCACCAATGAGTAGTACCATGTTGATGAGAGCAAGTCCCCTCAAGGTAAGTAAAGTATTGGTGAGCAATATAAGTGAGTCATGCCTTTGCAGTGACAAGGATGAGCAGTAATCTTGATCTGATAGTTCTGAGGTAGGTTAATCTGTTAGATCTTCATTGTCTGTCCAGTCATTGATTAGTCTTTAGGCAGTGGTAACCAGGTTCTGAGGTAGGTTAATCTGTTAGATCTTCATCATCTGTCCAGTCACTGATTAGTCTTTAGGCAGTGGTAACCAAGTTCTGAGGTAGGTTAATCTGTTAGATCTTCATTATCTGTCCAGTCATTGATTAGTGTTTAGGCAGTGGTAACCAAGTTCTGAGGTAGGTTATTCTGTTAGATCTTCATCATCTGTCCAGTCACTGATTAGTGTTTAGGCAGTGGTAACCAAGTTCTGAGGTAGGTTAATCTGTTAGATCTTCATCATCTGTCCAGTCATTGATTAGTGTTTAGGCAGTGGTAACCAGGTTCTGAGGTAAGTTAATCTGTTAGATCTTCATCATCTGTCCAGTCATTGATTAGTGTTTAGGCAGTGGTAACCAAGTTCTGAGGTAGGTTAATCTGTTAGATCTTCATCATCTGTCCAGTCATTGATTAGTGTTTAGGCAGTGGTAACCAGGTTCTGAGGTAGGTTATTCTGTCAGATCTTTGTCATCTGTCCAGTCATTGATTAGTCTTTAGGCAGTGGTAACCAGGTTCTGAATTAGGTTAATCTGTTAGATCTTCTTCATCTGTCCAGTCATTGATTAGTGTTTAGGCAGTGGTAACCAGGTTCTGAGGTAGGTTAATCTGTTAGATTTTCATCTGTCCAGTCATTGATTAGTGTTTAGGCAGTGGTAACCAAGTTCTGAGGTAGGTTAATCTGTTAGATCTTCATCATCTGTCCAGTCACTGATAAGTCTTTAGGCAGTGGTAACCAAGTTCTGAGCAATGAACTATGGGTGCAAGTCACCAGATTTTGATTGGTTTTGATTGTCCATTTGAGGACAGGAGTTTAATTGATATCTGTCTCTATGGGGATAGGAAGTCAGGCTTTGCACCCCGTTCTAAGGGAGGGGATCAGGTTGACATTGCCCCTTTCCAATGTTCTTGTCTAATACGTATGGGATTTTGGTGCCACTCTACACGGTAGTGAGTTCTTTTTCCCCATATGACAGCATTAATGTTCTTGCCTTGGTTTCAAGGTATGGGGGACATGACTGGCAGCTCTGTTACTTCATGCCTCATCCAATGAAAAAGAGACAGGCTGACACTCATCTCCAAGGCTGTCAAGAAGGGATCAGCAATCTCATTTACATGAGAAGAAAATGATTAGAGTTAGTCTCATTACCCTCTGTGAGCAGTTATTCATTTGACTGGACTCCATTTCTGTCTGAAACAACTGTATTCATTTGACTGGACTTCATTTCTGTCAGAAACAACTGTATTCATTTGACTGGACTCCATTTCAGTCTGAAACAACTGTATTCATTTGACTGTACTCCATTTCTGTGTGAAACAACTGTATTCATTTTACTGGACTCCATTTCTGTCTGAAACAACTGTATTCATTTGACCGGATTTGACTTTCAAAAGCAACATACATTGTTCAGCTATGTTTTTATTAAATGTTTATAAAAATACACCTTTCTTAATCTTTTACACATATACACAGATTCTTTTCATATTTACATTTGTGAGTAAGATTTAGCATACCGATGCCTTGGGATGTTTGCAAATAATCTTCAATACTGTGTGACAGTGTGAATAAGACTTGAAATACAGATGCCTTGGAATGTTTGCAAAATATCTCAAATATTGTGTGACAGTGTGAATAAGATCTGAATACAGATGCCTTATTATGTTTAGGTTATAATGAACTTAACCCATCTTTCAGGATTGCAGGGTGACATTCAGAATGGCAGGTAGATGTGTTGACTAAGGGCATTTGTTTTTCTTGCAAAAACAATTACATTTATGGGGCTTTTTGTACAGATTTAAAAAGAAGTTCTTGTAACTAGGGACATCACAGTCACTGAAAAGAAGTTCTTGTAACAAGGGACATCACAGTCACTGAATAGAAGTTCTTGTAACTAGGGACGTCACAGTCACTGAAAAGAAGTTCTTGTAACTAGGGACATCACAGTCACTGAAAAGAAGTTTACTTAAATATGAATATTTTTTACAGGTCTAGTTGGATTTGAAATAACAGTTGAACATGAATCTGCCACTGGTTTAACAACAGAGGTGGAATCTAAGTGGTCTCAGAGCATCAAAACTGAACCAGTTGATAAGTAAGTTATATAATTACCATGATTTATCAACTTATTTGTCTCTTATACAGCACAAATATTAAATATTGCAGTTTCACTTATATATATGACATACCAATTTTTGTGGATTTTCTTTATGTCCCAAACGACAAAATTAAAGATCCAGTGAAAATTTGTCCACATACTCTGAAACACTTTAAATTCATGGCATTCCAGTTTTCCTGGTTTTCGTGGGGGAGTTAGCCCAGAAATTTAAAGTAACAACAAAATATCAGCCAAGCCAACTCCCCCCCATGCAATAGAAAAGCATCAGTTTATTTCATTGTTTTAATGCTACATTTATATATAGTACTGAGAATATGAAATATACACTATTATATGTATGTAAATGATGAGGAACACTGAAATTAAAATTTAGAATTTAAAGTAATTGCAAAATTTAAAGAACATGAAAACTAGTATAAGATTTTAATGATTCTAAAATGAAATATAGCAATGAATTTACTTACTATGTCCTTCTTTATAAAATGCTTTTTATGTTTTTTTAAGGGGTTAAAAACACACAGAAAGTTTCCCATTTATAAATACATTTTTGCTCATATCTGCTTACTGTTAAATAAATACCAGATTGATATTACTTTCTCATTTGAGTCAGGCCTCTTTGAAGTGCTACTTGTCAGGTGTGTAGATAAGCCATGTAGTGTGAATTGGCTTAAATATACATGTTTTCAAATCAGCCAAGACTAGATCTCCATTGTCCTTTGGTTCAATTAACTGATCAGCTGTATTGAATAGCACTCATGAAATACTAATTAAAGTACTGAATAGTACTCATGAAATACTAACTAAAGTATTGAATAGTACTCATGAAATACTAATTAAAGTATTGAATAGTACTCATGAAATCCACATTTAAGTTCCTCCTTGTAATATTGCTAACAGTTAAATGTAGGGATTGCATCTTATCAATGCATACAGCTGGTTTACAGTCATTGGTTTTATTCAAGCACCTAATCCCTAATTGTTTAGAACATTATATTTTATGACAGCAGTCTTTAAGAACACCTGAGAACCTAATTACTTAAGATTACAATAGTGGTATTAAATATGTTAGTTCAGACATGTCCAGAAAAAAGTTCACATTTTCTTTAAGATTTCTTCATTTAAACCTTATCTTTGACAGTAAATAACTTAATTAATTTAATTATTGTTTTATGCTTTAAACCTGTCTGCTTGCAAATGCATGGAAATAAATGTTGGTATAATCTTTTACAGAGACATAGACATTGGTTTTTTTTGTACATGATCTTAGGTACCCATGAATGTTTTTTTTCTCTCACCCAAACCATGAAATTTGAAACTATCAAGTAGTGCTTCATAGTATGATTCGAAAGCCCCTCCCCCATGTTTCTTACAGTGTTTCATTCCTAGAGATCAACAAAGCTGTTTTGATAAATTTGCATAATTTCTTTAATTTGGTACTATAATAGTAATTTTTACACATTTTGTTTTCACTCTTTATTTTAAAAAAAGAAGAGAAATGTAAAGCATTTTATAATGTGTTGATGCACACATATACAGTATCCAGTTCTGTATTTTGTACTCAGTTCCTTAAATCGATATGGTGTAAGTCAAGTAAGCATAGAGAGAATTGAGAAAAAACATTAGGCATTCAGACTTCTGTATTAATAAAAATAAGAATAATAAATGATACTAATATTATAAAATTATATTTAATACTTATTCAATTTGATTCTTTATTCAGGTCAAACTTTGTCAAAAAATTTTAATCATCATGAAAGCGTATCTTATTTTATCCATGTATACTTAATCCCAGTGAGCAGCATGACTGTAAAAGACTATAACTACAATCATCAATGAAAACTATGTATATACACTAATTACTGCAGTGTATTGAAGCTATCACTTCATTGCTCTTTGGACCAAAGCATTAAATCCACATGTTTAATTGTTGCTAACTAGCTTTTGCTTGGCACTATACTACTAGGATTCAGCTGATGTGCCTTTTACATGTACATAAATACATACAAAATTATAAAATAAAAATCATGAATGTCCTGAATTTTGATCTCAGGATTGTATTAAACCACTTCTTGATGTACTGATCTCAGGATTATATTAAACCACTTCTTGATGTACTGATCTCAGGATTATATTAAACCACTTCTTGATGTACTGATCTCAGGATTATATTAAACCACTTGATGTACTGATCTCAGGATTATATTAAACCACTTCTTGTTGTACTGATCTCAGGATTATATTAAACCACTTCTTGATGTACTGATCTCAGGATTATATTAAACCACTTGATGTACTGATCTCAGGATTATATTAAACCACTTCTTGATGTACTGATCTCAGGATTATATTAAACCACTTGATGTACTGATCTCAGGATTATATTAAACCACTTCTTGTTGTACTGATCTCAGGATTATATTAAACCACTTCTTGATGTACTGATCTCAGGATTATATTAAACCATTTCTTGATGGATTTCTTTTCCAGTTTAAGATTTGAGATAGCAATGTAACATTGGATAATTGTAATACTTAAATTATAGTTTTAATGTCATAGTTATCTATTTTACCTCCCATATTGACATGTTGATAGTTCCATACTGATATGTTGCTAGTCCCATACTGACATGTTTCTAGTCCCTTGTTGATAGTTCCATACTATGTTGCTAGTCCCATACTGACATGTTTCTAGTCCCTTGTTGATAGTTCCATACTGATATGTTGCTAGTCCCATACTGACATGTTGCAAGTCTCGTACATGTTGCTTGTTGTATACTGCCACGTTGCTATTCCCATACTGACATGTTGCTATTCCCACAGTGACATGTTTCTAGTTTCACACTAACATGTTGCCAGTTGCTTGCTGACATCTTGCCAGTAAAATTCAGCATGTAGCAAGAAAACCACCCTTACTGTTATCAGATACTTGGAGACACAAACTTTTACCTGTAATATAGGAGGTTATGTTGAAACTCATGCATTGTGATCAGTCATTCTTTTAAGAAGGAAACATCTTTGAATTTTAGGAACAGTTTTATAATTTATGAAATAAAAATTTACTGATAATATACATGCAGTGGATCACAGCATGAAAAGTACTATATGTACTTTCTTTTAAGTCAAGTCCAACTGTAAACTGCACAGACCCAGATCTGCCATCACATATGTCAATGCAGTTTGTTAACAGTCATCAGTAGAGCCATATATGCCACTCCCTTGATATCTCGCGCCTGATAACTCACGAACCTGCTTATAATGCAGGGTCAGGCATGGATCTCATTTTTTTTAACCAGAAAATGCAACAAAAATTGATCCCTATTTATTGAAAATTGTGATTGAAATAGCTAACTGAAACGTTAATATATCACTTGTTTTATGTTCGAAAACAGTAAAGAGGACCTGGAAGTTTTAATCAACATTTTGAAATTATCAGCTTTTCATAAGAAGTCATATAATTGGTTACATTTTCTTTCCAAACGACATTCTTAGTACATCATAATTGAAGTTATTCAAGGAAATTTCAATCAAGGAAACTGTCACTTACGCCTGGTGTAGGCAGTACATAAATAATTAAATATTAAATTTTAAAAATGTTATTAAGTGAAATTTGTGTTTTAATTCTATCTTTTAATTTCTCTTAAGTGTAATCATCATAAATGCAATGTGTATTTAAATGTAAAATGTGTCAGCTATGTCCACAGGTGTTTCTCTGAGAACCCAATTCAGTCATGACTGTATTTTGAACTGATTTGAGGAAGTTTTGGTTGCACTGAATTAAAAGCTGGCATCATTTGTATTATCAATTCAATTATGTCTTTTGAATCAAATAAAGAATGCTGAATAAAAGAATAGTTAAAAGGCACACAAAGCCATCCTACTTAAAATCTAGTGGCCCCGGGCATATGTCGGGTGAACTCAGTTGATGAATCGAACGCTGTTATAAAAGTTATTGTGTATGTACCATAAACTACCTTCATTTAACCGACTCATTCATAATTGTGATCAAAGATAGCAAGCCAACCAAGCAAAATAAATACTTCACAAAATAAATAGCTTGGTTTTACAGATACAGACCACTGAGGGCAAGCGTATTTCAGAGAATTCATGGACTGGCACTTAGAGATATTGTCAAGGATGATAAGAAGTTTCACTATCACTTCCAATGAAATAACAATGTCAATATTGTACTTACTGAACAATACAAAATTTGAGTTTCGATGTAGATGATTGTCTCATGAAATGAATGTCGCTAGTTTTTGAAAAAATGAATCTTGTTTTGTGGTGTATCAATGGTTAGTCTAGTTCCCTGCTACTCCAATTTCTGAATTGACTATGTAATACCACCCCGGGAACCAGTCTAATCAACAAAACAAAAAGCAGTGACGTAATACACAGATTTTTTCGCATACATGGGATGGTTGTTGAAACCAGTTGAAATGATCTTTCACATGTTGGACATTTTGAAAATAAATTTTATTTATACAGAATAACGAACAACTTCATCAGAAAAGAGCGTTATTAACAATTATTATCAACATGATTGTTAAACAAGGATTTAGTAATTAAACAGTCCAGTTCACTAACCCCCTCCCCAACAGTTTTCATGAAGTATAGCCTAAGCGGATTGTTTCAATTTTTGGAGGTCCCTTGGTAACTTGCACTCTCGCTTATAGTGTGGTCTATGTTTATGGATCCCATTGTGTGCAACTTATTGAGGGAGATGTGTATTGGCTGATAAAGGTTTATGTTGTTTACAGTCAGACTTTACTTATAAGCATGTATATTTGGTAATGAGATTGGAAGTGTAACATTTTGGCAGTGTGATAATAGCCTGCTGTGTATCAGTTTGAAGCTTCATATTATAGTGAGACTCCTCTATAGCACACACCGTTGTAACACGAATTTGGATATAACATTAAATCATTCAGAACACTCATCTTTCCACTCATTGAATTAAATCCTTCAGAACACTCATCTTTTCACTCATTGAACTAAATCCTTCAGAACACTCATCTTTTCACTCATTGAACTAAATCCTTTAGAACACTCATCTTTCCACTCATTGAATTAAATCCTTCAGAACACTCATCTTTGGGGCCCCGAGTGGACAAGTGCTATCTCACCTCTGTCTGCGTGGGTTCGAGTCCAAGGCTCGACAAGCATGGGTACGTGGGAAAGCCTGCCAGTAGCTTCTCGTGGGTCAGTGGTTCTTCCCTGGGTTTTCCAGGGTTCTTCCTCCACCAGTTATACTGGCCGCCATGTATAGCCTATCGTGTGCTGTAAAATGGCGTTAAACCCTAGAACAACAACAACAACACTCATCTTTTCACTCACTGAACAGAATTCTTCAGAACACTCATCTTTTCACTCACTGAATTAAATCCTTCAGAACACTCATCTTTCCACTCATTGAATTAAATCCTTCAGAACACTCATCTTTCCACTCATTGAATTAAATCCTTCAGAACATTCATCTTTCCACTCATTGAATTAAATCCTCTAGAACACTCAACTTTCCACTCATTGAATTAAATCCTTCAGAACACTCATCTTTCCACTCATTGAATTAAATCCTCTAGAACACTCATCTTTTCTGTAGTAATAACCATCAGAAAAGAACAGAACACCTGTATATTCATCCTTTGTTGGCCTTTTTAAAAGAAACTTTCTGATGCATGCATGAAAGGCAGTATCACTCTGCTACCAGAAAAATCACCAAAAAGACCCCAACACAAAACAAAACACAAACAGAGATCTACTTGTTGGTCTATCTATGCTACCAGGACTATCTACAATCTACCAACTTTTGAAAGCAGGAAAAGTAACTGCTACACTTGACCAAACTAGAGCTAATTTTTTTTTTAAATGTACCCAGAAAAATACTTTTGCTGAAACTTCAAAGAAAACTGATCACCTTTCAAGCGCCAATCATTCTGTATAAATTCTAAACAAATGGAAAACAAAATCAGTCTCAGTTGATGTTCTGCAGTTATTTGATGTTCCACCGCAATAAGAAACAGACATTTGTTTGGTCCTCCAAAGCTGTCCTTTACTGGTTAACACAATTCATCAAAGAAAGCCAACTAGAATCTTCAATAAAAACAAATAACCTATCATCAGAGGAAGTCAGCACCAAATTTAAATAAAAGCAATGGAATCTGATAGATTGTTGCATTTACCAAAGTGACTGGAACATGTTTATTGTACAATGAAAGGTTCATTTTTGCAGGGAATCAAATTATGCTTATGGTAGCTACGAATGGTGGCATAAAATGCCATCAAGGTAATTGAAGATGGGGTATCTTGCAAAGATATTTGTTAAACTTTTCAATTTGTTAAAGTTTTCATTTCCCTATCAATAGCCTCATCCCCTTGGTAGCCTCGGCAAAAGGTTTCTGTCTACAGGTGACCAAAATCTAGGCCAATTTAAGTACATATACAATTTAAGTACATGTACATGTAGCATGGGAACAGTTATAGCGTTGCACTATTTGTGACAATTGTAGTGAATTGTTAAGTGACAATCAGATATAGATCAAAATGAGTATAATTTTTTTAAAATATATGCGTGTTTTTTTGTGTTTTCTAACGGAATGTGAGATATGTATGAAGTTTATAACGTGATCTGTACTCGAATTCATGGATTTATTATATACAGTTACAGAGCTTAATGGATCATGGATTGTACTACACACATGTAAGTTGTCTGTATACAAGTTTTTCAGAGTAGGTTGTGTTCTTTTAATCAAAATCATGTATTTTTGTGCCTGCTTATATTACACCCCCACCCCACCAGCCATAATTTAGGAAAGTGCATCATTTTCATGAGCTAACTGACTTGGTTCATTATAAGACAGTTCGGTCTATAACACAGTCGGGTTTAGTGGACTCCAAGTACCGTGTTATAGCAGGGTCACACTGTACATTTAACCTTTCTTAATAATTGAAAAGCTTCCTTCAATGAAATCAATAATTTTATTTAAGGGTAAACAGCTTGGACTCATTTGACGAACCTAGCAGCATTCAGCGAGATGTTCCAGCCTCACAGACCCCTGCCACCCAGTCTAGTGAGGCAGAAGAAAGCATGACAGACCCAGGCTCTATCCCTGTTTCTGACATCATGTCCCCTCCGTCCATCACATCCAGACCTAGTAAGCCAAAGAAAAAGTAAGTTTTTTCAATATGCTTAATCATCTATAATTGATCTATCAGTCCAGCCCAGAGACTTACAGTCGGCTATTGGAAAAAAATTCCAGTGACCCTCCAGCCAGTTTACTCATCCATTCAGATGTAATTGTTTACTGTATCTCATTAGCGTATGTTTCAGATGGTTCAAGTTAGACACAGGACACTTGTCCAAAAGCGTGTTCCAATTTCGGGATAGTCCAGAAACTTTCAGGACTAGATAATGAATGATTGCCAGACTCCTGTGGATAGTTGATTGTTGTTTGTACATGTTATACAGATTCTGCAATGTGAATAAAAACCCATTTTGTTGACCTAACTAAATTCAAATGCAGCTTCAATTTTATAAAGCTTAGTTGGCTATAAGGTCCGATGAGCATGCAACAGTTGCTTGTTACCACTCTGGTTTCAAAATTTCTGAACTGAATTCCATCAAACTTGGAATATAGGTTTATATCACCATGATAGCAGACGAATTTAGTCATGAACAAGAGTCATGAATATTTATGAGGTGACCTTCCATTTGATTGGCTACCATATTACCAATCTGGAAGCCATATTTATTCTGTACTTGCTGGCCTATAAGTTTATGTGGAGTATAAACTGAATTCACTAATTTCACAAATTTTTACCCTCATCCATATATGTCATTGTGTCCAGATCAATACCATGGCTTTGTCTTTTTCACCAGTAACTTCTGGTTTCATGAATATTAATGGTATTGACTACGCTATTCCAGATGACCAGCATGATGCTAACATCCTTTTCTACAGTTTAGTTTTTTTTAAAAGAGATAGAGTGAGGGAGAGAGGCATTTTCCCCATCACATCTTTCTTCTTGCATCTCATGATCAAAATAAAATATGACCCAGTGTGAGAGAGAGTTAAGTCTTTTTTGCAATTTTGTACCTTACTGCTGTTATTTAGCTGAAGTTATTGTCAAAGAGAGAAAACTAAAATAAAATAGATCAATGGAGACTTTAAAGAATTCGTACCGTACTCCTTCAGTTTCATAGACATATAATTTATATTTAAATATTCATATCCATATTGATTCCCTTTACGATAAATGCAAAGAATAACCATTTAGCATGCTATATTATTTTCTTTGCAAGTTAAATGAGCTGCCTGTATTGGCCCAAGATTCACTCTGCTGCATTTATTACAATCATGGACGTATATTATTAGATCTTGCTTCATCCCATTCCATCAATATACTTCCTGGCATTTCTCATATTTTATGTCCTGGCTTTGATGTCTTCCCATATTTACTTACTACAATAAAAATATAATTCAGTTTACTTCGAAAGTAAAAGAAAAGAATGTTTACAATTTATAATTATGTGCTGTGAATACTGCAGAGAGAATGGGAAGTATATATGAGAGCACAAGAGAGACAGATCGTGAAATTGGAGAGAGAAGGGGGCAGATGTGAGGAAAAGTTAGTGAGTGAGAGAGTGTGACAATAAGAACAAGTGATAAAAAGAAAGAGATGATGAGAGAGAGGAACAGAAGAAGAGAAAGAAAGTAATAGAGGAAGAGATCATTATATATGTGAGCAAAAGAGAGACAGATGGAGAAAAGAGAGGGAGCATAAGATGGGGCAGGGCAGATGCTAGAGAGACAGAAACAGAGAGTTCAAAGAAGACAAAAATGAAGAGATAGGGGAAGAGAGGAAGAGAAATAGAGATAGAATAAGAGAAAGAAAAAGGAGGGATAGAAGAAAAGAGGAAGAGAGAAAAGAATAGAGGAAGAGAGAGAAAGAGGAAGACAGGGTAAGACAAAGACAGGGAGAGGAATACAGGAGGGCGGGAGAGAGTGAGAGTAAGAGAAAGAGGACAAAAGAGGAAGACAGAAAAAGAGATAATTGAAGAGAGGAAAAAGAAGAGTGGAAGAAAGAGATGAAAGAGGAATACAGAGGAGAGAGAAAGGAAGACATAAAGGAAGATAGAGGATGACTTGGATGAAGAGAGAGAAGACAGAGGGGATGAGAGAGAGGGAAGAGAGAGAGAGTGTAAAAGACAGATAGGAAGAGAAAGACAAAGAGGAAAACAGAGAGCAGAGACAAATATAGATAGTAAAAGAAAAAGATGGGGAAGAGAGTGTGTGTGTGTGTGTATTTGTGTGTGTGATTTAAATTTTTAACAGCTTTAACAGTTGTCCAGTCATATCGCTACGATGTCTGCAGTATGGCAGTTTAAGTGATATCTAGCACTGGGGCATCATGCCGCAGACATGTAGCATAATGTCCCACCCAGTCACATTATCCTGACACCAGGCCAACCAGTCCTAACACTAACCTCTTAATGCTGAACGCCTAGCAAGGCAGCTGTTAGTACCATTTTTATAAGTCTTTGGTATGACTCAGCCAGGGTTTGAACCCACGACCTCCAGCATCCGGGGCAAATGCTCTAACCACTAGGCCACTGGAGCAGTTGAGAGAGAGAGAGAAAGAGCTAGGAAGAGATGACTGGGTTTGAAGACAGTTGATGCCTTTAAATATATTCAAGCATACACTCTAATAAGGAAGAATCCATAATTGTTTAATTACAGATTAGGTCATTTAATTAACCAAGTATTATGCAGTTCTTATAATTAAATCTTGTCACTCCCTGAAATAATGAATAAATAAATGATCTTGATAGAGTATGGACATATCAATATATTAATTAACTTAGCAAGAAGTATTTAACTGTATTTTGCCTTCAGTCAGAAATCACAAGAGCACAACTGTACACCATAATTATTCAGAATTTACCACCAGAACATGCAGAAATTGTAAAATTGTTGGAAAACTTTTTTTTGTTGTGAGCACCTCTATAACAGAATGTGAACAAGGTTTCAGTGAACATTATCACAGGTATATGTGGCAAACTATTTAATTTGTCTCGATGGGGCTAGTGTGTCAGAATAATAGTAAAAAAATGGGCTTCTTGGTCAAGTGGATTTTAAATCAGGGCAAGTGGTTTTGTTTGTTTTTGTTTGAGAGACTTGACCTGAGCCTGTGTCTGAAAACTTTTTGAGCAGAGGAGCAAGTGGACAATGGCTAATATCAGGGCCTGGATTAAAACATTGATTTATGTGAAATACACATGAGTCAATTTGATATGATTTTTGTTTTATTTTTTTTTAAGTAGAGCAATTTCAACATTGTGTTGAATAATAGTAAAAACAATAGGACCAGTTCAGGAACATGGAATTTGAGTAAGGGCTAGTGGAATTAAGGGGCTTTTTATATTTTTAAAGTCACTTGCCCTTAAGCCTGTATCTAAAAAGTTTTCTTTCAGCACTATATTGAGCCCTGCACCTATTTTAATTGAAGATTTGGACTAAGGAGAGCAAAATCACAAGTGTATTACAACATTGCTATCTGGCATGATTGATAATGATACAGAATATTAGGGTTTGTTTTCGAAAGGATGTTTTTATCCAGTTGACTGGTATGACAGTCCTAGTACAGAGTAATTGCATTTCAAATGATCCTTTTTGTATAATATTTTAATAATAATGTATATGATTAATTTTGTATAATATTTTAATAATAATGTATATGATTAATTTTGTACAATATTTTAATAATAATGTATACAATTCATTTTGTATAATATTTTCTCATATTTTCTTTATTTCCTTTCCAGGAAGAAATCGTGAAAACTCAAGAAAGGAAACAAGTTGGGTGATAGCCAGATGTGATTCACAGACACTGTTCCAAAATTGGATGTGTGAGGACAGGGAGTTTTTGCAGTTTTTGTGAGAACTATACTTGTCTATGTAAAGAACTATTAGAGCTTTACGAATCTGTGTACAGCACTTATCCAGTAAACACCTTACATTTTCCACAAGTGAAGATGTACAGCTTACTGAAAGGGAAACAACTCCAAACTTACTCCATCCTGATGGAAATCAGACTGCAAGGCCAAGGCTGGACATAAATTTTACACATCATTTGCCCATTCTGACAATTTCTCACATAATCTGTTTTTGGTCAAAAGGAAAATGAATACATATCCTAAATATTCTGGAACACAATTGAATCAATAACAGTTAATTTATTTAAAGTAAGGTAAACAAAACTTTAATACAACAACCGACAAATCAAGAAAAATGTGTCTATATCAACATTTAAATTAAAAACAGAAAGCCTAAAAATATACTGTAAAAAAGAAACACTACCCTCAAAGATGATTATATGATTGTAGGACAATAGTAAACAAAATTTTTTAACAAAAGTTGATCAAAGGATTTAGTATCATTTTAGTATCAATCCCAGAAACAAATCAGTCAGTAATCCTCATCAGAATAAAGCCGTCTGTCCTCTTCCCATTTTAGAAGAAACCCTGTTTTGCATATGCCATTTCATATTGTTTTTTTGAAACTTCATTTTTTTCCCTTTTATACCTTTTCACCACTTCCCTCTCTTTTGATGACCATAGCCCTACAAAAATGACATTTGACATTTATTTAACTCATGTGCTCAGCACATATAAACAGTCATACATCAGTTTGGCTTGATGTCATTAAACGAAAGGTTACTTGTGGTTTGACAGAAAATAACTGAATTACTTCAACACTTGTATGGCTAAAACCGTAATTTTGAATAACAACTTGTAATCAAAATATCAGTTCGAGTTAGTTGTAAATATATATGATGCCTATTATATGTTACTTGTCTGATATGCAAGCATATATCGGATTGGAGTAGCTCAAGATAGCAGACTTACAGCAATGTGGATTTAATTTAGAGTATGCATTTGTTTCAAGTTTCAGCTATAGCCTTGTAATTACTATTAAATGTACAAAGGCAAAATCTTGTGAATAAAGTTCTATTTTATCACATAATTTGAATTACAGCTTTTACAAACCTTTCCTCTTTTTATTTTCATTCTTCCTGGTCATACAAGCCCTTTTGACTTTTATTTGACCTGAGCTTATCTTCACTTGCCTTGGGTGATTGGGCAGCCATTAATGTGAAGCCCTGAAGGCTAAAGTCACCCTTCAGTTTCAGCAGAACAGTGAGAGGCATGTACAGTAGTACCTGGCTATAATGCACTTCAAATGTGCTGCATTATAAGATGTTTAATATGCACTATAATGCATTCCAGGGATTCATACAATCGACTGCATTGTAATGTTGCCTAATACAGATGCTGTAATGCATTTATAGGGAGTCACACAAATGTACTGCATTGTAAGGTTGTCTAATATAAATACACACTGTAATACATTTTAAAGGAGTCATACAAATCGACTGCATTGTAATGTTGCCTAATACACATGCTGTATAATGCATTTATAGGGAGTCATACAGATGTACTGCATTGTAAGGTTGTCTAACACAAATACACACTGTAATGCATTTTAAAGGAGTCATACAAATCTACTGCATTATAAGGTTGCCTAATACTCATGTTACAACTCTCTGGTCTTTAACTGAGTAACAGAAAAGAGCGAAAACCATCAGATTTAGTATGTAATTTCCCTAAAATACGAAGTGAAAATTTAAAAAGTACTTAGAGTAGTATGAATTACATCCCAAATAGTCCTGAAGGTTCAATCACAGGTCCAAACATGTAGAGCATTTCCATATATAAATTCCAGTGGTGTTCCGAATTAATTCCAAGCTTGAATGTGCTGATGTACCAGTAGCCTGGAATAGTGTTGGTGTGCTAACAGTCTTGATGTATCACAATGATATATTCAAAAATGTCTCTATACAAATTAAAAGTAATCCAAAAATAGTGATTTAGCTGTAAAGTATTATTAAGCACTTTGTAATTCCAATGAATAATTTAAATAAATAAATTCTCTCAAATTACAACTGAACACAGCTAAAAGACTAAAAGACTGATTCCACTTCAGATATTAGGATAGGAATAAATAAATCTGATGTATACAACATATAACAACCTAACACACAGTAAGAGGACCAGGATTAGAGTCAAATGTTCATTTCTAGAACATTCTAAGTTGTCAACAAGATCAGGTCTTTTACTTAAATTTTAGTAAAGAACATAGCAAATATCAGGTAGACCAGGAATTCTTGAGGGGAAAACCAATGTCCTGGACTGAAATCCAAGTAAACATGTTTGCCTACAATTACTAATTATCTTAATATTTAATCTTCAGTCATATGCAAAATATAAGCCATGTAATATGTTGTTCACACACAATAAAAGACATTAGTCAAATAGGCTCAGACTCTTACCTTTAATTTTGGACAAAGGTCAATCACACAATATAGATTAAATGTACATAACACACATACATGCTTTAATGCATTTCAGAAGAGTGAGTCATACACATATACTGAATGGTAAGGTTTCCTGATGCTTACTATAAGGAATTTCAAGGAGTCATACAAATATACTACTTCATAAAGCTGTCCAATACTCACTATAATAAACTTCAAAGGAGTCATACAAATATCCTGAATGGTAAGGTTTCCTGATGCTCACTATAAGGAATTTCAAGGAGTCATACAAATATACTACTTCATAAAGCTGTCCAATACTCACTACAATAAACTTCAAAGGAGTCATACAAATATCCTGAATGGTAAGGTTTCCTGATGCTTACTATAAGGAATTTTAAGGAGTCATACAAATATACTACTTCATAAAGCTGTCCAATACTCACTATAATAAACTTCAAAGGAGTCATACAAATATCCTGAGTGGTAAGATCACCTAATGACATAGTTGCTAGAATGCATTTAATGGGAGTTATACAAATGTACTGAATTGGAAGGTAGCCTGATATGTAAGTGGTTTCAATATAAAAACTACTATCACCAAAAAAAATGGAATTCATGACTAAATATGTATTCAAGAAAATATGATGTACCAAGGCACTTTATATTGAGGGACTAGTGTATTATAGCATAATCTAGCTGGTTTGAGATATAATTTTTGTGCCATGAATTATCTTCAAATATTACAATTTCACATTCTATTTGAACACAGTTATTATCTTTGTGGGATGAGCAGCTGGCAGATCTAAATTAAAGTGGATGTGAAAAAAGGTCTTGTTGTATATTACAAGGATATTTCACTAACTGGTCCCTCAGTAAACTGGTACCTCTTTACACTGGCAAAGTATTTTAGTCACAATACGGTAGCTATGATACTAATTATACCTGCATATACTGGCCACCACAATATAACTGTCAAAATGCTTTGGTCCCAACAGAGTGTGCTTTAGGAAAATTTAACTGTACTATGCGTAGTCGGCAGTTTGCAGCATTGAAAATTGCTACTTGTCAGGTAATCAACAATTATCAGGCCATTTCATTAACTTCTAAGTTGATTGCTTTTAGTTGCAAAAGTTGCTTTTGGTTTCAATAGTCGCTTGCATTAATTTTTAAGTTAATGCTTTCAGTTTCATTAGTCACTTGCACAAACTTTTAAAATGATTGCATTTGGTTTCAATAGTCACTTACACAGACTTTCAATATGACTGCATTTGGTTTCAATAGTCACTTACACTAACTTTCAAAATGATTGCATTTGGTTTCAATAGTCACTTACACTAACTTTCAAAATGATTGCATTTGGTTTCAATAGTCACTTACACTAACTTTCAAAATGATTGCATTTGGTTTCAATAGTCACTTACACTAACTTTCAAAATGATTGCATTTGGTTTCAATAGTCACTTGCACAAACTTTTAAAATGATTGCATTTGGTTTCAATAGTCACTTGCACAAACTTTTAAAATGATTGCATTTGGTTTCAATAGTCACTTGCACAAACTTTTAAAATGATTGCATTTGGTTTCAATAGTCACTTGCACAAACTTTTAAAATGATTGCATTTGGTTTCAATAGTCACTTGCACAAACTTTTAAAATGATTGCATTTGGTTTCAATAGTCACTTGCACAAACTTTTAAAATGATTGCATTTGGTTTTAATATTTGCTTGCACTAACTTTTAAAATGATGACATTTGGTTTTAATATTTGCTTGCACTAACTTTTAAAATGATTGCATTTGGTTTTAGTAGTTGCTTTTTGTATCAATAGTTGCTTGCACTAATTTTTAAGACGATGCTTTTGGCTTCAGTAGTCACTTGCTCTAACATTTATAATGATTGCTTTTGGTTTCAATAGTTGCTTTGACTAACTTTTAAAATGGTTGCTTTTGTTTTCAAAAGTAGCTTGTCTTAAACCGATTCAGAACATTTAATTTGAACACTGTCCATTTATAAAACTGCTTATATCTGCTCTAGGCATCACTATTGCAATAGAATTAATTACTTTAGGTGTTTCTTTGAAAATGAATTATTTGGGTGTGAGGCTAAATATCAATATACATTAAGTTTGCCAAGTTCAGGAATTCTGTATCCTTCAGTTCTTTTGTATTTCAAAATGTTTTAACTTTGAACACACTGTATGCTACTTATATTTCATTCCATATCCGTTTAACATAGTTGATATGATGTTTTCTATGAGCAAGAGATTTTGGACTAAAGTTGCTTATCACGTAATGACACTATCACCAAATGTCACCATTTGTAAACCATGATTCTAGGGCATCACAAAAACCAACTCCAATGCTGCCCATCCCTGTCCTACATTCTGGTGAATCAGCACTCTAATTTTGGTCAAAATTCATGTTCAGTTATCTAAGTATGGACAGACCTTAACCTTGACAAAGAGCCAAAAAAAGTCACATATGAATACCAAATATTAAGTTTAAAATGCTTGGATATGCATAGTTTTGAATTCCATGAACTAAGGATAAATAATGTATTCCACATTATGGCCATTTTCAGGCCCTCATTATTTGTACATGACTTGACACTTTTCAGACTGACATCCTCAAAGGCCACACTGGGTTTAAACTGATAGATTTTACCTATTGATTACCATCTGCAGATCTTGATAGGTCACATGTATAATTTTCTCTAATTTTGAACAAAACCACCAAACTGTGTGCCCAAAAGATCACCACACTGTATGCCCACAAAAATATCACCAAGCTGTATGTCCACAAAAAAAATACAAGCTGTATGCCCACAAAAACATCAGCTAGCTGTAACTCTACAAAAATATCACCAAACATTTTGCTACAAAAATATCCTGATAAAGTTTATAGGTTCTTTAGTATGAGTGGAATAAATATTTGAATCTCAAGAAAATATTCCTAAACAGGGCACCAAGAGGATTTCAGTCAGTGTATGTGTCGATTTTCTTTCAGTTGGTGTATGTGTTGATTTTCTTTCAGTCAATATATGTGTTTTCTTTCAGTCGGTGAATGTGTTGATTGTCTTTCAGTCAGTGTATGTGTTGATTTTCTTTCAGTCAGTGTATGTGTTGATTGTCTTTCAGTCAGTGTATGTGTAGATTTTCTTTCAGTCAGTTTATGTGTTGATTTCTTTTAGTCAGTGTGTGTGTTGATTTTCTTTCAATACAAATTACCCGTTGCTAGTCTTTTCTTCATACATGTACTTTTATGACTAATTAGGCTATCACTCATCTGCCAGTGACCTTGTGGAAAAGGTTTTGTATATCCTTTCTCAAATTAAATGTTCTTGAATGTTTAGTCATTATCAATGTGTCTAGGAAGTATTTATTAAATAGCACTCAGAATAAGCATTCTCAGTGAGTACGGGAAATTTTAAGTAAACATAAAGCCATTTCTTGTATAATCTTTGCAGGTTGCTTCACTGAGAGAATTTTGTTGAAAAAATGCAAACATTTCTTTTATGCCATCTTTTTCTTATTAGGCAGAGCATTGCATTGCAATAATATGTTGCACTTCCTTACATAAAGCATGACTGGAAGATTCGTTTATTTTAAACACACTTTTGGAACTTGTGTGGCTGTATCATGCTGAGGAAATGAGAGCTTAGTGTCGGAGACAATCAAACCCTTTGATTAGGAGTCTGACAGTGTACAAACTGAACTATCAGAACTGTGCAACAATATTTCAAATGGGACAGAGGTAAGGGCAAGATCAAAGGACATGCCAGTGATAAGGTATCATTTCATATCTTAAAATTACAGTCACAAATTTTGCATCCTAACACTTTTTTGAATTGCCAGAAAAATCTGTCCGTTTCTAGTTTGTATGCCTTTTGATATTAATCCCATGGCAAAGAGGTGCTCGTTTGTAAACCAATATTGGAAAAGAATGTAAGAGGTAGACCATATTTTACTTCTGCGGTATTGAGACCATGAAATTTATAGATTCTATTTTGTCATTATGCTTTTCCTTAAGAAAAAATTGTCAATTTTCACATTAAACAAAAAAGTATTTCTTGCATAGTTTACGAGATGGGTGGTGGGTGGGTTTGCAGCTATGTTGACAACATTGCAGTGTATTGTGTTACCGAATTATGTCTACTCTGTTTATTTAATTAATAACATGATTAAAAATGTTGCCTTATGTTACTGAGAATATTCCACTTTCCATTATATGTAGTTGTAGAATTTATTTTCCTTTTGCAGTTGTCTTCTTATTGACAAAAATGTGGTATGTTGGGAGTGAGCCAACTTTACCTTAAAACAAGATTAAAGATTGTACGACTTCTTTTGTTCATTTCTTAAAACAAATTTCATGTCATGCATTGTAATTTTTCAGAGATAGATTTGCAATTTCATGTGTGTGTGTGTTTGTCTTAAGTTATGTCTGAAGTGAATTTCTTGGCTGTATATACTGTTTCCTCAACGGTCCAAAATGTTTTGGGTAATTATCCACCAAAAAAGGCACTTCAAACGTGTATTTTGTTTTATTGTGCATTGTTGTTGCTATCATTATTATAATACAAAATAGGGAATCTGTAAGGGTGGTGATCTCCCTGGGACAGGTCAGCATCAATTTGCAAAACAAGTGTAGCAAATCCAGTTAAACTACATTGTAAATTCATTTTTCAATAGGCCTCCTATATGACCAATTGAAATATAACTTTTGAGGTCTTTTGCAAAAGCAAAATTAAGATGTACTCAGCCAATCAGATCTCTTGGTGACCAATGAAATTAAAAAATAGCCAATTGAAATTTTTAATTTTGCATTGACACAATACTTCAAATTCGCAGATACTTTCTGTGATCTTGCACTTACTCCCTTAGCATAAGATACAGATATTGTTTAAAACAATTTTCAAAGTTTCATCACGAGTTACAAATGTGGTAGTTTTATTTACTTAATTTTTTTTTTTTTACATTTATCAAAAATAAATTGTTATAGATCTTTAGAATATTCAGTCAGTTTGAAGCTAAGAGATTGGTCTGTCTTCAGATTATTTGTATTCCCATAGAATAATGCACTCATACTTATGCCAATAAACTAAAATTGTCATATTTGACAAATTGAATATATATATATATGTTTGTGTGTGTGTGCGTATATATATATATGTGTGTGTGTGTATGTGTGTATATATGTATATGTATGTATATATATGTATGTGTGAGAGTATATATATATATATATATATATATATATATATATATATATATATATATATATATATATAACAATAGCAAAGACTATGACAACAACAGTAAAAAGAATAAAACCATCAACGCCACCACCAACCAACTAATACTACTGTTGCTACACGGGCTAATACTATCATTATTGTAATGTGTTGAGTTGCTGTAGCTTTCCACTAAAACTTTATTTCATTATTTCAAAACCATCTCTGTGCATAATCGTCCTCAAGCACCTCACATTATTAATTTTACCTAGTGCGCACATGAGCGATATAGAGAGAAAGATAAATTATTTATCTCTTCCATAAATAAATTTAAATTGATAACTACATTCAAGAGTTTGTGACATTATTTAACAAGATATTTGACTAGTTTTAAGGTACCATTGACATATACATGCGATGACGGTATTTCTTTAAAGACGTTAAAAGTTTTAGTCCTGTCAAAAGTGAAGTATGTGTGAAACCAGACATGGTTTGTGAACGAATACAGCAAAGGTTTACGGTCCAGACCTCTTCTGTACAAGGAAACACAAGCTAATTTCTGCCGCTCCTTTAGACTGTCAAAGGAAGCACAGCGTTTAAAAAAAAATCTATATTTGTCCGGATCAAGGGTTGGGAAAAAGTACTCTGGAGGCGCTAAATAAACCCCGTCTTCGTCTAAAACAGATCTATATTTGCGTTGTTCAACATATATTTCGTAATGCAAGTTAACAAAATGCGGCCCCGTACTGTCTAAAACAAAGGACATTATAGAAAAAAGAGGAAGCCTATCTATCAGGATCTTCATAAACGGGTGCCGTTTGCGACATGCCATAAGTGCATTGATTACAAGTTTGTCCAAGTTGTCATCTAGCATGGGATGCTCCAGTGGCTCCTGTGCAAGAAAACAAGAGTATTTTCTCATAATTGGGTCCAATGGGTTTAAGCTATGCATATCCAGATCGGCATAAACCCCGCCATACTCGTACAGAATCATATACCTCATGGCGTCCGCACGACGAATGTTTTCACCATAGTTATCGTATGTTGAAATTAAATATGGATACCGATCGCTTATAAATTGCCGCGCTGTCTTGTCCGTCCAGAAAGTATACATAAATTCGGGGTGATTTTTATAAAACGAAAACACCCAAGGTTGGAACTGTTTCGGAATATTTTCGTCGATCCAGGTCTGGTGAATTATCTTTTGAATTCTGCAGGGGCCTACTTCAGGGAACTCCTCGAGATCTACTATCTTCAGTGGTGGATACCGATGAAGATCTGATATCACATTTTGTGGAAGACGTATACTGGTCTCACTGAGTGCAAAAGCTACACTTGCTTTGACACTGGGGTTTGTGTGTATCCAAACGACCAACACCAGTGCTATGATTAGCAGTGAAATCACAATTCCACCAATTCGAAGTCGACCGCGTTGGCACCGAATTGTAGTCAGCCGTGGCATCCTCGCTATCACAACTGGAACTATGTCTCCTGAAATAGTCAAATACTTTTACATAAGTCCACTTAAAAATCATTCTGATATTGTTTTGTATGTATGTTTTGATGATTTTATATTAGCAATGACTAGAATTGAAAATAATGGCGGCTATAGCTTACATGTACGCAGAAGCATAATGTTGTTAACTATTTTTGAAAATGTGATGTTTATCAAACGTTAAGTGTGATCTTCTATTAATCACATACCTGATAAAAATAAATCTTTACCAGGATCGAGCATGTTCGTAGGCGATGTTGCCAGTGTTCCTCAAAGTTGCATTATTTAAGCTGAAACTTCGGTTACTTTCATCAAATATATCAGGCCTCTTTAGGATTAAAATCTCATATATATATATATATATATATATATATATATATATATATATATGTAGCTGAACAATAATATATATATATATATATATATATATATATATATATATATATATATATATATATATATATATATATATATATATATATATATATATATATATATATATGTAGCTGAACAATAAGGTAAATTACAAAGGATTCTAGACTTTTGACTCCAGGTCAACTGTTGATAATAAGCACTCTTATTAATGCGCCTGACGTACTACTAAGACTTTAATTCAAAAAGTTTTAATTCTCAGAATCATATATGTAAAAGTTATATTTATCACCAAACCGTTTCAAAAAAGCGTTCGATATACTATGACACCCTCATCGGTGTGTCACTCATCACCTCCCATAAACCGTTGGTTGAAAAATCACGAAACTGCCATTATATGGCCACTATGGTGGAAAAGGGTCATGTTTTCACAAATTTTAATTACAGCGATATTTTTAAAAATTTTCTAAGCAAATTTTATATCTGCAGGTATATCAGGGTATGTGGGACGGGTCTTGCATTAAGGCCCCTGCCTGAATGGAGGAGGTGGGTATCGGTGGGGATGTTGGTGGGGGTAGAGATGGGTTGGAATATGCATTGAAAAGAGCGTAATCGACTATTGCATAGTTCGCTTCTGCGATGCGTTCAGTAATCCAGTAGCCGCTGTTAGCATTATTTATTATGTAGAAATAAATTAAAACTAAAATGATCGGAAGGGATCATAAGAACAAACTGTTGGCCCCTTTTCAAATTTAAGGTTTCGCTTTCTTTTTCTTTCTTTTTTTGGTGGTGGTGGTTGTACCTTTACATTTTTATAATGTAACTTATCAAAGTACAGGTACTGCGGAGAAACAACTCATCCATTACCATAATTTTGCCTAAAGGCAGGTCCTGACTTTTCTACGTGGTAATATAAATACTCTTCTTTCATTACGGCATCATCCACTGGAACTCTTCTGCTAACATAAACAGACGTGTGCAAAATGTAACATGTCATTTAGCCACATCTATTATACCTAACCATAATAGCCATTCAGATTAGTAGTTTATCCATCAATAGTTACACTGGTCAATATAAACCCCATCACTAAGTGTCATGATTCCAGGTAATTGTTTTTACTCCCGACACCAAGAGAGAACTAATCGAGGCAATCTTTTCCACACAGACGAGTGAGGTGATGCTGTTCCGGCTGAGTAAGTTATTTTTAAAATTGAGCTTTATAAGAAAAATAATCTTTCTTTTAAGAATTTTACCTTTATCTTTGCTTGATATACTTTCTGGGGACACCTAACGCTTACTCTGTACTATAACCAGGATTGTGCATACATAAATACACCCTCGCCTCGTCAGATGTAACTCTATATAACATTATACAATTTTATAACTCCGTTTGGAGCAGAGGGTGATATTTTTAATTCAATTTGTCCTCACGTCATACCTATCTGCCCAGGTTGTCACTGCTATTTCAATAAACCTGGGTGCATACAAGGAGTATTATTCAACAAGTTATATATGGAATTAGCTCACAATTAATACTTCCAGTCCAGTAATGTAGTTCTAGTCTATTTTTTAGAACATTTTTTCCTCTCTCATTTTGGTGGTGATAGAAGTTTTATGTATGCATTTTTGGTAGGGATTTAAAGGTAACTGTTTATTCTTGATAATATGAGCTCAGGGTGTTGTTGTCTGTGTGTATTTCGGCGACAGTGCACAGTGAGTAATAAGGCCTTGGTGATGATCCGGAAGTGAAATCTGTGTTGTTTATATGCTGCTATGTTGACAGTCCAGCATCTCAAAAAAGAGCAGGTCAACATTTGACAAGAACTTCACCGTGAAGTCATCTTTGAAGGCATTTTAGATTAACATATGATTTGCATTGATTGTCACACAGTGGAAAGGTCAGTACTGAGAAACAAATGTAGAGAACATATAGTAAAATTAATTGTGTTCTATGTCCATATGGCGGTCAGTATAGCAGTGGGAGTAAATACCCGGGAAAACCCCTGTAAGAATCACTTTAAAACATCATGCTATGACACCGACATCGAGCACAATACCTGAAAACGTGCAATGCAACTCGTCTTCTCGTCACAATATTTATAGCTTACTGCATATGTAATGAACGAGTATTTGGAAGTAATACTGCACGACTTTGGGGGCATAGTATTAGTCCGGACAAGCGAGTCATATTTTTCCATACAAATAGAGTAACCTTTTTATTATATACTCATTTTGTTTTTCTACCTTAGGCTTTATAATAAAAAGAATACACTACAAGAAACAAAGTAACTGAATTTATGCTGTATTCCAGAATAAACATTCAATCGTAGATTCATCAATACGCAGTAACAATATTAATGCACACATAGAACCGTCGAGTGTCCGTTGAACTTCGTCGGTCGCGCGTTCGATATTAGTTTTTAAAAAATTCTTGTTTTGGTCTACTTAAAAATGAAATTTTGAGTCATATTGTGAGTGAATGCGCATTGAAACAACTTTGCCAGTTGATTTGGAATGGATGTATTTTGTGTTTCAGTTGATCCAGTTCAAATTTGCTTGTCTGCTTGTGATGGGCTGGATTTGTTGTTTTATAGCCGATTCAATTCTGTACGATGCACATGTGATTTGCGCAGTGGACTGGCACTAAATCAACCGAACCCCTGTTTCTGTTTTGTCACTGATTGTTTGGAGTCATAATGTGTGAAACATATTAATTGTTTTCAAATAATAAAAAAGACGCCATGGAATATCACATTCGTTTCGTTTTGAGTGCAGTACGAAGAATGTCATTTCTGTAAACGTAGTCGAAATTATAGTACAATTTTGCGGTGCGTATATAAAGTTTTGGAACCATTCACATGAGCAATTAATTCGGATTTGCAGAACAAACAAAATACTTTCTGGGGAAATTCAAGATGCAAAGTGTAAGCATATTTATTGACATTCTTATTACCAGCTATAAAAAAAAACATTTGCTTATGCCGTGTCACTTGCATGCTTTCAGCTGGAAGGACCCCAACTAAGTATATGATCTGTATGGCTTCTATCGCTAGCCTACATCCAAAACATTGTATCAACAAACCGAAACGGGGAAATTTGCAAAGCAGCTACCGTGTGACAGCAAGCGGAAATATGACTTCGTCTTCTTGGCTTATTTGATCTGAGGCTCTTAGTTTTCTTACAAAACCCACAATTCCATTTTCTTCTCGAATTTAGTGTTACGACTGACTTGCAAACAAATGGCAACTATCTGATAGATATGCGATAGCTCTTTGCTTTTCTATTCTATTGTTATAGACCCTTGGGAGCACTGGTCGTAGTCTGAACCATTCTGTTTTCGAAAAGTTACGAAGATTTCTTTTAAATAACTCGAAATGATCAGACTGGACTTTTCGATACTGCATATTTCACGTTTGCTCTGGACATTACGAATATCGCATTCATTTATTACTTGTTTGAAAGTTTCATTTGTGACTCGGTGAATTAAATTTATCATCTCTACTTTCAATTAGACGAAACAGCTTGTTTGGTTTAGTCACCAAAAAAATCCAATTAACCAAGAAGCTAATGCGTCTGCAACAATCAAAGTAGTTTTTAATACACAATACTATTTTAGACACACGTATCGTGCAATATTAAGCCGTGCAGTATCGAAAAATACTGCGCTATTTTGACATTGTCACGTTAACGGATACAAAAATAAGCATATAATAATTACGTAAACAAAACTTCATGTATCTTCAATAACGGTAATTTAAGAAACCGAAAGGCAAATGTGACTGAAACTTAAACTATTGAGCTGTGACCCTGAACATACATGATAGGCGACACACATTTTAGTTATTGTGTACTGTCATACAAAGTTTCATCCGATCATTTGAAATGGCTCTAAAATAATATGGTTGAAAGGAAGGTGTAACAAAATAAATTCAACATATGACAGTTGCAACGCATAATCTCGAATAATCTCGAAAGTTAAAGAGTGGAAAGGGAAGTGACGGAAAACATAAAATACTTAGCTGTGACCTTGAAGACAGATCCCTCGTGTGATATGCTACATAAGATAATGCGATTGTGTGCATGCAAATTAAACTATTACCTGAATTTCAAATGCCTTAAAAGTTACAGAGCAAAAGGTAAATTGTTATGAAAACGAAACATACTGAGCACTGACAATGAAGAGAGGACACACCTTCTAGTGACGATGTGCAAATATGCCAAGTCTTATCCCTTAATTTCGTGTGGCTTTAAAGTTATAGAGGGGCAGGGAAAGTGTGGCGGACGGACATACGAATATCATATATGTATCCCGCTTTTCTTCGAAAAGGCTGAGGACAAAAACCATATATGTCCGAATATTTTTTTCTCTTGTTCCAATGTAAAAAAAAATTGTATCTAATGACATAATTTCTTTAATTCATTATAAGCATCGATATTGATAGAGTGACTTAGAATACTAATATATATTAAGATGCCTTATCTATAATGGTGGGTGAATGCAAATCGAGAAGGTGTCCTCTTTAATCCATGTTTGGACAATGATACACAAGCTCTTTGTCGTAAAAACGAAAGTTTCTTAAATGCTTCGCAGATCCTTAGTAATAATTCTATCTCTTCATGCTGAATGGTCGGAAAGAAATATTCAGCTGGCGCCAGAACCAGGTCCATATCTTGAACACTAGTGAAATTGTACTGTCCGATGTCCATAAAGTCCGTGAACACAAGAGTCATGTAATTGGGTCCACTGGCATCGGCCGATTTGGCCATTTCAGAAAAAACGGGAAGATTGTCCACAAGAACTTTCATGAAAGGATGTCCTTTACGACAGGCGATGAAATCGTTGGACAGAAGAAAGTCAAAGTTATAAAGGAGTGAAGGGATCTCTGGCAGAACTCTTGCCAGAATGCAGGAATAGGTACTGAAGAGGGGGTCAAGTGGCCGCAGGCTTTTCAATCCTAAGTCAACATACGCTCCTCCAAATTCGTACAACACAATGTACCGCAAAGCATAAGAACCCTTCTCTTCCTGGGCATATAAATCAAACATGGAGGTGAGTCCTGGATATCGGGTCCTAAGCAATAACTGTGTGCTAGCCGCGGTCCATAGAACGTATTTCCATCCCTTGTGATTCATCATCAATGAGTTGATGTATGGCTCTGCAGCAGCGGGAATATACTGGTCAATCCAATATTGGTGGAGAATAGTTTCTATTTTTGGAGTTCCATTAGTTACAAGTTTTAGGGACTCGGAGACAGAAAATGGCTTGTATGTACTCAGATCATATTCTCTTGGTATTCTTAGCTCCAGTAAAGGATGGTCTTGGTACACTTCAAACCAAATCCATGTCAGAATCAGTGCGCCACACGCAAATACACACACTCTTATTCTACTCTGTCTGCTCATTGTTATCTGGTTCAATCTAGAAGAGTGTCCACAAGCGTCTGAAAGACAGGAGGTTGACATTAACTGGAAGCCATGCTGAAATAAGCCACTGTAGACGAAGTATATGACGCAATTCGTTATCTACTATGCTAAATCAAAATGAACGACAATAATTTCTAACAGTTGAATAATTGTACAAACTCATACACGTCTATAAATCTGTCCTTAAGTTACTCTGGACGCAGACAACAGTTCAGTCGATGTGAGCCTATATAAAATATCCCTCGAACCCCAACCCCCTCCCACATAAGCAATTTCGTAGAAGGAAATGTATTTTAAAATTATCTAACAAGGTGAATCAAGACAAGTACATTTTAAGTTACAAATATAAGGTGGGAGCAAACTTAAAGCAGGTAGTTGGCTCTCTGAACGAGATTTGTTAATGTGAGAGAAGGTAATGACAACAAGAAAGGACTCTCTCTCTCGTCATCATTATTTGTTGGGGAACTGAATAGTATCAAGCACATTTACCGAAGGTAACTTGTGACAACGTAATCCCCTGGACCTAGCATACTATGAGGGCCTTTACACCCCAACACTAATGTAAGAGAAGACCGGGACTGAAGTAACACAAGCCTAATACATTGTGTTAACCTATTCCGAGTTTCTCAACAAAAGTATTAAAAAATATCTAAAATGGGGATGGAAGGGTCAGCGGGAACTTAGACTACGTAAAACGTACGTAAATTTCGCTCATTCACTTGCAACCGATATTAACTAATTTGGTCTTCATCGCACCAAGTCAAAAATAGAATATGACAGGCTAAAGAGAGGTATTCCGAAATAGAATTATAACAACTGACACAGCCATTACTTATTTCTTCCTCAACCTGACAAAATGTATGGGAATATGGTATTTAGTTTCATAGATAAATAACAAAAAAGGTTGACAAGGAAGCTTGTACATTTTGGACGAACATGCACAAAGAAAGATAACGTAATCTACTTGTGCTATATAATATTATAAAGCTATCCTATCCAAGTGCACAAAGTCGATCCTGAATGATTTATAAATGTCCCGTCACACGCGCGTGCATAGCTAAAAATATTTACATAGAACGTTTCAATATATTGTCAATTACGAACTAAAGTTGCTTGAATAAAATTCAACTAGCCAATAATGTGTTAAAGTGTTGTTAAAACCACCAACAATCGTATTTCCTCAACGAAACATTATTCGGCAAACTCTGAGCACATGGATGGATAAATGAATGGATGGATGCATGCATGAATGTGCAAGGATAGATGCAGTGGCGCCAGTAGGCTTGGTGTCACCCAGTGCGGTAATTCATGGTGTCCCCATCATGGACCTCCTTCCATAACAGACCATACAAAATCCTTAGTAATGTCATTTTGGTGTCAACCCCTCCGATAGTCTCACCTGGTGCGGTCCGCACCCCTAGTGACGCCACTTGATAGATGAATGGATAAGATGAGATGAGATGAGATTAGACAAGATATGATAGATAGCTTATGTTATACTTATAACTCCTGCCCTGAACACTTTGCAGAGGTAATGATGATTAAGTTGTTGATTACAAAACATCCAACACATCCACATGGGAACAGTACTCTATTATTCGTTTTACTTTTCATCACGTTTTCTTTTTTCTTCCCCCCCCTCCCCCCCCCCCCCGACAAGCATATATTAGAAAAAAGCGCCAGGACCATAACGATTTAAAATATGAATGAATTCAGATGAAGCTTTGTAAACTTAAACAAGGCATGCGCAGAAAATCCAACGTTTACGTTTTTACTTATACATAAAATATTAAGGTCCTTTCTACGTACAAAAGTCAGATATACCGATTCAAATGATCTTTTCGATATAATATTCCGTTTTAAAAGAGCATACAAGAAGATGATGCTCAAGTTATGATTCTGCTCGCTTCGGGTGGTCAGTTACATTTTTTCACTGACCTTCGAATGAAATTTATCTTCTTGTTTTTCCCAGGTACATCTAAGGTTACACACTGACAACTTATCAATCACTTGCCTTCAATTTGAAATGATGTATTTTGCTCTTCTATCCTATAATTTAAAACAAACGAAAACAAAACAAAATCCCCCTTTACCTTCGCTATTTAAGAATAAAAAGGCACAAAATCACTCGCATGCAAAGTGTTCCGAATGTATACATTTTAACTCGAGTATACCCTAGTTAATTTTACGTATCTTAACGATCAACCTGGAGACGCTTTAATAAAACGTAGTGTACTTAAATAACTCATGTTCATTTACATACACGTAAGTGCTTACAACCACTTGCAAGTAGAGTACACTTGTGTGTGTGTGTGTGTGTGATTTGGATTTTTAACGTAACTTTAACAATTTTTCAGCCATATCGCAACGATGTCTGCAGCGTGTCAGTTTATAGTGATGTCTATCACTGGGACATCATGGCACATACATGCAGCATGATGTCCCACCCAGTCACATTATCCTGACACCAGGCCGACCAGTCCTAACACTAACCTCTTAATGCTGAGCGCTAAGCGAGGCAGCTGTTAGTACCATTTTTATAAGTGTTTGGTATGACTCGGTTGAGGATCGAACCCACAACCTCCTGCATCCAAGGCGGACGCTCAAACCACTAGGCCACCGGAGCGGTCGACCACCTCCAGCTTTTGATTAGGGTTAGCTTCTCCAGACCCTATGTGAAACAAAGCACAAGGTTTTATGTTTGTGGCGGGTATTTCAAATTCGGGAACCCCTGTGAGGTGCAAGTGTTTTGATGAAAATTTATGTCGACAGAAGCTAGCCCCTGTCGTCATATCCTGTTTACACAGAAAACACTATCGTAGCAAGCACACTGACAGAAAATCCAATCAGTGGGGTGAGCGAAGAAACACATTGTAAAATTAGAGGAAAAGCTAAAAATAAATATATTACATCTCCAAAAAGTAAGCTTATAAAAAACAAATTCAGTAAAAGATCCCCGAATAAAATAAACTAGATGTAAGTCAACTATGTTATTTTTATCGTCTAACTATCATCAGATTTTCATTCATATTAAACGAACGTGACTTCCCATCCACATTTAAAAAAATAAAGAAGGTAAAAAGAGTCCTGAAATATTACCAATAAGATTACCAACCATCCAAATATTACCAGCATAAAATAGTTTTATAACAGATATATTTAGTATATAATTAGACTGAATTAAAGGGTATAGAATGTGTGAACGCTGGGAATATAGCGAAGTATTATACAGCTGGCGTATATTGTTACTATAGAGATTATATAATTGAATTCTTATGGATTGACAATTCATAACAAAATGTCACAATTCAAATTAAATTTGTTATAAATACTCACATTCTGACGTCAAACGTAAAAAAGAAGAGGTGCAATTTTCTTATCAAGTCTTACATCGGTCATTATATGTACTTCTCATCACATCTTACATCGGTCAATATATGTACTTCTCATCACATCTTACATCGGTCAATATATGTATTTCTCGGCAGTTAACATTCATACATTATCATCACACATTAATTGTATCTCAAGACTTTTGTTCCTTTACTTGTCGTCCCTTGGACTACGATTACATTTTTGCAGGGGGTGGGTGTGTGTGTGTGTGAGGTGTGACCATCTATCACGCCCCTCGTATCATTGTAACAATGAGAGTTGGAATATATCTCCAGTATCAAATTTTGTAACATCTGATATTATTCAAGAATGTAGCAAAACTATCATAGATCAGTATGCTATTGAGATAATGACCATTGCCAATTTTACCACTTCACTAGCACCGCTCCGGTGGCCACGTACACATCACTATAAACTGTCACACTGCATACATCGTAGCGATATGACGTTGAAAATCTAAATACCACACACACACACACACCACTTCAATTGTTCTGTCGAGGTACCGATCTAATATATTTTGTCTACTGATAGTATAAGTAACACGGGTCATATAGGCATTCAACACCGACTATTTCAGTAATGGGTGCCATGTTTTAGAATTAGAATTTACATACATTTAAGTGGCAAGTATTCGCTTCATTTGGATTCGTATACATCCATATTCCTTTGAAAGATCAATTATTCAAACGACCCGATAGGTGCATTACGGCAAAAATCAGTGTTAAAGTACGTAGACATTTTGGACAAAATGAACCTACAAGTGTTATCCAGTACCATCCGGATTGAATGTCGCGCGCTGTGATGTCATAAAAGAATCTACGCATATTGATAAACGAATTCGTACCATCCTCGATTATGACGATTCTACTCGACGCGCTCTTATTTCAACCCAAGTTTAGTACATGGCCACCATTGTAAAAAAAAAATCCATAACGATAGATAATTTTCGTCTGGAAGTTTCCTGGTTAGTTAAGGTGCAGAGCATTCAATAATCAGGATTTAATAAACTTTGGTTAAAGAAAATTAGTGTTAGATTTTAAAAGAACAATTTATATTTAATTTAAAATGAGTAAATGCGCATACATGACCCACGTAACTTGTACTATAGTATATTCTCAAATCGTATCAGATATTATTTGGACGTAAATCGTTATGAGTAGACAATATATGGGTAACTTCTGGATTCATACAATCTGTACGAGAAGGACGGGAAGTTGCTAGTACTAATGGTAGTGCACGATATGATAGTCAAGGCCAGACAACAGTTTCTGCATCCAGTAATATTCCCTACAGAGAAATATCCAACAAACGGAATGTTATTTCTTCTGCCAAATCCAATACTGCATCTATGGTGAATGTTTATGATGGAATAAGTACACTTTTCGGTGGAAACGTTTTGAACAACCACATACAAATTTATGTATATGGTACTTTCCACTAACCCAGCAGACCTAAACAATTGAATTATGTAACAGCAAATATGAACTTCCAGCTGATATCCAGTTTTGAAAAAAATATCCTGTTCGTGACAAATGTTATATTGATTAGAAGGACAATTACTCTTGTAATTGTTATTTGTATTTTGGTTGTTTTTCATATATAAAAAAGCATACCCCTAAATGTTATTTGTTAGAAAACTGTTCAATACTGCTACAGCTGTTGTCTGGGACTATTTTTTCACGCGCAAGAATTGAAAGGTGCTACGTCAGAATGAAATGCCGAAAATTATGATATTCATTCTCTTTCTTTCCACTCTAAATAAAAAACTACGTGATAAAGAGAACATAAAATGGGTAATGATTTAATTTTAAATTTATTAAACTCGCCAAGGCTCGCAAAAGTTATACATTATTCCACAAGTGTCATACATTCAGTATTAAATCATTGCCAATCTGAATAAAGCTTAGAAACTTTCCAGACAGGCCTGTATCACAAGGAACTGACTGATGCTTGCAACAGAACTGTAGTTAAGTCGTGTCGTTATTCTTGCTTTGGGGATGATGTTGCCTTCCACGCATGCGTCAGCAATTTAAAAAAGGTTCGTAAATGACAGATGCACTGATGTTCTGTTCTGACGGGGACTAATACTTAAAAATTTAGTGTTCCGAGGGATTTAATGTCATCAGTCAAAAGAAGAGGGATTTTACTTACCATGGTCAGTCAAAATAAATTTATTAATTTTAGCGAGCGTTTGATAGTCACACATAATTGGCCCGGTTGGTCTCCACTACCAGTAATGTCAGAAGGAAAAAAAAAGCGGAGATCTGCTTGTTGGTCTAGCTGCTGCTGTGTTATCTTGGCATATATTTTCTTATACTCCACTTTTCTGAGCATCCGGCATTTTTTTTAAAAAAAATTTCTTTTCGGTTACTTGTTTTAAGATGAGATTTCTATTCGGTACAAAAATTGTTTGAAATATATTCTGTTTATATTTTTTAAAAAGTAGTGTATACTGAAGTATGCAAAGGTGTGTGCATTAAATCATTTGTCGAGGAAAAAGTAAAGAGAAACGGAGTTTAAAAACCAGTGGACATTAGAGAACGACATTTTAACTACACATCCATTTCTGGCAGTTATTGTGAATTGTTTCAATCCTTAATAGTGTAGATTTAAATTTAAGAACTTAGTGTTCAGTACTGTAGGACTCAGCAAGATAGGAGATGATTGGGACTTTTTATTTAATCCAGCCTAGTCAGTTTGTGTACAATATTAGCCAAATATGTTCTGCTAGGTGTTCAAACATTTCACCAAACACAGACAGATGAAATGATTCAGACTGTATGTTTGAAGCAAGATAAGCAAAACTGTTTCATATAACTAGTATTTCGATTGTTGTTTACCAAGATAGTATGGAGCGAAGAATTTATGACAACATGGTATTAAAAGTTGAAAATATGCAATAGAAACGATTTACTGCAACGGGTGATTTGTTACTCTGTTAAGAACTTTGGTGGAGTTCAAAATGTACCCATTTAAAAGGCGTTGTTACATCCCGCAACAACTGCAATGATTCTTAACGTACCCTTTTAAAAGCGTTGTTACATCGGCAACAACTGCAAAGATTCTAAATGTGACCATTTTAAGGGCCTTGATACATCCACTACAACTGACAGAACTGTGTACGAGAAATATATCTTGATAAGAAAAGTCCCGAGATATTTATATGAACCTCGTTCTAATAGTCTCGGTTGAATGCGCCCAACATTCTGGAGGATCTGTGATTTTTAAATCAAATTAATGCAAAACTTAAACATTGTACACCATGATGTAACAAGTATTCTGCTTACGCAGGCAAGACAAGCAAGACTGGAACTTGTAGCATATTAATTTGTTAAAGTTTACAGTTATAATAATATTACGTTAAATTTTGCAACTGAATGCAGACAATGGTGCAGAATATACTTAGTAATATTATGTTAAATTTTCTGTTGAATGCAGACACTGGTGTAGAATATAATTAGTAATATTCTATTAAATTTCCTACTGAATGCAGACACTGGTGTAGAATACGTGTAACTTTCAACAAATTTAACGCAAAACTTGAATACTGTGTAGGATGACGCAACACGGTTTCTGCATCGGATATTCTCTGCTTAAGACCGCAACACTCGAGTCGCGAGAAACACCGGTAAAGGTCTAAGATGTACACTGATGCGTGCGGAAAATGTATTTGTGCCAAAATGTACGATTTAACGAATATGTGACATCAACCCCCAAAACCGCCCATCCGTCTCAGTACGGTTTTGGGGGATAGGAGATGAATTAACAGACTAAGCTGTAAGGGACGAGACCGGATCCCCATCATAATAAGGTGTAAACTTTAGACATATGGTGATATGCCAAAATTCCAGTTGAATGCAGCCATTGCAAAAATTTAGCTTGTTCACTCTAATGTTATAAACTCCTAGCATATAACAGCATAAACTTTAGATACCAAAGAATATATCCCAAAAGTTCACTTAAATGCAGCCACTGATGTAGAAGATACGTGACTTTCACAAACTTTAACACAAACTTCAGCAGATCGATGCTGTCACCCCTTCACTGTGACCACTACATCTAACCATGCTTATGCAGGTGAGACAAAAACAGCTACTTTGTAAATGGAGTAACCACGTTCTTTTGCTTCAAAATTACATTTTTTCTCAATGAATTCTGTATATATTATGTAAAATTGGCTTAATTTATTTCGTAAACTTTACGAGCTCTTAAAGTTAAACTCAGAATGTAACTAAACATGTATAAATGTATTTCCCCGCTTTAATATGTATTTTATAGCTTCCTCTTACCGCACCTTTATAACCATCTTACTGCACCTTTATAACCATCTTACCGCACCTTTATAACCATCTTACCGCACCTTTATAACCATCTTACTGCACCTTTATAACCATCTCACTGCACCGTTAAAACCAATCTGATTAAAATCACATCTCCAATGACAGTGGTGTAGATCTGATTTTAATTAGATTGCTTTATGACCATCTGACCGCACCTTTATAACCATCTTACAGCACCTTTATAATCATCTTAACGCACCTTTATAACCATCTTACTGCACCTTCATAACCATTTTACTGCACCTTTATAACCATCTTACAGCACCTTTATAACCATCTTACCGCACCTTTATAACCATCTTACCGCACCTTTATAACCATCTTACAGCACCTTTATAACCATCTTACAGCACCTTTATAACCATCTTACCGCACCTTTATAACCATCTTACAGCACCTTTATAACCATCTTGCTGCACCTTTATAACCATCTTACAGCACCTTTATAACCATCTTACCGCACCTTTATAACCATCTTAACGCGAAAGTAATTTGTAAATTTTAAACATTTCTAAAGAATTCAAAAATATTTTCATATTTAAAATCCAATATCAATAATTGTATTCGCTTCTGTGTTCTTCTTAAACACAACTAGATTTGATCACACTTTTATTCCGTCGAATCTTATAACAAATATCTCTTGATGCCGATAGTGTTGCCTTCATGTTAAACTGGAGAATATTTCTTTAACTGCTAAGAAAATTGTTGAATTCGAAACAATGCAGTTTTGTAACATTATTTACGTTTTGATAACTTTCAACCTGTTCCAATTTTTTTTTAATTAATGAACTTGTCTATGGTCCAGAAATTTACAAATGAAGATAGTGTTCGGTGATAACGATCTGTTACTTGATTTTAATATTTAACTATAGTGCAGCTCGGAAATTTTGAAAGTCAATACATATTCAGTGGCCCGATATTCTCTTACAATATTTGAGAAACTTTAGACCACTGTGATTGGTCTAAAGTGCTGCTGACCTTGTATGATATCCCGAGCCACTTACAACTAAATCTATTAAAGTTGCTGACTTCGTTCAGTTTCAGGCACAAGACGAAACGTATCTGCAGTATTCGACTCCTGGTTTCTTTCTTGTTGTGCAGCTAGTTTGTTTTTAGAAAAAGCACAAACCTACTATGAATGCATGTACAATCAACACAGCCTAAACCTATTATGAATGCATGTACAATCAACACAGCCTAAACCTATTATGAATGCATGTACACTCAACACAGCATAAACCTACTATGAATGCATGTACAATCAACACAGCCTAAACCTATTATGAATGCATGTACAATCAACACAGCCTAAACCTATTATGAATGCATGTACACTCAACACAGCATAAACCTACTATGAATGCATGTACAATCAACACAGCATAAACCTATTATGAATGCATGTACACTCAACACAGCATAAACCTACTATGAATGCATGTACACTCAACACAGCCTAAACCTACTATGAATGCATGTACACTCAACACAGCATAAACCTACTATGAATGCGTGTACACTCAACACAGCCTAAACCTACTATGAATGCATGTACACTCGACACAGCCTAAACCTACTATGAATGCATGTACACTCAACACAGCCTAAACTTACTGTGAATGCATGTACAATCAGTTAAAGACAACGTATAACTACAGTGCTAACCAATGTTAATGAACCAATGTTAATGAAAAGGTCTTTAATTATATTAGAGAGCTCAACAATTTAATTAATTACCGCTCTTATTCATTTGTAGAGATTTTCTATCGAATTAGAGAAGTTTACAAATCAACTTTATACAGCAACAATTATTAACCGATGACAATACGGAAATAGAGAGGTCTCTAATTGATATAAAGAGTTCTCTAATTCAAGCGTAGAGCTCTCTGATTTACTTGGAGTGATGTCTAAACAATTATAATGCTCTATAATGAACTGAATATACGTAAATACTGCCCATAGAGAGGAGTATATAAACTGGACCGCTGTTATTTTTATGGGGGTGCTCGTGGGGTACGTTCCTTTTTTGGTAATCTTGGTAATCTATTTACACCACGTATCTGAGCCACATGCCTTCACATCAGCAGAGCAGAAACGTACACTTTAATTAATTATTAATCATGATTACAAACAGGTAACAACATTGAATCAACTGCCACTAGAACAAGCAATTTAACATTGTTCAATTCTAAAACTTCACAATATTATAGCCGTCCAAAAAATCCTAATGTCTTGAACTGACCTCTAGTTGTAAAGTTGAGGTTACTCACCTGTAACAGCTAACACCACATTTGTTAGAATACATGTACAAGGAAACTATAGTGAGAAGATACCTGGGTATGTGCTCTAACGTACACTTATGGGGGTTGTTTGAAAATAACGGTTTTGAAGTGTTTGAAACGAAAAGCAAACTTGCTTTTACTTGAGGCAGCAGATGCAATATTTCAATATGTAATTACAATAATCTACTGTAGTTACAATAATCTACTCTTAGTCTGTTTGGTCGGAGACATAGAAAGCCCTGGCGGGGCGTCGCAGAGGAAAGGGAGCAAAACCAAGTTCTACAAATAAACAAAACCATGTAAATAATTCCCCTGGCTTGTCTTTTCAAAATATATTGGTGTACTAACCAAATGGGTACACAAATTTTAAGGCGTTGGACTCGTAATCGGAAGGGTTTTGTATCATTCTGCAAGGCCAGTTCGGCAACTATTAGGGCTTGCGTTGTACTATCTAACCCTTATGTGTTACAGTGCCGTCAAACTCCAAGCAAAATTAACGCAAACCGAGGGTTTGTAAAGTGACAACAACTGTTTATACTCACATAAATAAATCAGCCATTATGCTCATCCCCATCGTTTGTAGACACCGACTTCATGGTCAAGTCATGTAATAAAGCCATCATGCCGTGGCTAAGCTCTGAGAGACTTTGTTCATTCAAGTACACAATCAATGAACTACGGGTGAAAACGTATGGTGCACGAAGTGGGTCAAAATTACCGGTAGGATTTGTTCGCCAGTACCAAGTTTCAGGCTTTGATAGGTGTAGAAAATAAATGCTTTATTGACTTTCACACTCACATTTTTTCTTTTTAATTGTCTTGAAATGGAGAACGTTGTGCATATTGTTTTAATCCAGCGAACAGATTTTAAAATTGATATCCCTTCCCGTAAAAAAAGAGAAATAGTGCAATTAAGGTGAATTGCGACCGGGGTGACGATGATGGTCCCGCCAACTATTTTCCTGCAATTTAATTTTTATCAGTATTTTGGCGTCCCAAGACCTCCTGCACCCCACCCCCTCGCGCCTCCGTTAGTACGCTACTGAGGAGAACTTATGGGTTGATGTGTATCTGGTGTAAATAAATGTATATTATTTAAAGGTCTTAATGAGTTACCATCGGTAGATTTGGTTTGGTATTTTACGACACAGCAGCACAGATAGAATACGTAACGACGACGTAAATGGAATAAATGGTTTATACTAAAACAAAAGACGGTAACCGACTAGGATTCATCCAATGGTAGGATTCAGTCATCCTCTCGGTCGCGAACGCGGCACACTAACCACTGAGCCATGAAGTCCAAAACTATGCATTGTTTTGGAAAATAATAATCGTAGCAACGAAATAATCATACACATACTTATATTTTGTACTTTAGCACGTAATAACTTCATACATTTTGCTACTGTTCATTTCACACAGCAACGCCAGTTTTATCCTATCCATAAATTTTCAGGACAGCATCATTAAATGTAACTAAAAGTACATGATTAGCTTTAAATACTTCTTGTAGATGGAACTATGAAAGATTTTTATCGAACGAAAATATGGTTTCGCTTAATTAATATAACTTGTAAACATGGTCGTCGCTAGTCCGATAAATCAAAGCCCCCAATCTGTGTTGATTCTGATGGACGAAATGTGGATCTGATGTCACCTGTTCATTAAAGTGTGCAATGTTTCTGCATGCAAATCTTTCCGAAACAAACCTGCGTACACTTTAGACACATACCGGCAATTGGTAACAGCCATATCTAGCACGAAATTTAAAATTTGTTTAACCCTTTTCTTACACCGTAAAAACTATTGATCTGGTATGTTGTTTATGGTGGCCATGGGTTACCTTAATGTAGAAAACGGGTTAGAAGCCGCCGTCACAGAATAAACATGCAAACCCTTTCTGGCAACATGATCACACATGTCTTCTATTCCATTGTTTCGTACAACTCACAACTGAAAATGTATGTGACTTATATGACTTATATTATTAAATGAATGTCTGGTGTCTGATGATTGCCGCAAATTGGGATCGTTTGTTAACACGGTTGCGTATAAAATTGTAGAAGTATTACGCGTGGAAACGATCAAGTGTTAATTTGATCAAAGGGATGTTATTAGCTGACGCATTATCCTTTTATCATAAGAGTTCTTTTTTATATTTGTTTGTTTTTGTTTTTGTTGTTTGTTTTGTCGTTTTTTATTGTTAGTTTTTTTGTGCTTGACATGTAGGTAACAACATGTATTGTAAAGGTATCAGTATTATTAAACACGTGCAATTATTGCTATTCTTTATTTAATTTTTTGAACATCTATGTATTTTCTGTTGGCTTGAACATCTCGTTTTATGCAACAGCGTATCGTGTTCACATGGGGGTTGTTTTTTTTTTTCCCGTTCCACTTGTTATTGAGCTGTGAAATATTTCACAGCTCAGTACAATAATGTAATGTTCCATTTATAAATCACCAATAAAACACATTGGTCCTCGATACAGTTATGACCTACTTCGTTGCAAGAATGATCAATCGATTGAAGTTCTTTGTTACTAAGTATTAATGTGTGCTGCTATCAATTACAAGCAGGTTCAGGTCTAGACCAACAAGTAAATCTCCGCTTTTTTTTCTGATATTACTGGTGGTGGTACCAGAAAAGAAATAAAGACCGAGTTCGTCTAGTTCAGATCATGTTTGCACAGAGTATTAGATCCGCATTTGTAAATATGCATTAGGAAAATTCAACATGTTACTTATCATAATTGTATTACTGTAGCAAAGGATGCCATCTCCTTCCAATTATTCTCGGCGCTTCTTGAACGTGATGGTTTTCTTTCGCTACAGTAAATAGGAAACAAGACAAGAAAACAAGAAAGATAATGTGGATAGTTTTGGTAGACGCGGGTGAATAGGCAAATTTTGTTAAACGACGAATGGCAGATCGGGTTAATCATTTAGTCAAAAGTACGGGTGGGCCAACTTGCATCGGATTAACTGTAATATGGCCAGCTGAGTATATATATGGCGTGTGCCATGTTTATTTCGGACAGAGTGTAAATGATATTGGTAGTCATCCGAGTAACATAGTATAACTTGTCTAAATTATCAGAATATTTGGACATGTGATAGACTCAAAGAGGAGACGGAAGTTGATTCGTGCCCCCACCAGATATAAACATCTTAACGTAGGCAATGAATCTTATATTCTGCATAAATATGGTGATTGCTATGTATGTATGTATGTATGTATGTATAAAGAAAGGTTCCTCACTATATAGCCCCTCGGTATGACACTTTCCATTTTAGAACGAGGGTATGATCATGAATCCCATTATCACTGATATTTAACTTTACAATAGTTTTATTCTTGGCTGTTAAGATCTAGTTATAATGTTTCTTCACTGCATCAAATGCCACTTTTTTTCGTGTGTGTGTGTGTGAGAGAGAGAGAGAGAGAAATAAGTCCTTTAGCATATGTCATCATACGTAACATGTGCAAAATGTAGGACTCATTTTACTGTCCAGTTCATGAATGACTGTTTTTTTTTTTTCATCAAGTATAAAATTTGGTTACGAGGATTTACTTTCGTATTGATTATCGAATTCGTTTTGTAAGTGTTTAGTTTCACTATTAGTCTTACCTGTTCATAGTTTAAAGCGAAGTGAGCTGTACATCTTGATCTAATACTGCAGCCAAAACTTGTATCGTGTATCATATGACGTCGTTAAAAGGGTATGTCATAAATCAATCATATAACTTTGATATTACACATGTGCAATATCACATCATCACTTACACGTGGTATAAAGGCAATTTTAATGTGTCCGAATGTCATTCAGATTAAAACACTTGACTAGCTTTTTCATGAATTAATCTTACATCAAAATTTTATATTGAGCCATTACAACGAAGTTTCTTAATTTAGTCATATAACTTTGATATAACACATGTGGAATATTGCGTCAGGACCTCACAATGATATAAAGGTCATTCAGATCGTAATTCTTGACCAGTTTTTCATTATTTTGTCTGTGCTAACTATAGAACTCACGATACTCAGCATCATTTTGTCATGTGCTAACTACAGAACTCACGATACTCAGCATCATTTTGTCATGTGCTAACTATAGAACTCACGATACTCAGCATCATTTTGTTATGTGCTAACTATAGAACTCACGATACTCAGCATCATTTTGTCATGTGCTAACTACAGAACTCACGGTACTCAGTATCATTTTGTCATGTGCTAACTATAGAACACACGGTACTCAGCATCATTTTGTCATGTGCTAAATATACAACACACGGTGCTCAGTATAGTAAACCTATTAAACACAATGATGTTAAAATTCATTAACTTTAAATTCTAGATATTCATGATCACACCTATATTTATCTTTGTGTGCGGAGAAAACCATATGGACGCTGCATTTGCTTGATTTACATATCTTTGAAATATGTGTTTTCAATTCCACACCAAAGAATCAAGTGTTAATTTTAGTAATTAGGTTATTTTTCTACAGTTAAATCTGGAAAAGGACTAAAATTCCATAAATAAACACGGTCTCTATCTTTTCTAGTTACAACTAGGGTAAAACGTCTCGGTACTAAACGCTTACTATTATATACAATCGATTTGATCCCACCCATTACTAGACTAGTTATAACTCTTCCATATAATTAGTGCCATGATTTCTATAATATGTGCTTACCCTCCCGGTTGTTTGTATCCCTCTACCGATTTTAGACACGAAATACATTAAGGATATAACGCAATGCAAAAAATTAGTCATTTTATTCTTTAATTTATAATTTCTACCCTGATTGTCGCCAGAGGTTCCAAACCTGTTAAATTACCGGAGTGTCAAACAACCAAATAGACTTTTCACTGACTTTTCTGGTTTCTAGAACAGTCCCTTTCGGTAAAAAGAAATATATTGTCTGCATCCAATATTTGCAATGTCTAGTTTTCAATATTTCTATAATAACAATTTTAGGAAATAAAAAGGAGGAGCTCTTGTATACATGTGTCCAAAGAGATTTAACTCCTAAATTTAAGGCATTGTGCATATTGTATCAAATATGCTGAACGATATTACATTTTTTGCTTGCAAAATTAGACTCTCCCATGCCAATATGACGACCGTATTACTAAAGAAATTTCCACTGGTTTCAAACGTCAACAAACTTAAGGTGTTCAGGACCCCCTGACGACAATCTGGTTAAAAATGACAAATTGTTTAATTAATGTCTACGTTTGTGCATTTTATATATATCCTTGACAATTTTTTTTTTAAATTGGATGGGGGGAGGGTCACACCAACAAGAGGGTGTGCAAATAATATAGACTCTTACATTGGTTTCATCTGACAATAGATGTATGCGACTCGATAACGAAAATTGTAATTCTTTTCACACCAAGGTTCACAAGTCTTATACATCCAAAATAATGTAACAATTCTATCAAAAATGGGTATTTATACAAGTTATAATATTTATCTTCAGGAATTCACGGTCAAGACAGAAATATACGATGTTGAAAATGATGGTTCATCTAAAAGGAATCTCCACAGTTGTCGTCCTGTTTTTCCTCATAGTAATTATCAACAGAGACATCGTCAGCAACACCATAATTCCACCGGGTACTGTTCCTCAGCAGTTCTATAGACATAGTACACCTTGTTATGTTAAACTGAATTGCCATGTTCGAAGAAATAGCTCTTTATTTCTGACTGAAGTATGTAAAGAAAACAAGAAAACAAACTTCTCCACCTTCAACACTGCTTTTTGGATTCCTCAGCTGCCTTCATGTACCTGCTGCTCCAACATCTCAGTGTTCCAAATATGTCGTTCGAGTCCTACACCTTTTTCAACAACAAAAAAAAACACGTCACCACTTGCACAGAACATGTATTAATTTCATCGTGTTTAGAACTTGCCAGCGTAATCATCCTCGTACACCAAAGAGTCATGCCTGCCAAACTACGTACATGTTTTTTAAATTCTGACATACACCTTTTCGTCCTGTCACAAACGTCTGGAAAACTCTAAGTAATTAGTGGGACATTTATGAAGTGCCCGAAAACGTACAGAGATCATCCGTTAAAACTGTTCCTGGTGTTGTTTTTTTTTTCTTTTCTATTCTTAAATGATAACTGTTCTGATGACCCATCATATCCGTTTTCTTTCTATACATGTATGTTGCATTTCATACACAATTTCACTTCTCTGAACAGAATACAGTCTGTAAACATTCTGGACATATTGTCAGATGTTATTATTTACAATGATACAGGTCTATAAACAAATCAGATTACTTTGAAAATTATACGTAATTATAAGTAAGAGAAAAGGGTAAGTTTTGCAAGGAGCAAAAATAGTGAACTACTGTATTTTGTAGTTTATTTTTTTGCGACGTGAGGGGATGGAGCATGTTTACACTGTAAGGAATGTTTTTTAGTTATGTCCAATCCCCAACCCTCATTGTGTTCCCTGTTTATGAAGATTTAACCGCACTTTTGCAAAATGAGTACATCAACTTTCATTGTTGTGCATTATTTTATAGACATTTTATACCTCTGTATATCAGTTAATGTTATAACAGTTTAATAATGACATGTTAATGCTATAACAGTTTAATAATGACATGTTAATGTTATAACAGTTTAATAATGACATGTTAATGTTATAACAGTTTAATGACATATTAATGTTATAACAGTTTAATAATGACATGTTAATGTTATAACGGTTTAATAATGACATGTTAATGTTATAACAGTTTAATGACATATTAATGTTATAACAGTTTAATGACATGTTAATGTTATAACAGATTAATAATGACATGTTAATGTTATAACAATTTAATGACATATTAATGTTATAACAGTTTAATAATGACATGTTAATGTTATAACAGTTTAATAATGACATGTTAACGTTATAACAGTTTAATGATGACATGTTAATGTTATAACAGTTTAATAATGACATGTCAGTGTTATAACAGTTTAATAATGACATGTTAATGTTATAACAGTTTAATAATGACATGTTAATGTTATAACAGTTTAATGACATATTAATGTTATAACAGTTTAATGACATGTTAATGTTATAACAGATTAATAATGACATGTTAATGTTATAACAATTTAATGATGACATGTTAATGTTATAACAGTTTAATAATGACATATTAATGTTATAACAGTTTAATAATGACATGTTAATGTTATAACAGTTTAATAATGACATGCTAATGCAAACGCCCAATGCACCTACTAAATGTATATCTCTGACTTGATTATCTCAATTGACAATTTGTTACGTTCTCATTTTGAAAATTCGTCTCAGAAAGTATATGAATGTAATTAGATTTTCGTGTTAGTTTGCTTTATAAATGTTACGGTACACATATAGACAAGTTAATACAAATGTGTCTGTCTGTCTGCCTTTCTCTTGTTGTAAAATTCCCTGGGATGAAGATCTCACTGAGGGCTCATAGAATAAGTATCATTCGCACTAGTAACGATGGCCATTATTTATTGGTCAGTTACGGGTGTGCTAATGTTTGAATTTGCCTCAAATATTGGTACAGTATTTGTCTTTTACAATTTGCAAAATCATACAAGGTTCACGTTTCTTTTGTCCAAATTTCCTTTTCTTCAGTTTTTCGAATATAAATATTAAAAGTCTCTGTAATACAAATACATGCATCAAACTCATTATTTTACTGTATCTGTCTGTCTGTCTGTCTATCTATCTATCTATCTATCTATCTATCAAATTCGATGTCTTTATATATTCAGTTTTGGTTCTGTACAGTTTAGTTTGAAATGTAGATGTTTACGTATGTACGTGTGTGTGTGTGTGTGTGTGTGTGAGAGAGAGAGAGAGAGAGAGAGAGAGAGAGAGAGAGAGAGAGAGAGTACGTGGAAAGATACACGTGCGCAGGCACATTGCATCTTTGGAAAACATACATTTTAAACACAATAAAAAAAGATATAAGATTAGGAATTATTTGTTAATTTTGCACCAATAGCATTGAATTTGTACAGGGTTCGATTTAGCTGCTGGCCCACCGGCCGTGTGTTTTGATGAGAGCCAATTTAATACGGTTTTGTTGAAGTCATATTGAATAAATTCTAGCGAGAACCAGATTATTTTCTGCAAGACCAGTTGATTTCCATGTGAGCAGGCTGTGCTGGCTAGTGGAAGAACTGATAAGTCGACCCGTTTTGAATATCACTACTCGAATAAAACGGTGTAATCTATGTTGTGCTAATGTTCATGCATCCCTCATCCTTTCCTTATTATAAGTTGGTCCGTTAACATGTTGAATTTTCCTAATCCATATTTACAAATGCGGAACTAATACTCTATGTAAACATGACCTGAACTAGACAAACTCGTTTTTTTTTTTACTACAGTCCAAACATATTTTATCATTACAATCCAAACATTCACCTTACCATCACTTTATGGACCCACAGACTGAGGCCAAACTATCAGGGTTCCTTGAATCCATAAAAGCCTGGGGGAGGTGGCACCATCCCCTTCCCCAGGAACAACTAGCAGGCTGCGGTGCAGTCAGAAAAAATGGCACATGCACAATTGTGCGAACGCTACTATAATTAAACTCAACAACAACAACAACCTTACCATCCAACACTCATTTTTAATTACTATCTAAGCACACTACATACACAATCCATCACACAATGTATTATTACCGTCCAACACTTATAAAGGTCTATTTGAATGTAACATGGGAATGGCCATCTACCATCCAACACCCCATACATGCAATCCAAAACGCCTTGTGTAGTCTCCTCTCACCAACTATCAGACTAGACGGCAAAGGGTTGAAACAAAATTCATGTAATCCAACAGACATACTATCCACCACAACATCTATATCACATAATATCCCTTATGTACACGATCCAAAACGCATTGAGTAGTCTCTACACAAAATTATCAGATTAAATGGAAATGGTTGAAGTCAAGGAGATGAAATCCAATAAACATACTATCGATCACACTATCTATACTATCGTATACCTCCCCACACTCCAAAATGCCTTGTGTAGTCTCCACACACATACTATCATACCAAAGGGGAAAGGTTGAACAAAACTGCATGTAATCTCACAGACATAGCGTCCATCCCCCCACCCAACAATCCACACACACTACTAAACATTTCTTTATTCCACACTGATTAAATAGTGAGCGCGTATATTTTTATCCAAAGTATAAATAAATCGAGACAAAGTAGCACTTACCTTTCATTTTGGTATTTTTTCTTTGTTTTTGAAAATAACAATTAAAAATTCACAATACGCTATTAAAGTCAACTGTCTTCTTCATCTTCACTGTTTGTCTCTCCTTTTTACTTTCTTCACTGGCACGGGTTCCTCTGCTGTTACTTCTCCTGGTCGGAATTTTTTGGGTTTCTTGACGGGAATGAGCTCTTCATTTTCTGAAGGCCCCTTTCTCTTCTTGCTTTTTGTTGTTGTTTTTCTGTTTTGTCTTGGGGCACTCTGAAGACCAGTGTTCTTTCTCCTGACAACGATAACAAGTATCGTGACCTTTGTTTCTTTTTATTCCTCTCTTCCTTTTGCTTTGACGTTGTGGTATTTCTGAGGCTATTGTCTTTTCTCCTGATAGATATAGCAAGTACCATGACTTTTATATCGAGAGGAGTAGTAGTCCTTCGTCTTCTCTGAATTATAATTTTGTATGATTGTATGACTCTGCAAATCTCTGACCAGAAGGGTATATATATATATATATATATATATATATATATATATATATATATATATATATATATATATATATATATATATATATATGGACCTACCTGCTGTGAGTAGAACTTTGTCAAATGAAATTTTGCAATCAAAATGAGACGATCGCTATATTCCAGTGAGGAACTAGAGTAAAGTAAGAGGCAACGACGTGCCGTATCGCCTCATACACGAGAGGACGTGTTAGCCCCAATCCATGGGAGCGATTTTGAAGGCAGCATGAATGAGTCTGAATCAATACCCTCCTCGTCTGCCCCAAGACCAAGAGTCTACCGCAAAAGAAAGTTGTTCGGTTACCTACTCCCGACATTTTAGCTAGAACAGGATTTGTCGACTTGGGAACTGATGCCGGACTGTGATAAGAAGTAAAGTGTTTTGACTATCTGTATGGACCTATGTGTCTATCACGATTCAACTATCCTCGAACATAAAGAGGTTGTCCGCACTGTTCTTACCTTTGTATGGTCTTTTCACCAATCGCACTACGGTTAAGTTTGTGACTGTAGATAAGATAGTACTGTTCTCTAGGAAGAAAAAAGGAAGACTTCCAAAGTCAAGTATAAACAGTGGAACACTTCCAATACCAACACTTCATGTTAGCACAAACGTCGACCTAGAAAGATGAATACTTCAATACCACAAGTATTGAGCGAGGGACTCAAGTCTAATGAGGAAATCTAGTGAGATGCCATGCCTTGCGATAACACCAATGCCGTTCCCTGCGACATCATCGATGCAGCACATATTATTTTCTACTACTAACACCATAGAAAGTGATTCCGGGCGTAACACCCCACGGATACGAGATTGATGCCACTCATTACCGTGTACCTTGCCTTTTTACAGTTTGAAGAGATGCAATACGACCACTCTGCTTTATTGGTCAACTTGATGCCGTGCGTGTACCACCCTCTGATCTCATTCATGTCTGTGGAAACTACTCCAGATAACACCGGTCAAAGAAGAATACACGTTGCCTGTGGCACTACCTGGCTACTGTGACTTTGAAAGTCGAGTCCAGTCATTCAAAGGTATATGACCTAAATATATGGATGGACCCACGCCCAAACAATTAGCCAGAGCTGGATTGGTCTACTTGGGAGAAGGTGATAAAGTCAAGTGTTTTAGTTTGTGGTGTGTCACATAACGAATGGGAGCGTAAAGACTCAGCTTAACTAGAACATGCCTGATGGTCTCGGCGTTGTTGCTACCTTCCTTTGGTATTCTAATTTAATATTCATGTACACTCTACAAGAGAACATTCGTTATTTGCCTTCGAAGCTAAGAAACATTTACAGAGAGTTTGTCAAGACAAAAGTGCAACGCAAGGAACAACTGCAACCTTTATGTCACAGACGTTGAACCGCTGGTACCTAAATACTATAGAATGGCTGATTATTTAAAAAATATTCAAATGGTCGGACGTTGATCAACAACTCCCCCCCCCCCTTAAAGAGTTTCGCTGCTAAAACTTCTACCAACAAAATGATAATGAAACAGAGAGTTCCATGGAACGAAACGCAAGCAAATGTGAAAACTTTAGAGGAATAAAAGAAAACGTTTACAAGTATTGCCTCAAGACAAAACTCATTTGCGACGTGTGATGTGCGGTGAAATAAGGATTGAAATAAATTCCTTGGATATCCTTCGCCACCGGATTCCGTTTGGCAAGCGTGCGAATATTTCATTAAAAAGAAAGACGTGAATGACCAGTTTAATAGAGCACATTCAGAATATTCCGTTGGAGTGCGGGAGTGGATTTACAAAGAGTTGTCAAAATTCAAGTGAGATGCAAGCTCAAAACCATTTCTCCATTTTAAAATTATGCTCTTTTCCAGAGCAACAGAAAACTGATTATTTGGGGGATTCTATTTATGTCACAGAAAGAAACGTGAATATAAAAGTTTACCATGCCACGACATTTATCAGTATTGTTGTAATAGATCCAGCGGAAGGAAGTCAATAACCGTATTTAGGCATTGAAGGATTACCAAAATATTTCACAAGAAGTGTTTCCATTGAATTTGTGACGCTATGTCGTGGGTGTGTCTCGGTAACTACTTTGCTGGGGTTTCGTTTACAAGCAGATTCATTGAACACTATTTATGAACTGTAGCAGAATCATTGTGAACTATTTATGAATAGTATTTACAATGACGCCATTGTCACATCATCAACTTTATCTGTCCACGAACACAAATTGTGTTAATAGTATTGAGAATAGTGTCGAAGATATTCGTCGAATATTATCGGCTGTTCACGCTTACCAAAAGGTGTGTGCAGCTTGTGACGTACAGGAACACTGGAAAGATGTACGTGACTGGAAATGTTTTGGCTTCGATGATTGGATGCAAGTAGCTAACTATGCAAAAATTTTGTCTATGGAATTTAATTGAAACCCGAAGTGAACATGACATTCAAACCAATGTTATTAACAGTGGTTGAAGAACCCGTCACAGAGGATAACCAAGTTATGGACATTAACATCATCCACGTCAAAATGAAAGAAAGGCCATTCTTGGAGGAAACATTAGAGCCATCGTGTGGTGTTACAAAAAGTGGCAATTGGCGTATACCCCACTTCAAGAAAGTCAAGAAGAATCCAGTGTGGTTGTCGATGGCATTCCTCGCGAAGACGATGGGATTGTGTTTGACTCGAGTCAATGTATATGGAGCATCTTCGATTGCATGTTAGAAGGAGACGAAGAAGTAATCAAACTTTAGTTTCTTTGCAAAGGGCATCATCGTAATGCCAGTATCATTTACATTGCACTAAATGTATTTCAACAAAGTAAAGCACATCGCATCTTCAGTCTCAGTGTTCAGTATGTGGTCTTGTTTAAAAGTCACAATGATAAGTCTCAAATGCAAGTAATAACCAGGCACTTAGGAACTCTTTGGTGTTAGAAGCCAGTCTCAACGAAGTCTTAAGAAGGTTTACTTTGACAGCACATCACTTACTTCCAGGCCTCCTCCACCTCTCTCATGAAACCAAACGCTTTTTTTGAAAAACATAAAGTTACCTTGTCATAACTGGCAGATACGAGAATAGATGCTCAAATCAAACGGTCCCAAAACATTTTGAAACCTTGGGATAAAGGATCTATAAGCGGTGTCAACTTTCGTTCCCACTTAAGTGACCACCCAGAAAAAATTATCCTAAAAGAAGAAGAGGCAAGCCATATAAAGTGTACACCCGCAGATAAAGAAAAGCCACAAGAAGAAAACATTTCCTACGAGAAAGAGACTACTCGGACGCAACCGTACTGCACAAAACATCTCAACCGACTCTGAACAATTTCAAGGCGCTCATGAAAAGCCAACCATCCTAAGTGACAAAGACGAACGTAGCCACACAGATGCAAGAAGAAGACCCACGAGAAGTGTTGCCATTCGATTTCATTTGTAGACACCTTCCCCTACTCCTCAACGAGAAGAAATAAAGGCATATGGAGCAAAACGTTGATGTCGATCCCTTCCTTGGCAGAAGCAAAAAATAAAATATATAAAAAAGGAAGGGAACACAGATGTGAAAAAGGACATCAAGATTAAATTGACCCATTTAGGATCACCACTTCGGCTCCTACTCATTTGGTTCGTCGGACACATCTATCAGTCTCCGAACCCCACGAAACGAAAATCAGCATCGGTGAAACGTGGGTGACTATTGAAGAGAGCCTTTACGAAGAGTCTTTTAGCTAGCATTTACTACAATCCTGCCTTTCCTCCGGGTCACATAGGAGTTCAAAAAGTGTATCGTGCTCAGAAGACTAAACTTAAAAGTGTACGTTTACCCGAGGTGTGACGATGGTTACAAGAATAAGCGAAGTACACGTTACTGTTATGATTCTATGGTCTTAAAATAAGTAACAAAAAAAGTGAAAAGCAACAAACATTGTGAAATTCTACAAATAATTTATTTCTCTAGAATACAAAGTGAAAATGTAAAATTACCTTATTTCTAACTCGATCCAAAAATAATCCTAGAATTTCTTACACAAATCCTGATGAATAGAGTTCTGAATAAACTTTAGTGGTATTCCAAATAATTTCCATTTTAGTGAACCAATTACCAGAATATTAATGATGTGCCAACAGTCTTCTGTTGAATCAAAATAAAAATACTCTAATTCCTCTTGTCTGAATTCACTATAATTCCCAATTAATGTCTGTTTCCAAGAATGTTATGGATGAGTACTTTAATAATTGGAATGTAATAATTTCAGCCGAAATCAAACACTAAATACAACAATGATTCTGTCTCAAGATCTTATAGCACAAATGAATAATTGATAGATAAACAAGATGATATTGTGACGAGTCTATGCTCTTAAAAAAGTAACAAAAGAGTGAAGACAACAAGCTTTGTAAAATTTAACAAATAATTTATTTCCCAAGACTACAAAGTATAAAAAAATAAGAAGAAAAGAGCCTACGGTATTGCGAATAAATCCAAATTGTAATCCATCAATTAAAACACGAGAAAAGTCCTAAGTGAATCACAGTTCAATTCCCGATGAAAATCCAAAATGGAAGACGATGACGTCTGTAATAGTCAACGTTGTACTGATGTGTTAACAGTCTCTTGTTGAACCACATAAAGTATTGTTCCAGTTTTGAATTCTGTATAATTTCCAGGGAATGTCTTTGTCCAAGAATTATCAGAGCACTTTTGTATTTCCAGGGAAAAGATTCATTTGAATTTAAATAATTTGAAGAAAATAAAAACAGCCCAAACTGGACACAACATAAAACAGATTGACGTCTCGAGTGTTAAAAGCACGACTGATAAAATTCTTATTATAACATCAATTATAAAATTAACAAAAACGCAAGCCAGATTTTCAGATGGGGTCAAGAGTTCATCCTTCTGGATAAAACATAAGTTTGTTACATGATAATTATCACGTAGTCCAGATATGACCTTGACTCAACTTAATGATTCTTACTCTGAGACATAAAAGATATATAAAAATGTTGTTTACTAAAACTGTCACTGACTTTGAAACAAGACCAGCAACTAGATAGATACAATGTTTCTATTATTAGTTGTTTACATCGAGAGAAAAAAATCAGTCTGAACTGAACTCTATTCTGGACAATATCAAATCCAGTAAATAATATTACATTACAATAGCATGTAATGGAATAAAAAAAAATTAAAACTGACAAACAAACAATTACATTAAATATACATAACAATATATAAAAGCTAAGACACAAAAGAAGAGTCAGGATGTAGGACAAAAGTTCATTTCCAGAACAATTCAAGCTATAATTAGACATGGTCTGTTACTAAAATTTTAATATGGAATGTGGTAAACATCAGGTGACCCCGGCATTTCATAGGGAATTCCAATATTCTCGACCCAGCTTGTAAACCAAAATCAATGTTTCTGGTCAGGTAGAGAATGAACTTGATTTTGGACAAGATCAGCCATAAAATTTTACAAACCATATCATATGATGAATTAAAAACTAACAAACAATGCAAATTAAATATATATAACGACACACAAACCCATTCGACGAAAATTTTCCAAAAGTCAAACCGAAGTGGATGTCATCGATGACAAGCGGATTTAGCAGCTGTCACATTTGGTAGCGTACAATCACGGTTAGAAATATTTATTTTATGTCATCGACCCCTTATCAAATTCGCTTGGGTTGTGCCTTTGATTTCCAAAACGATCATCGAGCTGGTTCGAGCCTTAAAATTGGTATTGAAAGAAAGCGGTCATCATCCTTTACGACTGCAAATAGATAAAAGTAACGAATTTCTGAAGTTTTCAAAAAGGATTGAAAAAGCGAGACATTCTTTGTGCCAACACCGAGAATCTCAAAACAAACGCCAATGTTGTGGAACGTTTCCAACGCACTTTAAAAGAACACATGTGGAAATATTTTACACATCAACGTGCTCTCTAGCAAATCGACGTGTTACCGCATCTGGTCAAAGTTTACAATCCAATCGTACCATCGTTGCATCGGATGCCCACCCGAAGAAATGACTCCTAACAAAGACGTCACTGTGTTTGATCGCTTGTTTTGAACGTCTCCTGCTGCTCCCAAGAAACGTGAACTGTTAATGACGGGAGACAGAGTTCTCATTGGAAAAACTAAATGCACCTTCGACATAGAGTATTTACCAAATTGGACATGAACAGTGAAGTATTAAAAGGAGCTTTTTACTTGTCTGAGTTACAACGAGTTACCAAAAATAAGACGAAGTGTAAGATATCGAAATTATTTCGTTCGATGAACACGTAAAGCAGGCAAACATAAGTCGAAGACGTGAAACGTGAAAGTGCATTGGAAAGAATATCCACCGAGTTTTGATTCTAATGTTTCCGCTTCGCATGTCATCGACTATAAAAAGAAGTAACCATCATGCCGTTAAACACAGTAGCGAACACCCCTTCTCAGAGTTATTCTCTTCAAGATCTACAAATTCAACCCCTGTGGGTGTAGCGTGGAGAATGTGTGCCTAAAAGGCAAATTGTCTTTTCTACCAAATTTTTATGGTGTATTGTCATCGGAGCCAATATCATCAATCTGAGTTTGCAACAAGGAGAGAAACAATAATTAACCATTTCAGTCAGTCGTTGCATCGGTTACCTTCTTCCAAATCTCTCCTTGAAATATTCAACGGAAAGTAACAACGGTAGCCTTGCGAGCAACGAGAGTCACAACCACAACCTTAGCAATAACAGCCTTCTTCTGGAACATTTGGAAACTCCTTTGACATTGAGTGACTCCTCGGAAAGAAGAACCGTCTAATTATGAATAACCAATTTTATTTAACTTTACCAAGTGACAGTTCTATTGATGTGTTTCCCAACAACGTTTTATGTTGTTTCATAGCCAAATTACCTCAAATCCATACAATTGGATCAGGAAGTTTGATGGTAAGTGGCTCGGTAGAAATCATTCACCCAAAACAAGTTCTGAAAATCAACGAAGATCAAAACACTTTCGTCCTCGAAATCCTGAACGAACAAGTGCAATAAATATTGGACAAATTTTGATCCTCTCGTTTACGAAATTGAAAAGACCATCCTGTCACAAAACTAAACGATTGAGTACATATAGCATTACCTTATTACTCGACATTGGGTCGAAATGAATACCTCTACGTTCAACGAATAGTTTGGAAAAGCCCTGGAGAAAACGAACAAATCTCTTAAGATGGATTACCACCCCACTGTTGATCATATGATGCTCCGTTTTAAGAATAACAAAACATTAACCATTACTTTTTCTCCTGCTTTGTTTCCTATTTTGGGTGGATTCACTACTAAAACTTTCGAAACATCAACAGCAACGAGGAATTCTTTAAGTATTTAAAATACGATGTGGAACTTAACAAAGGACTGAATTTGACGTTTGTGTATTCCGGTTACTGAGTCATTCCTTTCTAAGTGGATTCTGACGTTTCTGCTTACGAGGAAGGTGGAAATACGTAGCAAGTTATGGTTATCTTTTGTCTTTAGCTACGAAACTCAGTGTGCATCAATGGCCAAAGCACACAGATCAGTAGAAATCAAGTTTGACTCCACAACGCTGTCAACCTTGTAAATATTTTCATGTTCAAATTGTTCATTTATTTGTATGTGTTTGAGAAGTTTTCTCTGATAATCAAAGAAGTTGAAAATTTAAATGGTGTTGTGTTGTGGTTTTATTGAAAAATATGAATATATGCTCTTTCACCTATCTCTTTCGATCTGGGTGATGTTTTACTTCACTTGTGCGTTATCAAATCGGAGGGATGTTTTCTATCATGTACGTGCTTCAGGCACAAAAAGGGGATCGTTTGTCAGTCTGACCATCCATTGTTGCTGTCTTGAACTTTTTTATACTGCGACTTAAACACTCACATGCTCGCACACCACTGAATGAATGGCCAAAGGGATTTTGGATGGTGTGCATGGATTGGTGAATGGTATAGATGGTATGATGGATAGTATGTTTGTTGGATTACATGTAGTTTGTTTCAACCCTACCCTGTTTAGTCCGATAGATGGTGTGTGGAAACTATAAAAGACATTTTAGATTTTGTGTATGAGGTATTGGATGGTATAAATGGTCTAATGGATAGTATGCTTATTGGATTTCATTTCTTATTCATCCTACCCTTTCTCTTTTATAGTAAAAGTATATTTTTTTGACATTATAGAAGGGGGTTTGGATAGTATTTGTGTTGGATGTTAGAGGTGATTTAATGAATAGCATGTTTGTGTGATTTCATCTCCTTTTAAACTCTAAGCTACAACCAGGCGTTTTGGATAGAGTTTATGGGGTGTTGGTAGAAGTGACCTGATGGATAGTATGCTTGTTGGATTTTATCTCCCTGGCTTCAACCCTTCCTATTTAGTCTCATAGTTGGTGTGTGGCGACTACACAGAGTGTTTTGGACTGTGTGCGTGGATTATTAGGTGGTTTAAGTGACATGTTAGATAGTAAGTATAATTTCATCTTCATCTTGAAGCTGGATCACTAGAGAAGGCATTTAGGATTGTGTGTATCAGTTGTTGCATGGCAGATAACTATTCTGATGTTAAATTCCCATAGACCCTTAACATTTTGGATAGTAGTCTAAACTTGGTGCTGGAATGGATATGTGGTGTGCTTGGATAGTCATCAAAAGTGGGTGTGTTTTGGATTTTGTGTCTGTGTGTCAGTGTATAGGGTGTTGGATGGTATAGATGGTGTGATGGATAGTACTTTTGTAATATTTCATTTCCTTTTAAACTCAACGCAAACACAAGGCATTTTGTATAGTGTATAGTATATTAGATGATAGAGGTGATGTGATGGATACTATGTTTGTGAGATTTCATATCCTTTTACAACTCTACCCCTTTATTGTGATAGTTGTTGTGGGGACACTATACAAGGCATTTTTAATTGTGAGATGGACGGTAGATTGCTATTCCTATGTTAAATTAGTGTAGACTCTTATAAGTGTTTGGATAGTAATTAAAAAACGTGTTGGATTTTATATGTGGTGTACTAGATTGTAATCAACAAGTGGTTGCTGGATTGTAAATGTGACATGCTTGGAAAGCAGTCAAAAAAGGGTGTTTGATTGTGTTTGTGATGTGTTGGATTGTAGACATTTTAATTTTAACATTACAATTCCTGTTTGAAGCTATAAAACCATTTGAAACCATAAACCCTTTTGCCCCATAAACTCTTCTCCATGAACCTTCTGTCCTATAATTGTGTATGCCACATAGTCTCCCACATGTTAAGCCTATGGAGAAATTTAACATAGGATTTCCCATAGGTACGTCTATTCAGGTCAACTGCAACACTGTTACCATGTCACTATAATTGTCATACTGACATGGGATGTTTAACTAAAGACTTCTAGTAAAGTCAACTTGGTTCTAAATGAAAATAGTGCCAATCTGGTACCCAATATGTCCATTACATCAGCTAACATGAAAGTTTGTTATTGTTGAAGAATATGCTGAAAGTAAGAACTAATCTTTTCTTGAATTCCTACAAATTCTTTTTGCCCAGCTGAGTTTCAGTCCTTCAAGGAACTCTTGTTATTAGATCAGAGAGCCTTAGAAAGACTTAGACCATCTGGCAACCTGGGGCCCCTGTTGAAGTGAAAGAACTTGTGCTTTCAGATGGATAGGTGACAGACAGATAAGACAAACCCATAAAAAACTGAGGGATTATTACCTCTTTTGTCTTTATTCTGTATGCCATTTTGGGGATTCCTAAACACTATATTGCCAGGATTGTGCTGCTATGCCAGTAAACCCTATCCATACTTCATTTTGAGAAACAAAGAATCTAGTAATATCTCCTGGAAATACAAGGAGTCAAATTGATACAAGTTCATAATAAACAAAATAAAGAAACCCCTGAGCTTTAGGGAAAGATGGCACTTGGCAAAATGTGCATTGAACCAGTGTCTTGATGGTAGCACAGTACTCCAAGAACTTTTTAACTCACTTTAATAAAAGTCTCAAAAGATGGTGATCATATAAGGTGACAATGGGCCCAGGTCAAGGCAACATAAAACTTTTTTTTCTAATTGATACCTAATATTGTTAACAACGACTTTTATTAACATCCTTCACATTAAGTACACTATGGCTTTTATTATAAAATAGTGAAACCAGTTTTCATTGTAAATTCATATGGGGTGTTTCTCTTTTACCTTTCATTAAACATTATCTTACTGGTGACCTAGATTTTTGTGAATTGCAATGTTCAGCCTTTAGTCTGATCAATCATCAGATGCAAAGTATATACAAATACTTAAGTCTTTACTCTAATTTCATAGATCATTACATATTTTCTGAATAAAAAAGGAAAGAAAGAACAAGAAAAGAAAATTGATATGGATCTGGATCTCACAAGATACCTCTGCTTCCATCTGGTAAGTCAATATTTTTCAGTATTTCAAAAACCCTTTAAAAGTATCTCAGACTGGCAAGAATCTGGATACAAGTTTTAAGTAACCTGAACAAACCTTGAAAGCAGGTTATAGTGACATAGTTTTGTGTGCAACAAACCAGCTTTCCAAAGTGAACCCACAGTGCAAGTTTGATGTCAAAAGGTGCAAAGATATTGGCATTATAGCTCAAACAAGCAATAAATAAATCAAGTAAAGCAGATCACACTGACCTATATTGCCTTCCTAAATCTGTACCACTTGTGTAAGTTTAATGGCAATATGTGTAGAAGTATTTAAATTAGAGCTTGGACAAAGTTTCTATTTTGGCAGCACATACTCATCCAATAATACATTCAGTGTGCCAGTTTGATGTTGCTAGAAGTAATAATGAGAAGTTACAGCCCACAAAAGAAGAACACTTTTTTTATAAGCAATTTTGTATCAATCCTTAATGGCATGTCACAATGATTTAGTGTTCAAGTAAAACATATCCTTATCCTAAACTGCACCCTTAGGGTAAGGTTTGGTGGCAGTAGGTGTAAAGTTATTTGAGTTAGAGTGAAGTGCTGAGGGTGCAACATGGGATGAAAGCATCAGATATAATAAACAAGCTTATAATCAATGGCCTATAATCAACAGAGGTATCAAAAACACAAACTAACCTGTAACAATGAGACAATACAATACAAACGGGACTATAGAAATATAAAAAAACGATTGTTTAAAAAAAATATTCTTCAATTGACTTAAAAATTGTTCAATACAATATGAGAAATAGTTCCCGATGTAGAAAGCAATATCAATCATGGGTTCTGGCTTTCTGCTGGTTATAGGCTGAACTGCATGCAGTTCATAGCCTTAATATATATTTCTACAGAAACAGAGGAATAAATAATATAGAATGAAATTTGGTTTGGCAACAGACATGTATCCTTGTGTTTTGATGCTTGGAATTAAATTTGACCCATTTCTGATCCATGAAAATTCCATCCCGTATATTCTTTGACTTGGACAGGTGCATCAGTCTTGATTACCCATAATTCCCCTCTGGGTAATTTCCTACTGAGCATGTGCCATCTCCCAACACATTTACTGTATGAGCCAGTGATCAACATTGGCTAGACCACCATTTACACCCTTATCAGCCAATGCTACTGTACTTACATGTGAGCCAGCGATCGACATTGGCAAGACCACCATTTACACCCTTATCAGCCAATGCTACTGTACTTACATGTGAGCCAGCGATCGACATTGGCAAGACCACCATTTACACCCTTATCAGCCAATGCTACTGTACTTACATGTGAGCCAGCGATCGACATTGGCAAGACCACCATTTACACCCTTATCAGCCAATGCTACTGTACTTACATGTGAGCCAGCGATCGACACTGGCAAGACCACCATTTACACCCTTATCAGCCAATGCTACTGTACTTACATGTGAGCCAGCGATCGACATTGGCAAGACCACCATTTACACCCTTATCAGCCAATGCTACTGTACTTACATGTGAGCCAGCGATCGACATTGGCAAGACCACCATTTACACCCTTATCAGCCAATGCTACTGTACTTACATGTGAGCCAGCGATCGACATTGGCAAGACCACCATTTACACCCTTATCAGCCAATGCTACTGTACTTACATGTGAGCCAGCGATCGACATTGGCAAGACCACCATTAACACCCTTATCAGCCAATGCTACTGTACTTACATGTGAGCCAGCGATCGACATTGGCAAGACCACCATTTACACCCTTATCAGCCAATGCTACTGTACTTACATGTGAGCCAGCGATCGACATTGGCAAGACCACCATTTACACCCTTATCAGCCAATGCTACTGTACTTACATGTGAGCCAGCGATCGACATTGGCAAGACCACCATTTACACCCTTATCAGCCAATGCTACTGTACTTACATGTGAGCCAGTGATCGACATTGGCAAGACCACCATTTACACCCTTATCAGCCAATGCTACTGTACTTACATGTGAGCCAGCGATCGACATTGGCAAGACCACCATTTACACCCTTATCAGCCAATGCTACTGTACTTACATGTGAGCCAGCGATCAACATTGGCAAGACCACCATTTACACCCTTATCAGCCAATGCTACTGTACTTACGTAAAGTAAATATGAACTGGGTAGAGCTAACAAGACAATGATGTTATGCTTATGTGAGCATAATCGATTCAAGGATTAGAATGTTCCGAGATTATCTTTGATTTGTATAACAGAAGAGGAGGAATCTGTTAGGACTTGACTGAACAAATATCAGTGTTTCTTTGATAGTCAATCAAATATTATAATCAATTAGGCAAAACTGTGGAAAACATGGTGAATTGCAAAGTCAGCTGTCAAAGTTAAAGTGGACAAATTTTATTAGTGTTATAGGCAATTCATATGCTTCGGGTTGGTGAAACACTAAACAAATTGGGTATTTTGATTAGCGAATCATTCAGTAAGAGTTTACCAGATGTTATGCTCAGTGATTTATTTTGTGCTTGGGAATTTATTTAAAATCAAATAATGAGATGGAATAATTTTGTTAAATTAGATGTATATATCTGATGTATTTCTGAACTGTTAAATCACAACAGCTGAGTGAAGTACATTTTCTTTGCTGTTTGAGACTCAGAAATAACAAGCCAGTGACACATAATTAGAATGAGAACAAAATAATGTAGAAGTGTTTCTTTATATTCAATAAGAGTCAAGAAAACATCAGTTTGCTCAATGAATTACAAACAATGCCAGCTATGAGATCATGACCATAAAAAACAAGATTTGGGTGTCAAGGGTTAAATGGCCCTTCAGTTTTTAAATCAACTCAGAATCCTGTTTGGTTTAGTTTGGTGTCTTAGGGCATACCAACACATGTAGGTTATTCAGTGCCAAAGCAATTAGTGTAAAGTACCTTGCCCAAGGATGAATCATAGTAACCAGGCTGATGCAATGGTAGGATTTAACCCCACACCTTTTTAGTCCCGTCCTGGATGATAACCATGTAGCTACTGCCTCTTAAAACAAGCATGATGGCACCCTGAGCCTTTCTACATCCCCAAGCCTGAAGGAGATCTATAATTAAATAACTATTGTTTATAGGTACCATTATGAAATGGAATCATTTCTCTCAAATATGAACTTCTTGTAATTGAAGTCCAATTGCAACAATCCTGTTAACCCTCAAAACTGCACTTAAAATCGAATAAAAGATTTTTTTGTCTCAATCATATTAAAAATGAAATTAAGAAAGTATATCTGAACTGAAATGCTGCATTTTACACAGTAGTTATTTGCTGTCACCTCACAGCTAATCTTACAAGTTATCAACAATATTTATTTTACAAAAAGATACCAGCATATAGTTATCCAGTGGCCTTTAAATATGGCCCAATAACCTGAATGAATTGCACAATTTGCAAAAGAAAGCAGGTAAAGGTGTTGCAAAACAGCTGTCCATTGACCTTTAGACAGGATTCAAGAAATGTAATGGACTAAGCAATTTACAACAGGCAGTGCAGATAGAAATCTTGTAATACACACTTGTCCTATCATGTTTAGACATGGCAAAATAACATAATGCACAGGATCATTTACGACCGAAAATGCAAATAGAAGCTATGTAAAACACACTGTTCCCATTATCTTTTGATAGGGATCCATAATTTTAATTAACTGCACCACTTTCAACAGGTAAAAGCATTGTAAAACATTGCTGTTCCACAATCTTTAGACAGTACTCAATAACCCTAATGGATTGTACCATTCATAACAGGTAGAACAAGAAGGAGTGTTAAAAAACAAAGTTGTATAATAATCTAAAAATAAGGTTCCATAATTTTAATAGACTTTACTATGTACAACTGGTAACACAGAAGAATGTTGTAAAACACGGTTGTTTAGACAGGGTTCAATAACCTAAATGACAATAAAAGAGCTGGTAAGTTTTGTAAAACACAACTGTCCAGTAATCTTTAGACAAGGTTCAAAGACTGTACGATGTAGAACTGGCATAGCTGGTAAAATTGTTGTGAAACACAGACATCCAATAATTTTAAGACAGTCTTCAATTATCTTAATGAACTGTACCAATTACAACTGAGAGTGGGTAAGTGTGTTGTAAAACACAGGTGTCCCATGATCTTTAGAATGGGCTCAATAACTTTAATGGACTGTACCATTTACAACAGATAAAGGAGGTACAAGTGGTTTGTCCAATTAACTAAATCAGTGCTCAATAACCTTAATGGACTATTCCATTTACAACAGTAAGGCTTCAAGTGTATTAAAACACAAATGTCCAATGATCTTTAGTCAGTGCTCAATAACTTTAATGGACAGTTACATTTACAATAGATGGAGCCAGTAAGAGTGTTTTCAAACACTTTTGAGATTCAAAATGGCCACCATTGCTTAACAGGCTTCGAGTAGCTGCTCTGGTTTTTTGTGCCATTTTTCATATATGTGTTTGTTGATCTACACTGGTGGTTTCATCATTCTATGGCTGTTCTGTTAGAGTGTGTTTCTTCATTTGCTCATTGGGGGAGTGGGAGTACTGTTAGATTCCTCATTTGCACTACGACCACAGTTTGTTACATTATACCTGCTAGTCGACCTGTTTATGCCAAATAGTCGGATATTGGCATCTTTTTCCTAACTAATACATGACATCCAAGCAAACCAAACATCATTTTGTTTTGTAATTTCATGGCGTTTTGTTTTTGTAATCTTGTTGTTGTATATGTTTTTATGTGATTTCTAATATCGGAGAGCATTCTAAGGATTAGGTGCTGTGCTAATTCTACCGTATTATCATTATTATTTTTAAACACAACTTGGGCACAAAAAGTTCATGTGACAAAAACATCTGTCTATTAAGCTTTGTGTGCATCACATCAATTTGATAATGATGTGGTCAAGGAATGCTGACAGGTAGCATGCCTCCTTGATATACATATTAGCATCACTCACAGACAAAGAAAATGACGACGAAATACATATAATAAATATTCCATTGTTCTTTATTATGTCTATTTTATATTCATTTACATTTAGTAACAATACTTGCAGTTCATATTACCCATGAAATGAAACTATCCATCACAGATTTTAAAAAATATAACAGCATTCATTACCTTCATATGCAATAAGACAAAATCAGACATAAAATATACTGATATCTAATGAATATCTGTAAAACACAGAATCCCTACTTGAAATCCTGACCAAAGCAACAGCAGTTTTTAGATTAAAATGGAAACAAGCTGACCAGCTGCTGGCAAATAAAACAAAAGGCCCAAGTTGGCATGATATTGCTCACTTGACTTACATAATGTAACAAATGACAAATTTTTCTAACTAGACTTATGCAGTACTGAAAGTAGACATCCTCGGCAAAACTATCTCCCAAACTTTACATCATGATGATTTTACCTTTCTTTTAAACTATCTCCTGATGTTTGTTGTTTTGGGGTTTAATGCCATTTTCAGCACAATATAGTCTACATATGATGGCTAGTAAAACCCAGGAAAACCTCTGGTAAGAACCAGTGACCAAAGGAGAAGCCACTGGCAGCTTTTCCACATTGGCTGAGCCCCGAGACTTGAACTCAAGTGGACAGAGGTGAGATGGCAGTGACTGGTAAAGGCAAGCACTTTAGACCACTCAGCCACTTGGGGCTGCACTATTTCCTGAAAATGTTTTTTCTAAAGATAAAGGAATAATTAATATGCACAGTCTCTCTCTCATTACTGAAGTAATCCATGACGATAATAAACTTAACAGATCAAAAATATGGCTACAAGTGTGGTAACAAGCTCATCCAATCAGATGCAAGATCACCATATTAATTTGCAGTGATACCACTTATGTTCAAATTGCCCAAGACCTTCATGATGTTGTTCCAATTTCGATCATAATCAGATCAGAATTATTAGTGGTATTAAGCTCAATCACACGCAAGATCACCTCAGATATAAACAGAGGTGCATTTGCTCATTACTCAAACAGCGTAAGATCTTGATGATGGAATTACACATTCCAAACGTAATAGAAACAGGATCACAAATACGGCTGGGATTAGTAACAAATTCAACTGACCTATCGCAAGTTTACATTATTATCATGAAATGATCTTGCTCATAACTGAACACATGCAAGATATTTAGGAGATACAATTTCAAGCTTTATCAAAAACTGGATCGAAAATAGTTTCCACAGTGGTAACAAGCTCAGCCAATCTGATGCAAGATCACCTTACCTTAATAGATGCATACTGATTGTTCATTATTGAACCTGTCTGAGATCTTAAAAATATAAGCATTTATTCTAAGTTCACCCAATCAGATTCAAGATTACCACTTTAATATGCATAGGTCTCATTCATTTGCGAACACATCCAAAAGCTTGATGATAAAAGTCCATATTGCAATTCTTATCAAAACTGGATTAGAAATAATGTTTCTAGAGAGGTCAGCAAATCACGTGCTAGATCAACATATTAGAATTAATGGATTTGCTCATTACTGAACTCATCCATGATCTCAATGGCCAAGGCAGATAATCCAAGTCTGATCAAAACCGGATCAGAAATACAACCTCAAGGCAAAAGGTTAAGCCAATCAGATGATAGATTACCTCATTAATATCCATGGATCTTGTTCAGTTTTAGAATTTTCAGAGAGTTTGCTAATATAAACCCATATTCCAAGCCCAACTCAAATCAAATGAGAAATATGGACTCCAGAGTGGTAACAAACAATTACTAATGGATGGAAGCAAGATTCACAACAGATGGTAGGACAAACCACAAGCTCGGTTGTTGTAATGGCCAGGTAAGCTAAAAGATCCTTAAGTTCCTTTTACAAAAGGTCAAGTTGGTTGTCCTCGTTGCTGATCAAAGTGTTGTATAAATTCAAGTCTCCTTTACAAGAAAACATCAAGTATAAATCGGTATGTAGTAAGTCAATGTTTGCAAGAGTAACTTGTCTATATCCGTGACGAAATGCATGCCATAACATGAAGATATCTAGTGAACTAGCTATTTTGTAATTAGGTGATAATAAAGTTATAAAAAACAAACAAACTGGGACACAGTATCTTGAAAACTGTGCACCAGTTCAATGCAGTTATTGTTTCTTTCTTTGAATAATATCACAGCATTTCTTGGTAAATCTGGATGTTACATCTTCTTCATCTAACTCACCAGTCCTCAAACTCATCACCCATTTCATCACTGAAAAATAAATAAATAAAGATTTAGTTTCTAAATGAACACCTGACAATATTCAGGTCAAATCCCTAATCAGAGTCTATGTTGTTGTTCCTACAAATTACTTCTAACTGCATAGACCCAGATCTGCTTGTACAGTATGTCAGATCTGGGTCCATGCTGTAATGATCTACTCATAAGCATGTATAAATGATGCTTACCATATTTATCCAATGATAACATTATGTCTGAATACAAGCCCATTTTTCCAAAATGTTAGAAAATATTTTCTTATAATCTCTATCTTTGCTAATAAGCCCATCCCCTCTGCTTTTTGACAATATTTTGGGGCCCTATTTTTCACAGTGGATTCTATTTTATGGCTATTCATTGCTTTAAAAAAAACCTACAAAAGTTATAACTGTCCGTGACATTTTCCGAATTTAGAATATTCAATGACACAAAAAAATGACTACACACAGTGCATATTAAATATTCAGAATTCAAAAATTTACTTTGTGTGTGTGTTCATGGAAACTTCATGTACCATAAAGACCAACCTTTTTGTTTCTTCTGTGATGGAGAGTTCATCTTCTGTGTGGGATGGTGTTCTGTCCTCCTGAAAAATGACACATAACAGATTATTCAACCTTCAAAATGTATACATCAATGGCACACCTGTTATGTAAAAGGCAAGACACTCAAAACATTTTGAAATAGAAAATGACACAGCAAACATTCATGGTTAATATGCCATACTTAATACATGCTATCTTCAATAAAACCACTGCTCATTCCCATTTAATAATTTTCATATTTCACTTATGGCAATATCATATAATGACATAGAAGATAAATGCATACAGTAATTATCAACGTCACACACAACCTAACGATTCATATTAAAACACTTGGTAATACTTCTAAATCAAACAAATTAATTTTTCTAATGTTCTGTTAAACATACTGGTAAATTTGATCATGTGAAAAAAACAGAGTCTTGAATTTAAGTTAAATTCAAATGAAATTTATAAAAGCTAAAGAATTATTATCTCTTGCTTGCAAACACAGGTAAAATATTGAGGTCTTTCTTTTAAAATTCATATAGGTAAAACAATATACTTCTGTAGTCAATCCTGTCAACCAGCTAGGTTGGTGGGTTGGTGTTGTACAGCACGAAAGAGCATGGAAGGTTATATAATGTGAAGGCCATTGGATTAAAGTGTCTTGCTATAGGCTACACGAAGGCAGTCAAGCCAGAATGATCCTATGGTAGGATTCAAGCTGGAGTCGTTCTGGTTCTGAGACAAGCATGCTAACCCATGGTCTATTCAAGGCTTGAATGTTTTATGGGGGAAATTAACCCACCCCCATTGGCAAAAAATGATGAGGATTTTTGAATATGGGGAGATCTATACAGACAGACAAAGTAGGGCCTGCAAATATGATGCACAATTTTCACGAATTTGATTGATTTTTTTGGTACAGTTATGTTTTCAACAAATTTAGCAAGATTTTCACAATAGTGCTACCCAGAATAGACCCTCTACTAAGTCATTGCCAGCTATTTACCCTGCTGAGGAGGGGATACAATTCAGATTTTGGAATTTTGCAGTAAAACACAATATTCAGTGCTGAATCCATGATCTGGAGGTTGCAATGGAATAAATTTTGCATTGCAATTGCCAGTGACCTGGTCACAATCTATCAATATAAGTCAGAGTGTCTGGACTTGTGATATTTATTCTGCATTTCACAAACATTTTAAACTTAAGTTCAGGATCCAGCGATCTGATTGGCTAAAAGATATGTCTGGCTCAAAATTACCAATCAAATGTCTTAAGACTGGAATTTAAGAGTTATGTTGGTGAAATTGTGACTAATTAATAAATTTTAAGTAAAACTGTACTTTCAACCAATGAAATCACACTAATTAATAGACTTTTATGTTAAAGTCCAGAAATAAGTTCTCTTGGCAAACTCCTGGCCTAAAATACTCAGACTGGAATGGACTGATTTACACAGTGTGTTTGTGTGTGTGTTTATATATATATATATATATATATATATATATATATATATATATATATATATATATATATATATCCATGTGGTTCGGAAAATAAACTTTCCAATGATGAAAAATGTTGAGGTCAAAGGTCAGACGGAAGGGTCTACTTTGCAGACTGAGATATATATAATGGTACATCTTACAAGCTTTCATATTCAGATATGTAAATATGGCTATTTGCATAACCAAGTGAAATGAAATAGTTAACAATGACTCCAAGTTCTGAATGTTTGCATATGTTACCAATGTTAATTCATTTTTAGTTACAAATTATGGACACCTGGATACCAAAAAGTACCACCCACTTAACCTTTGACCTCATTGTTAATTTATGGTAATACATTACCTGTTTTTTCTTCTGTTTTTGTTTCTGTGTTTGTTGTTGTTCCTGAGCTTTCTGTTGCTGGACCATAGCCATGTACTGTTTCATGACAGGGTCTATATCCTCTTCTTTGTTCTCCTCCTCATCCTGGCCTACGCTCCTTACATCAGCTTTATCCTCACCCTGACAGAAAACAATACAAATTCAGTTTCCACTACAGAATACAAATTTAGACAATTTTAAAGAGACCTGCTCATTTTGTGCATAATGTGAGAATCTGACCCTGTCATGACAGCCAGCTAGAAATGTGTTCACAAATATGAATGCACCACAACACACTTCCTGTATAACCGTGCAGGTAAATGTACATGAAAACTGGACCCTAAGCACAAAATGAAAAAAAAAATCACTAAAGAATGAAATTCACGTCATAGTGACCTCTATTTGGCAAAAAATGTTGACTCATCAAGATGCATCCACAAACATATTTGTCTAAGTTGCTAACAATGCCCAAGAAACTACACTAAATGCAAAATGTAACCAGAGTCACTAAGGCATTAAACGTGTCAGAGTAATCTAATATTAGTAGGATGGCAATGTACTCACCAAGATACATCTAAACAAAGTTGCTTGCCTTGGTAGGATGGCAATGTACTCACCAAGATACATCTAAACAAAGTTGCTTGCCTTGGTGGGCAACAATCACTGTGAACTAACCTAAATGAAAATTCAACCTAAGTCATATAAGCTTGAAAAATTAAACAAGGACAGATAAGTACATGAACTAGGGTACCACTATACAGCTCTTCCAAATTTATGGTGCACATTAAAAGAGTAGGTTCAAAAACTGTAAATAAATTTTTCATGGTTGCGAGAGATAAAATAATGCAATAAGTTTCATGATTGTACAAGCAACTGTGTCAAGTATTGGGACTAAAGTTTGTTTCCATGAACCAAGATTCAGTCTTTCCAACATTAAGCAGAAAATTTCAATATAAATGTCCTATAACCAGAATTTACCATAGAAAAGGAAACTGTCTGATAAAGTTTCTCTACAAGGCAAATTTGTAACTAAATTATGTTTCTCTAAAAAGTATGTTTCTCCTATAATACTTAACCAATCATATTACATTAGGGATAACTTTCTCTGCTACCTCTGAATCCACACCTCCCAGAAAGGTAAGAAAAAAAACCCCCATCTTTATATATAGTTGTATAGACAAAGGGAAGCAAATCTTACAGGTTAACTTCCCTTGCCACCACTAGGTGGCTACCATTATACCCAGTTTAAACCAGTTTTTTTTACTTGAGCAACACCTAAATGGATGCTCACATTGTAAGGAAGGGTGGGGGATTTGCTTTCCCTGGCAAATACATTACCTGACCACATTACCTTAGGAGAATAGGTATGAGAAGGAGAAAATGCTGAGCATCCTATTTCTACTTGTGTGACCCAAGAAGAACATGACTGCTCCAAAAAAACTCCAGCTAAAATTCTCCTAATGATAGTTTAATGCATTGGGAGACCACAGTTATATACAAGCTAGGAGATCTCTATGGAATTCTGCACTTGATTATGGTCTCATCTTTAAGGCAAATCAAGAGAAAGTGGCCTATTAAGCCTGGTTGTGAGGTTGTGCCGTCATAAATTGGAGTGATTACTGTCTGTGCAACTATCACTGGCTTGAAAAAGTTCAGTTCTCTCCTCTTACACAGATAAAAGCTGGAGAAAGTGGTCTGAGCTTGTCACCCAAATGACTCAACTATGTCTCAAATAGTGACTTTCTGTTTGAATGCTAGGATCATAGAAATTACATGTACACATGTAGTTTGTGAGCCAAGATTTTCATGAGGCATGCCATACCTGTTCCTGTGATAGGTCAGTGTACACTGATTTTGAAAAAGTGGCTAGCACTTCTGATGTTATGTCTTAAGAAGCAGAAAAAGTCTGGTCTGGCCATTGCAGGTTTTCTCCTATGCTTCAGATATTTGAGGGCACTTAACGGAATGCTGGAGCTTTGTCCCTCTCAACATATCAAGTGATGAGAGGGGGCAAATAGTTATTGTTGACCTCCTAGTGACAGCATCCCATGTTTTGCAATGAAGCCAGGTTGTTTAGTTTGGACAACTGCTCCGTCAGCATGGAACTTGAAGTAGTTCAAGTTCATGAAGAGGACATGTAGCTCACTGACTCTTCATGCTGAGGCAAGCACTATCAGAAAGCAAGTCTTATATGATAGCCGACTGATGGATGTGGATGACAGGGGCTCAAACCTGGATGAATTAAGCCATGTCAACACATTGTGGAAATTCCATTTTGGGAATGATGTGAGTGAGAGTGGTCTGGATAGATCAAAATCGGACATCAAGTTGGACAGGTCCTTGTTGTGTACAATATAATCTTGTCCATGATGTCAGGATGTGTCCAAGATCATTGATTGGTATCCCTTTATGCGGCTAACTTCTTGTTTTCAAAGAGAAAGAAGTTGGCCCGCTGAGGAATGGAGGCAGAAAGTGGTGTGACATCACTGAAGTGATACCAGTTATTAAAAACCTTCCATTTCCCTTCATAAGCCTCAAGAGAGTAGGGTCTTCTAGCTGTTGCCATCCTCACCACAAAAGAAGTTCTGAACTCCTTTTACACCAAGCTTCACTGTCAAGAGCCAGGCATGAAGGAGACGTTTCTCTGGACATGGAGAGAACAGTGGTGACCTAGGCTGCTTGAGCAGGATGGGGATCACCATGATTTTCCTGGGAATGTCAGCTGGTAGGGAGATAAGACTGCTGAACCAGGATTTGTCCCATCATAAGGGAGAATCAGCACTATCTATTACATCATATCCCTCACTTTCTGAATTACTTTTGGTATCAGGAATTATGGAGTGATGGCATAGGACCCCATTCCCTTCAAGGTGACTGACAGAGTACTGATGGCCCATGCTTCTCAATCCAGAAAAGGGGAGACAAAGGTGGGCAATTTGTTGTTCCACCTCATCATGAAAGATCTATCATAAAATGGTCCCATAGGATGCAGACCCAACTGAATGTGGAAGGATGGAGAGACCACTGTGTGAAGCAGCTGTCCTCTCCTGAACAGAGAGCTGGCTAAACCAGTGAGATGTCCTGGTATGTGGTGGAATTGAATATTATCTGGTTTTTGGCATACCAGAGAAGGTAATCCCATGCATAATTTTTCCCACAGGATATGCTATGAAAAGTTATAGTATACTAGAACAGTGCATTCAATCTGGTTCTGCTGGAGAGATCTATCAATGATAGTGGTTCACTATGAAGTGGCATAGTAATGGTTCGTCTGGCTGGTTGGTTTCACTATGTGGTGTAAAATACTGTAGCTGTTGGAATACATGGATAGCTGGCTGGCCTGATTGCCAATGTGAGATAAGTAACTCGTCACCACTGTGGTCATATACTGCACATATGTAAGAATGGATCGGTCAGTCAGCAGTCAGAATGGATAAATACCATGACGGTATAGCCATGCAGCCATCCATATACATGGTCTGGTGGTACAACCAATAAACCATCCATATAAATGGTCTGGTGGTACAACCAAGCAGCCATCCATATAAATGGTCGGGTGGTACAGCCATGCAGCCATCCATATAAATGGTCGGGAAGTACAGCAATTGCAGCCGTCCATATAAATGGTCGGGAAGTACAGCAATTGCAGCCGTCCATATAATCAAATTGCAGCTTATTGGATCTGTTTGTCAGATGATATGCCCTCACATATGGCAAGAATCTTGCACTGCATGGATGGAGTACAGATTATTGTATATTCATGCCTCATGGATGAAGATAGGCTTGACTCTACACCCGCATGCCTTGTGGGGGGGGGGGGGAAGTGATATCTGACTTAGGATTGTCACACCTCATAGAAGGAGCTAATGGCTCATCCCAAATAGGAACCTGAAAATTTTCTTCTTGTTTCATCACTGACAATCTTGAAAATGTTGTCTTATTTATTATGAAGAGCATGAATGATTCCAATTCAAGGTTATAATCATTCCAACTTCATTAAGATCTAGCACTTTCTTCTGATTCTTCATGGGGATGGGGAGGAGAGGGCATCTCATGGTTTTCCTTGAGGCTTTGAGAGATTCTGAAGTAGGACGTAGACTCAGCATTTCAAGCTGAGAAGACACAGATAATGCTCATTTTTTGCAGTCCTTGAGCTATTTTTAAAGGACAGTAGACATTGTATTCTCTGGCCACACTGCACACACTTTACTTGTGTGAAGAGCTGGCACATTTCCTGAACGTCCTCTGTAATGTAGGATCTCTAACATTTGTTGCACCATGCTGTCATCTCTGTAGTGAAAAGAAATAAACAGACAAGTGCTCACAAAAAATATACATGAGATAAATACCAACCTCATAATAAAAGTGAGTCATCATTAGTGTAAATGCATAAAGACAATGCCTGGGAAATTCCACTGGTGAAAATGTATGTTGTCATTTGAAGTGTAGCGTGACAAAAACAAATGGCATGATAATTTTAAAAAGATCACTAAATTCACAGGATTTGACCAAAATGTTGTATGGACCATAAAAACAACATCTGAATTAATGTACCACTAAAAAAGAAATGTGGATAATTAGATTTAAGTTATAGAAATTACTGAATTTAAATGGATCATCTGGAGGACATTTTAGCAGATGGCTGGGAAAGTAAAAACTGATTTAAATTGGGTATAATTAAAGCCATCTAGTGGGAAGGGGAGTTAACCTGTAAGAGTTGTTTCCCTTTGTCTGTGAATATAATTTAGAGGTAGCATCAGCCACTAGACTTGACAATAAATAAAGGAGTACAAAGAGGAATTTAAATCACACTTCACTTCCACAATTGGTATGCTAAACAGGTCATGTTGGCCATCACAGAAAAGGAGGATGTTACTGGTGACAATCAGTGCACTGTATTAGTGAACCCTGCAACCTCATTAATAAACCAATTTACACTGAATGGATATTTGAAGCTCACAAGAAAACTAGTGATTTTGATATTGTTGGACTTGTTTAATGCTGCTATTTGGTGATTATTTACCTGATAAGTATCTGTGTGTACTATTAAAATTGATTGACATGATGTTGATACAGTGGCTTTTGGTGAGCTTTAATACTCTGCTGTAATTGGTGTATATATATTGTGTTTCATTAATAAGAATCCTTCAAGGAAGAGTCATCTTATTTTACACGCTTGTTGTTCTTTTAGATTAAAAATGCATGCATAAAATAGAATTTGCTTTCAGCAGGATACAAAATATTTCAGCAACATTTGTATTGAAATGAATGATTGATCTGATTAAGTATTAAATTAAATTTCATATACCAGTATTTTTTAATGTTCTTTCTTTCATTTTCAGTATTGCAAGTATTTGAATAACTTACACCAGTGCTGTCCAACCTTTTTGACATTATGGGCCTCTAAAATATGTTTTTCTTGAAGCTGAGGGCCACAGCAGAAAATTGAAAAGTAACGACTCTACAGCGGCTTGAGCTCTGGCAGGCCATTTAAAATCATGCGGCCCACAAGTTGGACAGCACTGCCTTGCACTTTTTCTCATTTCTCTATACCCTTGCGTCACATATCGATTTAAGGAAGTGAGTGCAAATCACAGTGACCGAATTCTTTATCAGTACATGTGTGTTGCAACAATATAAAATGTTTCATAATTCTTTCTTCAAAAGAGTTCAAATAAAACAAGCGTGCACAAGCTAATATTTCATAACCAGATTATAGGATTGATGTTGATTTATCAAACAGTAGTAGCTTTGTTATTACCAGGGAATAAAACACAATAAGAAAATGGGAGATGGGGGCATCATCACAAATGCTGATTATTTTCATAGGTCTTTAAATCTGTGGTTCTGGGCAACAACAAAAACCATAAAATTGGACCTCTTGGCAATTTCTGATACAGTAAAACCAGTCTTGTGAGACCTCTGCTATGAAAGACCACCTGTCTTCAGAGAAGAGGTTCTCCTTGCACAGATTTATTGTTTATATAGTGTTATGACCTGTTATGAGAGACCACCTGTCTTGAGAGACCATTATTTTTGGCAGAAGGGGTGGTCTTTCAAGACAAGTTCTACTGTACTACAGTACAACATTTTTGTGTGTTTTGACAGTGATGAGAGGAATTGGGTCATTCTATCTTTAAAATGAATCTGGAAATAAAATTTGCTGCAATAAATACCCAAATTGATGGGTTATTTTGAATTCATTGCTGGGCAATACTTCATTCCAGGTCAATTTTAAAGATAGAATTTCAGATTCCTCTGCTGCAGAGTAGAAGTATCTGACCAGAATGTATAATAAATTTTCAAAGTAGCTTATGTGGGACTATCATATTCTCCTAGTGACTAGTGTAATTTTAAAAAAAAAATTGTTAGCAAACACATTTTGCATACAGTGATCCCTATCTACTAATGTACACTAGATAAAAATAATGAAAAGTAACTACTCACTTTGTGTTGCAACCTCCTCAACTCTTCCTGTTCCCTCTCCGAATTCTCTTGTTCTTTTCTTCTCCTCTCCTCTTCTTTCCTTCTTTTTTCCTCCTCCCAGACCTTTTGTCCTGCCTCCTCCTCCTCCCCCTCTTCTACAAAGAGATACCAAAAAGCAATATTTTAACAATGTTAGAAAACATTATTAGTTGCAGCATAGTATGGACATAAAAATCAATCAATGATGTGCAAAATAAAAATACCTGCTGGGTTGACAATTTTGTGCTATATAAATGTGTGCAATGGGAAATTCATTCACATGACATGTTGAAAAATTTAAATCTTCCAAAAGTACATCTCATTTTATTCATGCATGTTTAATCCAAATGAACAAGAAGACTATAACATAGCCATTTTTTTTCTTCAGTACTAGATCACTGATAATACTGATCTGATCAAATTAACATTATGGATTTTACTCTACTACACCTGAATCCAGCAGGCCTTGGAAGACAAAAGAATGTCACTTTTGTCCTTACCACTTATAGACAAAAAGAAACAACTCTTACAGATAAATTAATGCCCCTTTGTGACCACTAGGTGGCTACCAGTATCCCTGTTGTAACCAGTTTCAACCTGAGTGAAACCTTTAACAGGATGCTCACACTGCGGGGGAAGGGAATTTGAGTAATGCAATCAGGTAAGTATTATTGGGGAAACAGCAAATTTTTAAGTAAATGATATTTCTCAGAGAATACCTGATCACATTAACATTAGGGATATAAGCCTGATGTCTCCAGAATAAAGCCTACTAAACAGACACGAATTTGTTTTATTGTGTGTCTATACCAGTGTTATAAAGGGCAATAACTGTTGCCCATTACCTCCCCTATCTGCCACCAGGTGTTGCTAGTTTTTAAGCTGAGTGAAATACAAATGAGGCTGCTTGCATAGCAGGGTGGCTGACAGGGTTATTAAGTAATATTATCAGGTAGGTATTATTGGAGAAACATAATTTACTTAAAAATTTGGTTTCTCTTGCAAGTATTTTCCTCAATCATTCACATCAGGAGAATATGTAATAGAAAGCAGGGATTGCTGAGTATCCTACCTTTACATTGGGTATTCTTCTATGGAATAAAAGGCTGGATTTCCTGTGAGACTGATAACCTAATTTTCTAACTAGAAAGCAACACAGCCTATGATTATGTGACCTCTATATATCTGCTTAAGAAGATTACTGGTGAATCCAGCAAAGCTACGCAGCTGAGAAGGTTGATTGTTCATACCAGTCAACAGCTTCTATTATGTCTGAGATCAAAACGTTATGTTCAAAAGCAAGGCTTTAAGAGATTGCTCTAAATTCATCAGCTGAAATCCACAATAGGTGTCTGATCTTTTGAAGCTTCAAAATATGCCAAGAATACAACCCAGTTCAGCCATTAAGATAGGTGGAAAGATTCATTTGTGTGTATCATGACTTGCCTCTATGCACTTCAAGTAGCACTCAAGGGCACAGAGTATGGCTGCTGCTCTCATTATGTTTTTCAAAGAGACAAGAGGTTATAACAACTCTCAACCTATTTTGGCCACAAAGCCCGGTTGCATCAAAAGGGCCACTGAACAATCTGATCTGAACTGAAGATAGTTCAGGACAACTGAAAAGGCAAGTAACCTACTCATCCAGCATGCTGAAGGCTATAAAGAAATGTTTTGTATGATAGCAGCTTCAGGCTACTATGGGATCCTCAGAAGAAGATCTATTGCTAGATCTAATACATTGCAGTCCCATCTGAGAGGGGCTATAATAATCATCTATAATGTCTGACCCCTTAACTTTTGTATTATATTTGTTACCATGACTGTAGATGGATAAACAAATGTCAACAACACTTCCCAATTGATTGACTTGGCCCAGGCTTCTGGATCTGAACTTGAAAGATGAAGGAGGGCAACTTGTAACTCCACCTTGATGCAAAAAGATTGACAATTGGTTGCTTCAGACACGTACAAATCTGCTGAAAGACTTATTGTTGGAGGGACCATTGTATATAGCTTAAACAATGTCATGTCATATCAGGTGGAGATTCACAGAAGCAGTTGGTGAATTTGTCATAGAACTGTGAGCTGAACTGTTAATGACCTGTGCATTTCCCACATTTTTGCCAAGTCTAACACCACTGAATTTGCAACATTATTTAAAACCTACTTTGATGTGGGATGAAACACTGTTGTCCAATTTATACCAAAATGTGGGGCAGGTATAGGGACAGTCACTAAATTCTTATCCAGTACTGGGAGTTTAGTATGGATAGCATCAGAGTGTGTTTTGTAACCACTGAGATGAAAATGTCACCTGCACTTGACTTTTGGAAAAGTCACCTTTAGATTTCCTCTGATCTTTGCTGACTTGGGAATCAGCCAGAAGGACATATGTCTCTTCCCCATCATCAACATCTACTGAAATTTGACCTTATCGTCATGCATGGCAATAGTGAGTGGAAGGCATTTTGAAACTGAGGACACCCAGTATATTTCTTCAACCATAGCCTTAAAGATGAACTTGGTATATTCCATCGCTGGATCTGAGTAAGGATGTTGTTCAGAAGTATCTTCACACTCACTGTGTGTAGTGTCCTTTTCTCATTCTGCCTCCATATCAGGATAACCAACTTAGGAGGCATGACAAAGCCATCATATCTGTTCAAGTCATGGTAATTTCCATGTAGGTAAGTCGTGAACACACGGAAAGCCAGCTCCACCAGATGAATTCATCAAACCTATACTGACAGCTGGTATGCTGGAAGCATGGATCACATAGTTGTCAGCCATGCAGTGAAGAAATAAAGCAATCTGGTTGGCACCGGTACCCACTGTGCCATAGTAATAGCTGGATGGACAGATCTCTCACTAAAATCTCCATCCCAATATGCATGTTTAACAATGGGCCTGGTGAGATGGACAGATCTATCACGAAAATCCCCATCAAGGTATGCATGTGTAGCAATCGGCCGGGTGAGATGGATGGATCTATCACCGAGATCTCCATAGCTGTAGAGCCATAAGCATGGCTAGACAGATCTATCAGTACGATTCCCATCATGGTATGCATGTATAGGAATGGGCCTGGTGAGATGGATGGATCTATCACTGAGACCTCCATAGCTGTAGAGCCATAGGCATGGCAAGACAGATCTACCAGTAAGATACCCTTCATGGTATGCATGTATAGCAATGGGCCTGGTGAGATGGATGGATCTATCACTGAGATCTCCATAGCTGTAGAGCCATAAGCATGGCAAGACAGATCTACCAGTAAGATCTCCTTCATGGTATGCATGTATAGCAATGTGCCTGGTGAGATGGATGGATCTATCACTGAGATCTCCATAGCTGTAGAGCCATAGGCATGGCAAGACAGATCTACCAGTAAGATCCCTTTCATGGTATGCATGTATAGCAATGGGCTTGGCATCAAGATAGATGGATCGATCACTAAGATCTCCATAGCTGTAGAGCCATAGGCATGGCTAGACAGATCTATCAGTAAGATTCTTATCATGGTATGCATCTGTAGCAATGGCCCAGGTGAGATGGATGGATCTATCACTGAGATCTCCATAGCTGTAGAGCCATAAGCATGGCTAGACAGATCTATCAGTAAGATTCCCATCATGGTATGCATGTGTACCAATGGGCCTGGTGAGATCGATGGATCTACCACTGAAATCTCCATAGCTGTTGAGCCATAAGCATGGCAAGACAGATCTATCAGTAAGATTCCCATCATGGTATGTATGTGTATCAATGGGCCTGGTGAGATGGATGGATCTATCACTGAGATCTCCATAGCTGTAGAGCCATAGGCATGGCAAGACAGGTCTACCAGTAAGATCCCCTTCATGGTATGCATGTACAGCAATGGGCTTGGCATCAAGATAGATGGATCTATCACTAAGATCTCCATAGCTGTAGAGCCATAGGCATGGCTAGACAGATCTATCAGTAAGATTCCCATCATGGTATGCATGTGTAGCAATGGGCCTGGTGAGATGGATGGATCTATCACTGAAATCTCAATAGCTGTAGAGCCATAAGCATGGCTAGACAGATCTATCAGTAAGATTCCCATCATGGTATGCATGTGTAGCAATGCGCCTGGTGAGATGGATGGATCTACCACTGAAATCTCCATAGCTGTAGAGCCATAGGCATGGCAAGACAGATCTATCAGTAAGATTCCCATCATGGTATGCATGTATGGCAATAGGCTGGGTGAGATGGATGGATCTATCACTGAGATCTCCATAACTGTAGAGCCATAAGCATGGCTAGACAGATCTATCAGTAAGATTCCCATCATGGTATGCATGTGTAGCAATGCGCCTGGTGAGATGGATGGATCTACCACTGAAATCTCCATAGCTGTAGAGCCATAGGCATGGCAAGACAGATCTATCAGTAAGATTCCCATCATGGTATGCATGTCTAGCAATGGGCCTGGTGAGATGGATGGATCTATCACTGAGATCTCCATAACTGTAGAGCCATAGGCATGGCAAGACAGATCTACCAGTAAGATCTCAATCATGGTATGTGTGTATAGCAATGGGCTTGGTGTCAAGATAGATGGATCTATCACTAAGATCTCCATAGCAATAGAGAGATAATGCCATATGTATAGCTAGACAAATCTATCAGTAAGATTCCAAAACTGACATGGCATGCTAAAACATGAAAGAAATCATGCATTAACAACAGCATGTAGTACCAAGTGGTTTAAAAAGACAACGTTCAAGAAAGTGACAAATCCACAAATACATTAGAGAACAATTTTATTATTATTGTATATCACCACCATTTCTGGATAAATTATTAAAAGTCACATTGATATTGGCATGGATTTTTCATACAATGTCTGTATGAAAGTAAAGTTCAAAAACTAAGTGACACCTGGTAGCAGCATGGGAGGTCATGGGCAAAAGTTATTGCCCTTTTTCTATATGATTTAGACAAAACAGATGAAATTTTGTCTTTTTAGTAGGGCTGGATTTGGGAGGCAGATGGTTTAAATCCCAAACATTAATGTGATTGGAGAATGTAAATGAAGAAGAAACATTATCAACTACAAAATTTGTTTACTCTGTAAAATACATTATCAGAAGGACTGCTTCAGTGAGCATTTGCTTTGGATATTGGAGGTCATGGGTTCGAACCCTGGTTGAATCAGACCAAAGACTTATAAAAATGGTAGAAACAGCTGCTTCGCTATGCGCTCAGCATTAAGAGGTTAGTGTTGGGACTGGATGACCTGGTGTCAGGATAATGTGACTGGGTGAGACATAATGATACATGCCTGTGGAATGATGCCCCATTGCTAGACATCACCATAAACTGCCACACTGCAGACATCACAGTGATATCACTTAAGCTGATAAAGCTACATTAGAAATATATCAAAATCTCACACTCATTACCAGATCACATTAACATCAGAAGAAGGGGTAAGAGAAGGAGGAAATGATAAGCATCCAATTTCTACTGTGTCACCTTGTAAAAGCATGAAAGAATGAACATCTAATGTAAGCGAAGATAACTGAAGATAATGTATATACATGTGAAATATGTCTTCATGGGAAAAGGCACTTGATTATTGTTTTGCATTCAAAATTTTCCCAGGCAAATCTTGCAAAAATGGCAGGGCCATGCTCAGGTCTGAGGTAATGTTTTCATGAACAGTGGTGGTAGCTATATGGGGTAGCTATCAGTGACTCAAGATTCAGTTCTCTCCATTGTGAGGCCATATCATGCAAAAGAAGCTGGAGAAAGCAGTCTGGGCATGCCAGCCAACTGACTCCACTATGTCTTGAATTCAAATATTATGTTAGAAGGCCAGGTTCATGGTAATCACTCTTATTTATTTAACTGAAATTTTTACTAGTTGTACCCAATCAAGTTGAGTTTAGAGTACACTGTTTTAATAAGTCCCTTAAACGCAGCCAGTACTTGTGGAGTTATGTCTTGCTTTCTGTATTAAGCAGTAGGAATAGTCTTTTATGGCCACTGCAGATATTCTCCATCCACCTGAGATGGCATCTGAGGGCATGTATGGGATCCTGCAGTTCTGCTTCTCTCAACATGGAGAGAGAACAGTTATTTGTTAGTTGCTTAGAAATGAAGCAAGGTTGAATCTTTCCAATGACTGAGACAATGGAACAGAACTACACGAAGTTTGGATCCAGGACAGCTCATGTAGGTTATTCACCCTGCATACTGAAGCTAGCACTATCAGGAAGCAAGTACTGTATGATACCTGATACACTGAGTTGGAAGATACAGGATTAAACTTTGAGGAATTCATCCAAGTCAACTGCAAGGAGAGGTTCCCTTCTGATAAAGAATTTGATGAGCATGGTCTGCATACAAGGAAACTGGACAGGGCATTGAATTGGTATATTATCTCAAGGTATCTGAAGCATGTGTTGGACAGATCAAGACCGATCATGTATTCATCGCATCAAACTGCATATTCAATGCATCACACTTATTCATTGCATCACACTGAATGATGGATGGACCTTTTCATCTCCATCCTGATAATTGAGCCTGCTCAGGACAATCACATGTCTCAGTTTCAGCTTGGATTTCATTACCAGAAAGATTCTCTACTGCCTGTTTCACCAGCAAAAAGCTCTGTTTCCTTCTGTAGAACATCTGCCTTCATGTGATCACTTGGTAATTCCATCATGAAGTAGGATGATAAAAGTGGAGGGGGCCATGACTGATAAGATTTGTAGACCACACAAAACAAATCTGAGCCACCCGATCCCCTGGAAATAGGTTGATTCAAGACTGGCAGAACAGGTGAGTCGCTAGTGGGCAGAAGGAATGCCAAGTCAATGATGGCTGGTGAGTGGCCTGTGGGAGGAGAAACCTTGTTTTCTCTCACCCTCCCATATGTGATGCTGGCCTGCAAAAGCTGTGGGCATATGATTGCCTTTATTTCGCTTAGCATGGAGAAATTCTACTGCTGCTTAGTAAAAGCCATATAATCTCTTTGGTGTCAATACACCCTACCAAATCCCAGGCATGGTCACTTTCAACCTTTTAGGCTTTATAAAAGACCGCCAGAGATGCACGGTAAAGTAGGGAGATGTATTCTGGGAAGAGCCGAAATCAGAGGTAGCAGGGAATAATCACTGATGTTAATGTGATCAGATAATGTATTTGATGGAGAAACTAGAATGACGCACAATTATTATTAAAATACTGTGTATATACACTAACAGCAAAGTTTCTGACAAAACCACTGAATCAATATCATGTCAATGAAGTCTGCTTGTACATACAAATATTTGTTAGGTAAATAATTATATGCTGTTCCTTCTGTCTAATGGCAAAGATAATTAGGCCTGATTTTTCATGCAAAATCGTGTGAGCTGAAATTATCCATTCAGCATGAATTGGCTTGATTGCTCAATTTTATTTAATGTCCACTAATACAGTAAACTGATATTCACCAGTGAATTTTCCTTTCCCTTATGGTCTCCATTATATGTTTAGAATACCAGCTGTGGAAGTGTGATTTTAATTCTTCTTTGTAGTCTTTATTTATTGTAAAGTCTAGTGGTTTAAGTTGGTTTTTACATGAGGTAGGCTGAAACAAAGGAGTGATTCTATTATTTGGTTGCTTTCCCTGCACTTTCATGGTGTCTGAACACATAAAATACTGACACTGCCTCCTAATGAAGTGTGCAAGGTGCGGCTGGTCATGTGATTGGTTCACATGTGGAATCATGACATTATCTAGACTGGTCATGTAACTGGTTCACATGTGGAATCATGACATTATCTAGACTGGTCATGTGATTGGTTCACATGTGGAATCATGACATTACCTAGATTGATATAAGTTGAATTTGACCATTTTACATTGGGTTAATAAAATGGCCATCAGAAAGTAGTGAAGCTGCAACTTTAAGGACAGCAAATCAAGTATGAGACCATTCACCAGCTTTAATAACTGATCAGTTTAGTGATGATGGCTGCATGGTTCCATTTGATGTTGAGTGTAAATTACTAATCTTGTCTGGCGTTTGATTTGTGCTCATATAGGTGATTGCTGCTTGTTGACAACTAGTTTTGTTCTTTGTGTTCTTTATTCTGAGTCCTTGAAGAGGTTAATCCACAAAATTAAGTACATACAAATATTCAAACTTTGACAGGCAAATCCCAAATTAGTTTTTGTTTGCAAAGCCATGAAAATTTAGACTCATAAAAAATAAATGAAACCACAGTACTTAAGAAATCTTGAAAAAGGTCGTTTGAAGCCTACTGGTAGTTTTAATGGTCAAGGTTTATCCATGCTCCACTCATGAAACTGTACAAGCCAAATAAATTAACACAAATCCAGCACTCCAAATTTAGAAACCACATTTATAGTCTTCCATGAAATTTCAGAAATAAACATGTGTGTAAGTACTGTATGTACGCATGAAAATGTATGTGTAACTGTATGTATAAATGTACAGTTTAATGTATAAACATATGAAAACTGCACAACTCAACCTTCATTATAAGTAAAAGTACTGAAACTCAAAAAACATTCTGATTTTAAGTTCTAAATTTGCATTCATGTTTGTTTTAATGCATTAAATTAATGATAATGAAACAAGAAGGAATGGCCTGTATGTGGAGCTGATGGTCAAAGTGTTGTTTACAAAAATTAACAAAATCCACTTATGCCATCAGCCTGACAAAAAAACCTGAACAAAATCCAATGTAGCTGCCTGCAGCATAAAAAATACTGCTATGTCTTGCTTCAATAAACGTGGTTCCAGAAAAATCTGTATTCTAAGTGTATTTTCTGGTTTAAGTATCTTGGCCAGTTTTAATTTAAAGCTGTAATTTTAAATATTTATGGTATGTCTTGATAGGACTTTTTTGTCTGTATATGGTGTACCTTTCTTCTGTTTCCATGCAGAGTCCAACCCTACTGTCTGTGACTTCCATGCAGAATCCAGAGATAATGGGGGCAACTTTGTTGGATAGTTCACTTGTGGTTCTGGCACTGCTTTTTGGGACTTAAGGTTGTCTGAAAGACATTTCAAACAGTCAATATACATATGGAAGGCAACGTAACTGCATATATTACAAGCAAGAATGATTATCTACAGTTGAGAAAAGCATAGTCTTAAAAATTAATTTTTCTTCAAACTTTTTGACATCATACAGTTTCAAGACAATAAATAAAAGTAATTGTTTTAAGAACCCCGAATTATTTATTTTCAGGTGTTGCTAAATTTAAGCTGAGTGATATATTAACATGGATACTCACAGATAGGGAGGGCTTTAGGGGAAAATATTCTCATAGGAACATAATTTACTGAAACAACTGCTTTCTCCTTCAAATAAATTACATTAACGTTAGGAGAATTGGTAATAGGAGGATAGAATGCTGAGCATCGTACCCATACCCTGGACATCTTGAAAAAGACATTTTTTATCTTTTTGGGAGGGGGCTGAATTCAGTAGGTATCAAGCATATTTTTTTCCTAATGTGATCAGGGAATGGATTTGTTCGAGAAACTGGGTTAAATGCAAAAGCTGATCACTAGAGTATCAAATGTAGGTCACTGTGATCCACTTACAACAAAGATGAGCAGCACAGTATTCACTAAAATTATTAAGCCCATCAAGGTTTATGATTATACCATTTGTTTCATGATTATACATACAGACAAAAATGCTGAAGAAACTAAGCCAATATACAGAACATGAAAAGTAAGTCACCTTTGCCGGTGGTGTAAGGTACCCATCAAGAGGAAGACATTCATCAAGTTTCATGACTACCTTGTAGAAAACACATCAGTTTTTTTACATAGCAAAATTGCTAATTAATGTTAGTGTCATTGATCTATACAATATGCACATAATAAAGATTAAGGAGGGTCATTAATATACCAGCATTGTCCCCTGGTAGATCTCCCTCCCTTCCCCCCATGCATAACTTCAAACTGCTCATAATCCCACCTTTTAAATACATATGCATTACTTGCCATCTGTGCAAGCAGCCCGAATTAATGGGTATGTCTTTAATCCTGTTGCAGTCTTGATCCTGATGAATATACATGTAGATCATAATCAAATTCATCTGGGATCTTCATGCTACCAAATCTGATCAGAAAAATGGATTCTGGAGTGTTCACAAGCCTGATGAATCAGATGCAAGATCACCTCATTAATTTGCATGGATGTCTATCATAAACTCACCAGAGATCTCAAGGATTTAAGATTAATATAAAATCGGATTAGAAATATGAACTCTAGAATGTTCACAAGCTCAGCTAATCACATGCAAGATAACCTCATTAATATGCACAGATGTCACTCATAATTGAAATCATAATAGATTGATTCTTACATGCCAAATCTGATCAGAAATATGACCTCTAGAGTGTTCATAGAATTGAACTCATCCATGAGTCTGATTATACAAAATCATGTACAATATCTAGTCAAAATCTAATCAGAAATATGGCCATTACAGTGTTCACAAGCTCAGCCAATCAGTTGCAAGATAACCTCATTAACATGCATGGATGTCTGTCATACTCAAACTCACTCAAGATCTTGATGAAATAAGCTTACATATTAAATCTGATCAGAAATGACCTCTTGACTGTTTATAAGCTCATCCAGTCACCTCATTAGTATGCACAGATGTTGCTCATAATTGAACCCATACAAGGTCTTTATGATTCAAGTTTAAATACCAAATTTGATCAGAAAATGTAACTTCTAGAGTGCCACCAGTTCAGTGTGAACTCATCTGACATATACTGTAGTATCATTTATTTTCGTGGCTTTGTAAAAAAAAAAGAAAGCATTTTTGTGGGTTCTCAAATTCGTGATTTTGCCTGTCAATGTTTGTATGTTAGTAGGTATTTAATTTCATGGTTTAACCTCTACAGATACCCAAAATAAAGAATACAAAAGAATAAAACTATGCCAACTCACTTTAATGTTTAAAACAATACTACCACTTGTATGAGCACAAATCAAAGACCTGGAAAGTTCAATACTTACATCGTGTTTTCGACCAAATGAATAACATCAGTCGAAGCCGACGCATACAACAACACTAAAACAATACTTCAATCTCTATGAGCACAAATAAAACACCTGCCAAGATTAATAACTTTTGCCATGTTTTCATTTGAATGCTCAGCATCAAAGGAAGCTGACACAGCCAACAACACTAGGCCAATCGTTTATTAAAGTACATATAAATGATCTCTTACATAAACCATTGTCCATCAGGTTGCACCATCAGTATTTTCTGATGATCATGTCCTGTCAATACAGTGGCTTAAGAGTGGTAAAATTCAACTAAGACCCCCCCACACTGAATGGATAATTGCAGCTTAAGCGACAATGAGTGAAAGATCGGACCTAATTATCAGTGGTTTTGAGAAAGCTGGACTTCTTTAATTCAGCAATTTGGGGATTATTTACCTGAGAAGCATCTATGAGTACCATGAGACTTGATTGACATGATGCTGATACAGTGGCTTTGTCCAAAAATATGTGAAGTGTGAGCTTTAGTTCTCTGCTGTAATTAGTGTATATACATAGTATTTCATTAATAATAATGTTTCAAGAAACAGTTAAAGTATTTTACAGGATTGTTGTTCTTTTGGATTAAAAATGCATGGATAAAATGAAATGTGCTTTCAGAAGGATTTAAATACTTCAACAACAGATGTACTCAAATGAAGGATCGATTTGAATAATTATTACATTTAAGTTTCATATACTGTTATTATGTATTATTTTTTTCTTTCATTTTCAGTATTACTTTTGTTTGAATACCTTATGCTTTTTCTCTATTTTCTCTCTATCCTTACTTATCTCATTTATCAATTTAGGCAGTGAGTGTAAAATTATGGCTATCAGATACCTTACTGAACATGTGCATTGAAACAATATAAAATGATTTATAATTCTTGTTTCAAAAGGTAAAAATAAAAAAATAAAACAAACACAAGTAAAAACTAATATTTAATTACCAGATTAGGGTACTGACCTTGATTTATCAAATACTAGTAGCTGTGTTAATCTCTAGGATTTGGCTAACATGGGTATGCGAGAAAGCTTGCCAGTTGTTACTCATGGGTCAGTGGTTCTTTCCGGGATTTTCCAGGGTTCTTCCTCCACCATTAATATTGGTGGCCATGTATAGCCTATCGTGTAATGAAAAATGGCGTTAAACCATATAACAAGAAGAATCTCTAGGAATGAAACACTGTAAGAAAATGGGGGGGGGATCATCATCCTATGTGGCTCATTTTTTGTTGGGGATTTAGATTCACGGTTCGGGTGCAACAACAAAAACCAAAAAAATGGTCCCCCATGAAAATTGATGATACTACAGTAGATGAAATAAACCTACATTACATTGTTGAAAATCCAATAAAAAAACAGCCTCCATCATGGTAAAAGGCAAATGTTGATGCATGGACACCACACAAATGGCCATATCATAAGCAAATGTTAATGCATGGACACCATACAAAAGGCCATATTATCACCAGATGACCAGACGGGCTAAAAACTTGTATGTTTATGTCAATGAAAATGATAACAATGCTATCTAAAATATTTTTGAATGCACATACTGGAATTTTAACTAACACTGATTGAAATCATAGTCCTTAAATATGAATGTGTGTGATTTGGATTTTTAATGTAGCTTTAACGATTTTTCAGTCTTATCACTATGATGTCTGCAGTGTGGTAGTTTATAGTGATGCCTAGCACTGGGGCATCATGTTGCAGACATGTAGCATGATGTCCCACCCAGTCACATTATCCTGACACCAGGCCGACCAGTCCTAACCTCTTAATGCTGAGCGCCAAGCAAGGTAGCTGTTAGTACCATTTTAGTAAGTCTTTGGTATGACTTGGCTGAGGATTGAACCCACGACCTCCCGCATCCGAGGCAGACGCTCTAACCTAAATATGAATGTCAGCAACATGATAAAATCCACATCCTAAAAGGATAAACCTGTGTAATTAACTGGTTTATGGTAATAAACTAAAATGGGAACAAGTGTGGAACACTTGTTGATTGATGTACTATCTGTGCAATTATTACTTTTATCTACGATGCATATAAATGAACACTTAAGATGCAGACAATTCCTGGGTGGCCTCTGACCATGCAAATTTACCTGGATCCTGAGCAGATGGCCCATCTGTGCTGGAGCCCTCCCCATGGAGGACCACAATGCTGGGGGAGCCAGGTCTAGCCTCCAGGTCCATCATTGTGATAGGGCGAGACCTCTCTATTCTCTGGTCCTCATGGGTCCTAAAACAAAGACAAAGCATAATCCACATTAATGAAAGTTACATATTAAAGCACAGTTAGTTCTAAAGAAGAAATGATCAAAGAATGAATGATGGCAAAAACAAAAACAAAAAAAACTGCTGAAGCTCAGTTTTCCAGTCCTATTGGCTCCCAAAACAAAGTTATATCATTGTACTAAGCAGCAATGTGTACATCTCAAAGACAGGGTTTTGCATATCAAATCTTATCTAACTAGGTCAAGTAGTTTCTGAACAAATGTGCTAAAAAGGTTTTATAAATATAATTTAAAAAATAAAAATTCATTCAAAAATGGTGCAACAATATCAATTGTTCATTTTCACAAATAAAAAACATGCATACCAAATGTCAAATTTGCTTTTGTGATTAACAGGTGGACAATTCCTAATTATGACACCTCAACTGCATCTATAAAATTGCTGGCATTTTTAGCTCAACTCATATTATTTATAAAATGACATTAATATTCATATAAAGTTACATGTCCAACGGTCAGCTTTCTGTAATGTTAGAAAAGAGAACAGTTATTGTGGGATTTGCAAGACTAAACTGTAGCAGTCTATATGCTGAAAATCCATTATCAACAAATTTCCACTGACCTTGAGGTATGACCTTCATCATCAGACATATTGGAGAGGTCAAACCTTGGCATGGGGGTTGCACTGGCCAGTTCTTGTCGCACTGATGAGGGCTTCTGTAGTTCAGTAAGGCTATCTAAAAGAAGAAAAAAAAGTAAAGCAAAAAGATAATACAACCTAATTTAAGTGAATCCTGATTGTTTGTTTGAATATACCAGTAATATACATTTATATTCAAACAATTAAGATCCTGATTTCCGACAACATTATGTGGTTGGTATTTATTGGGCATCAACACTGTGAAAGTTATTATGTGATGAGGTTATTATGTGATGAGGCAAAAAGTGCCTTGTCCAGACGCAACAGAGTTTCTTATCTGGGCTGATCTGATAGCAGGAATCTAATGTGCACCCTTCTGGTCACTAGTCCAATGCCTTAACCAATGAGCCCCTACAGCTCTTGCATTATGTGGACAAAGATTAGAGACCTGGGATTTAAAAAAATATTTCTAGCTTTAAATACCTGGAAAAAATATCTTGCTTTAATTTAGAGCAAAGAACACTATATTATATCCAATTTATTACATGAATGAAAAAAAAGTACCCTTGAAATGAAAATAAAATACTTAGCTTACAAGAAAATGTACAAATACCTTGGCTAGAACCAATATGCCATGTGCATGTTCATTTACATGGCTACTAATTTTGTACATGGTTACAGTCAGTGAATTAAACTAAGTCATGACATGTATAGATGTTGCAGCCTTGACCACAATTCTCACTGTCATCAAAATCCCTGTTTATCTGACTAAAATATTGTTTAATCTACGATCGGTTTGGGTAACTTAAACATGGTTCATAAAGAAAATTCAAACTGAAATTCAAAGATATTTTTAGGGTCTTTTTGGGTCTTATCACCTATTTTTAAGGCTTCATTAAATTAGCTAATATTATCTTTTATCAATATGTTTCTGCACGTTTCTGACACCACACATGTAAATCTTCATTATTATTACATCTGAGTCTCCAGTTGAGTCTTTCTGATGAACTTTATACACATTAACATGTCCATTGTCAAAAGCAACACAAATGATATATTTCTACTCTTTGTCCACCATCAAAAGCAACACAAATGATATATTTCTACTCTTTGTTCACTGTCAAAAGCAACACAAATGTTATATTTCTAATATTTGTTCACTGTCAAATGCAACTCAAATGATATATTTCCACTCTGTCCACTGTCAAAAGCAACACACATGATATATTTCTACTCTTTGTCCACTGTCAAAAGCAATACAAATGATATATTTCCACTCTCTGTCCACTGTGAAAAGCAATACAAATGACATATTTCCACTCTGTCCACTGTCAAAAGCAATACAAATGATATATATCCACTCTTTGTCCACTATCCAAAGCAACTATATCACACAACACAGACTGTTCAGTCCTTCAATGCTTTCACTTTTCCTCAAGTTTCATGCTTAGCTTCTTAGACATGCCAGATTTTTTTCTTTGCTTTTTGCCTAGTGAGTTGGAATGGACAACATGTTATAATTTTGCCTTCATTTCTGCCTTTAGAGCACAAGTCAACAGCAGAGCTATGTCTAGAATATTCCATGTTTGCTTGGATCTTTCATTGCTGCAGATATAACTTCATATGATTTATTTGATGGTTTGTTGATTTCCTTGGCTTCAACTTTCTTTATGTGCAAAAAAATGTGTTCTCAGATAAGAATTGTTCTATAACACATGTGCAAATTTTCCATCCATCAATGTCATATGAACTTCACTGGCATGATAATGGAGTCGGTGACTTTCTGGTAGTCCTCTTTTATGGCAAGACTATATATGAAAAGTTTGTACAAGCTTGACAAAAGAGATAAAACATGACAATCAAAAGCCAATGTTACTCTCTTGAATGCATCATGGACAACATGCAGCCTTAATGATCCAATGTTGATTATAGAGGGAGCATAGTTTACTTGAATTTTCTTGCTCATAATATCAAACAAGTTCCGAGCCATCCACAGATATCTGAAATATCTGTTTAGTTACAGTTGTCAGATCTGTGACTCCCTTACATAAATGTCTGAGCATATCCTCTGTGATTGCATGGCCCAGAAATTTGCAAACCAAAGCATGGAGTCTTTACAGTGTCTCATAGCTCTTGATCTCTTGCTTCAGTAGAACCTTCCAGTGGTCAGCAAAAACATAAACTGAACATCTTTCTCTCACCATATGAAAATCACAGCAATGTTACTATCGGGAAGCATAAGCTTGAAAGCTTTCTCTTGTTTTCATTTGATTTATAAGAGCTATGAGTCACAACTGTTTGTATTGTCTACAAAAATTTCAGCTTTCAGTAAATCATTTATTCAACAAAGCCAACCATACTTTGTATGAGGTACTGTAAGAGGTACTTAGGCCAGATGGTGGAGCAGGTGAGGTTTAAGTACAAAGAATGAGCCACTTAAACTTGCTGCTGCATTAGTTGTTCCCACTGTACACTAGGCCATATTGCAGCTTACCATTTCCATGGGCACTGAATCAGATTTTGTTTTATAAAGAAAAGAAACAAATCCTACCTTTTCAAAACTATGAGTGTCTATTTCTCAGTTTTTATCTAATATTTCAGTGTACTTTCACCAGTTTCCCAAGATCTACATTCTATGACAAAAATGCAGAGTATGCCTTGTATCTATTGCCTTTTACTTTCCAGACCTAACTGTGGTCAGACAACCACTTCACCTTAAGGACACACTCTCCAATCATGAAAAAGCTGAATATTTCTCATCTATGCATGTTGGCTATCTGCACTGCTAATTGGAAATTTAAATCGCTCAGCCTTTTCAATCACACTAGACTCTGTTTTTCAAACAATCGGAACATCTGTATTGTTTTTTGGAAAATCGCTTTACCATTTCTATCATGTCAGAATTTTTTCTCAGCTAATCAGAACATCACTCTGCTGTGAATATAGTGGTAACAATGCACTGCTAGTGCATTATGTATTGTGACTGGCTAGTTCTAAGGCAAACATTGCATGTTACTCTTTATTTCAGTCCAAAACTTCACTGAATTTTTATTTTTTTATTTTTTTAATGCTACCTTAAATATAATTCTTTTTGTAGAATGTAGCTCTGAACACATGAAATTTAATTACTTTGTTGAAATTCAAGGAGTTTTCATGGCTGGCTTGAATTTTTCAAGGCTACATGTGAAATTCAAGGACTTTTCAGGGATGCATGGACTATTTGACAGGATGATATTACAATTTCACTTTTATTTTATTTTTGCTATGATGACCTATATATTCATCTAAAGTCTTTAATTTTTGTAATACACACCCATTAATAGTTTTCTATGAAAGTTTGTTCCCTTCTTGAAAAATTAAATCTTCATCCAATAGACATTTTGCCTACAAATGGCATCCAGTTATATATATGGGTTGCTATGGTGATTACAAGTGCAAATTCATGGACAGCTGGATGGAAAGAAAATAAAAGAAAAGGAAAAGAAAAGAAAAAAAGAAAAAAAAAAGAAAAAAGAAAAGACTATTATAGGGCTGTTTCTGATATGGGAATTCAATTATAATTATAATTAATTAAGGTAAATCAACGTATACAAAATTTAATTAAAGTTTTTAAACAAAGATCAGCTAATAATTTGAAACTATCCTACACATTCAGGCAGGGCCCCGAGTGGCCGAGTGGTCTAAAGCGCTCTCCGTTATGGATCACTGCCATCTCACCTCTGTCCGCGCAGGTTCGAGTCTCAGATTCAGCCAGTGTGGGTATGTGAGAAAGCTTGCCAGTAGCTTCTCGTGGGTTGGTGGTTCTTTCCGAGGTTTTCCCGGGTTCTTCCTCCACCATTAATACTGGCCGCCATGTATGGCCTATCGTGTGCTAAAAAATGGCGTTAAACCCCACAACAACAACAACATATTCAGGCCTTTGAAATTAAACTATTCAACTGTATGTTTTATGTTGATCATGACTTACCTGTAGGTGTTGTTACAAAATAGTGTGGATTTTTTCATTTTGTGCATATCAACTTTCATGGTATTAACAAAAACCAATTTTAAAGAAAAATGTACTACATATGATCTCATAATACATTAGAAGTACATCCTTGAACTCACAAACCCAGGCATCTCCAGCTAAAATTGATGTTTGCCATGGTCTTTTTATGCTTGTTTTAGCAATATAACTGCTAAAAGATTATTCACTCATCACGGTGAAAGTCAGAGTAGAGTAGTTTCCCCTGGACAGAGGGACTGAGCTAAATCTAATTAATCTTCAGTTACTACTGGTTTGGATGTACATACTTTTCCAGGGATTTAGCTGTGGGGTGGATTTTGGGAGAGTGTGCCTGTATTATGATCAGGTAAGTATTATCCAAGAAACATTTTATTCTGAAAATTGGTTTCTATTTCAAATACATCACATGACCATACGTTAAGAGTAAAGGCAAAAGATGGGATTTACATCCACTTACTCTTGAGTTGGTGCTGTTTGTCTCCGTTCCTATTGTCTGTGAAGCAGCCTCAAGTTTTGCTGAGATATGGGCTTGGCACACTGCATGGATTTGGTTTTGAGAAAAAAAATGTTCACTCCTGCAAATTCAGCTGTAGTAGAATAACGTTCATTATAGGAAGCTGCTGTATAACCTGGGAAGGTAGTCTCTTGTGTTGCTGGTAAAGATCCCACCAGGTAAGATGAGGAGCTTTAGGATAAAAGGCCTTTGAAGACTGTTGTTGTTGTTGTTGTTGTTCTAGGGTTTAACGCCATTTTTCAGCACAAGATAGGCTATACATGGTGGCCAGTATAACTGGTGGAGGAAGAACCCTTGAAAACCCAGGGAAGAACCACCGGCCTAGGACTCGAACCCATGCAGACAGAGGTGAGATGGCATTGATCTGGAACGGTGAGCGCTTTAGACCACTCGGCCGGTCAGGGCCCCTCCTTTGAAGACTGAGAATGCCATCTCTGACTTCCCGCACATGGCCTGGATAATGTCAGTTTAGAAGCAACTGCACTTAAATGCTGCACAAAAATACTCACCCCTCCTTTTCTGAATGCTAATAAATGAGACCTCCCTTTTATGATAGAATCAGTTTGCTTCAAATATGTCTTTTGATCCCTGATAGGGTAAAGTAGATAACCCTGTGGCAAAGAATCTAAAGTAGACAGGGATGTTATGAGAAAGGGCTGATGCTCATAAATGGGAGCCACTTCAAAGTGATGAAAGCAGGGTCTGCCACGACAAAAATTGAATCATTGAGTAGAAGATTAGACAGTTTGGGTTGAATGAAAAGGCCTGGATCTTTACTGATTCTGTCTGATGTAGCTTAAGGTGATTAGCCGTATTGTGAATGCTCTGGAACATGGTTCAAAAGAACGTCTTATCACCAGAATATATGATTTGATTATAGACAAAGGATCAAAACCTTAATACAGACAAGTCAAAATATTCATCAGGGCAGAGAGGTCTTTGTTCCAGTCCATGTCCTACATTCCATGACTGAAAAATGTATCCAAGATTTTGAAATGGTAGTTCTTGATTGGGATGGGATCTAACATGTTCTGTTTGAAGAGTACTGGAGGAAATTAGCTATTTGTGGTACTGAAGATTCAATGGAGGGATGCTATCTGAGGATGGTCTTTAGCAGTGCAGAGACCAATAAGAAAGCATTTCTTTCTGTGAGCTTAAACTGGCATTTGTGAGCAAGAGATGAAGTGCCCTACTGTCCTATTGAGATACACGCCATACACAAGACTGACTCTCTAACATAAATGGGGTTTTGGCTATGTTCAGGTTGCTAAATATAACCATCAAGACCATGTCAAGCATGGAGCCAACAACACCAATATTGTAAATGAGTTGTTACGTGTTCTAAAAAGGTTTCTGGTTCATACACATAGAGAAAGGTTTCAGCTTTTCCATGTATGGAAAGGTTCTGTCAATATCTTAGATTTCTCCATTGATCCAAAACAGAATGAAGCCTTCTCCCAAACAGGATCTGTAATAATGTTGGGATGGGGGGGGGCTGTATTTAGGTCATCTGACAAAGTGATGGTCTCACACTGGTGAAAACAACCTCCCTACCTCTGATTCTTCCACTTCGTTTGGGAGTTGTGGGATTGTTTTCAAGTGGCTTGTGCTCTAGGGACATACATGTCACCAATGTTGGTTGCCTTGCAAATACCTCCACCGTAGCCGGGACTAAGAGAAATGGTGGCATGCTGCCAATTCCGTCAACCTGATCATTAAAGAGAACAGATGATGAAGGTTGTGAGCATATCTTGGGCCATGACTTGACTGTAAGGTGAAGGTAGATAGCATTGCATCATTTTCCAGCTGTTGTAAGTTCACAGCTGCTATTGCGGCTATAGTATGTTGTGCCTCTACATTATGATGTGGACCATCCTATGAATATTTTTCAGCTTGTTCTGGTGAAAGTCAGGGTGGAAGAATGTAAGCTGTGTTCTGCCCATTGAATACAAAAATATTGAATACAAGGTTGGTCACACAGTCACAACATTGCTAATCAACTCATTGGTATTGAAATGGAAAACAGAGAAAGCATTTGTGATAAAATACATCCGCAGATGCACTATTAACTGACAACATACTTGGCAGGTGACGTGAAGAAACAAGGACAGAAAACTTGGGCAGTAAACTTGAGTTCCAGCCTGTAAGGACAGAAATCCAATGGGATTGGGTAGGAAACTTCAGTTCTAGCCTGAAAGGACAGAAATCCAATGGGATTGGGCAGTAAACTTGAGTTCCAGCCTGTAAGGACAGAAATCCAATGGGACTGGGCAGGAAACTTGAGTTCCAGCCTGTAAGGACATAATTTTACTCATCAAAGTAAGATCTAATAAACTGGAATTCCAGCTGCATCATTTATAGCTTATGGTAGTGAAGTCAATGTCTCCTGCACACCTGCTAAGTAGTTGGAGAAGAATGCCAATGATGATGGTCCACTTCACTTGCACTACTTATGATTCAGATCTTGTTACTTCTAATGTGTTGCTAAGAGGGTCTCTTGAGTGGCAGAGGCGACTGAAGAGACCTCTCTTGAAAACTGAGGCCCCAAGATGGACATCGTATGTCAGAAGAATTTGAGGTACTACTGCGGGAAAGACTGATCCATGGGGTTGACTATATAAACTATATGTTTTCCACAGGAAGTGCCAAGGAGCACAATGTGGATAGAATGATCCATTAGAGTGCCTGTATAGATTGGGCAAAATCTGCAGAAGTACCCAGCAGCACCATTTATGTTAGACTTATCCATGTATAACTGGTTTCATGAAGTGGGTTCTTGGGTATTATGGTACTAAACTGGGCTTCATATGCAGAAAGAACTTGGCACCACTATGCAAGCTGTCAAACTGGACAAGTTCCTTTTCTTTTTTTTTATTGTATGATTGACTTTGGCCCACAGCAATCCGAGTTATATGTCAGAGTCAAGTTGTAAAAGAACATAGCCACCTTGGCTGCCATGACACTGTCCAGATCTTGTGGTTGGTACAGAGTATGGGATATTGATCTACATATCCAGTCCACATTTCTGATAAGCAAGACTGTAACTGATGCTTGTTGCTGATCTTCCTCTCCATGCCCATGGATGGCATGGCATGAACCCTTGTGTGAAAGCAAATGTTTTTGTCTCTCAAGCTATGACTGACTTCTGTCCATAACATGCAAGTCTGACATGTATTCAAGGAATGCTAAAAGAGAAAATTACATATGCTGAGTGGTTGTAAGACTGGTTTTGCCCATGATCTAAATCTGCAAGGCAAAATAGAGCAGACACTACATATATTTTGTGTAGTGAGTGTCTGGCTTTTTGAACTTACAAGAATCCATGCAAGGTTACACACTATGATAAATACCTGTAGCAGGGTGCATTGGACCTGTACAGGTAGAGAATATAGCCTCAGTATTAATATTTAGAAAGTGGATGCTAAATAATTGAGTTATGAATAGCCTGTAGGAAGGTGAATTGACTGACTCTACAGATAGGATCACTGTGGTGTCACTTATTGTAATTATATAGGCAAACAACATACATTTTCTCTAGTACTTAGATTTATAGATTTACTGTGCACTGCATGCCAGGGCAGCGGGTCTATTTCCCTCATAAATAGATAAACCTTTGATCAGTGTTTTGAAGCAATTACAAGTCACAAAAACCGGTACCCATTAATAGTAAATCCACAGTATATCCTTTGTTTGACAATTTTTACTACTAAGTTTCATCTGTTCTATTAATTTTTCAAACAGATGTTCTAATCATATCTAGTATACTGCATTAGCATAAAAACTTTGCTTAACTTCATGCCAGTAACTAAAACAAATAGTAAAACCCTGAAATAGTTACTGGTCTGACCTATAAAAAAAAAACTTTGGTTTCAGGCTACCTGGCAGCTAGCGATTTCAAATACTAACTATGATGTAATATTTTATGTTATCAACCTTCAAAAATGCTTGAAGCAGCTTTTATGTTAATATTTGAATCTTACCATCTGAAACATCACCAGATGACCTCTTATGCTGATAGGGTGTGGATGACAAAGGACGTGCAATCGGACTTGCCTCAGGTGACTGGGTACTCCTTGCTTTACCTGCCATGTAACAAATGCAAAAACATATAGTAGTCCCTCACTATACAGCCCATCAGTATACCACTGTCCCTTTGATAAGGCTGGTATTGTTATGGATCACATTAGATTGGAACAATTTTGTTCCTCATTCATTTGATTTTAGTTCTAACCTGCTGATAACCAATTATAATATGGTTTTACATTATTATATATCCTTGTATTTTTTTTATTATAACACAACCTCAGTATATCACATCTTTGTATAAGTTGATATTAATTTACAATCTGGGCCTATTTGTTGTTCATTGTGCATTTTTACAAAATGGCAGTGTTGGATCAAACCTCAGTATTTAGTAAAGTTAGGCACAACAACTTTTGTACTGTGGTATTTCTGAACATACCTGAATATGTACCACTGTATACCACAATTATACTAGGGGCCTACAATTTAATTTTCTGAGGTAGGAGCCTAGGATTTTTTAAAAATACATTCCAGTTTCCAAATAGCTGTAAAACATCATCTTGCTTTGAACGTTCTTATATCATACGCATACTATTAGGAAAAACATTATCTTGAGATAAAGCAAGATAAAATATCTTGGCCAGAAAGAAATTCATAGCCCTCTTTTCATCCCCCACCCCAAAAATGAAATGGTTAGTACATTACAGTTGATGAATTTGCTATGTGCCTGTTCACTGTTGTATAAATTGTCATCTAAAAACTGTAAGTGGAATGATTAGGCTGCACTAAGATGACACCTTTCAAAAGACACTATCCTGACATTAGAGAATTTGATAAATATAGGAAGTACTCATGGTGAAGCATACAATTTACTTGCTACACTACTGATTTAACAGAATGGGGAACTTTGAGTGGGATCTCATCAGAAATAAAACTATTTTGTGTCCGTGTGTCATTGATATGGATTTCTCAATGTAGCTTCAACAATTTTTCATTCGTATCACTATGATGTCTTGCAGTGTGACAGTTTACAGTGATGTCTAGCACTGGGGCATTATTCTGCAGACATTTAGCATCATGTCCCAACCATCACATTATCCTGACATTGGGCCGACCAGCTCTAACCTCTTAATGCTGAGCAAGAAGCAAGGCAGCTGCTAGTACCATTTTTATAAGTTGTTGGTATGACTCAGCTGGGGTTTGAACCCGTAACCTCCTGCAACTAAGGCGGATACTCTAACCACTAGGCTACCAGAGTGGTCAAACTGTTTTGTAAAAAAAGAATAGAGAAGAAAAAAAGAAAAACTATTTTTACCCCCGCCCCACAACTTTTGGACCAATGATGTTATTAAAAACAACATTACATGGGAATTTCCTTACGTTCCTTACTGACAGAAACCACCAAAGTACCTGTACAAAGAAGTACCATGGTATGTACCATATGAAAAAATACTCTGGTAAACTGGTAGATTAGTAATACCATGCACCTCTAGTATTTAGTGACCTCATGTACAATTTCCAGACCACTTTTATCACCCCTAGTGCTTTTTTGAACCTTGTTTACTGAGATTAATTGATAATTTTTTTCTTATTCACTTACAGTGCAGACAGAGGCAAATGTGTGAAATGTTTGTCGTAACTCCACATAACGTATCCCACCAATCATAATGTCACATTAGCATTCTGACTGGTGTAATGTTATGTTCTTTTTTGACATCATCACATACATGACCTCACTACTGTTTGTTTCAGCATGATGTCCCACCCAGTCACATTATCCTGACAACAGACCGACCAGTCCTAACATGACATCTTAATGCTGAGTGATTAGCGAGGCAGCTGTTAGGACCATTTTTAGAATTCTTTGGGATGGTTCAGCCCAGGTTTAGAAACCATGACCTTCCGCATTCGAGGTGTATGCTCTAACCACTAGGCCACTGAACAGTCCAATAGTGTTTGTGCATAACTTAACAATGAATGATAATCATTCTGCAAGAAAAGTAAAAAGCAGCCCAGTGGTATTACCTGATCTGACACTTCCACTGTGCTGAGACTGGTGGGAAGCAGATGGTCCACTTTCTGGCGGAAGAGCAGATGGATTTGTCAGGTGGTGTTGAAAATCAGCATATGCCTTTTCCAGGTTCTGGTTTGAAAAATAAAAAAACAAAGAAATCAATGCAAATACAGTACACTTATCTGTGTAAATGCATATATCAAATGTAAAAAGAACTGACCCAGATCTGACATCACATACTGGGATTTATAAAAGTTTGACTGACTGTGTCTAAAAAGATCTGTGTGCAGGCGTCAAAGAAAGCAACTAAGTAGTTCAAATCTAGATGCGTGATAAGGAAATACATATTTATCAGCTGTATGGACACCAGATCCAGCATGTAAGATGGGGACTGAATTAATTATAAATAAAGTATGAGTGTTTTGTCATTATTTACTGAAAGGCATTTCAAAGATAGCAAAAGAGACTGCAGTTAGCACTCTTGACTCAATTCTGACACCTTGGCTTAAGACATAACATTAGTAAATTGAAAGTCTGACCTAAATTTCAGCCAACTAGGCTATATTAATTAAGACTTAAGTTCTGTCAGAGAAATCCATGAAAAGAGGTCAGGAGTTTAAGCCATGCTGTGGTCATAGTTTTATTGTGTCCACAAACATGGCATTAAACCCTGAATGCTCAGTCACTCAAGCAGTAAATGGGTATTTGTTTAAGCTTTCAGGTTATATCACAAGTAAAAACAGAACAGTATCTGCTGGAGCAAGTTCTAACAGCTTGCATGCATCATTTATCAACAACAATTATACTTTGGATTAAGTGTGGGGAAATGTCATATTACCTTTTATGAGCTCAACCCTCAACTACCAGATTTGGAATAAAACACTGTGGACTATATGACTATCAGTACTCACTCTTTATTGAATTAAAATTAAATACCATAGCAGTTGAATGTCTAGTTCATTATGGCAATTCTCAACATATTGTGGATGAGAAAGCCCCAGAATTTCTTCCCCGAATGATCTTTAAACAGTCATTGTCTTTGATGAGGCTGCTATAATAGATGAAGCCCAGAAAAACAAATATTCGCTGAGGTCACACACAGGATGTAGAAAAAGAAATATCATTTTTCGGGTATTGCTAAAATCTGAAGTAAATAATCAGTTTATTATGACATTTTTTGCTTTATTTATTAGACAATGCTTGGTAAATGCTGAACAATAATAAAAAAAACTCAAAAAATGTGCAACAAAAGATGTCCTTTTGTGTTAATTAGGTAAAATACCGATATAGATTTAACTGATCATTATTATAAAAAATAATAAACTATTCATAAAAAAATAGTTTTACTTTTTCTTTGTAAACTGTAGCCTTAACATTTTCATTTAAAGCATATTTGTGAACAGACGAGTGACGGGAAAGAGGCAGATGGATAGTTAACACATAGACAAACTGAAAAATATTCTGTGTCATTGATTAGTAATGCATGATGCATACACAAGTTGACTTGGTATATACTAAGTGTATTGGCAATATGTCAGAAAATCCATTACAGTTTACAGCACCCTCATGTTTGCATATGAGATGGCTGTTTTTTTTATAGGAAACACAGCAGGTGGTGATATAAATATTGAAATATTGAAATTTTCAAAGTCACATCATAATAATAACTGTACCAATTTTCATTGAAATCATCAGAAAGTTCTCAAGTTATTCTGTTGATACACAAAGACATGAGTGACTGATTACAGAACTCCTTTTACTGCAGTTGTCTGGGTAATTAGGATTCTCTCAGCAAGGTATCAAACTCTTCATGGCACATAATGAATTGGAGTAGGCTTACGATGAGTTGTACATTCTTTTTAATATTTAAGCAATTTATCATAAAGAGATTTCAAATAAATTGTAAACCTGTCCAACGAAAAACATGTTGTTCATTTTGTCTAAATGACAAGAGTACAGTGAATGGCACATTTCTGACAGCCCTCTATATAGGTACTAGTAAGGTATGGTTGATTATTAACCAACAGGTATCAATTAAACTTCACCCATGCTTCATGCTCGTGCACAAACTGGAGAAGGAAGAAGATAAGCAAAAGCCAATTGGTTAATAAAAACTGAAGGAGCCAATCAGGTGTACCATTATGAAAGTGGCCACAATGGAACTGCTTCTGTTTTCTTGCTTGAAAGAGGATGTCCAACTGGAAAATCATCCAGCCTTTTCCATGGTACAATGGAATGGGGTGTGGCAAAACATACATAACCCTTACTAAAAATTCATAATTGACTTGATTCATAATACAGACAAAAAAGAGGTAAGAGAAAATTTGCAAAGATTATGGAAATTGTAAGGGATACCATCTCTGGAAGATATAAATGGCAATCATGAATATTCAAGACTTGGCACAATTTATGAAAATAATCAAATGCATAAAATCAACGAGCATAATAATAATAAATTTATTGATTTGTGTATCAAAGAAAACTTAGTTTTATCAATAACTTTCATGCCACTGTATTGCATACTGAAGCCATTGTATTGCATACTGAAGTGAAAAAGAGACTGAGAAATGTTTCCTCACAAATATTGGTCCAATATAAGTACCCTTTAAAGATTTTGAGCACAAATCTCAAGTTAAGTTAAAATTCTGGAAACACCCAGTAAGCTTTTCTCCTAAATAAAGCTCAAATCCACAAAACTTTCAGAACTATTAAAACTTTTCCTTCAGTACTTGTATATTAAAATTCAATTACAGATGAGAGTAAAGAATTGGAGCTTAAGCCTGAGCTGTATGCTAATAAAAGTTCTGAAAATATAAGGTGAGTTATTCTGAACACTTACTCTGGCTTATTCTTTCAAGCACTTACTCTAGCCATTTTTTTAAGCACATACTCTAGCTAGGTTTTTTAGCACTTACTCTAGCTAGTTTTTTTAGCACTTACTCTAGCTAGTTTTTTTAGCACTTACTCTGGCTTATTTTTTAGTACTTACTCTAGCTAGTTTTAGCACTTACTCTAGCTAGTTTTTTTTAGCACTTACTCTAGCTAGTTTTTTTAGCACTTACTCTAGCTAGTTTTTTTTAGCACTTACTCTAGCTAGTTCTTCTGAGCACCAACTTTAAGTAACTTTTTTTGAACACTTACTCTCGCTTCCTTTTCCAGACTTTTAAGTCGATATTTTGTGGAGGCAATAACATCAGCTGATGCTGTGGATGACACACTGTCATCTGAAAAGTCAGCAGAGAGCTTCACCGTCACAGCTGGGTGTGGGGCACTTAAGTCCACATCATTGTATACATCTTTTCCATCATATTCTAGTGTTGATATTTTCTTCTTCTTACTCCGAGAAAGGGAACTTCGTAGTGGATTCCCCCTATTCTCATTGCTGTCATCATCACTGAAAGCTGCACTATTCTTTGACTTGTGAGACAAGTTGAATGACAGGCTGAAAATGAGAGAAAATAAATGTACATCCACAAACCAGAGGACCCTTACAATCATCTCATGACACAGTTAGTTATTTCCTTGGTTGATACTCATCATAATGATGATACATGGGAAAAGAACATTTTCATTTCATGCAATTTCAATCTTAATTAAATATTCTTTTCTAAAACTTCAAACCTGTCTTAAGCAGCCACCCTCAGAAGCAAGAGAACTGGCACCTGAATAATGATGTTTACTTTAAAAAACCTATACAATTTTTCAAAAAACAATTTAAATAACTCTGAAAAACTAGCTCTTCATGACAGGTGAAATTTCACATGGATGCAAGTGTTTTTTTTTTTTACTATCACAACTAATTACTACATGATGAATGATTAGTTTCATGTTGTTAAACTTGTGAAATTATGACATCCGATATTTTCATTCAATTTCCCAGGGATACTGGTTGTACACTTCAAGTTGTCACTAGCTATGTTAGCACTAGTGATCACCAAAAGTTTCCATTGGTAATTTGTTTAAACTAAAACAAAATATTGGACAATAAAAAATTTAGGCGACTGTGGCACTGTCAGCTGATTTTTTTACTTGAAGTAGCTGATGTCTGCAAGTGTAATTGTTCTGCCTATATGGTCTTAAACTATGTAACTGAAAAGAAGTGAAATCAACAAGTAAAACTGAAACAAATAATTTGTTTAGCATAAATACAAAGTGAAAATTCAAAAGAACTTAGTGTTGTGAATTAAATTCCAAATAATCCTAAATGTCCAAGCACAAGTCCAAAAGTATAGAATGTTCTGAATGAATTCCAATATTCTTTGAATGTCCTGCTGTACCATAATGATATAATCCATAACGTCTTTGAATGAGTTCTCAATAATCCCAAAAGTAGTGTTCAGTCCAAAACGTCAATGGGTACTTTGTAATTCCAATGAATAATTTAAAAATATAATTCCTCTCAAATTATATTTTAACACAACAATAAACTCTCATCATCGATTCCAAAATACTGATTTTAAACAGGAATGACTAATTGTTTACCAAATCCCTATTATAGACAAATATCAATTGACCTGCAACATAATAGATTTCTTAGGAAAACTCCACTAACTTGTAAATAAGGTCAGTTCTTGAATTCAAATTCAAGTAAACATCTTATTTACTTTTTAGAATCATGCTAAAAGTCAGATGCACACAACCCTCAATCATGGTCAAAAGTTAAGCATACTACAGCAAAACCTGTTATGAGAGAACGTCACTTCTGCCAACCAAAAGCGGTCTCTTAGGACAGGTGGTCTCTCATAAGAGGTGTGTGAAAATGGACTGGTTTCCAGGATCAATAGTGTTGTTGAAGAAGAAAAAATACTCATACTCACTGTACATGTATAATATCCTTCATTCATAAATCTTGTTAAATATTGCAAAATAACTCAAAATAACTTAAATATTAAAGATATACATTTTCCAAAAAAATTAATCAAATTTATATTTGAAAATCACATGAATATGTTCTTTCTTCCAGTGTTAGAATTTTTCGCTTTTTCATCGGAGATTCTGCCACCGTTATTAGTGTTGACGTAATAACCAATAGATGTATTTTGGTTTTTATCAGGTTTTGGGGAAATGTGGAATAAATATATATTATGTACCAATGAATAAAACCAAAGGACATAATTAACTCATCAAGAAACAATACATTTAATTTGAGACGAAGTTTAAATCATCAGCGTTATAGCTTGATAAACAAAGGTTGCTACCATCTGCACCCGGGTAAGCAGATGGTGGCTTGGTGAAACACTGTAACAAAAGAAATAAAGAAAGAAAAAAAGAATCCAGAAATGATTCTCACTTACTAGTATTAAGGACAAAGAGCTCATTCACACACACATACCCAGGCATTATGGATTAATTGGAAAGACAAACAATGTACTCAACCCTACACTGAAGCCCTTTCAAAAGATTTGTCACTGGGACATTCGGACTACTGGTGTTGTGTGGGTTTTCACAAAGATAAAGAAAAAATACAAGCCTCTAAATTTACTGCGTATGACCAATATTAATCTCTTCGATGAAAAAAATGGTTAATCTTACTGGCTATTCACAAGACTTCAGCACTACAATGGCAGTTACATGTCCTTTAGTCTGGTTTACTGCTGTTTACAAATGACACCATATACTGGACTTGTAAATTTCCCAAAATTGGTAGCTAGCCAATTTTTAAAAAAAAAAAACAACCTTATTAGAACAATCTTTACCATTTATGCAGTTGTTGTTACAAAGGATTAAATGATGGTTAGTGGTGTTTATCTTGCTATATGGTTGTTCAACTGTAGTGTTATTTAATGTGCACTTTGTTTGCATACTACATGTATCCTGAGCTCTCGTGTTTTTACAAAGGATTAAGTCAAGGTCAGTGGTGTCAATCTGTTTTTTTTGGCAATGCGGTTATTCGTAGCAGTGTCGTAATGCATATTTTGCCAAGACATCGTGGTCGCTGGTCACGTTCAGCAGGTGGTCACTCATAACAGAGCGTTTATATAATAAAATCAATCCGTGCATTACGATTGTGGTCAGAAATGACAGGTGGTTGCTCATAACAGTTTTTACTGTATATAGATAGATATACAAAACAAATTATTTTCATGACTATATAAATGATATACAAGTGATTTCTTAATTTAATAACCTGAAGAAGGGCATTATTTGGAAATTAATCAAATCTGTATTAGTCTAAAAAGAAATATTGCAAAGAAAGAGTGGAATTAAAAAAGAAAATAATTGGATTGGTAATTACTCAAGTTAAAAATGGTCCAGATTCAGATGAAAAATTCCAAAGTGCAGCCCATTTCTGGTTTACTAGATAACTGAACCTGCCAGTGTTTTTAAAAGCAAAATTTAGCAACTCTGTGCAAAGTTAAGGTATCAACCTAGGCAGGGCTTTTCTAATGCCCTAGACATGATTTTCTTGAACCCTGGCATGCCCTAAAAAGCACCAATACAATATCTTATGAAGTGATTATTGACCAATCAAAGGCTTAGAATTTTCTGAATAATAATAATGATAATAATAATAATAACAATAACAATAACAATAACAACAACAATAATAATAATAATAATAGCATTGTTTAATTACCGTGAAGGATCTTCACCATGAGGCTTCCTATATACTTCATTACTTAATGCTGGAAAAATAAAGAAATCAATGACTAACAATAAAATCTGAAGAATCTTTGCATTATTTCAAGGGAGGAATCAATCATTTATGCACAATATGGGATTGATGGAACATGTTAATTTCCTATAATAAAGGGAGTGATTGAACACTCGCTTTTATCTAATGTGCTATGATTTTTGTTACCGTAAAAACTTAATCACATCTTAAACACAAAATGTACAAATTATGCTGCTGTTTACAACCATTACTGCAACGAGACAAATTATAACTATTTAAGACTATTAATTCATGTAGTTATGACTAAACTTCAGGATTAAATTAGTTCATGATTCACGATACAAAGCATAAGAAAGATTCCTTCAGTAAAGTTAACTGTATTGATATAACAACTTATCATTTCTGTCCAGGTTGCCTGATTTAAAAAAGAAAATCTTAATTGCAGTGAATGAAAATCTTCTCATTTCAAAAGAAAATGTTACATTTCACTTCACTATTTTTAATGCAGTACAAATGATTATGATTTAATGCTTGTTATACACCATTAATTTAAGAACTGAAAGAGTTATACAGAATCTTCCATGGAAATAATAAGACCCACTTCCACATAAACAAATTAAGTACCAATGATAATGTCATGTTGTGCAAAAACTAATTTTTTTCTAGCAAAATGTTTCTTCATGAATACTTACCCAGTCAGAATACCTTAGGAGAACTACTACCATCTTGCAAATCCAGCCCTCCCAGGTTAAAAACTTTTAGCCGAAAAGCTAAAAGTTATCTGCCCACCTAGATGGTGGTCAGGAAGACTGATCTCCCCTTGGCACTGGGGCTGGTGCCAAATCCCATGAACATATCAGTTACTACTAGAGTGGAAGGCACACTCAATATATGGATGTAAATAAGATGAAAAAATCAATTCTATCCGCATGAAGTACACTGTCAGATAGGGTGGAGTGCCAACTTGATACTTCAGGAGTTTTTCTAATTTATCAGCAGCTTTTCCTGCAACATCATATGACAGAGACAACCTGATATGTACAATGATGGATACATTATTCAAAATACAGAATACAACTCCTTTATGAATTCCAGTCATCACTGATGCAGTATCAGCTTAAAACCCCATACAATTATGCCAGCTTAAGTTTATTCAAAGTATTATCCAATAAAATGTTTTCTCCAGTGGAATCTACTGTTAATTCTGGTAATGAAAGAAGAGCACTCTGACTTTGCCCTTTTCATTGTCAAAGTCTCTTACACACACTGGGTACAACTTTTTGTCACAATCACTACTCCTGTCATTTGCAATCCTAAACGGCCCAATTTTCATGGCTTCTGCAATTTTAAGTGAAGTATCTTCTGCTAAACACCTAACAATATTAGATGATTTTGTTCTTACACATGCATATTTTTTGCAATTTTGGAATCGGGAAACATCCATCTCACCGAAGGACCAAAATAGTCTTCTATCACTAAGGGTTGTCCACGTTTTATTAAGAACTCGGTAGATAGCGCATCTGCATTTATAAAACACTTGTCTACAATTTAGTTCTGCTGTAGAAAAAGAAGTTACCTTAGTACTGGAGTTAGTAAACGATCTGTTTCAAGGTTTCTTGTTTTACCACCATAACCAATATTAAAATCCTTTCCATGCAGCCTGCAAGGGGTGTGGAGATTCCTAGAATGGAATGCTGTATAGTGTAAATCATGTATTCATCTCTGAATAGGTTTTTCGTCTTTGCCTAATTCATCTGTGAAACTATTTGAAAAATATTTTTGCCTAACACGCATCGACTAAAATAAATCTGACTTGACTTTTAGCGCCAAATACCTACAGATTGGTTCTGCTCTTAATTAGAACAAAGAATCTGCAAGCAAAAATTAAAAGTTAGAAAACCTGTCTGTTTTCTCCTCACTAAGCCATACAGCTGCTATAAATAGAAACCAAGGTCAAAAGTTGAAAGTAGAAACCAGCATGTTTCTTGAAGTAGGGCAATTGCTATAAATAGAACATAATACTGTTACAGAAGTGCATGCAAGTTTTTGGACAAGCATACTCTTATGTCATAGTTACTTAGAAGCCATTTTTTCTAGAATATGGTCTGTGGGATTAATGGGATGTTAATAAAAATGAGAAAACTAATTTTTTTAGAGGGGGATATACCGAAAATTTTCATAATCTGAATACAGTTACACGTAAGGAGTAATTTAGTGAGAAACAAGAAGTGTAATGATTACGCGAAAAGCATAATGGTTGGCATGTATGCAACAGCTCTAATATATTAAGATATCACTTCAATACTCATATTGGATCTTGTAGGTGATCTTGAGGTGAAGTGTCCAGAGTAGCAAGTTATTTCCTTATAAACATCTGGTTACTGATGGATGAAAGCCTGTTAATGGCAATGAAAGAGAGTACCATCATGAGTGAAACTGACATGTCTTGTCAGAGCTGCATGTAATTCGGGTCCACTGAAAAGGTATGTATTATGCTGATTCTGCCTGCTGCAATTAATGCAAATGAAGAAGCAGGTCTTGAATGAAAGGTGAGTTTCACATGGGGGGCTTCATCAGCGATATTGAATCATCATGTTGAAACTGTAAGTAGACGAGTCCACCAAGAAACATTGCTGATTTTGCCTGCTGACTGCCAAATTCATGAGGAGGCAGGACTTGTATGATAGGTGAACTAATTAAGCTCTTGAGAGGCATTCAACTGGTGTCATGTTTAGCCAGGTTAATCAAAAGTCCACTTGGGCAAGGGTGCAGTGCCACTGGTCAGTTGAAATCCAAAAAAAAACAGAAGAACAGACATGTCTTTGTTTTGTGTGATATCCTCTCTTCTATGATAGCACAGTGTGCTTGCATTGGTGGAATGGCAAGTTTAACTGTGATGGGTGCTAACTGTTTCTTATCAAAGAGCCTAGACAGTTAACTATCGTGGTATGGATGCCTCTATTGGAATAAAGTACTCTGGTATGAACCACAGAGATTATATTGCAAGAAAACAAAGGTCCAAGTATTTGTTCTGCTTTGCTGTCTGAGATCATGCACCACAATGAATTTATCAGGCAGAAAGATAACTGGATTCCAGTGTAGTTTCACCAGCCACTATTGACAGGCTTTTAAAATGGCATCCATTTTGATGATGTGGGCATATAAATAATGATCTTGAGAGGGTCACGCTCTTATGTCAGTCTGAAATGGTAGGAGACTTGCTTCCCCAGACCTCTATTTTTGCATCTGTAGTGATCATGACTGCTGAAGGATGTGCTTGCAGAGGTATCACCGAAGTGAATCCAAAATGCCTTCGTGATGCAACCTTGAACAGTTGCCAATTGAGAGACTTGGTCCAACTGTCAAAGTTCAGTCTCCACTTGGACCACATTATCATTGTTATGAGAGCTCAATAAAGCATCCAAGGACTAAGATATCCCCTGCCGTGATGATCAAAACACAGCCGGCTAATGAATACAGATTAATGAAAATAGATGGATTGCTCCAAAGTATAGAACTTACCCTTGCAAGAATTCAAATCTCTTTTACTGGGGAACACACTGTTCTTACTTGAACACAGAGTTCAGGCCAAGTAAATCAAATCTTGAAAGGGTACAAGGTCTATGATGTTCATGTTGACCAAAGATTGAGAAAGAAAGGAAAGTAACAAATAAAACTACATCTTGCACAAAAAAAGGATCTCTTATTTGTAACCTGTTGTAGGCAAATCACAGAACTTCTGAAAGCTGTTTAAGTGAGACGTGAAAGCATGTCTCTTGCAAGTACACACTGTTTGCGTAGTCTTCACAACTGAAAGCATTAATACCTGTTGTTTTATTCCATTGATTGAATGTGCTTAGGTTGTGGATCAACTGATAAGAGCTGCATTGTAAGCTGAAAGAGCTGTGGTCAAAGGCGTAGTACATGCAATGAATGTAAGTCCCCAGGAACTACTGTTGGATCCCCAGGCTGTCGTGGTGAATCTTCTTCAATCAGCCACAAAAGACTGGCGTCTTCTTCCTACCAGGATCTGAGATAATGGTAGGATGTGGGGCCTGGATGTATGTCATTCAGATAGGGATGGTCTTGTGGAAATGTTGGTGTAAACAATGGTCTTTCCTCTGATTCTTCCACTTAGTTCATGAGCTGTAGGACTGTTTCCTAGTGGTATGTGCTCCAGGGACGTCCCTGTAACCTCTTTGGTTGTCTCGTAAATCCCTCTGCTAAAACTGTGATTGAGAGGGATTGTGGTTTGTAATGAATTCTGTCAACCTGATCACTAAGGTAGGTGAATAGATCATGGAGGTTGCGAGTGTATCTTGAGCCAAAAAAGGTCTGTAAGGTGGGGGTAGAGAGCACTGAATCTCTTCACTTGATGTAAGGTCCTAGTTGCTTTTATGGCTATTATGATGTTGTACCTATATTTTATGAAGTAGACCCTCCCATGGATATGCATCTGCTTCTTCCACTGAAATTTGTGGTGGTTATATGCTGTGATCCACAAAATAAGGATTGTCAAAATAATGGCTACAAGGTCGATCCCAGGGTCACAACATTGCAAATCAACTTAAGATTATTCATATAGAAAACAGGAGGCATTTGTGATATATTACACCTGTAGATGCTTGGAACTCATAATTGATGATGTACTCAGTCATGAAATGTCCATACCTGTCCAAATTATAGAAGCAACTGAAAGTAGAATCATCCATAGGTAATTCTCACCTGATGTCAGAAGTGTAGACTTGGCAGATGCTGTAGAAAAATTAGGACAGAACTCATCCAAGTTAGATCTAATAATGATGAGTGAACTTAAAGCCCATTTCAGTGTCTACAGATTGAGGTGGCGAAGTTGATGTTTCCTGCAATACCTGCTAAGTAGTTGGAGAAGAATGTTGATGGTGGTCCACTACACTTGCAGCACTTATGAGACATATCCTATTACTTTGAGCATTTCCCTAAGGAGAGTCACTTGGGTGGCCTAGACTTGAGGGCGAGTGAGGAGACATCCCTTGAAAACAGAGGCCCCAAGAGGGACATTGTACACCAGAAGTATTTTTAGGTACTGTTGTAAGACTGATCCATGATGGCGTCTATATAAACTGTAAGTCTTCCACAAGAAGTACCTAGCAGCACTATGAGAGTTAGACTAATCAATGTAAAACTGGTTACATGAAGTGGGGGTTGGTATAATGGCACTAAAATGGGCACCATACACCATATAATGTAGATGCTACAATATCCATTAGGAGATGAATTTACTATGATGTTCTATACAGGAAAAATATAGTGCTAGCAGATTGCTTAATGAGGGCAACATAGCATCAATTCATAATATTACCTGTAAGAAGGCTCTTAATGATGGCCTGTACAGTATAATGATGTACAAGGAAGCCACAGAGTTTATTGCCTTATATTGAGACAGCCCTATGATGATGTACATGACACAACATTCACTTATTATAATGTGCTGTCAATGGGAGTCAGAGTATACTGCCTTATAGTGATACCACCTCATAATAAATTGATACAATACTTCATTATAAGGCTGTCCATGGGAGTCAGAGAGTGTACTACCTTATAATGAATTGATACAGTACTACCTTATTATAAGGCTGTCCATGGGAGTCAAAGAATATACTACCTTATAATGAATTGATACAGTACTACCTTATTATAAGGCTGTCCATGGCAGTCAGAGAGTATACTACCTTATAATGAATTGATACAGTACTACCTTATTATAAGGCTATCCATGGGAGTCAGAGAGTATACTACCTTTTAATAAACTGATTCAGTACTACCTCAATATATTGCTGTCCATGGGGGTCAACAGCATATTGCCTTATGTTTCAAGCACCTTATAATGAATCGATAAATTATTTCCTCATTATAATGCTGTCCAGGAGAGTCAAAGAAGTACTGCTTTATAGTGTGACTGCCTCATAATGAATTAATACAGTACTACCTGATCAAGCTATTGTCCATAGGAATCAACGAAAGAGTATACTGACTTTTAGTTAGACCACCTTAAAATGAACAGACAGTACAATACCATATTATATTGCTGTCCGTGGGAGGCAGGTATATTGCTTTATCATGAGATTGCCTTATAACAAATACATCCACTACTTCCTAATTATAATGCTCTTCATGGGAGTCAAAGAGTATATTGCTTTTTGTTAAATGGTATTATAATTAGTGCATTATAAAGTACTCCCTCATTATAATGCTGTAAATGGGATTCAAAGAGTATACTACTTTATAGTGAGACTACCTTGATACATTATTCACTAACTGTAATCTGTCTGCGTGGGTTCGAGTCTCGGATTCGGCTAATGTGGGTATGTGAGAAAGCTTGCCAGTAGCTTCTCGTGGGTCGGTGGTTCTTTCCGGGGTTTTCCCAGGTTCTTCCTCCACCATTAATACTGGCCGCCATGTATAGCCTATCGTGTGCTGAAAAATGGCGTTAAACCCTACAACAACAACAACAACAACTAACTGTAATGCTGTCAATGATGAGTCATAGAGTATACTGACTTAGTGTGATATCACCTTATAATGAATTGATACAGTACAACCCATTATAATGCTGTCCATGGGAGTCTGAGTATAATGCTTTAGAGTAAGACCATCTTAAAATGAACTGATACAGTACAACCCATCATAATGCTGTCCATGGGAGTCAGAGTATAATGCTTTAGAGTAAGACCATCTTAAAATGAATTGATACAGTACAACCCATTATAATGCTGTCCATGGGAGTCAGAGTATAATTCTTTAGAGTAAGACCATCTTAAAATGAATTGATACAGTACTACCCATTATAATGCTGTCCATGGAAGTCAGAGTATAATGCTTTAGAGTAAGACCATCTTAAAATGAATTGATACTGTGCTACCTCATTATAATACTGTCCACTGGAGTCTAAGAGTATACTGCCTTACAGTCAGACCACCTTATAGTAAATTGATACAATACTACCTCATTATACTGTTGTCCATGTGAATCGAAATATATACTGCCCTAGAGTTAGACCACCTTATAATGAGTTACATGATGTGTACAGTATTCCCTCATTCTAACAATATCCTCAGAAGTCACAGAGTATTATGCCTTATAAAGAAGTACACAATACAAAACAGAAGTCAGACATTAAAAAATGTCCATGGGAGTCACAGGGTATACTGCCTTATAATTAGATCACGGTATAAAGAAGTATCTGATACACATCATTCGACTACTGAACAATGAAGGGCCTGACAGTCCGGGAGTGGTGTATATTTTATTAAAGATATGTTTCTCGTATAGTATTCAATACAACAGATGTGTAAATTAAATTTCACAACAAAGTTTGAAGTTTCTGTTACATTTTACACACGGATTTTAAGTTTCCAGTGTATTTCAAAAAATGATCATGATGAAAATGTAAATTTTCACTCAACCAATTACACCACATTTTCCCAGAATGTCACAGTAAAACATGAAGCAATCTTAGAGATTAAATTGGGTAAGGGATACAATTTTCTCTACTTTTTACACATGTGTGAGACAGTCTGTTTATGTCAGAAAGCCAAAGTGACTCACTAATCTTGCAAAAGTGCACCCACTGACACAAAACATGACATCATTGTACTTACAACACCAAGAATGTATGCAAAATTTATTATTGTTCCATTACTGAAAGAACAAAATTGTTTGGTCTATTAACTGTAAACTATGTTAACAACAATTTCTTTCTTGTAAACCAAACTTTTAAAACTCTTTGAAATGATGTAAAAACTGTTAAAAATACTACAATTGTTTTCCAAAGTTGCATCCATATCAATGACAAGCTATATCTGTCTCCCAACACTTTCTCCTTGTGAGAAATGAGAGAAAAATAATCCATCATTTTCTATAAGATTAAAAGCCGAAATACCTAGCTGAGTTGATACAAGTTGTTGCCTAGTGTCCAGAAGTTCACGATTCATTTCCTTCATCTGGTAGGTTTGTTCCTCAAATTTCTGCAGCAACATTTTGTTCCTGGACATCTATTAATACAAAAGAAACATATGAATGAAATGATTTCACCTTTCATGTCATCTGCATGAATGAAATGATTTCCTCCTTCATATCAATCTGTGTCATAATTTTACTTAAGATTCATACCTAGTAGTTTAACAAGTGAACAAGAAGATTATACAATGTGAAATATTAAAAAAAAAATCTTGATCAAAGAGGACAGTTTCAAAGACAGGACAAATAGCAGCTTGGCACATACATTAAACCATACTAATGTATACCCTACACCTGAATTCCTACGATACTGCACTGTATGCAAATGATTCTACAAAGGAATATATTGAAAAATGCTATATTCACCATTAGTGAAGCATGATATATATATGTATTTATGTATGTATAAGGCATAGGGTTTCAAAGCAAAATACCCTGGCTTCATACAGACTCAGAGAAATAAATTCATTAACTTTTCATGAACATTCACATACCATTTTTTCAAAATTCATGACCTACTGACAACCAAATCTTATGGCTTATGTAAACTAGAAGTCCAAAGTAATTAGCATAGGTGAACATACCTCTGTGTAATCCAAATGAAAGTCACTTCAGTGAAGTAATAGTACTTTAGCACAGTCATTATCAAAATATATTTAAATGTCATAATTGCCATTTCAGTGTCTTGCACACCATTTTCCCAACAATGTCATGCAGGCATTCATAATGTAGAAAGTCAAGGATCCTTGTTAAAGAGATTTATAAATTAAAACTAAATGCTCTCCAAACTATAAAATTCTTAATGAGAGGCTGTCATATGAACAACAAAGAAATAATCACCTATAACAGAAATAATCAACTACAAACACAGCTGCTTTGTGTTCATTTTGAATGTGATTTTTTTTAAACCACAATCTGAAATCTAATCTATTTCGGTTGAAATGTGCAATTTAAAAGCATTTCTTGATTGTGTCAAATTGCATATCTATAGATTAATTCTGTACTTCTAATAATGTTCCAACAACTCTAAAGACAGTGACAAAATCTTCACAACAAAAAGGCCATTGGAAGATTAATTGAACATTCATGTGCAATGCTACAAAGTGTCCTGGTGGGGGTTGGGGTGGTGGGGGTGGGGGGCCACATGGTCTAAAGTGCTCTCTGTTATGGATCACTGCCATCTCACCCCTGTCTGCATAGGTTTGAGTCTTGGGCTAAGGCCAATGTGGGTATGTCAGAAAAGTTTGCCAGTGGCTTCCCTTGGGTCACTGGTTCTTCCTTCACAAGTTATACTGTCTGCCATGTATAGCCTATGGTACTGAAAAATGACATTTAACTCCACAACAACAACAACATCTGGTACATGAGTTACTGCTATATAGTGCTGAGTGAATATTCCCAAAGCAGCCATACACAACAAGTATCTAGGCAGATAATGGGCAAAATCCTTACAAATAAAAAGGAAATTATTTGATATAAACCACACTCTTTCAAAAAGTCTGGTAATATGTATCTTTAAATATGCATGCATAGTTGCATTTGTGTGTGTGTGTGTGTGTGTGTGTGTGTGTGTGCATGTATTTACATAAAACAGAGGTGTGTATGTGTATCTTTGTCTGTGCCTGTGTTTACCTCTTCCTCATACTTCTGATGAAGCTGCATTTTATCACTCTCCATCAGCAATCTCTCCTGTCTCACTGTAGGGTGGCTCTTCATGTCTGAGTACAGACTCTCTCCACCAGCACGATGTAAATCTCGTAACAGTTCTTCTTGTTCTGTAAAAGTACACTGTTTATAAAACACCTGAGCATGACTTCAAATTAAAATTTATTCTAGAGCAGCTATAAAAGCTGTAGATTAAATCACGTATCATCATAGAAAATGGAATAATTGTGACCTAAAATGGTTCTCAACAATAAACTGCTACTTTCTAATGACAATCTACAAAAGCCAATTTTTGAGCTGGGCAATCTTCATAAGACATTAGCAGTAATGATATTCATAAATAAAGCTAATTATGCTGATGTAAGCAAATTTCAGTGTAGAATGCAAGAGACCTATTCATAACAGGGCTTTTAAGTACCCTGGAATTCTCCCATTATAAGCCAATGCCAAAAGATAAGCCCTCCCCTGTACATTGTAAGAGACCTATCCTATTCATAACTGGGCTTATAAGTACCCTGGAATTCCCCCATTATAAGCCAATGCCAAAAGATAAGCCCTCCCCTGTACATTGTAAGAGACCTATCCTATTCATAACTGGGCTTATAAGTACCCTGGAATTCTCCCATTATAAGCCAATGCCAAAAGATAAGCCCTCCCCTGTACATTGTAAACTGCACACAAACGTTATTAAAAAAAATGCTTTTTTCTAAGTCCATACATTTAACAAAATTTATATAGAAAAAATGGTAGAGACTGTGATCTTATCATTGAAGAAATCTCTGATACATTGAATTAATAACCACAACTCACTGTTTTTCTCTCTCTCATGAGTCTGAATCAATTCCGACATCCTCCTGAAAAAACAAATAATATAAACTGTTCTGTGACCTTTGTGGTATTCAGTATTATATGTGATATAAAGAACTACCTCCATAATGATACACTTCTTCTTAGGGTAATTTATAAATAATATTTCCATCAAATTAACCCTTCTCCAAATACTGTTCTACAAATTATCAAACCTATCTTGGAATGTCATTTCTCTCTACATTGTTGATCATGGTGCTCAAAAATATTGCAATACATTTTACTCATCACCTACCTTTGTCATCACTTGATGGCTACCTATGAGGATGCTTGCATTTGTGTGAGGTTTTAACAGCAATATGAACAATAAGTATTCCTGAAGAAAGCAAATTTGTTAGTAAACTATGTTTCTCATAAATATGTTATACAGACAATTTAAACAACTCCTATAGGTCAACTAGCAAAAAAATCAACTGTGGCCCAGCAATTGCAGCATTCCTTGCAGAACCAATTGACAAAAGAATGCTTCCAGCAAAGTCTGTGAAAATATTGGGGCTGGTATCTCCAGCACCACACCATCTTGCTCCTGTTTTTTGCTGCCCAGATGTAACAGTTACAATCAGCATCATTTATACATTAGATAGAGTTGGAAGGGGGAATGCACCACCATCATGGCATCTCAAACTATGTACAATTGCAAGCAATGAAGTCTGGCAATACATGTTCTGTGCACCACACTGCAGTGCTACCCATGTCTTTATTTGTTCTTTATATTTTTTCTCAGCACAAGGACCAAACTCCCTCTGACATATATGTCAACTATTATGCTTTTGGCATAATCATTGTTTTTTATCTACCAAATTACATCTTTTCATCTACAGTTTTTGGGTACATTAAAAAAATAAAATAAAAAAAGAGCTAAAAAGTTTTGTTTGTCATTTTTATTATCGTATCTTTAATTGCACTCATATAAATCTAAGAATATTCTTAAAAAGATAACTGCAGCATAAAAATAACATAAGAGTACTAGATGTCATAGAAATACATGTACTTTCCTTATTTTCTATTTATATCAACTTTATATGACATATTTCCAAGAAAATAGGTTTCTTCAATTTGAAACTTTCCATTACAGATTCAGTATATTAATGAAGTAGTTAGGTATTGGACCAGTCTATATTTTTAAAGAATGGCACAAGATGTTAAGCTAAACAGGCTTTACAGTGTGACTTGTGGATTTTATATGAACTGAAAATGTTAGAGCAGACAAATCTTCTTGAACTCAATATGTCAGACCAGAAAAAAGGACAAATCAACACTGCTTTATGAATTTTAGAAGAAGAGTTTGAGAGTTTTGTAATACAACACTTGAACTGAGCACATGATCGTCATGATCTTCAAGTTTACAATCATACAGCGTTAAGTTGCACATATAAACAAGTGAGTGGTCAACACAAATAATTGGTCAGAATATTTTGTATTTGTATTCTAGTTCTTACCCACATGGATTTTGCCCTTTGTAACAAGATTTCTGACCAGCTGTAGAATCAAGTTAGCAGCGAAGATAAATGTATCCTTTTCATACTGAGTGTTGTAATTATTGCATCTAACATACAGATTATACTTTTATGCCCAAATTATCCTATTTTGCCACTGGTATCTGCAAAAATTATGTTTATACCTCTCAGGGACTTGGCATGTACAATCTGAGCATGAGGTGCAAACACTGCAGGTCAAAGTGGACATGCATTTAGTGCATGCAACAACTATAATGCGTGTCTTCATCAGTCTTAAACCTTTTGCATTTCATGCACTTTGTGGTCATTGTTCAACTATGAAATTCAACAATGACAACAAAAATTTGGAAAGCAACAACCCCAAAGTACTGATATGTAAAAAAAAAGGAAATATACAACCAAGAAAAAGCAACAATGCAATGGCAAGAGGTAATGAATCTGGGTGAGTCGTGTTGTCTTTCTTGGATTGCTTGATTCAGGAAGTAGCAGAGTAGATTTCCTTATGTTAATGTGACTAGGGAATGCATTCAATTGAAAAATGGCACTTCTACAATTGAAAAGCAGATCAAATATATATCGACCTTTATTTTGATGAATATAAAGTGTTATGAACCGGTTCACAAATTTATGAACATAAAACAGGTTAATATGAGTTTTATTGATTCATATTCACCTTGACAAAATACTTGTATAATAATGCACTGTCATAACATCATTAGTTTCATGACATGATTTTGCTTTTAAAACTGCACCTTGTGACTATTTTAAACCATGCTAAATATCTAAAATATTATGCCATGAAATAATTATTGACCTTTTATTGAGCTATATGTTTTAAGAACCTAGAAACCTATTATATTGACATGTCTTTATATCAGTCAATATTAGGTTTTTAGTAGTTTATATTCATCCCCCCAAAAGTTTATAATTTTATAATAATGACTCATGATCCATTTTCTAGATAAATGAATATTACTTTAAATGATTTTCAATGTATGGCTTTTAAATGATTTGCAATATATGATTTTTTATTTCTGCACCACAAAAACATAATAATAATAACCAAAAGCAAAATTATCTGGACTAGAGTTTTGTTGTTGTAGGGTTTAACGCCATTTTTCAGCACACGATAGGCTATATATGGCGGCCAGTATTAATGGTGGAGGAAGAACCTGGGAAATCCCCGGAAAGAACCACTGACCCTCGAGAAGCTACTGGCAAGCTTTCTCACATACCCACATTGGCCGAATCCGAGACTTGAACCTATGCAGACAGAGGTGAGATGGCAGTGATCCGTAACAGAGAGTGCTTTAGACCACTCGGCCACTCGGGCCCCGGACTAGAGTTTAAAATATGCTTTAGTCTTACTGTCGACAAAAGCATCACTATATCCAATTACTTACATTCTTAAGGTTTCAAGCTGGCTCCTGTTGACAGCATTTTCTTCTTTCAGAGTAGCATAATCTGCCATCTAAATTGAAAATGTTTCATTCATGACATTTAAATTAGTAACATATACATTTCTGTGTTTCTTGGCTGTGTCAGATGTTGATGTTTTCGAGGTTTATTTCATAAAAACAGTTTTTTCCTGTAGTACAGAGAATATAATGATGACCACTGAAAGGTTTTTGGGTGCAAACTGGTCATACTGGCACACAACCACTAAAAAAGGCTTACAAAACATTTATTCTCAAACTCAATATTAAAAGTGCTGATCACAGAATTATGACAAGAACAAGATGACATAACTGTACAAGTTCAAGATTGTCTCATTATTGGTTTATTGATAATCACAGTAACATTATGAAATTTACAGTTGTGAGCAAAATTTAGTTTTTAGTATACAAAACTCCTACAACATCTGGACTGACTAGTAACTTACATCTCGGAGTTTTGCATTGAGAAACTCATTGTGCTTTGTAGCTGAAACTTCCATGTGTCGTGCTTCCTGTAGTAGTGTCTGTATAGAAAAATATTAGAAAATTAGGAAAAAGAAGGAAGTAGCAGGTAAAACAGCAGTCAGACTGAACACAAAATTTCAGGTGAAGTAAAATGAGAAACAAAATTATTATGGCAAAAAAGTTTGTCCATATCTGGTGTTTTAACGGCTCTGCAAGTTAATTAGTATTAAATTACTATAAATTCTGATCATATGTTTTGCAAATCAACTCATCCCACTATATTTTCACAGGAAATATTGGACTTGTTCATTAAGTCATAGTTTACAGTTTCAAAACCTTTAATGATACATTGTTTTATTGTTGGACTTGAGAAAGCTCACTTCACTGAGTTTAGCATTTGTATGGTTGGCTGTAAAATCTTCACTTTCCTGGCATGTGTATGTAAAATGTAGTGGACAAGGGTACCATCATTATTTTGCCTAATTCAATTCCAAGCAATACCCTTGTTATAGATTGAAGTGTTCAATGTATCAAAATATTGTGGTAAAATATTCAAAAAAAAGATACCTTAAAATTTTGCATGTTCAATATCAAATGAAAATAAATCTGTATCAATAAATAACAGCCATTTATCTATTGACAATGGCTTTAAAAAATTAGCTTAACAAAAATAACATGAATAATTTAAAGATAAACCCTCAGTCATAATTTTTAATATTCTGAAAATCAAACTGGAGAAAACAGCTAAAATACAAAGATCATTTTCTACTTATTGAGTTCAAACATATAGAATCGTTCACTTTAACATGAAGGTAATTCATCTACAGTAAAATGTTTCAAATTAAAATTCCCTAAATGTCGGAACATATTAGGTTCATTAGGTAATCTCAACTGACTTCTGGATAAGCAAGTTCCTTAACCATATTTACTCATGTTGATGGTGCTATTTATGATTCAGAATTCATGTCAACACAAATAAGGTAACATGGGTTTTCATAAACAAGGTTCCCATAGAATGAGGTATCATGCCTGTACACCAATGTGTTATTAAACTTTAATACAAAACTGTAACAAATAAGCAAAATGCTGATTGCATTGGCCCCACCCCCAACAGTGACAATTATGTCACCATTTACTAAGTATGTACGAGACAATGACAAGAGAATATTTTATTTCTTACTGACTAAATTCACTTGTGCAGACAAAACCAGCCATTGTCTTTTACAAGTTCTTGGATATGCAAAAATAGCTGTGTCCATTAATACTAACCTCCAATTCATTAACTCTGGCAGTTTTGTCTCGCAGGTCACTTTTCAGGGAGTCAATCTTCTCACGATCCTCAGCAACCCTCTTTTCATTATCTGTCCAAATGAAAATGGAAAACTGATTAACATAAGAATTTTTACATTCATAAATAAATCTTGATTTCAGAATAAGTCTTGTTACTCTGACATATAATTTTACTATTTGACAATGTTACAGTAACTTCAATGCATTTGAGAAAACCATTGATACGATCACAGCATCATTTATTTTCGTGGTTTTGTAAAAAAAATATTTTCATGTGCACTTAAATTTGTGGTTTTGACTGTCAAAGTGTGCTATGTTTGTAGGTATTTAATTTCAGGTATTAACACGTAATACCCCAAAATAAAGAATACAAATGATGAAAACTATAACAATAAGAAACAGTGGTCATTTCAATGATTAAAACAATACTATCACTAATACGATCACAAATAAAACACCTGAAAATACATCACATACATGCAATACAAAAGGGAGCCGACACGGCCAATAACACAAAGCGATTGGTTATTAAAGTACATGTGTACGATCTCTTTCTAAAAACGGTGTCCATTACTTTCTGATGACTATGGTTAATAACACAGTGGTTCAGGAGTGGTAAAATTCAACTTAAGAGTCCTTTGGCTTGGATAATATCATCACTCAATATGTGAACAAATCATGTGACTAACTGGCCTTTGCTCAACACAGAGACAATCAAAATGCAAAGATGCTAACTAAGCTGAAAAACAATGGAATCACTCTTTGTTTGAGCCTGTCTCATGCATAAACTAACTTTAACCACTATATTTTACTTAAAACTTCATCAATCAAGACTCTTCATGCTGAATTGATAGCTGCAGCTCAAGCAAAAATGTGTGAAAAATTGGACCTAATTATCCTTGACTTTGATAATGCTAGACTTGTTTAATTCAACAATTTCAGGATTATTTAAGTGAGAACATTTGTGTATACCAGCAGACTTGATTGACATGATGCTCTTTCAGTGATTTTGTCCAAAAATCAGTTAAGTGTGAGTATTAACATTCTGCAGTAATTAGTGTATATACATAGTGTTTCATTAATAATTGTGCCTCAAGCAATAGTTTTTGCATTTACAGCAACGTTGTTCGTTGGGATTAAGCATAAACTGAGACGAGGATTTAAATGTTTTGACAACAGTTTTAACTGAATGAAGAATCAATTTTAATAAGTATTATATTTAATTTTCATATATTAGTATCATTTATTATTCTTTCATCTTTTGTAATATAGTGTGACCCTGCTATATCATGGTGGTTGGAGTCCATAGAACCCAGCTGTGTTATAGACTGAACCATGTTGCAACTAACCAAGACAGTCAGCTGAAGAAAATGATGCATGTACCAAACACTGATGGCTGGCAGGGGGTAGTAGAAACTTTTGATTAAAATGAAGACAAAACTAGTCTGAAAGTCTTGCAAATTGACAACTTACATCTGTGTAGTACAGTCCATATTGTGTTAAGTACTGCACATGTTCATGCAAAAATCTATAAATCTGAGTTAAATCACTTGTTAAAAAATTCATCAGTCACATTCCATTAGAAAACAAAAATAACATAAAAAAATAGTAGTCCCTGTTTAATCTACATCCTAGTGTCAACAAACAGTGTCACTAAACAATTCACTACAACATTGTTACAAGCAGCTCATGGCCATAGCTATTTACATGCTACATGTGCATGTACTTAAACTGGCCTAGATTTTGGTCAGCTGGAGACAGCTATCACCTTGCTGAGGCTACCCTGGAGATGAGGTTATTCATAGGGAAATAAAAAAAATGTGAACGAATTTAAAAGTAAATTGACGGCCAGATATCTATGGTTTCAAAAGATTGGAAATTTAATTTGTGTTTTATGCTGCCATTTATAGTGATTGTAAGCATAAATGTTTTTTATGCAAAACAGAAACTTTAATGGCACTTTGGACAATGCAGCAAATCATTATATTCCATTGCATTAAGTTTGGTGCTGACTTCCCTTGATGAAAGCTGCTTTATTTTTGTAGAAGACTGTAGTCGGCTTGCTTTGATGAAAAAGGTGCATGCGTGTTATTAAAATCATCACTAAAGAACAACTTTGGAAGACCAAACAAATGATCATTTGTTGTTCTGGCAGCAACATCAAATAATTCTAGAACATTGATTGCGACTGTTTCTTTGGGGTTTTTTTTGTTAGCAATTGTACAGAATGATTGGTGCTTCAAAGGTAACCAGTTTCCTTTTAAGTTTCAGCTTAACTTTATCTGGGTACATTTAAAAAAAAAATTAACCATCGTTTGGTCGATTGCAGTCATTCCTGTTCCTGCCTTCAAAGGATGGTCAATAGTAGCTAGTCTATTATCAAGACTATTTGACTGTATCACAGCATACAGCAAACCAGATGTCAGCATAAGTGGATTATGATATAACAATGCACTGTTAAGATGGTTTGTCAATATGAACAAAGGATTTCTGTAACAATAGATAGGTGCTAATGCATTTTAAATCCAAGTTTGCGGCTCCTTTCATGTGCATGTGAATTTCTCCACTCAAACCCAAGGTTGTAATACAAGTTTAAACAATCAACAATGTTGTCACACACAAAAAATTGCCGGATAGTATATTTTGCTGTCAATAAGAAAAAAAATCAATATTTGCAACATTGGCAAAGCCCAGTGCAATCCCTCAATAAAGTTTTTACATGTTATTTTTTTATACTTTTGTTTGGGTACATGAAAAATATACGTATACCAAATTTCAGGAGCCATGACATGATTATCTTATATTACAATTCATACACGATCTCTTCCCAAAATGATAGATAACTTATACACACTATTTTTTGAACTTTTAAGAAGAAATATTTTTCAAGTATGAGAAAAATTCATGCATATGAAATTTCGGGAGCCATGCCACAATCAGGTTATGTCTGAATTTATGTTATAATGGAGCATGATATAGTGGGGTTATACTGTACTAGTGTTTGAAAAACTTTTTCTCATTTCTCTCTATCCTTGCGTATGTTACAACATTATCAATTTAAGGCTGCAACTACAATTATTTGATACTGTATTGATATTTGTGCAGTGAAACAATTCTTTCCTTTTAAAGGGTTAAAATGAAACATATATTTAAAAGCCAATATTTTAGTACTATATTACAGAAAGGACACTGGTTTATCAAATGGCTTTGCTGACCTCTAGAAAAGAAACATAACAAGAAACTGGTGAGAGGGTCTTTTGGTCAAGTATGGCTAATTTTTCACTTGGGTCTTTAAATTCATGGTTTGAATCAACAATAAAATAAAAAAAAATTGGTATCCTACAAAAATTAGTGATACTGAAATATAAACAAAAGAACATGGTTCCCACATTACAGAGTATTTTACACTATACTGTACAAGTTATGTTTTTGCTTGAGTATTTTACACTATACTGTACAAGTTATGTTTTTGCTTGTTCATCTATAAAGACCTTAAACACAGAAAATGAAGGTAGTCCCAATTAAGAAAACTGGAGGAAAAATTGACAATGAAGTATTCATAACAATAACTGATGAAATGATAAACATCATTAACAAAAACATTTAATGCACGATTCTGGATTGAAAACCTTTCCCAAAAAATCTGAGTCAAAATCATAATATTCTGATATAGATGGTCAGTGAAAGTTACCATTTTTATAAGTCTCTGGCATGACTCGGCCAGGGTTCGACCATGCTACCTACCCCATTCAAGGCAGATGCTCTAACCACTAGGCCACTGGCACTGTAGATCAGAATGTAAGCATGGATACAAAAGCATATAATACGAATTGAACAAAGGAAATTATAAATCTACCTCTTAGTCTTGCTTCTCTTAGCTCTATATTCTGGGTTCTTTCCATAAAACTGGCTTGGTATTCAACTTTGAATCTAAAATAAAAGAAAACATTAATAATGTATTTAATTTCATACATATTTCTCCAAAAATACTTACCCAATCACATTAACTTTAGGGGATATAAGCCTCTTACATTGAGAATCCAGCCCTACTCAGAGATGAATATTGTCTTTTCCTACCTCAAATATACAAAGGGCTATTACTCATTACCTCCCCTTGCCACAGCCAGATGTCTCTAGTTTTTAAGCTGAGCAATATACTAACGAGGCATGGCAGTGTGGTTGAAGGGTAAGTTATCTAGGAATGATAGCTGGATTTCCATGCTAACAACGAGCTGTTCTCCTAATAAGATAAGTGGGCTAAAGGTTCCAATTTATTTGAAAGGATCCATGTTAAACCCACGAGATATTTCATTTTGGGAAAACATTGAAGGATTTTGGTCAACTGAAATCAAAATTGGCTTAAAGATCTGGTGAATCATTATCATGCCCAATATCACATCTACCATGATGTTGGAATGTGTCTGACATCATGGAGACATATCTTTTTAAAGTAATTGGGGCCAACCGTTCTCCTTGAAGATCCAGAGAAAAATTTGGCCAGTTGAGGGATTGAGGCAATTGGAGGGATGGTGTTTTTGATATGGCACCAGTCCCTGAAAACATGCCACTTTCCCTCATAAGCCTTCATAGCTGAGGGCTTTCTTGCTCTTGAGATTCAGAGGTTTAAACTGTTTGTCTTGGATGGCTGTCTGGACAAGAGCCAAGTGTGAAGAAGATGGCCCAGACAGGGATGGAACACACATGACCATGGTTGCTCGAGATTTGGGTTGGCCTGACTCCTCCTAGGTGCAGATCCAATAAAGACTGATGGAGAGACTATTTATTCTGTGTGAATGACTTGACCCTTTCTGGATAGAGTGTCAGCCAAGACAATGAGTTGGCTGCAAATGTGTCTGATGTGTACTTTGATATGGAGGTTGTCACACCAACATAAAAACTGCAAAATAAGAACACACAGGTCAGGTGATTTGGTACACTCACACCCCACCCTGTTTGAGGAGGTAGCTCACTACCATAAATTGTTGGACATAATGAGGACCATGTCACCAGAGAGTAGATCCTTCTGGAGGTGAAAGGCATTGATGATAGCCACATTTCTAAAAAGGTGACTTGGAAAGGCCACTCCCCCTGGATCCCATGTGCTGCTGAGTAGAAGTCCAGCATGAGGTAAATACTGGCACTGGTGCATATGATTATTTCCACTTGGGGCTTTGCCAGTGGGATACCCAAAGTCAGCCAAGCTTGGTTGCATCACTGATGCAGAAATGATTGTATCGTGACTGTTTGATTGAGGTGAATGGAACAGGGCTGCCATTTTGCCAGCAACGTCCTTTGTAAGGGGCGCATTAAAAGACATTTGAGCAGGATCAAGTCCAATGCTGCAATGAATAATCAGAAGAACTGCAGAACTTTCTCACTGAAATCCAAGTCCTGATGGAAACAGATTTGGCAAGTTCAATGATCCATATTAAGCGAACATGAGAAAACTGTACCATATTCAGGTTAGTGATGAACTCTAAACCCAGATAAACAAAAAGCTGGGATAGAATGAGGCTGAACTTTTCCCAGTTCACTAGAAAGCCTAGATGATCAAGAAGTGAGAGATCGTTACTGCCTTGGAGTAGAATAGAACTTACCATATGTTTCTGGAGTATGTCATCCAGGTATGCTGCTGTTGTAGATGAAGTTGATCAGAACAGAGTGACCCTGCCATCCACAACCTTGGTAAAACCCAAGGGTTGATGTTTAGGCCAAAGGGTAGACTTTGAACTGATAAAAAGTGTCACAGTAAGCAAAATGAAGACATTGTGATGCAGGGTAGAAAGTGACATGAAAATATGTCACATCAAGACTGAAGCCATACTCCTCCCATCGGATGGATAGATGAATTGATCTTGCTGTCTCCATAATGAATTTTGGTGGCAAAATGTGTTGGTGGAGGTGACTCAGGTCGATAATTGGGCTATTTGCCTGCTCAATAAAAATGTCCTGGAATAAAACCCAAGCAACTGTGGCTTTTGCACAATCTCCACCACTCTGTTTTTGATGAGTGACTGTACCTCGAGTTGTAGAAAGGCATCCTCCTCCCAATATAATGGTACATCAGTGAAGAGAGGAGAGGAGAAAAGGGGAGGTGGTTAGATAAATGAAAGCATAAGCCCCTCCAATACGTCCTGGATCACTCAATCATTCTGAGGGAATATGGTGATCCAGTGCACTTGAAATTGCAGGAGGCAGCCATCCATAGGTAAACCATCTGTGGGCAGTTAGGAGGGTAAGTCAATGTCTAGAGTTAGGAGGACTGAAGGCAGAGAAACTTGGTTTCTTGTCCCTTCATGTGGTTGCCTCCTAGCATGGTTAGACTTGTCTCCTTGCATTGGACTGGAGTCTAGATTGTACATCTGACTGAAAAGATCCCTTGTCATTAGTGAACTTTATCATCCCTCCACAGTGGCAGGAGCTGACTGTTTCAAAACACCTGTGTGGCTTGAGCTGTGAACTGGAGGGGCTGTTTCTGAGCTGCCTGCCTCCGAACTTTACAAACCTTTCCTCCAAAGAGTAATGGTGACCCAAACAGGGTCATCTGTAAAGCCAGGGTTTGATGACGCTTAAGCAACATGGACCACATATATGTGTCATGTTGTATCAGGTCTAAGTTGGCTGAAGCAGTCAATGCACTGGCAAGGAATGGGGAGCTGTCTGGTTAATGACTCTAGCAATCCTGACTGTCATCTCCCAAGTATGGTCACTGCTGGACTTATATGTGAATTAGAAAATTGCAAATGAGGCCAAATCTAACACTGAAGATGTAGCAACTATGTTCCAGACTAGCTCTGACCTGGCAAGGAACACATTTTTGTCCACTTTATAAAGGTGGATCAGACATATGAACTGCTGCAAGATTTTGTCCAGGGCTGAGAGTTCAGTATGAAGGTGTCTTAGTTTGTTCTAGCGAGATGAGAATGTTGCTGGTACTTGTCTTTCTGAAAAGAAAGCTTTAGAATTCCCTGGTACACCAGTTCTACCCTACCACCATTCACTACCTCCTTAATTTTACCAGATTGTGGAAGGAGCCAAAAGAATGGCATCTCATCCTCCTTGTCGAAATCTACTGATGCTTTAATCTATGTCTTGAATAGCAGTAGGAAGTGGAGGGCATTCGACTCCAGTCTTGAAGCTAAATTCAGTCCATTCCATAGATGGATCTGACTGCAGCTGATTTGTAAGAGTTTTGCCACACTCATTGTGTGACAAATCCTGATCTGGTTCTGCTTGCAGCGCTCAATAAGCCAAACCAAGTGGCATCAATGACTCAATTCCGTCCTTTCTGAAAATTTCTCTAACTCTCCCACGTAGATAAGTAGTGAACATTTGGCAGTCTGGCTATGTCTGAATGGCTGGCTGGTTTGCCTGGCATATGGTCAGCTTGAACGCTGGTGGTATAGAAGACAGTCCGGCTATCTCCGGTACTGACCACTATAAGGGCCTGGCTGGCTGGCCAGTTTTCTCACTGAAATCACCATCATAATAAGGGTATGTCACTAATGGTATGGCTAAACACCATGGCTATGTCACTAAGATGCATGTAAATCCTAGCTGGCCAGACTGTTGGGATGGTTGGATGGCCAGTGATGGCTGGAGACTGCGAGGCTGTATTATGAAATGGATATAATGGATTGTGTACAAACCCATGCATCTGGAGTTACAGGCCTGAAGCCCATGCTTGGATATGTGGGGGGGGGGGGAAACACGCCAATGAGCAGCCTAAAATTGGAGGGACACTTCCCCAAAGAATCGGAAAATGCAAGCGACAAACTGGGGGTGGGGCCAGCATCCCCCACAAGACTTGCAATGGAGGTTGACTCTGGATGTAAAGTGAGGACATCAAGATTATCTTTCCTTGACATATTCCATCTTTCCTTCCCTTCTGATGCCTCCTGAACTATTCCTTTGAACATTTTTGCATTTCATGCATTTAGCTGGCATTTCTATTGAAACAACACACAACTAACTCACTTATACTGTAGCCCAGACTTCTTTTGTCCATTTGTTACAAAAGCTGCATGGCATAGACAATGTAATTCAATACAAGAGTCAAGGTTGTCTACCTTTGCTTTGAACTTTTGCATTTCATGCATTTTGTTGACTAGAAGTGAAAACAAGGCATACATTAGCAAAGCAGCATGTTTCTAACTTGCTAATACCACCTCCATTACTAGACTATGTGAAAATAGTGTCATGCTAACTCTACAACAAGATTTCAACAATAGTGTTTTGTAATGTGGTCTAAAATTGATAAAATCCATTAAGTTGACAGTCACTCAAATTTGTAAAAACTGTAAAAACAATGTATTCAACCTGCAGAAGAAAGAATGTCTAACACAATAAATCAAACTTAAAGTTGGATGGTCCAGTTTTAACACTAAGATGGCTTGGACTGTTTGAGCATAACGTACACTGTTATCAGTAAAGCAGCAAAGCCTAAAAACTAGTGACACCGAGCAGTAGCAAGGGAGATAATAGACAAGAGTTATTGTCCTTTGTCTATCTTTTTGAGCTTGACAGAAAAAATTATTCTCATCTTTTAGTTGAGCTGGATTTTTGGGGTAACTGGCTTATATCCCCCAACGTGAATGTGACTGGGGAAAGTATTTGCTGGAGAAACTTCAAAATGCCATATTTAAATAGGTATCTAGACTGTCTTCAATGTACTGTTCATTCCCTTGATGACTACTGTTTCATTATTACTAATTACCTCCCAAAATAAAAGTCGCTTTGGAAGTATCTAAGGGTGAATTTAATATAATGTGTCTCTAAAATTTACCCTATACATATTTTCCATTGTTCACTGAGAAATAGTTTCCTAATGGAGAATTATTCTTTATTCATAATCCAGGGTAAATTGTAAAAATAAAATTGTATTTCTACATCATATTCTTTTTAGTTTTACTTACTTGGTCATTTCATTGTGTAATCTCTGTTCAAACTCAGCCTCCATTCTGGTGACTTGTAGTTCTCTTCTCTTTATTTCTTCCTCCTTTGCCTTCAATCTCTCTTTCTCAATAATTTGTTCTCTGTAATATAGATGGGACATGAACTCGACTGTATAGATAATCAAGATGAAGAGGCTACTAGAACTTCCTAATGTAACTTCACTACTGATTTGTTATGGAGCTAGCCATGTACCGATTGATAGGTTGCAAGTCCAGTCCAATTTATATTCAAAGCAAGCTGTAAACAAATTTTAACCATTACTAGTTTTCAACACACCAAGCATATATATGGTTGCATTTGAGCAAATTGTTTCGAATCATATGACTCATTTCAAATTTTCCAAAAGAATAGCATTACAGAGGAAATCAAGTAATTTGGTTTAGTATTGTAATGCACAGCAACACAAATACATTATTTTGTGTTGAGGCAATTGGAGCAAAATTCCTTGCCAAAGGATAAACCATGGCAACCAACCTGGGCTGATCCAATTGTAGAATTCATATCTGCACCTATCTGGTCACAAGATTGGCATGCTTTCCACTAAGCCATTGTGCTTCCAACAATATGTCATATGACATAAAGGATGACACATCAGACCTATTATACATCATTAAGCCTAAAACGGTGGGGGAGAAGGAGAACTCTTTTGTACAACATGATTTTCAAAAGATGCAATTTAACAGATTTTTAAAATACAAGACAAGTCAGCCTGCCTCAAAATACCTTTGATTCACTTCAGCTTCTCTTTTCACCTGAGCCTCTCTCATATGAACAGCTTCAATCTCTTCTAAAATGGACTGCCTTTGATTGTAGATTTCCTTTTCCTGTATCTGAAAAAGAAACTCAGATTAAAGTTTGCATAAAGTTTCATGAGTCACTTTCCTGTATTTCCAAAGCAATATATGTTACAAATATTATAAAACATAAGCACTATTTTTCAACAAGTTATTTAAAGTAAAACTTGTATTTAAGAGACCCAAAAAAATCTGTCATAAAATTAACAAAAGGAACACATAAACATTGCCATTAAAAGGTGGTATCCCTTATATCAAAGTGTCTGTTATGACAGGTTTTACTATATTTAAGTAGAATGTATACTGCTTAAAAAGAATTAATAATTTATTGTGATATAAAATATTCTAACACAATGGAAGAAAGATTTGGCAAAGCCTGGAGTAGATTTCAATGAATTTATTTACCTCCTGTTCCCTCTTCAGCTTCTCTATAGTATTTCTTTCTCTTGTGACTAGAGCATCAAATTTGGATTGGTAGGTTCTTTCCAGCTTGAAGTAAAAAAATAAAAGAACGCAGAACTGAATTTCAAGGTCATAAAAGCAATAAATTAAAGTGAAGATATAAATCCTCACTAATAATCCGTTTGTGTGTCAATTCGGTCTTCAGAAAAACAATTTCAAAGTAAAATCTTTCTTTCATAATATCTACTGATCAAGCTATGCTAGGAGTACATACGCAACAGAAATCATGCTCAAGTTGTAGCAGCATGGACACATACAAGCCTTTGTTACCACAGTTAGCTAACTTAATCTTATGCTTCTCAAGGAAAAGAGGTAGCTCCAATCACAATCAAGGGCAGCCTTTTCCACATTTCATTACATGTTTTGTCATCGTGGAAGACAGGACACTGGCCTGAACAAAGATCTTTTCACCTTTTTCACACTATGATTTTCTTTTGCCTCAAGGCCTTGATCCTCTGCCTGAACGGAATTTAATGTGTGTTCTGACATAGCCTAAATAATTATGGGGGATAGGTTTCTACTTTCCTACAACTTCTTGTTGTTGTTATTGTAGGGTTTAATGCCAATTTCAGCACAAGATAGGCTATACATGGCGGCCAGTATAACTGGTGGAGGAAGAACCCTGGAAAACCCTGGGAAGAACCACCGACCCATGAGAAGCTAATGGCAGGCTTTCTCACGTTACCAACATTAGCTGATCCTGAGACTCAAACCAATGCAGACAGAGGTGAGATGGCAGTGATCCTTTAGACCACTCAGGACCTCTCCTACAACATGAAATGAAGAGCACAAATTTTAGCTTTTATTACCGAGTAATTTTAACATTCTTGGTAGAAATGTTCAAGTTGGTATGAATTTATTTTTGTGAAGTTTTGGACTTGGTTCTAACAAAGTGAAGTCTGAAACTAGATCCAAAGTCTGATCCCAGTTATAATCTGAAAATGAGCTCTCTGTGTCTAGTTTGAACCCTGATGACATCATACGCCATGGAAGAATGGTACATCCTCATCACAGATGAACCTACATCCACTAATAGTTAGTCTAGTGATCAAATGGGAAATGGTGAAGGAAACAATCTATACTAGACACTCACTCAACCAATCTTTGGACTGGGTTGAAGTAATGTACAGAGTAGGTTAAATAAAATGATGATATTGTATAGTTTCCACTTTATTCAACTGTAACGTGCATCAAACCAACATAATTTTGACAGCAAACTGAATAACCATTATGTGCAAGTGTCTCTGACCCCCATAGGACTTTAAAGCCTCAGTTATTAAAGTGTAGTACTAATATCAAAGTGTAGTACTAATACCAAAGTACAGTACTAATATTCACACATTTTATGCAATACCTCCCTCCTAGCTTGTTGAAGTTCACGTCTGCAATTTTCTCGCTCCTCAATTTGTATCCGTTTTACTTCATCATCTTTAGTCTTTGCAACCTGCAAGAACATACAAAATATAATCATAAAAATTTAATTACACACATTCTATGGAATGATGTCATAACTGCAGACTGTGCTGCCTATGTAACTTTTAAAATGACTTACATGAAATCATCACATTGATCCTGCCAGCTAATAAGAATCTATATTACACCGATGCTTATGACATGAGGACAAAAAGTAAATGTATGTTGCAGCAAACATCTAAAGTACATGGCCTCCACATATGCATTATTACACTCGTACAATGACACAACAAAAATTATCTTTGCTCGCAAATTCAATATGGATTTTTCACGTGAAGGAATACATACAAGACCTCACTTGCAAAGATTAGATCAGACATTTTCCTATTAGTGTAATGGGTGAGGAGATAACAATACTGAATGATAATAAAAAGGGTGCAAAAGAAGCTTTAATGACTTTGTGCACATCCCACACACCAAGATACTGTGATACACTGCCATTTTTGCATCACTGCTTTCTACAACGATACATGGTTTTTTCTTTGTTGGAATGAGAACATCCTATCTATATGGCGGCCAGTATTAATGGGAGGAAGAACTTATCTACAGTGTTGTCCCCAGTAATAGATCTTTCTGACTCCTTCACTTTCTAAAAATAATCACTTACCTCATGTTTTGACATAATTCATGACTGACTTTTCTTGCATTACAAATATTCTTCATGGTTGATAAATTTATCAATTTGCTAGACCCTTCAAGGCAACAATTCTAACTGGAATCCCATCTATAATTTCTATATGAACTACACTAATTCTTGATCATCCAAACATAATTATTCCAATTAACACTTTGCATAAAATATACCTGCAGTTTTAATTCTGTTCTGAACCTTTCTTCCAGCTGTCTCTGAAATGCAAGGATGCGATCTTCCACTGCTGCAGCACCTACACGATACTGTTCATCTCGGCGTGATGAAAACAACTCATCTAGACCATTCAACTTCTCATCTAAAATTCAAACGAGAAGATATTTTGCAAAATGTGAACAAATATATATTTTTGTGTTCAACTTTTTCAAAGTTGGCAAGATTTATATCTGTTTTACTCAATCCACTAGGTGAGATGTTGCAATTTGTGATCAAATCAAAAAAAGTAATCAAGCAAAAATATCCCCATACATAATTAGTGCAGAGACATTGGGCTTGAAAAGGTTATTGTCTGGTAGCCCAAGAAAAATTAAAATCTTGCTGGGGCAATACAGTTTTCTGCACCTAATCAGAAGTGTAAGTAAGAGTTTGAAAAAAATTTGTTTTTGTTTAAAAAACGTAATCTTAAGAAAATATCAATTCTAGGAAATCAGAAGATTTTTTTTTATTTTTGTGTGCCCTGGATCATCATTTAAACTGAAGATACATTTCTAAATACCTAAACATTTGTCTTTAACAACTTATGTATTGCTTTCTTTAAAATACTCAGAGCAGCTATATGATATTTTATGCTTCTGATCTACATTATATTAAATGCAAATTATACATAAAAGATTAACACCTGCTCAATAAATTACACAAAGTCTTGCATTTTGTTAGAAAAGTGTGGGAGCAAGTATTCTACTGTGCCCATTTGACACTCTCATCAAGAATTATCTCCTGTGCTGGGATAGTAATGACTATTAGACTAGCAGTGTAAAAAGACAGTATCTCAAAGAAGTGTGAGGACAATATTGTGGCTTGTTATTGGTTTGGGGCATATATCTGAATGCAATGAATTTGAAGCAATCATCCTTTGAGTCCATGGCATTATTCCTTTTTCTTAAAGAATGTGTTTGCCAACAAACTTTTTCCGAAAGCCAAGAGTTTTGCTACTATAAGCATCCTCAAGTCATGATATCATATTGGATTGATTTGTTTCCTAATATATTTAGTTTAAATTAAGGATATGATAATTGTTTGTAAACTATCCATTTTCCTTTTATATCCCACAAATGATTACACTGTAAAACTACCAATCAAGGGTGAGGGTGAGTCTACTCCTGGGTGCATATAAAATATTGCTGTCATATTAAAAATGATGACAGCTCTACATTATTTGTATTTTCCTCAGACAATACTTTTCCTGTCACAAAATTTAATTTCCAAATCCCTTCTTCTTTACTCCATACTGGTTGACATATTTTTTCTTATAGAACTGAAGAGAAAAAAATCCATTTCCCAATCAGTCACCATTTTGACAGTGTCATTCTCCAAAGACTGGTTTAAACACTGTTGGATTGCAACCAAACATTCTGAATGATATAGTATTAAAAAAAAAAACAGTCTGTGACAGCAAAAATGGCATCTGATTATCAAGGTAGACCTTGTCAGGACTGTCAAATGCTGTTTTAGTGACACTAAACACAGCATTTACATGTAAAATAGAAAACAGTAACCTATCTGATTGATGCAAGTGTTCATTATTTACTCACACATTTCTGGATGAGAAAATTACTGCAAACAAACTGGTATTAGCTAAACTTAAGCATACTACTGCTAGGCATGTTTGTTTTGATAATGAGTATCAAACTTGGCTCAATTTGTTGGATGATGAGAATGGGATCAAGAGGATAATACCTAATCTATTTATCCTTTGACTGTTGGAATTATTTCTGTTTGGTATTTATTCCTTCATTCATTTAAAATTTATTCATCTTTATTTAGAACAATTCATGTACAATAGGTCTTCAGTACAAGGACAGCAAATTGTTAAGTAAACCATGTTTTGCCAAGAATACTAACCCAATCACATTTGATTAGAAATATCCTGCTACCTCGTGCATCCAGCCCTGCAAAAAGACAAAAATCGTCTTATTCTATTTCAAATAGACAAAGAGTAGTAACTCTTGTGCATTACCTCCCCTTGGCACAGCGACGTATCGTTAGGTTTTAGCTGAGTTCACTCATTTGCTGAGTTTGAGGGGGTACTGAACAAGGACCTGGAGGATATCATGGACTTCTTCAAGAAATGGTACCTACAGCCAAGTGCAACAAAAACAGTCTCCAGCATCTCCCACCATAACAATGCAAATGCAATCTGTGAGCTTTGCATCCTCCTCAATAGGCAGCAAATAAAACATGACCCGACACCAACATACCTTGATGTGAATCTGAATAGATCACTGACATTCTACAACCAACTGAAGAAAACTGCAGCAAAACTGAGCATTCAAAACAACCTACTCTGCAAACTGGCTGGCTCAACCTGGGGTGCTAGTGCTCAGACAATCAAGACATCAGCACTGGCCTGCTGTTATTCAATGGCAGAGTATTGTGCTCCTGCCTGGGCTCAGTCATCCCACACTAAGTTAATTGATGTCCAGCTCAACACAACAATACGAATAATCTCTGTAACACCACGTCCTACTCCTTTACCATGGCTGCTTGTACTCAGCAACATTCTTCTTCCACAGCTGTGTCACCAGGAAGCAACCACAGAAGTGTTGGCTAATTTATATGCAAGTGAGAAACTTCCACTGTACATGGACATCACCTCACATCCAGCAATCCGCTTGACTTCAATACACCCAATCTGGTTAGGGCCGTTGCTGGAGGATATGACAGCTATTTCAGCATGGAGTGTCAAGTGGTCTTCAAAAGATGTTGCAAACCGCTCCAAACTTCCATGTCATCTGTGGACCACACAACCATTTTCAGACAGAACAGGGTCGTTGTGCAGTCAATCTTGTCCGATGGGGCAGGCCACTAACTCTTCCTGTTGCTGTAGTGCTCTTAAGACCATGTCAGACATTGTGAACAACTGTCCACTGACAAAGTTCCCTGGTGGACTGCAGACTCTGCACCTTGCTGATGATGACATTGTTAAATGGCAGAGCAAAATTCTGGTTAGGCCCCAGTTTCTCTCAAAAGCATTTGTAAAACTACTCTTATACATATAGATTAAAACAGGCTATAATGCTTGCTACCGGGCCAACTGTACCAATCGGCTGTAGTTCTACTAATATCTTGATCAGCAGTACTGGACTGTTTCGGCAACTGCCATTATCACGACTAGCGCATAATGGGAAATGGTTATTTTATTAAAGATTTAAAATAATTGAGAATTGAAGAATTCGTGAATTTTTGCTTGCAGCATGAATCTGTGAATCATTAAAAAAGTTGTGAAATTCATGCCAAAATCATGATGGTTGGCAGCTATGGCTCTCCCTTGAGGATAGGCAGGCATGGCTGGCACTGCCAACTGGTATGAACGGTGTGTGGTCAGCCCGGATGCTAAAGGTACATAAGACAAACACCAGTACCAGCCACTGCAAAGGCCTATCTGAACAGATAGATTTCTCATTGAAAACTCCAGTATAGTAGCGATAAGATACCAATGGCACAGCTAGATGGACAGATCAATCACTAGTATACCAGTATAAACTTTTCAGTTGGACCATTTCAACGAAAAGGTCCCCATACTGGGACAGCTGGATTGCTCGTGTCTGCTGGCTGGCTGTCTGGTGATGTTGGGATGGCTGATGACAGCTGAGTTGGATCCAACAGATCCTGCAAGAACCCTGTGTGCCCTGACTTAAAGACCCGAAGGCCATGCTCAGGGATGCCGAGGAACTTATGCCCAGTGGGCCTCCTAAAATTGGAGGAATACTTCCCTAATGCATTCATAGAAGCAAGTGATGAAAAATGGGTCAAATTTTCCCTAGAGGTAAGGAGTAGCATACCAGATGATGCATTTGTTCTTAAAATGGTTGAACTCTTCCTGTATCCTCTCCATCCCCTGAAGTAGCTGTGGCCATGGGTTGCACTCGAACTGTGGAGGGAGGGGGGAACCAGCATCATCAACTGCCATGAAAGTGGATTTGGGGTGATGACTGAGGTCATCGGTGCTGTCCTTTCTTTACCTCCTTTCTTTCACCTTGGCTACTTTTTGGAGCACTGCTGTCCAGATGTTCTCTGACCACATGCTGCAAATTTCTTGCATTTCAGACATCTGAAAGATATTCCACCCAACTGACACCTAAACAAAAATTAAAGCTGAAACAAGCAATGTATTTGAAAATACTAAGTTGCTAAAACACTCTCACAACTAACAGAGTAGTGAAAGTGTCGAGTCAGAAACCTATGGCCCTGTTATGAACTTATGCACAATGCTCAGATAATAATTAAACCACGACTATTAAAACAGCAGGAAATATGAATAAACTATATATAAATATCAAGCAGCACTATATAATTACACTAATAAGTGCTCCGTTACAGACAGAGTAAGTGAAAAAAGTCCAAGTCATGCTAACTCATAATTACCTTGTAGGGTCAACAATAGCACAGTGGGATGGCGGTCTTAAAGACGAATTCCTGAAAGGTGACAAAATCACTCAAAAATTGTAAAATAATGCATGCAACTTGCTTTATACTGATATATCTGCACAATAAATCCAAAAGGAATGATTGAGGGGCCTACATGAACACAGAAATGGCTGGATTGTCAGACAATGAACTGCATAATGTGTGCTCTGTGCAGCAGCGCTTCTAAAAACTGGTGACACCCTGGGGGGGGGGGGGGGGCGGGGGGAGTGTGCCAAGGGGAGGTAATGGGCAAGAGTTACTACAGTTTGTCTATTTGAACTAGGAAAAGATTATTTTCATCTTTTAGTAGGGCTGGATTCTCAAGGTAGCAGGCTAATATTCCAAACGTAAAGTGATTGGGGAATGTATTCAAATGAGAAATCAAGTACACATAGATAGCCTTACTTTTAATTAAGTTATAATGTTACATCGATTATAGTCTAGTTTCAAACCCAGGCGATTTTTTTGGTTATTTAATTTGTACATACAATCATGGATTTGGACTGGATAAATTAAAAGGGAGAATGAAAGGAAGCCACAAACTTGACTAAGCAATGCATAATGTGTGCTCTGTGTAGCAGCGATTCTAAAAACTGGTGACACCCTGGTGGTGCCAAGGGGAGGTAATGGGCAAAAGTTACTACCCTTTGTCTATTTGAACTAGAAAAAGACTATTTTCATCTTTTAGTACGGCTGGACAAGTAGTTTCAAACCCATCTATTTTACTTAAAACAAGTAACACAAACTAAACTACTTATAATTCAAACCTTAGCTACTAATAATTATATGACAAGTACTACTGACCTAGTGAGGTAACAGTGCTGACTCTAATAAGATCAGTCTGTGTACACACTGACATACTGGCTTGGGAATGTATGGCACTTAACTCACTTAACAGCTGCCATATGAACCCTGCAAATAATAAATACACACAACATTACTATTTAATAACACAAATTTTGTAAATAAAGGTGTCTGAAAAATCATGAAGGAAACTTGATTTGCTAGATTTAGTGTGGCATAAACTATAAAGCCAATATTTACCAAAGAAACTTTATGTACAAATATACTGAATTTATCAGATATACAAAATATTTAGATGTGATGTGATTTGGATTTTTAATGTAGCTTTAAGAATTTTTCAGTCATATCGCTATGATGTCTTCAGTGTGGCAGTTTATAGTGATGGCTAGCACTGGGGCATCATGCCGCAGACATGTAGCATGATGTCCCACCCAGTGCCATTATACTGACACCAGGCCAATCAGTCCTAACAATAACCTCTTAATGCTGAGTACCAAGCGAAGCAGCTGTTAGTACCATTTTTGTAAGTCTTTGGTATGACTCAGCCAGGGTTTGAACCCACGACCTCTCACATCCGAGGCAGACACTCTAACCATTAGGCCACCAGAGCGATATCAAAATATTTAGACGAATCTCAAATATCATGATTTCAAGTAATTTAGTGTCATTAAAGTTTTTTATATCTAGGTACAGTTAAACCTGTCTTGAGAGACTATTCCTTCTGCCAACAAAAGTGGTCACTCAAGGCAGGTGGTCTCTCACAACAGGTTTGTGCAGGAAGGCAAGATTTCAAAATCAAAATTCATCTGGATTGAAGAAAGAAAGATACCTGTAATTGCTGTACATTATATAGTTTGTTCTTTATTCACAGGTTTCGTCAGAAATCACACATATTAGTATTAAAAAGTAATCAGCACTAATAATACACCATTTTAAGTTCACTGTGGTTTTTGGCATCATGGCATATTTCAAAGTTAACTAAAAGACAACACTCATCCAGTCTATAGCTACGATAACAATGACTCTGTAATTTACTTCCAGCCAAAAACCAAAACCTACGTCACGCATGATATGAATAAAATTTGGTTCAATGGATCAACTCAATAAACAAAAGGATAAAAAATGTCAAACTGAACAGCTGACAAGATCTATTGTTAAATCCAGCCTCACGTGCTGGTCTTATTAACAGCAACATCGATAAAAGAATTAAATACATATTTATACCAAAGCAAAATATTAACTGTTATAGAAAAAGTTAATAACTTTAGAAAAGACAAATACCTCATTCACATCCATCATTATACATTTTGACTCCACAGAGAAATGATTTAAGGCAGCACCCATTTTTCTACAGTGAAATCAATTTTTTTTTAGTAAAACGTTTCTTCAAAAATACTTACCCAATCATACTACCGTAGAAGAACTAATACTACCTTGCAAATCCTGCCCTCCCAGACAAAAAAACTTTTAGCTTAAAAAGTTATAAGTTATCTGACCAACTAGGTGGCAGTTAGAGTGATCTTCCCTTGATGCTGGAATTGGCACAAAATACCATGAAATCGTCAGTTACCACTGGAGTGGAAGGCACGCTCTCTATCATGGATGTTACTACTGGGAGTTTGGGAGGGTGTATATGTATTATGAGTGGGCAAGTATTACTGAAAAAACATGTTTTACAACACAAAATTGGTTTCTTCTTCAAAATACATTACCCAATCATAATACCTCAAGAGAATATAAGAGAAAGAGGGAGATAATTCCCTTATCCTGGGGAGACCTAAGGTACAGTACAGCACACAAGTTTTAGGAACCCCACACACTGTGTTGGGGGAGGAGAGAGTGGTGAGAATTAAGACAAACTCCTCCACCATCTTTCTGCACATACTGATGGAGTTGCCTTGGTGGCTCGCAGAGAACTGTGCACCAAGCTTTCTTGCAGAGCTGTTGTGGATGAACACTGTGAAGTGGATGCAGACTCTATCAAAGCATGCTCTTTAGATATTCATGGAGAGAGAGAGAGAGAGAGAGAGAGAGAGAGAGAGAGGCAATGATTTGTCTAAATCAACATCATTATAAGCCAATTATGAACATTTCCAAGCTCTAACGAAGATAATGTTATATATATATATATATATATATATATATATATGCCAAAATCAAAATGTCTCACGAACTGTATTAATTCCAATAGGCTGCTCTTTTGCAATGAGTTTCCACTTATACTTTAATCAAAGAAATATGGAACAAACTTATGCAATGACTTGACAAGATCTTGTTGAGCTTCTTTTGAACAGTGTAAATTATATCTTACAATTTAAAACATGAAAAGAAACCCTCTGAAGTATGGACAATTAAATTCCAGATAACAGTCTCTTCTGTTTAAAGACAAAAACACTAAAATGGAAAACACTGAATTTACCCTTAAATGCAAACCACATTTAGTCCTTAGGCAGTATTCATCGAGTTATGAAGCTGAAAATAAATTTACACAATTATAAACTAGTTCAATTCAGACTGCTCAATTACTGTAAGGGACTGGTTGTTTAATTTATGGAACTACATTATTCTTTCTGACTGAGGTATTTTTTTATTTTGTCATTTATCATAAGATAAATTGCTTCAAGTAAACAAGGAATGCCATATAATATCCCTTTTTATGCAACAAATCAGAACAAGACAATAGCTTTTAAGCCTATACCCCACCCCTTTTTAGAAATATAAATGGCCTCTCCCTAAGACTTGGTTTCAGCAGATGTTTATCAGAAATCAAGGCAGTGACCATTGAAAACGTTATAAAATGTTAGCATCAGAAGATGTCAATTTCTGCGTGGGAAAAGTGCATTTTTAACACATGAAGGTATCTGACTTAGCACATTGTGCATATCACCTCAAATTAGGTCCTGTTGTTAAAAGTGGAAGTTTGGTAATTGTTCCAAATTAATCTGACCTCAATGTACTGTTAAAATGATTAATAATGTGGAAAGTTTTAAAATATCTGATGTTCAGAGATTTTCATTTCAAACAAATGTATGACATTCTGTGTGGATGTCTACATATATATCATACATTTTATTAATGAGCACTTGTGCATGGGTGGACCAAGTTTCCTCTGACCATTGCCACCCCATTTTCAATATTTGAACATAATACTGAGTGGGAGTAATCAACATGAGGAAACACTCAGATGCACTTAATTCCTGTATCACCTTAAGAATCTGAGGTGTTTGAGAAGTGATATATTTGGCCAATCCAATATATAAAAAGAGCATTGATTATCCATGCCTTTGGGCCCAAAACTGGTGAGACAGGCTGGTTTATTTTGGCATTCTACCGTGTCACCAATACGTCCATCATAGGTTGATCTCATTGAGCATCTATTGAATAAAAACTGAGCGATAAAGAAACAATTCTGTTTGTATTAGTTTCTTCTTGCAGAACAATGAGACTGCCAATATATTAGCCAGACTACAAACTGTTGAACTTAAACATGGATTGTTGTTGAGGACTCCACTTCAGAAAATCCCAACCAAGATTCCAAAGGTCTGCGTACTTGAGTCCACTTGGCAGTTTGAGATAAGTCACCAGAGTGAAGTTGTCAGACAGAAAGAGCTCCTACCAGGATATGAGACGGGTGAGGCACTGTATTTAAGTCATTTGAGATAGGGAGGGTCAAATGGAATGCTGGTGAAAATGATCAACCTCTCTTTGACTCTTCCACAAAGTTCAGGAGAACTCTTGTCTCAGATGGATGTAGCTGGTAAGACTGCTTCCCAGTGCATGTACTCTAGGGACATCCCTGCAACTTTTGTTGCTTGCTTTGCAAATCCCTCCACTGTACTGAGATTGACAGAAATGGTGGCTTGTTGCGAATTCCATCAACTTGATCATTAGAGAGGAGAACTAATGATGAAGGTTGCAAGCGTATCTTGGCCCATGTTTGGTTTGTAAGGTGGAGGTAGAGAACATTTCATCTTTTTCCAGCTATTTTAAGTTCATAGCTACTATAACTGCTGTAGTATGTTGTACCTCTACTTTAAAGGACAAACATGCTCCCACATATTTCTGGTTAGATTCAGGATGGGAGAATATAAGCTGTGTTTGGCCTATTAAAGACTGCCACAGATATTATATGCAATGTTGAACCCATGGTCACAACATTACAAATCAGCTAACGTGATATCGTAATGGAAAAAAGATAAGACATTTATGAGAAAATAACATCAAAGACACTTGGAACTTGTAACTGGCAATGTAAGCAGTCCCAAAGTGTCCGTAACTTGTCAGATTGTGGTTGCATATGAAAGCCAATTCCTCCTTGGAGAATGATCATCTGATGTCAGATCTGTGGACATGCAGGTGATATAGAGAAATGAGGGCACACTTTGATGGGACAGGGTGGCAAACATTGATCCAAGCAAGGTAGAATTTAATTTGTGAAAGTAAGATATAATAATGAAGGAGACTGAGTACCAGTTTTTGTAGTTCATAGATTAAGGTAGTGAAGTCGATGTCTCCTGTACTATCTGCATAGAACTTGGAGGATAATAATATAATAATAATAATGAGGACTTTGTATAGCACCTAATCTTTAGAAGCTCTAAGCACTTTACAACATTAAACACCTATAAGATAAAAAACATATAATGATATGATTACAAAAACAAATACCATGAAATTAGAAAACGTAAAAAACATGCTGAGAATATTCAAGGTAGGAAACATTATTAGGTCTTTAAGTTTGTTCTTGCAGTCAAAATAAGTGAGAATAATACATCTGCAGCACTTAAGAGTAGGATCCCACAACTTCAAACATGTTGCTAAGTGCAGTATCTTGGGTGGCATAGGTATGAAAGCAAGTGAAGAGAGAGCTCTTGAAAACCATGGCCACAAGATGGACATCATACATTGAAGCATCACGAGGGTAAAATTGATCCATGATGGTATAAACTGAGGTGTTCCACAGGGAGTTCTTAGCAGCACTATGCAGTTAGACTCATCCCTCAGAGTGCCTGTACAGACTGGGTGTCATCTGCAGGAAATGCCCAACACCACTATGGGGCTTAGTCTGCTGTATAACTGGTTCCATGAAGTGGGTTTTTGGATATTATGGCACTAAGCTGGGCATCATATGCTGGAAGTGCTTAGCAGCACTATGTGAGTCATGGAACTAGACAAAATTTGTTTCTGGTGGCTTATATTGTATGACTGATTGTGGTCATGGCCAACTGTGATCAGAGTTATATGGCCAAGTCAAGTCAGGAAGGAACATGGCCATCTTGGCTGGTATAATGTTGTCCAGTTCTTTAGGTTGAGATGGTGTACAGGATATTGATCCATGTATCTAGTCCATATTTCTGATACACATGACTGTAGCTAATGCTTGTTGCTGCTCTCCATCTTGCTGCCAAGTAAGTATTGTCTGAAGCCTTGCATGCAAGCTGCTGTTTCATCCCTCAAGCTTGACTGACTTATGTCCATAATATGCAAGTCTGACATGTATTATTTAAGGAAAAACTATAGAAGCTGAATGGTTGTCATACTGATTTAACCCATGGTTTGCTGTATGAACTTGTACCTGTGCAGAGTTACCTATTATAATAAATACCTCTAAAGGAAGCAGGGGGCCTGAAAAGGTAGAGATTTTGTGCAACGCTATTAATATTTAGAAAAGTGTATGCTAAATAATCAATTCTAGTCCCAAATAACTGACAGGAAGGTGAATTTAACTGCCTATACAGGTAAAATCACTGGAGCATCACTTATACACGTATGAACAGTAACTGCTTACCCACAGAAAGGCCCACTGTTTGACTGCCTGTACAGATAAAAGTCACTCATGCATTGCTTACTGTAACATGCTTGAGATGGACACTACAGAATAAATAATGTATAGAAAACTTAACTGTATTTATCTGACCAGATCAGAAGCTATATAGTAATATAAATAAGGTTACTATATTATTCACAAAGACATGCACATAAAAAAAGAACTTAAGTGTCATTATTGATACTTACAAAGTAGGCACTACAATATACCTTATGAAACAATTTTACCTGCAGGAAAAGGCCCAATGATAATCTATACAGGTAAAATTGGTAAAACATTATGAATATGAATGAAATGTTAAGATAATATAGGAACTGAAATGTATGTATTATTTCTCAGGTGGAAAATACATAACAATATTAACAGTTTCCTGTATCATGCCACAGATATGATCTTATTAATATAGTTATAGTAAATGTGACCGCAGGCCATTGCAACCCATGCAGGTATATACCAAAGGTGCCTAACTGTGTTACAACTACAAAGTAATAACACAGGAAGTTAGGAAACTTTGTCACTGGTGAAAGGAAAAGAAAAGTTGGAAATTTATAAATACACTATACTTCCCTTCAATGATGAGACTTCTTCCAACTTGTTTTGAGGTAGAAAATTTCTCAAGTGCTTGTACAGATTTTGCAAGGCCTCTCTGTCTGTAGAAAGCATGTTAATCAACATGAGCAGAAATAGTAACTGATAATTTCATGGGATTTGGCACCAATCCACTATCAAAGGGAGAGCACTCTAACTGCCACCTAGGTGGACAGATAACTTTTAGTTTATTAGCTAAAAGTTATTAGCCTGGATGGGCTGAATTTGTGAGGTAGTAATAATCCTCCTAAGGTAATATGAGTAGGTAATGTATTTTGAAGAAGAAAGCAGGGTGACCATGGTACTACAATGCCATTGGCAAGTACACAAGTCTGGTTTATGGAATGGTTAATCATAATAGGGACTGATGACCATGGTATGTTACTACAATGGCATTGGCAAGTATGCAAGTCTGGTTATGGAACGGTTAATCATAATAGGGACTCTGGAGACCATGGCACTACAATGGCAGATTGGCAAGTACACAAGTCTGTTTTCTGGAGTGGTTAATCATAATTGGGACAGTTGACCATGAAACTATAATGGTGGTATGGCAAGTACACAAATCTGGTTAACAGAATAGTTAATCACAACAGGGACTCTTTTGACCATGGCACTACAATGGTACCCTGGCAAGTACACAAGCCTGGTTAACATAATGGTTTATCATGACAGGGATTCTGATGACTATCGGTATGCAACAACAATGACAACTTGGCAAGTACACTTCTAGTTTATGGTCACTTGAACTTGTTCAATCTAATGAAATCAGTAACCCCGACTGAAATGTTTCCTCACTTTTTTCTGTATTTTGGTTCAGAACAATCGTCACTCTGTCTGCAGACTAAACATAGCAAGGCCGTACTAAAGGATTAAATACTGACCTTGTAAAATTATATCTGGATTGTGATCTGGTCATAGCAATGTCGAAACATTTTATCCCAAATTTATGGCTGCTGGTAGCAGATGGAATTTCACTTTTGTACATGTATATAGCAAAATCAATCTGTACATGAATATGGTCATAATGACTGGTGGTCACTCAAATCATGTACTGCTGTAATTTCAGTACATTCATGACACATACTTTTTTTTCAACTTGCAACATTGGCATGAATTGTTTAATTTACTGAATGGCAAGAAACAAATTTAAAAACTGATTTCGCTACTTGGTAACAAAACCTTTGCAAATTTTTGCAATTAAAGTTATTTTGTGATCTACAGCATTAACATCTGAGAATGAAAGTAAAGACCAATTGTGACTAAGGAATGTAATGAATGTGTAAAGCTTTATTGTGAGAAAATTATTTCCAATATTTGTTGTATAGTTTGCTCTGTAATATCTATCATACATGTGAGGTTTCTTTTGTCCTCTGAACTATAACAAAATAACAAAGACACATCAAAAGCTCAAATTAAGATTGTTTTTCTTTCACTCAGGTACTGTATCAGCTGTTTTATTAGAAAGACTGGAGTTAATACTAATCAGTCACCTTTCCTTGCACTGCTGGAATCTGCAGCCTGAAAAATAGTATGTATAAGTTAGGCACATAAATGTATTGTAAAGGATATTAAATTAAAATGCAGAAAATTTGTATTCAGGAAAATTTCCTAAAATAAAAAGTTTATGTTTTGGGAGAATTTTCACACAAAAGAAATGAAAAGTTGTCAGATATTTGAAGTTTTTACAAACTGTATTCATATATTTAGTAACAATTGACAAAAATTTATATGGCAATTGAACTCTTTAATAGGTCTTTTTGTCAAGCACTATAAAACAGGCATAACACTGAAGAAAAAAAAAACCTGCCATATGAAACTACTCATATCATGTCTTTTGGTTCACCCAATTTTATCCCACTCTACTATCCCACTTTACTTTTGAAAAAATACAACAAAAAAAAATTTTCTGAATTTAAATTTATATTTTATGACCATAAGCTTTTCGTATTGCCTAAGATAAATTAAAATGTTCTGCTAATATTTTAATACTTTTTCAACAAATTCATGGATATGCCCTTCAATTAAATATTTTGTTTTTAAGGATGCATCAATCATTTTACTGTGTGCAGATATAAAAGCAAACACTGACCACAGTCTTCTTGCTATGACACAAATCTATACCTTGATATAAGAGCTGTGCTTGAAAAATAAAGTCTTATCACAGTACTGTAGAAATAATTTTCTTTTCTTGAAAATTTTGATGGGACAAAAGTAAATACAAGAAATGCTATTCAGTGAACAAGGTGATGAAAACAATAGGCCCCTTTCAAATAGCATGAACTGCTGAATATAAGGTGATAAAGTTCACTTACAATATATACCACAGACTTGTCACATGATTCATGGCATCTGCAAGTTAACTACTGTTTTCATCCCTACGTAAATGCTAAGAGAATAACATTCAATCTCAAATGAATGCCTCCAGCATCTGCAATTCAAACACATTACCAAATTAATGTTAGCCAAATTCTGTGTAATTAAATAAAGTGTTGAATGTTAAAACATAAAAATGTAATCCAGATCTTTCTAATACACTTTTTTCAAAACAGAAAAGCTTGACATACCAGTTTTCTATAGAGTTTGGACTGTGGACTGATCTTCAACAGCTCCATAAGCTCTTTTGTTGTGATAAGCTGTTAAAAGAAAGTTTTTAAATTGTATCTTGTTCTTTTATTTAACTACATGAATATGATCCTGGATTGTAACTGCTGTTTATTTATAAGAGATACTAGAAGAAGGGTTCTGGTTTTGATATTTGTGACCAAGAGTGGATTTTGTGGATTTAATGCCATTTTTAGCATATGATGGTCTTTACACTGTGGCAAGTATATCTGATGCAGGAAGAACACAGGAAAACTGCAAGAAGAACTACTGACCCAAGGTAAGCTACTCACAAGCTTTCTCACTAATCCATGCTGGCTGAGCCAAGACTCAAACTCCTGCATACAGAAGTAAGATGTCTGTGAGCTATAAGTGTGTGTGTGATTTGGATTTTCAACATAGCTTTAACAATTTTTCAGTTCTGATGTCTGCAGTGTGGCAGTTTTAGTGATGCCTAGCACTTGGGGCATCATGCTGCAGACATGTAGCATGATGTCCCACTCAGTCACATATCCTGACACCAGACCAACCAGTCCTAACACTAACCTCTTAATGCTGAGTGCATAGCAAGGCAGCTGTTAGTACGATTTTATAAGTCTTTGGTATGACTCAGCCAAGGTATGAACCCATGAAATCCTGCATCTGAGGCAAACACTTTAACCACTAAACCGCCGGAGTGGTCAACTCATGAATTTCTTTTAAAAGGCTCTAATGTTTTCATGTGTGTAAACATTTAAATTTAGTTTATTGCTGGTAAATGTTTACCACACTGGTAAATGTGTGAATGAACATGCAGTTGACAGTCAGTGACACATGAACTACCAGTTCCAATTAAATGATATATTTCCATATTTCTGCTTTAATGATTGGTTACTAAAATTTTTCTGTTAATACTTTTCTTAAAGTTTGGATGATTTCATATCCAAAGTGGAATCAGAGGAAAGTGTTGATAGTGAAAATTCTGCACATTACACACCATCATTCTCAGATTAATTTACTGATTTTACAGACACAAAAAAAATCTTTAAAAATTCCATTATTTTCCTTTCAACAACATGCTTGTTAACAGAAACTTGAATGAATAAGACTTTTTAATAAAAAAGACTATCAAGTTTGTTAGCTACTGCAGTTTCTTTATCGTCTTACAAAATTCACAATCTTATGGAAAACAACGACAGTTATGCAGACTGTTTGAGACTGAACAAAGTCGTATTGCTGAATATATAGAGTTCATTTAAAACCTTTGGCTACTAGAGTTGTGGACATATTGGATCTCAGATTGGCATAATTATCATTTAGAATCCACAATACCTCATTTAAGACCAAAAGGCATCAGAAACAGTCCCATGTGGAATCTCAATGTTGATATTACTCTTCTTTTTGAAGAAGTAATGATAAGATTTTCCAGTTGGTTTCTATGGTGGCCATACTGGATATCAAAATGCTACTATTTCCATTTATGACCCACTAGATATCATAAGAAGTCTTCTAGTGAATGCACAATATAAATACGACCAGCCATCTGGAAGAAGCAGTGATAACAAGATTTTAATGATAGCCAATATCTTGGCCATACTGGAAGTCAGATCAGCATCATGACCAACTAGACATCATAAGTCTTTCATGTTGATGTGACCATTTATTTGTATTAACAAGATTTTCAAGATGGAAACTGGAAGTCTAAGCAGCACCATTTTCATTCAAAACCAACTAGAATCCATATGAAGCCATTTAGTATTAAAAAAAACGAATCCCATATTGATATGACCATCCATTCAGGTGGTGTAGCAATAACAATATTTTCAAGATTCTCACTGCAGCCATTGTACTGAATGAGAAAGCAGTAGCATTTTCATTTAGCACTAACTAGAACATGGTGTGTGTGTGTGTGTGTGTGTGTGTGTAAAGTTTCATGGCAATCCTCCAAAGCTTCTGCATAAAACCCCATGGTAATATTAGTTTTTTTTTCAGGAAGAATAGCAATATAATTTTATTATGGCTTCTGTGGTGGCTATACTGATTAGTAACATTTTTTTCATCTAAGACTTACCTGACATCTTCTGAAGTCTTCTGGTGAAAACCTTGTGTCAATATATCTGTTACATCAGAAGGAGTAGTTATACCAAGAGTTTCAAGACGACCATAATGCCAACCATAATGGACAACACAATGCCACTATTTAAATGTAGGACAAACCAGACTTCACAAGAAGTCTTCTGGTGAAAACCCAATGTCAATTTGACTTTCCATTCAGACATAAGGACCATATTTCTAAGATGGATACTATGCTTCAATGTCAAACTGGCACCATTTTCATTTGGGACCAACTATAGTTTGTTCCACACAGCATCACAAATTTTCATTTGGGACCAACTATAGTTTGTTCCACACAGCATCACAAATTTTCATTTGGGACCAACTATAGCTTGTTCTACACAGCATCACCATTTTCATTTGGGACCAACTATAGTTTGTTCCACACAGCATCACAAATTTTCATTTGGGACCAACTATAGTTTGTTCCACAAAACATCACAAATTTTCATTTGGGACCAACTATAGTTTGTTCCACACAGCATTACCATTTTCATTTGGGGCCAACTATAGTTTGTTCCACACAGCACCACCATTTTCATTTAGGACCAACTATAGTTTGTTCCACACAGCATCACAAATTTTCATTTGGGACCAACTATAGTTCGTTCCACACAGCATCACCATTTTCATTTGGGACCAACTATAGTTTGCTCCACACAGCATCACCATTTTCATTTGGGACCAACTATAGTTTGTTCCACACAGCATCACAAATTTTCATTTGGGACCAACTATAGCTTGTTCCACACAGCATCACAAATTTCATTTGGAACCAACTATAGTTTGTTCCACACAACATCACCATTTTCATTTGGGACCAACTATAGTTTGTTCCACACAACATCACCATTTTCATTTGGGACCAACTATAGATTGTTCCACACAGCATCACAAATTTTCATTTGGGACCAACTATAGTTTGTTCCACACAGCATCACAAATTTTCATTTGGGACCAACTATAGTTTGTTCCACACAGCATCACAAATTTTCATTTGGGACCAACTATAATTTGTTCCACACAACATCACCATTTTTATTTGGGAACAACTATAGTTTGCTCCACACAGCATCACAAATTTTCATTTGGGAACAACTATAGTTTGTTCCACACAACATCACCATTTTCGTTTGGGAACAACTATAGTTTGTTCCACACAGCATCACAAATTTTCATTTGGGACCAACTATAGTTTGTTCCACACAGCATCACAAATTTTCATTTGGGACCAACTATAGTTTGTTCCATACAACATCACCATTTTCGTTTGGGAACAACTATAGTTTGTTCCACATAGCATCACAAATTTTATCATATTTGTTTCTCGGTAAACTTTCAGACCAACATCATTAAATGTGGCTAAAAGTACCTAGTTCATTTTAAATACTGTGAAATGAATTAGGTACTTTTAGACACTACCCTGAAAATTTAAAGTTAGGATCAAATTTGCGATATTGCATGTGGGATAACTATAGATATCACATGTCCAGCCAGTCAGAAGGAATAGTGATAATATAGGATTTTGCTGTGGCATCATTTTTTACAAAGAACCAGCTAGACCATGGGATGAACATGTGTGCAAAGATTCTTTGTGCACAAAATCAGATGATTTTAAATTTATCTTGTTGAAGTATGTAAACAAAGCAATTTTAAACATATTTTAAATTGAGAACCAGTGTTTTGCTAAAGCCAGTGTCTCATCTATAATGTGTTGATGCATCACCACTGCATGATCTAACTTGCAAAATCTTAACAAAAGATTTATGATATAGCTGTTCCAAAGCTGATGTCACCACAGAAAAGTGATTCATTTGATTGCAAATGCAAATGAACAAGGTCACAAATTTAAATATTGCATTAAAGAAATATTTTACAAGATATGGACATTTTCATTCAAACAGAGGAAAACTATTGTAATTCACAATTTAAAAGCCTGGGCCCGCAGGTAGAGCATATAACCAAAGCACTGCTGTACAATGTGACCTTAACCCAAGGTCCAAAAGCTGAATGAATTTGTTACAGAATTAATGGCCTTGGCTTCAAACTCATCAATCCAAAAGTATAAAGAAAATCAATCAAGGCGTTTGGAAAATATTAAAAGTTTCATCAAAATTCTTAACTCAAACATTCTATGACTGACAACAAGGTCCAAGGAGCAAGTGTGCATGTCACAGAACTAATTCTCTTAACTTCAGTATAAAGAAAAAAAATATAGAGAAGTTTAGGAAATACAGTCATACGAACTTATATCAACAAGACACCTATGTCAATAAAATTGCAAAGTCCCAGGCCTATGGTTTGTTATTCCTACCAAATTAGTCATGCTAATGTTGATGTCGAGATAAAAAATAAACTTTTATGTCAGTGGAAGCCATATGTCCCAACTTAAACAAATCCTTTGTTTTCTAATTGTTTCTGTTCACAAGATGCCAGTTCTGACCCATACTTTGTTCTACAGTTATTTGATGCTGCCAATAAGTTTTAGTGTTACCATCATATTAACGAATGGTCACTTGTTTGGTCCTTTAGTGTTACCATCATATTAACAACGGGCACTTGTTTGGTCCTTTAGTGTCACCATCATTAATGAATGGGCACTTGTTTGGTCCTTTAGTGTTACCATCATATTAACAATGGGCACTTGTTTGGTCCTTTAGTGTTACCATCATTAATGAATGGGCACTTGTTTGGTCCTTTAGTGTTACCATCATTAATGAATGGGCACTTGTTTGGTCCTTTAGTGTTACCATCATATTAACAATGGGCACTTGTTTGGTCCTTTAGTGTTACCATCATATTAACCAATGGGCACTTGTTTGGTCCTACAAATAAAGTGTTATATAACAAAAAGGAGGAGAAGTTGGAAATGGCCAAAGTTCGATATTTACCTAACACTTCAATATCCATCTTTCTTCAAGCTGCACTGTTAGATTCCTACTGAAATCAAAATCTTTACAAGATGTTGCCTCTAGTTGTAAATCTGTTGATTTGCTTCTAGCCTTAATCTGTTCCTTACCATTGTATGAATATTGAAAGGCCCCTGCTGATGGACATATACATTGATAGCTTAGCGAGCTAGAACAAGTTTGGAAACTGTTCAATACGGTTTTTATGTACATTTTATCACAGCTCGCATGTTTTGTTTTTGGAAACCTCTGCTCCAACTTAAGATATTTTGCTAAAGTTTCACTTTCTTGAATCAGTGCTTTGCTGACTACTAGATTTACTATCTGTTCCATAATGCTATATTAGGATTTTAAGTCCATCTGATCAATACCATAGTCTGCTTGTTCAGACGTAGGTATTTTGACCAAATAAATATCTTGATTCTTTTATTCTTTTTTAATAAATTCATCTGAACCCTTATAGGACTATATGCAGCTATGCTCAAGGTATTTTTAAAGAGATCTATTTTTGGATACTGGGGTCTCATTGTCACATATTTAGGGGGGTTCACTCATAAACCCTAAGATATGACACCAGGAGCTTATTTAAAAAAACGACATTTAAAAATAGCATGTACTCAAAATGTCTGGAATTTGGATCAGCAGTTTTCTCATCAACCAAAAAGGAATTTGCAAACATGTCAAAACTTTGAACACTTTTATAGTACCTTAAACTAAATAAATGTAGTCATTCTGCTACATTTATTTGCCAAACAAAATCATCATCTAAACATAAACCATGCTGGGATTCAGCCATTATGGGTTTTCTAAGTAGCCCATATTTTAAAAATGCACATGTAAAACTTACTTGTCACAAAGTTCAAACTACAACAGACTGCTTTGACCATGAGCCAATGTGCCAATGAAACCAATGAATGATAACCAATGACTTCCTGTAGATTATAATAATGATGGAAAATCCAACCGTGCTTCCAACTGTCACAAAACATAAAATAAATGACTGATAAGTAAAACAATTCTTCATAATTTATTTTTAAGCAAGTTTTTTTAAAATTCAATGACTTTGGTGACATATCAATGACTTTCAAAGAACTGAACTGAGGTGTTCATTTCTCAATGACTTTTAATGACCCTGTGGGCCCTGCATATAAACAACAAAACTTTTCAATCATTTCCAAACACCCCCAATGATAAAATGGATATACTAGCCATGATTAATGTTGGAACTACCCAAGTTAAATATTTAGTGAGCTTTCTAAACACAATATTTTAATATTTTTAGTAGTGTTTACATGTAACACAATTTGAACTTTCTACAAATGTACCTTAAATTACCCCAAATAAATACAAGACTAGATTTATATAATGTACATGCAGTAACTGATTCCTGAAAATATAAAGTCATGAAAATGCTAAAGATATTCACTATTGATAATTTTTAAGTTGCTGTTGTTGCTTTGGATTTAATGCCATTTCTCAATGCAAGATAGGCTATACATGGCAACCAGTTTAACTGGTGGAGGAACAACCCAGCGAAACCCCCAGTAAGAACCACTAAACATGGGAAGCTACTGGCAGCCTTCTCACATAGACACATTGGCCTACCCCAAGACTTGAACCAAATATTTTGTCAATTACATTTAATAATACAAGTATTTATTATTATGATAAAGTATATAAATGTCTTTACCTTTCCCTCCCCTATTCCACTTTCTGGAAGGAAGACACTGTATGTGTAATCATATTTGCAGCGTTTTAAATGGTCGGCAACAAGAGAATTGGCTGCCCTGTGTAGCAGTGATCCATCCTCAGGTACTGTTAGATCAGTCAGTGTTAGTTTCCCCTGCAGAGACTGTTTAAGTTCTGCCACCAGACTGCTCCGCAACTGACTCTGCATTAGAATACAGAAAGCAAAGTTTATGATACCTATGCTTTTCACTTTACATCATTTGATACAACATTTCAAAAACTATTATCCACATTACAAATATAGTATCAAATGACAGGAAAATGTTATATTACATTATTATGTCACACAATGTTTGGTTTGGTTATCAAGTGCTTATGACATTGGGATCAAGTGCCTTGCCAACGAACACATGATTTTTACAGGAGACCAACACATGTCTACTGTTTGAAATATAATTCAACAGTTCAAAATAAGTCTTCTCAGATCATTCTCAAAAGTCATTTTGTCAAACACTGTTGTTATGTATATTTTATTTAATTGTTTGTTAGTTTTTTTAATTTTGTTATTTCAATGTAACATTATATGCTGGACACGACCTTGTCCAAAACTGAGTTAATTTCTGCTTGACCTGATTGACTTTTATTTTTTTTAATTATTTCATGGCTAAATTATTCTCAGTGTGTATAGGCTTAATATCAAGAGGTTATGGTTTTGATTTTGTAACCTTCAGGATCATTATAGAAGGTTATTTTCCATTAGGTAATGTTTTTTTTTTTTAGAAAATGCTAACTGTGACCTGACGTCAAGTAGAGAACTATATAATCTTGCAATTGTGAAGACATGGTCGTTCGTGCTTTAACATCTAGCACTTTTAAGTTGTATTATTATTGTGACCAGAAGTTTTGAGCTGGAATCTTTTTTGTTCAAATTACTGACTTCAAGTTTTTATTTTCTCTGAAAATACAAAAGTGCTCTGATAAAATTCTTGGATAAAGACATTCACTGGAATGTACCCCAAATTCAAACCTGGAATTATTTTCTGTGATTTAACAAAAGACTGTTGACACATCAACACTTCGACAGCTAACACAGACATGTTATCATCTTCAGTTTGGGGATTTTTTTTCTGGACTTTAACTGAATTTTATTCTGGACTTTAAATTACTAGGATTTGTGTCTATAATTCTTGGATTATTTTGGGATTTAATTTGCAATACTGTAAGTTTTTTTCTTCTTCACATTTTCACTTTGTATTCAAGGGAAATATATTTATTAAATTTTATAAAGCTTGTTGTCTTTCACTCTTTTTAGTTACTTATTGTAAGAGCATAGACCTGTAATACTGTTTAGATGTATACTGCTATTCTCAATGTCAAAACTGGATGACTTGGAAGGAGAAGCACACATCTGACCAGATACAACACTCTGGAAGAATATAAAGAACGAATTCCATGGGATTATCAGTAAGGGCTCAGTTTTACTGGTTTCTTACAGAATCTGATAATAAAATCTATATTCTGTATTGAATTTCAAGTAGAAAGGTAATGAAAAATGTTATGATGTATTACAACATGATTAAATTTAAGTCAACACAGGTCTGTTCTTGAATGTTTAATTTTTCAGTTTGTCTCTTACCTAAATATCACTCCTTTGTGATTTTATCCATAGATTCTGGCACAAAAATGGAAGGCTGCAACGTACATTTATTGGGGAAAAAAACTACATGGACATCAGGTATATATTTCACATGAAGCTGGTTGCAAGGCTGTGTAGAAATTACATGAATAAGTTTCTCATCCACACAGTATATTAAGTAAGTGCTGGATATTTGTGTATTTGAGATTTTAAGCTGTCATTAAAGTTTACTAATTTTCACTAACAATAAATACCTTTAATGACATCTGGCATGTCACTGTATGTCAAACTTTAATGTCATTTGGCACGTCACTGTATGTCAAACTTTAATACCATTTGGCATGTCACTGTGTGTCAAACTTTAATGCCATTTGGCACGTCACTGTATGTCAAACTTTAATGCGATTTGGCATGTCACTGTAGGTCAAACTGGTCAGACTGCATCACGAATTATGTTTGTTAGATATAAAAGTTTGTAGAATAAGGTCAAAATGTACCATTTGTAACTTTCATATCAAATTAGAGTTCTTTTTGTCAGAGGATAAGAATCTTTGCAGCATATTCATCCAGCAGACACAAATCAACAAACAAGAACATTATTTATAATCCATTTCCAACAAAATTCATGGAAAAGAATCTCATAAAAACATGATTTGGTTCATTAGAAGTAAAGGAGTTTAAAAGTTAATTTGCATTTCACGTAAGATCAAACACACACTGGCAGATGAACCTCTGGCCATGTACTGAACATATTCTATTCAAAACACAAAATGTTTTTGACCTTTACCAATATGTACTGTCAACTATCCAAACTGATACTCAGTAAAACGTTTCTAATTCTGGAAGGAATCAAAATCTGTCATTATGGCAATAAGGACCTTTTTCTTCATTTGTATGCTTTTGAACAATGTGCATATAATCTAGATACTTACAGTGTGGGGTATGTGTAATTCTGGTAAAATAGCCAAATCCAAGATTGTCATTTCACATAAACAGTACCAAAGACAAAGTTCACCTTGCATCGATATCATTTTATTACCCCCACCCCAATTTGTTTAAATGCAATGTATTTTTAATAAAGGTATACCATCAATTTTTGAATCAATTATCCCCTTAAAGAAGAAAGTGGAAAGATAGAAAAAGAAGTCTTCTGTTCAGAAGTAAATTTGGTGCTATTTTGATGATCATAATTACCAGCAATTAAACTGATATCTACAGAATAATCAATAAAAATTTCACATAGGAACCTTGAAAACAAGTGAAAAATTTCATTTTTGTTGTCCACTCTAAAGGAAATTATGCCTCAGTTGACAAACCTAGATTCACCACAAATAAAATGAATCATTTTGTTCACTAATACATCGCAGAAACATAAAAAGAAACAGTATGTTACAGAAGTTGTTGATCTTGGATTGTTACCAATTTTAAAGGTTGCCATTTTATGCTATATAAACGGTAGCCAAGTGAAATAAACTTTCAACAATATTCACCATCAGGTTTATAATCTCACATAAAAAGACTAAAAAACAATGGTATAAATAAATAAATGACTATTTTGAACGTTCTGCATCCACCTCATCCTATTTTTGCCAACTCTGCCTATGTTCTGGCTAGAGATTGTGGTTTCGCCCAGATATTCTGGTCCTGCTTGAACCCTACCCCAACATATTATGATTAAATTCACTTAAAAGTAATGCCAAGCTTTGGATAACTTATCATAAGGCAAAAGGTAAAATTATGGAACCAATCTAGTAAAACATGTAATGGATATAAATGTAATGAAGGAAATTTAATGCCAAGCAAGATTTACTAACTTTAATCTGGAATTTTTCAAAATAAACATTATAAATGTTTTACTTCTATTATTTAACCCATACAGCAACACAAATGTAAAATTGACTACTAATTATATACATAATACAATGCACAAAAATTACCCACAATGACTTTGCCAAACATAAGTGGTTTGAATGTCAAGGGGGGATACAAACAAACGGGTTTGTATTATCAGACTATAGATAATTTACCACCAACTTATGGGATTTGTTTTACATTCTGAGCATGTTCGGACATGTTGGACCAATTTGTAAATGTTCATATAACAGAAAATTTTCACAATGTATCTCAAGTATAAAGTTTTTAGAAAAGTTCTGGGTGATACACAACAACATAATTCATTAAAAGGATTGCTATAAGATGACGGTTATGACATTAACCTTCATGGAATTGACGAGTCCACGGTCCCGGAGACTGTGGTAGAGGCGATTCCGCAGATCGGTGGCGGACATATATTCTTCACCTTCCTCTTTCATATTCATGCTGGTGGTCCAGACTGACTTGAACTATTTAACTACTATACGACACATTTTAAAATATCCTTTGCGAGGCCATATTTTGCGATTCACACGTTTCTAGTTGTGAAGATAAACAACATACTTGTCAAAATAGCCGCTTTGTAATAATACCGGAGTGAAAAACTTTCCTATCATTTGATTGGCTGAAAATGAAGGGGACAGTCTATTAATTTAACCAGATAAGATCTTTTACAGGAGTGTTGACTAAACAAAAAAAAAAAAAAAAAAAAAAAAAGGCCGTGCGCAACAGACATACATATCCTAATGTATTTTCGATCATTTTCCTCCCTGTAATATTTTTAAATGACGCATATGATCCCTAACATATATTTATTTTTAATAAATCTACAAATATTTATTGAAAGATTTTAGCGATTCAATCACGCGCTATCCATAAAATATATACACGCGAGAATCTGTAATATTATCAGTTTGCTTATTTGGCCTTTTGCATAAAACGACAGCGTTACTCAACAAAATGTATTGATAGCAGAGTATGCAGTTCAGTTAACAAATTATTGTGAACATATTAATGATTATATATGATGCCAAGTGTAACGTTCAACATTCTGCAAGTCTATTTCTATTTATTGGTTAAAACGTTGTTGGACCATTACTTCGAGAGAATGACAACAAATACACTATGATTTAATATGATGGCTTAAAACGTTACTAACGATTCACCGACATTTGATGTGGCATGGGAATTCTGGTTCACCCCATACTGTATTAAAACGCATACCAATAATGCAATTTTTGTTGTTCTTTTTTACCGTCCCACACCAAATTGTATATGCCAGTGGAGCCAGTGGGAGCTCTAGGCGCTCCTTTCATATTATCACATCAGAAGCTCTTATGCGTCCCTAATTTCGACATAAAGGGAAAACGACCGGGAGATACCCTCCTAGGCTGGGCACAAAATATAATGTTCATCGTTTATCTTACACTGTTCGCCCTTTCAGAGATCAATACTTGAAAAACTTTCAGTCTAGAAAAAATGTCACGCTTATGACCATTTCATTGTCGTTCTGGCATGCTTTATATACTCAGAATCACGTTGAAGTTTCTGAAACATCACACAGTGCCACACACTTTGCAATGATTATAGTTTGCCCATCAAGTGGGCGTTTAATCAACAATATTTTAATATGACTAAACATTATGGTAAACAGTAAGATGGAAGGAAACAAATGTGTACGGGAACCGTTAGAGGCAAAAGAAAAAATGTGTATGTGTAAATGAAATATAGACTAGTTTTGTTGGAGCGTACAACTTAACCCGGGAGAGTCTTATTTTTCACCTTGGCCATTTGGAAAAATTAATTTATGTTCACTTACTGATACACGCATAAAGAGCAGGCAGTGGGGAACCCGTTTTATCCGGAGTTCTCTGACCATGGAGTATGTATAGCCCCAATTTTCTCTGCATGGTCACAATACAGATCAGTCTTGTCAAGTAGCTATCTACTTTGCCGGAGCAATCTTCAACCGTAGAGGTGTGTAGTAATGAAAACTAGATTCTTTCTTGACATTCGTTCTGTGATGACATTGTTTATTATGTTTAATGTAAAGCTCCAATTTGTAACGGGGTACTTGGATTTGGTTATGATAATCGAACTCGGTGTTATTACCCGGATCGAGTAAATAATCAAATAAGTAAATAAAATAAAATATAAAATTTGATAATGGATTTAATAGAGATATGGAATAGAATAACATTAGCCTCTGTATAAAATATAACAATATAATAAATTCTATAAACAAAACGAAATTGAAAATTGTCCCAAGCATTGACATTTAACCCACCGTAATCTAGCGATTTAGTTCGGTACCTAAGCCCCAATCGTCAGTTTTAATGGTTACATGTCTCGCTGACTGCAGCTAATGTGCTACATGACATCTACGAGAATTTGTACTATTAAACTGAATGCTTCTAAATTTATTCTGATATTTCTAGGAAGTCAGAGCTATGACACATAACGTCATGTTGTTGGATAGAATATAATCTTTTCCAAGTTTAGACATTTTATAACTGAACATACAAAATGAACTCAGCTGTATATATGTTGTGCGCATTAAATGATGAGTAACATTCGAGCTGTAATAAATCTGAGCGATTATTCTTGTCTGAGAGTTTCAAGCATGAACGTGGTTATTATAATAAATAATCTCGTCATTTTCATGAAAGCATTTTAATGCATAACGAGTCAGTTCATGTGCATACATGCGTAATGTATTCGTACATGACAGTGTCTCATATATTACACGGCGGAGACAACGTAATTTTAGATGTTACAGGGATTCGTCAAATTCTGGAGTTTTATGTAACCAAGTACAACTATGTTGGTTCGAAGGACGCTACTTGTTTACTCTGTGCGATGGCCAACAGCCCTAGACCAACGGATCTACAGGATGAAGACGTTCTTGACCGATCCTTCAGTAGGCTGGGTGAAGCGGATCACACGAAATCGTTCCTTCATCATTTGATGAGAGCTGTGGAAACGTAATCTCGTGATTATGGACTGGATGACATGAATTAATATATATTTAATTTTTTAATACTAAAATTCAATGTCACTTATCTAAGAAAATCAATCATATTCAGTGTCTCTATATCACTATATGTGTACAAATCAGTCGTACATCCATCATACTTGTTGATGAACCACGCATTGACCACACTTGTTAATAATTCCATACATTGATAATATATATTGATAGATCAAGTATCAATCATATTTGTTTCAAATTGCTTATATCAATAATATATCTTGATAGATTCCTTAACTTTATCATACTTGTTGATAGATCCATAAATCGATCATATATATTGATAAGTTCCATTATGTTAATCATATTCGTTGAAGTACAGGACCGTTTGTTGTAATCTTTTAATAAATCCATGCTTTGACAATATCCAATTAGAAAACATCACATTTGTTGAAAATTATGCGCATGAGTAAGGTGTCCAATTCATTCATCATTCACATTCCGTATAAATTTATAAATAAATATTTCATTCACTTAATTGTATTGCGTATTGTACATCTATAACAGTCTCACTCAGCTTTATCCTATTAAAAAATAATGATGTACTAGGGGTACAAGGCAATTTGTCCATATACATCAAATGATACATAATAGTGATTTAATACTATACCATAATACCAAAAGACATTGTAAGAATGGTACTCTGGAGACAATGGTAATTGTAATGTTAAAAATGTACTCTGGAGACAATGGTAATTGTAATGTTGAAAAGGTACTCTGGAGACAATGGTAATTGTTATGTTAAAAAGGTACTCTGGAGACAATGGTAATTGTAATGTTAAAATGGTACTCTGGAGACAATGGTAGTTGTAATGTTAAAATGGTACTCTGGAGACAATGGTAGTTGTAATGTTAAAATGGTACTCTGGAGACAATGGTAATTGTAATGTTAAAAAGGTACTCTGGAGACAATGGTAACTGTAATGTTAAAAAGGTAAGTAGGTTTAACATTAGTGTGGCACTTGGGGAATTTAACATTTCCCCAGAGATGCATCCGATGATGGAATGGTTTCAGAAATTTTACTTTGGGGACGATGAATATTCCATGTTAAAATGCATCTATGTTTAACATAATCTTGCTCGCTGCAGACAAGGGAATTTAACCTTAGTCGGTACGCATCCGATGATGCACAAAAATGATGATTTAAGATAATACAACTATATTGAGGACAAAGATATAAAATGGTGCTTTAAAATGTCAATTTGTTTATCAATATGTTGGTAAAAAGGGTAAGATTACTTAATGACATAAACGCAAGCTTATTATATTCAATGACACACAAGAGGGTGTGAGTATTTACACGGTATACACAAGCCATACAGCAAGTATAAGCGATGCTTGAGTGGTATCTCTGTATCTGAGAAAGCTGGCCTTGAAATGGGCGGTTGAGTGTTGTCCTGAGTTGGTGATTTTATCTATATCCTGGATAACTGTACCTGCATGGCAGGGCTCAGCAGCAAACTCACACATGGATATAATTCAGTCCATTTATGGAAGGAGACAGTCTAAATTTAGGCTCATCTGCATCCAATTCTCCACTTGTTGCTGCTAGTAGTAAATGGGGACACCCTAGGGACTAGTGGAGTTCCATGTTAAAAAGGCAATATCCACTCTGGGGACTATGGAAAATGTAACATGGGAGAAAAAAATATCCACTCTGGGGAAAAGGGAATTTAACATGGGAGAAAAAATATCCATTCTAGGGACAAGGGGAATTGAACATGGGAGAAAAAATATCCATTCTAGGGACAAGGGGAATTGAACATGGGAGAAAAAAAAATATCTATTCTAGGGACAAGGGGAAATTAACATGGGATTTGTTTTTTTTTTTTTTTTTTTTTAAAAAAAAGAGGGTTGGCAATTGAAAGTCAATCTCTTTTCGAGACCTATGAGTGGCCCTGAAAAGGGCCTTTGGGTTTCTTCTTCTTCTTCTAACTCCTTAACTTCTTTATCCATCCTCTTATTTTTTCCATCATTCCTTTCTTCTTCTTTTCTGTTTCCGGTATCCAGTCCGGGTGACCCATGGTTCGGAACTTCTGTTGGATTTTCATCCAGTTAGCGTTTAGTTTCTCTAGTTCTTCCTTTTTCTTTCTATTTTCTTCTTCTTTTCTTTCCTTTGACCACTTTTCTTTGATCTTCTTGACCTCTTCGGTCAGCACATTCCTCATTACTTCTTCCGCTTTCTTAAGCTTGTCTAAGCCCCACTTCACAAAAGACCAATCTGTCCATTCTACAATGTCTTCTAAAAAACACCTTACACTCGTCACATAAACTATGGCTTCTTTCAACTTGCCCACTTTCACATACGGTGGGTTAATTAAACCTCTGATTCTCTTCTCCTCATCCTCTATCATTTCTTTCACAATATCGATTGCTAAGTGGAGGCTGGTTACTTGTCTTGAGACGAAGTCTTTTGTCACTGCATGCCTCCATTCCTGTTCAAGCCTTTCTGCTACATTCAATCCATCCACCATCCAATACCAACTTCCCATAAGGTTGTTATACAAAGCTGAAGCTGCTGGCATCTTCTTGTTTGCTTATTCCGTGGAATGGGCTCCAATGGCAAACACTGTTAGTTTTATAGTTAAAGCGCGGACGTGATGGAAAACATCCCCCTAAAACAAAATTGATATTACCTAGATCATGACCAAACAACGCGCGGACGTGAAGGAAAACATCCCCTACTTTTCTCATTTCATATGATCTACTATCCACATACGTGAACCAGCAATAAACGAACCCCAAATCTACTATTTACACACGCAAATCATTAAAACGAAATCCATAATCTACTATCCACACAATCGTACGTGATCGGTTACAAAACCCAAACTATACTCTCCACATACGCTAAGAAACAATAAACAAACCCATAATCTACTATTCACACAAACGTACGTGAGCACTTACAAACACAAACACACAAACACAAACACAAACACATACCCTCACACTAGAAAAAAAGAGTCAGTGTTTATATTCACACTACTCTACATACACACATTGGCAAATCGATTGTTATTTCTTTTCTAGAGTATTGGGTAGCCCTGAAAAGGGCTGTTTGTTTTTGAACTCCATGACACCTGGTTAATGATGGCACATTCCAGGCCTGGCACCATACACACATCTTCTTCCCCAGTCTCTTTTCACTCGTTTTGGGGGAAGAGCAGAGGCGGGATAAGTGGCTTCAGAATCCCAATTTTCTGTCTCTGGGATTCTAAAGTTTCCTCTCTCCTCTTCTTTGTTTCTTCTCTCCTCCTCTTTCATCCTTCCCTCTTCTACTAGGGCCTCTGCAGCCAGCTCATTCACTATACACCTGGCATATTCCAGGTGTACATGAAGTTCAAGCAGTTTTGCTAGTCTGGTGTTCATTCTCTTGATCAATCAACAAGGGTAGCTAGACTGCCGAACGAGTTTCAATTTATACTGAAAGCGCCGACGTGATGGAAAACATCCCCCTAAAACAAAATTGATATTACCTAGATCATGACCAAACAACGCGCGGACCTGAAAGAAACACTCACTCACTTTTTTTATACTACCCATCACTATTCTAAAAAATTTTATTAAACAAATAATATACTATTCACATACGCAAAGCAATCCAATCAAACCCCCAAATCTACTCTCCCCACACCTGAAACAGCAAAAAAGAAAAAAGAAAAACATGATCTTAATCTACTATCCACACCAACGTACGTGAGCACTTACAAACACACAATCTTATACACAAACACATACCCTCACACTATAAAAAAGATTTAATGTTTATATTCACACTACTCTACCTACACAATTTGGCAAATGGATTGTTATTTCTTTTCTAGAGTACTGGGTAGCCCTGAAAAGGGCTGATTTTTTGTTTGCTATGGCAATCTTTTAGTTTCTAAGAATGCGACGTCCTCTGAGGATAGACTTTCTGACGATAGGTCTGCTTCTTCGCAAAGAGAAGAAGAACTCTTTGGTGTCGACACGACAATCGACAAAGCCTCTGTCAGGTTCAGGTTCCTGCTGCTGCTGCTGCTGCTGCTGCTGTTGTTGTTGTTGCTGTTGCTGCTGTCTCTGAAGTCTGTACTTCTCTGTCCATTCTTCTTTCTCCCTGTTCACTTCTTCTCTGAAGAGCTCTTCTATCAGGTCTTCAGTGACTTTTAACATTCTCACATTCTCTATTGCTTCTGGCTTCGGTATCAGACTGTGTCTGACCCTATGCAAATTCACGTAGGCTTCATTTAGCTTAGCTAGTTTGGAGCACATCTTCGTAGGAGGATGAGTCGACAATAGATGGTTTGACTGGAAACTACCCCGGTTCTTAAAGTCACAGCGCGGACGTGAAGGAAAACATCCCTATACGGTTTTCGAGCCGGAACGTTCAATGAGTGTCATGAGAGTGATAGTAAGAAGTCAAAGAGCATGAATCAACATTCTTATAGCCAAACAAAAGACAAAGGCATTTTTTTCAAAACACAACATTTTTTTTATTCAAAAATCACTTAACACTAACCAACAACTCTAACATTTTTTAACAATAATCCAACAATATAACATCAAACATTTTTTTCAAATCACAAACATTTTTTTAATTCACACTCTACTTTAAACAGGGTTGACAACGTTGTGAATGAAATTGTGATTTCCACTGTTGGAAATCATTAGGCCATTGATGGACACTACGTTTCCTAGCTTGAGACAAAAGATAAGCATAATGGTCACAAAACCATCGATCTACTTTCACATCGTTTCTTGAAGAAGAACGAGGATCAAAATGAGTCACTAAATGTTCTAAGGAATAACCCAGGCTGCGATGATGCAGAAAATACACACAATATTGTCCACACACCAAGGAATCTGTGCCTTGTAATTTCACATTATTGAATCGGGTGGTCTGAGCATTTCTTCTCATAAAGTCAATGATATCGTCTTCCAAAGGGGGCAATCCGTACGAATCGAAATATTCCACACATCCTTCTTGAGGAAAGTAGACGGCTACCCAGTGGGTTCCTGGGAGATGACTGTCGTCCGTGTTGATGACATAAGCTTGATGGTCTTGAGGTTTGCGATGAGGGAGTTCATCTTTAGCACAGACGACAGGATTCCAAGAAGCCGTGTACGAACTGTGGTTCAAAAGGTAATAAAGTTCCCAGGTATCCATGTTTTGTGTGTGTTTTTTTTTCTTCTTCACAGGTAATAATATGTCATCAATTCGATCATGACTTTTTGCTTGAAATTGTCTGACAAATAACCGTTTCTTCGTTTCGTCTCCTCACTCTGATTCAGGAGAGCTTCGATACGATGGATCTCTTGAGTGGTTAATGGTGGACAAGAATGTTCACGCAAGTCTTTATACCACTGATGCAACACGACTTCGTCCGAGATGAGACTCCAAGCTTCGTCCAGATACTCGTCCAATTTTTCTTCTTGACTCAGCATCAGGCATTTATCGTGTTGAATTTGACTGGGATGATCCTTTTGACATCCATAGCACTCTTTCTTGATCAATTCCGTCATTTTTTCGACCAAGTGTTTGGCAAAACAGGAGACTAAATGGGCTTCTTGTTCTGGCCATCTTGACTTCATCATGATAACTTCTTCTTCCACAGTCTCCTCACATTTCATGTCCAAAGTTTCTCCACTAGGTAAAGAGGGATAACAGTCTTCCATGGCTTCTAATAATCTAGAATGACTTCTCTCAAACTGCTGATTTCTATCGTATTATCGAATTGTGCATACAGGATGACGTTCACCGTTACATCAGGGGGTGGGTCTGCAAACTGAATTTCCACTCGAATCTGGCCTGATTTTATAGGGTGGAAATGTCCCTCGTCGCTGCCTTGGTCCGGAGTGAAATCAAAACCCCACAAAGCATAGCCTCCTGCATAATCCTCGTACGTAATGCCATGAGTGGTGTTGGTTCCTAACTGTCCGGTGGCTTCGTACAGGGACAAGTACGATCTCAAATAATTGTTCTGGGTAAAGTTAGGCTCGAAAGGTCGGGTACACAAGGTCTTGCCATCGCGACTGACTTCGATCTTGGACACGCCAAAGTGTCGAAAGTTGAAAGGATTTTTATCGACAGCTCCGTTGAAGGCTGTATTTTCGACGATACCAAGGATCAAACGTTTGGGTAGCTGTCCTTGGAACAGATGATCTTCGATCATGGATCGCTGTCCCCTAGGAATGGTGAACGTTTTCACTTCTACGCGTCGTATAGGATACTTGGTGGTCGTTCTGCTCAACGTCTGACTGACGTCGTTTCCCACTTTAGGTAACACTTCCACACGACGCACGTAAAGTCGGGCTTCTTGAATGATAGTTTTGTATTCATTGGCATGGGCCATCAAATGGAAAGCGGCACTGCTACGATTCAGTCTCAGACGGACATCCACTCCGTTCAGCAAATACTTTTCTTGCAACCACATGTCCAAATGTAAACGATCCATCAGTTCTAAACTACGACTTAGTGCAATTTTCTTTCTTCGTTCTATAAATCCCGTTGTATTTTGATCATCCCCAGCGATTGTAGTGCTGTCGAACTTTACACCTAATGCGTCAGGCTTCCATACCACGCAAGCATCCAGATGAGTGTTTTTGGCTTCTTCTCCGTACGTCAAGAGATTTTCCAGGTACGCTCGATAAGGGTAAGTATCCATGCTGCTGCTGACCAGTTTGTTATTCAAATACAAGTCCACTCCACTGAACAAGGAATGCATGAAACTGTTGACGGGAGCTACTCTGGACGAATCAATGATAGGGTCACCGTCCGCTTCGATCACTTTCACTTTCAAATACAGGTAACTGCTATTCAGATCGATGTAATCTTCGGGCTGTCCTTTGATTTCAAACTCGCTGGGAGCGGAATCGGTCAATGAGGAGACGGGATGAAATTCTACCCACTGGGATTCTTGCATGGTCATCATGGTGGGGGGCATGGCAAACAGATCCAGTTCCGACTTAGAACAAGCGCAAGATTCTCGGTGCATCATTTTGTTCTGTGTCTCAATAATCGAAAACGTCTAAGTCTCGAACGGTTCTTCTTTTCTTTGCCTTTCTCGCTTTAGAAGTGTGAAGTCTGGTGAAAGGGTGTTTTCTTCGTCGTCTCTTTCTGCCTTGTTCTTGCTGAATGCCTGACTCGGTAGCGTGCAGGACATTTATAGGTGTGTCTCGTCGGCCCAAAAGGTCTTTACCCGTTTGCAGCAAGACATTTTTGCCTGCCCTCATGAAGGCTTCTTTGGGGTTTTGTTTGTCGATGATGACATTTTGGAGAAATTCTTTGCCTTGTGTCAGTGCCGCATCTTTCAAGGCGTGCAATCCGCGTGTCACCATCGCTTTCAACACCGGGGCCACGGAACGAAAGGCTAATTTCAACATATCTCCTAAACCGTGTCCTCGCTGTCGAGCAACCCCTCGGTACACTGGATACATGACTTACGAGTCGTGAGAGAACCGTTTTCGAAAATGTAGTTTCACCGTGACTTTTCCTTTGGTGAATGGAATATTTTGTCCCAGATCTCCTTTTATAGCAATGTTGACCGTGTCCAAATACGACTTGCTGACAGGCAAATAGTGAGGATGTACAAATTCGCGGTGGACGTGATAAGTGTTTCCACCTTGCTCGTCAGCGTTCGTGGCAGAATCCACTTTGAAAGGAATGACACGCAGCAACGGCAAGGAGGTGTGTCCCACCACGTTGTACTCCACCACATCGGAATACACGAACATCAAATTCAGTCCTTGGCTCAGTTCTACCGGGTCACGAAATAACTTGCTAAAAGACTCGTTGTCGTAAACGATTGGTAATTCCTTTTTCTTGATCATGGCCATTCTCATGTCCATGTCTCCGCCCAACATGTCAAACAATTCAGGACAAAATAAAATGGACAGGATTTTACTCCCGTCAAATTTCATCGAGAAGCGACGAGCTGCTTTGTGGTATTCCATGGTGACACTTTTTTGACACTTTCCAAAGCTTTAAGAAACACGACATTAAACCTGGAGGCTATGGTGCTGACCAAATGTTGACCACTAAAATAATAGCCTGGAGGAATGAACAAGTGATAGGTGGGGTACTTTTGATTTTTTGTGCCAGGGGTTTTCTTGTCATATCTGCCATAGGTATCCAAGTACTGTTGCAATGGTTCGTCATGAACTTCCACATCAAAAAAATTTTGATTGGGAAGGACATTGAGGACTTGGGTCGGGTGAATGATTTCTACTAAAGCCACTTCCCAATGGGCTTCGTGATCTAATGGGATGGCTGAGGTAATTTGGCCGTGTAACAGCACAACGTGTTGTTGGGAAACACCTCCATGGAACTGTCACTGGGTAAGGTTAAGTAAAATTGGTTTTGGTGACTCATAATTCCAGAGTTCTGTGGCTGTCCGAGGGGTTACTGGACGTCAGAGGCGTGTCTCCGCCCAAAATGGGGTTCTGGTTGTTCTTGAACTGGTGACTGGCACTGGCACTGGACACAAGGTTCCCGTGGTTCCCGTTGGAAGAGAATTTCAGGGAGGGATTGGGAAGCAGGTAACCGATGCAACTGCTCAATAAAATGGTCCACAATTGTTTGTCTCCTTGTTGCAAACTCAAATTGGCAATGGCTGCCCCGATGACACAATACACCACGAAGATTTGGCAGAAAAAGACGATTTGCGTTTTCGGCACACGTTCTCCGCACCACACCCACAAGGGTTATTTTTGCAAATCTTGTAGAGAAGAACTGGGTGAAGGATTGGTAGCCGTAGTAGCTGCGTCTGTGTGAAAGGGCATGATGGTCACTTCTTTTTATAGTCGATGACTTGTGAAGCGTCGATCCAAGAATCAAAACTGGGTGGATATCCTTTCCAACGTACTTTGACTTCTTTGACACGTCGTTTGCCCACTTTACGGGTTCTGCGTTCGAGAATGCTTTCGATGTCGTACACGTCGTCTTCTTTTTTGGTGACACGTTGTAACTCGGGCAAATAAAACGTTCCTTTGAGCACTTCTCCGTTCATGTCTTCCAATTTATAGACGGCAGGATGACGGCCATGCACTCGTCCAGTGACACGAAACAATTCGGTCGTCCAGTTAGGTAAGTAACCTTTGTCGAAAGTGCGTTTGGTTTTGCCAATGCGCACCCAATCTCCTACGGCCAACATTCCACTTTTCTTGGGGACAGCCCTCGTCGGTGACGTACCAAACAGGCGCTCAAACACCAACACTTCGTTCTCGGGAGTCACTTCTTGCGGGGCACGTCCAATGCTTCGATGGTAAGATTGGTTGTACGCTTGTACCAGGTGCGGTAAGATGTCGATGTACTTCAGAGTGTGGTGATGCGTAAAATATTTCCACATGCGTTCTTTCAAAGTGCGTTGAAAACGTTCCACGATGATAGCTTTGGTTTCAGGATTCTCGGTGGTAAAAAAAATGAATGTCACGTTTCTTTAATTCTTTTTGGAAAGCTTGGTTCAGAAATTCGGCACCTTTGTCCGTTTGCCATCGAAGAGGGTGACGACCGCTTTGTTTCAACACTCGTTGCAGGGCTCGCACTAACTCGTTGCTGGATTTGGAAGTCAAGGGCACGACCCAGGCAAATTTGGAAAAGACGTCGATGACACAAAACAAATATTTGTAGCCACGATTGTAGCTGGCCAAATGAGAGACATCGGCTAAATCGGCTTGCCATTGATGATCGATGCCTTCCACTCGGGTACGACTTCTGGAAAACTTGCGTCGAATGGGTTTGTGTAAAGTGTAGGTAGCTTGTTCTTGTAACCATCGTTGCACTTGAGGTAAACGGAGACTTTTCAGTCGAGTTTTGGCAGCACGATACAATTTTTGAACTCCTGCGTAACCTGCAGGATGGGAGGGATCGTAGTAAATGCTGGCTAAGACTTTTTCCATTTTTTGTGTTAATAAGTCACCCACTCTTCGGTGATGCTACTTTGGGTGGGTCGAAAGGGTGGTTTAGAAACGGATTTACGTGTCCGATGGGCTACGGGAGTAGAAGTCGAAGGTAGTGGTGGTGGAGGTGGCAATGGAATGGCTTTGGTCTTCTTTTCTTTTTTCACTTCTGGTTTCCCTTCTTTCTTTTTCACTTCTGTCGAAGGAGGAGTGGACATCATCTTTTTAACCCAAGCTTTCATTTCTTCTCGTTGGGGTATGGGGGACGGGGTCAACAAGGATGCTTCAATCTTTCTAGAAATGGGAGCTGCTGACGGTGTTTGAAACACTTCTCGCATCTCTTCTTCCTCAGGTCTTCGTGGGGTAGCATCTCTGGTGTCACCTGGGGATGGTAGTAGTGGTGGTGGTGGTAGTGATGATGGTGCTGGATTTTTCATCAAGGTCTTAAAATCTTTCAGAGTGGGTAGAGCTGTTTCGTCTAAAGCTTTCTGGTGAAAGAGTTGCAGTCGTTGCAAGAGTTGACCGTACTTTTGCGATTTTTCTGTTTCGGACAAATCTTGGCGATCAATCAAGGACTGCAATTTCGTGTTGTAACTGGGACATCTCGTTCAAATTGGGATTGGGAGGTAAATGCGGGGTGCGTTGTTCTTGCCAACGATGGTATTCCATCCATCGTTTGTAAGGCACTAAAGCTAGTTTTCGTCCTTCCATGGGGTTGTCAGGGGTCGATTCTAAGATCTTGGGACTTCCGAGGGCCTTTTTATCTTGCTCCCACCAGTCATCCCAACATGGTTCCCAAGACTCCTTTCAGTAAGGGGCCTAACAAGAGGGGTAAAATGCCTCCACGTTGGACCAACATCTTCTTCTTTTGACGAATGGGAATTTTCTTCTGAACGATTTGGCGAAGAACGTGACGATGTTTGCCTAAGCATTGTTTCTGGTGTTTGGACAAAGGGATCGTGCCTTTCAAGACGTTCAAACAACATTCGCACACGGTATCGATGACCTCTTTGGAGGCTGATTGAATGAGTTTTTTTTCGTAGAGGTGGAGAAGCTTTTGACAGGTCAGATAACATGTCCCCATGTTTGACTAAACCAGGAGGCAGTCCTTTTCTTTTCCTTCCTTGGGGATGTTTAGAAGAGGGATGTTTACTGGAGGGTGACATCTTTGAGTCTTCAGGAGCACCAAAAACACTGATACCCCGACTTGGTCACAGGCCTTTTTTATACTGGAACGCGTCGCCACTGATTGTCTTTACGTCGTATCAGTTTGAGGACAGGGAAGACACGTCGTGCAGGGGTACGCAACTGACTAAATCGAGCCAGTTCTTGCTTGGACAAATCTAGTAAACTTTGTAACATGCCCGATCTTTCTCGGACTTTGATTTTGGGAGAAGGTACTTTGTGAGCAGCAGCCACTGCCACTAAATTGGAGGGTCCTGCCACTGGGGAAGTTCTTCTTGGGGTCATCAACGGAGAAGTTCTTGGTGTGATCAACGGAGAAGTGGATGAACGTGAGGCTGCCGGAGACGCAGTCACCGTCGTGGCAGGTCGTGGTTTGCGAATGTAAGGTTGCGTCCTGGCCGAAGAAGTGCCTCTCTTGCGACTAGTTTTCTTCTGTGGGCTTTTCTTTTTCTGGGGACTTTTTCTCTGTTCCTTTTTCTGGGGGCTTCTTTTCTTTTTCCGGGGTGGTGTCTGGTAAGAGGAGGGTCCCGCCACTGGAGAAGTTCTCCTTGGGGACCTGGTCTTTTTCTTTTTCTTGGGGCTTCGTTTGACTTTTTTCTTGGGGAGAAGTTTGGGGGCATTAGGATCCCATCTTAAGAGAGAGCGAATGATGACCCCTCCTAGAGTACCTCTCCCTCCAGGTTTCAAAATGATTTGTTTTTTGGTTTGAGTGTCGATGCGGGGATCGGCCAGTTGGGTCAAAACGACTTTGTTTCGATCAAAAAAGCGTTTGGTTTGATGAGGAATCTGAATGATCCCTTGGAGTAATTGACGTGCCGTCACCGTGAACCATCGTAAGACTTCTTTGAGACTAGCTTCTAAGACACGAGCTCGTATTTGTGGATTTTTTTCTCGACTGATGCCATACAAGGCACGAATCAATTTGACGGGAAGATGTGACTGAAGGGACGTCATGTTGACGTTGTGTGAGACAGACGAAAAGGGTCTGAGGTTTTTATAGATTTTTTTGTGGAGTGAAATTAAGTCGAAGACGGAGACGTGAACAGGACAGGCCCTCCGTCTTGGCACCAGTGGTGAAACAAGTGGGTACGAAATCGGAAATCATCGGGGTCGTAGGTTTCAAATCGACGAGTAAATAGGCGTGTGGAGTTTGAGTGGCATCGTCGTACGCCTGAGTCAGCCAAGGCGTTCCTAACTGTTTGGCTAAGACTTGTACTTGCGATTTATCTCGAGGGCTTTTAAACAAGACCACGTAATGCGCATTGAGACTAATGGTGCGATGGGCTTTACTTTGTTGAAACAAATTTTGGGTGATGTAAACGACACTGGCATTACGGTGATGCCCTTTGCGCGTGAACCACAGTTTAATTTCTTCTTCGTCTTCTCCTAACATGTCGTCAAAAATGACCAAATGGGTTTGACAGGAGTCAGAGACGATGCCGTCGTCTTCTTTAAGAATGCCTTCCACAAACACGATGGAATCGCCTTGACTTTCTCGCAAGAGGCTGTACGCCGATTGCCACTCTTTGTAACACCACACGATGCGTTGAGGTGGCCGATCGATCAAATGATGTTTATGTTCGATCAAACGTTTGACGAATTCAGTTTTGCCTCAACCGCTAGGTCCAGCAATGAGCATGTTAAAGGGATGGCGAAGATACAAACCCTCCCAATTGGCACGATCTAAGTGTTCGTCGATGACTTTGACAGTGGAGGAAGAGGGAGCAGAGACAGCAGAGGTAGCCATAGTGTTAGGAATGTCACTTGTGACACGAAAACAAAGAAGACGAGAGTTTATATACCTTTTTTCAGAACACGTTTATTGAATGTTTTAAACATGAATACGAAAGACAATAATACATAAAAGCCAAAGGCTTAAGTACAAGGATAAAAGGCACATGATAACCATTAACGTGGAATAAAAACAAATGTCTGTACAACATGTTTTGGGTAAATTTCTGACCAGTTCTATAGGGGGTAAGGTCACACAAGTGTCCTCCCGAAAGGGTCTTTCAGGCCTGTCCACGACAGTCCTGTCCTGGGTGATAGGTTCTTCTGGCACCGTCACTAACACAGGTTGAAAAGTAACTTTTTTCTTTGGACGTTGAAAGGAAGGATCACAACTCTCGAGCATACTGGGCCACTTCTTGGGTCCAAGCCTCAAAATCCCATTTTTTCCAGTCACGGACATCTGTCCAATGGGGGTGTAAGTCACAAGCTACACACACATCGTCATACACGTCTCGGGTAGCTAAAAGTTGACGAATCTTTTTTTCCCGTAGAGGTCGAGAAGTATCCAGATGAAAACGTAAGGCTCTGAGCAAAAGGAGTCTCTCGTGAACATTTAAAGGCACCACTTTCATGTTGAATGGGTGGTAAATACTGTTCGTAAAGAGTCCACAAGGAATCGGCTGGTAAACGAAATCCCAGAAAACAAGTCACTAAAACACACACCACTAGTCGACCCAAATTGAATGGATGCAGTTCTTGTAATAATCGATGGTAATGATCCACGGTTTGAATATGGTCATTGAGTTCCTTCCACGGAATCTGTTGGATTACATGCGATAAAAGTCGTGGCATGGCAGCCTGTTTTTATAGTCTCTTTGTTTCGGAAACAATACACGTACTTTCTAACCAGAGATCTTCGCTCTCCAGTAGGGAAGTTAAATGTTGCATACTGTAACCGAAACGTCAGACTTCGTTTAGACGTTTCCTCTTCCGCTAAGTAGATTCCACGTAAAATATGTCGGTAATCCTTTACCTTGTCTTCCTCAATGTGTTGTACTAGGTGAATCTCGAAGTAACCAAAATCATCAACACGTGGATCATCGGGGGCCTGGAAGTATTGAACAAGGTCTGACCACTGAAACAATTTCTGACGAATCAGTTCTCTTATACCATTCAGGTACCAGTGCTTAAAGATCTGGTGACGTAACGGATGCAACTGTTCTTTACGTTTGACTTGTATTTTGACCAGCTCTCGGTAAATGCGTTCTCTCAACTCCACAGGCAAAGCACGAATGTTCTCTTGTAAAGTATCCATGAATAGGTCAGTCCGTACAATTCACAATCTTCTCCTAGAGCAAAATTAATCCACATAGTGAGTAATTTCTGACCACTGCCATTCAGGGTAACGTCCAAGAATGTCACTGAACTCTTTTGATGTAAACGGTCTAGAGTAATACAATAGGACGAATGCACACTTGACCCAAAGAAATCTAATACACTGGTTGACTTTTTTCACTTTCCTCTTGTGAATTTCTCGGCACAAAAGTTCTACAGTCACCCAGTGAGATTTCACTCTGGCAAGTCCCTGCCAAACTTCCTTGTAAATCTTCTCTTGTAGTTCTTTAGGTAATGATTCAATATCGTTTTTGAAATGAAGTTTAAATACTGACCTCGGTGATGTCCAACATTTGACTCCTAGCAAAACTGGTTTCTTCATCGTCAACGACATGGTAAGTTACTTTAATGTCTCGGTCCCACTAAGGGTAAGTAATGACAATTCGGTGACCATCGAGCATGTTCTACGTAGGCCGAATCTTGCGGTTCCCAGTGGTGAAGTGACACACCGCAACTGAAGCACCTGACTTTATCCCCTTCGCCCAAGTAGAAAAATCGGGCTCTGGCTAATTCTTCGGGGGTCAGTCCTCCCAGATACTTGGGCCATTTTCCTTTGAACGATTGAAGACGATTTTCAAAGTCGAGTATTCCGACAAACGCACAGGAAACGTATATTCGTCTTTCACAGGTTCGTTTCGATGAGGGTTGAGTGACATGGGCAGGAGTTTGCTCAGAGCTGGATGACATCCGTAGGGGGGTAGACGTGAAGGTGAACATTCACCTTTAAAACGAAACCCAGTAAAATGTCCAAGAGGACGAGCGGCATCGCTTTCGCATCCCTCAGGTTTGACACTCACAGCATCACTTTCCATGATAGGGGTAGTGAGAACAAAGTTCCCACGATGCTTTACGGCATCGCTAAGGTCACAATGTACAGCATCGTACCCATCGCAAGGCTCACAATAGCATTCCACTTCCGAAGCCCCACACTTGAATTGTGCCTGTCTAAACTTGTTTTGTGTTTCTCTGAAAGTATTCATCTTGTTCGCTCGGTCTTGGTAGTCGCAATGAACTATCGATCTTGCCTAGGGTTTCTTTTTATATACAGACCAATACCAACGTGTCCATACGGTAAGGTGAAATTATTGGGAAGTCGCACTCGCTTCTGGTACACGATTTGATAGACTTTTTCCAAGGGTCGACTGACGATGTAGTGAGTCGGTAAACGTACAATCTTGTTGGGTTGATAGGTGGTCACTTTAAAATGTTCATCCTCTCCCGATTGCAAGGCTTCTTTCAATACCCCAAAGTTGACCACACGACTGGTACGATAATTCAGAGTCAATCCTTTCACTTTGCACGTCGTGTGCACTTCTCCTTGTGGGTCCCGGTATTCGTAGCCGTAAGTTTTTGGACCGCCACTGACGAAACTTAGAATCTTGTCGTCGGGCTCCTAAACGGTCTCCTTCGATGTCAGGGTGCTGTTGACTCGGGTGATGGATGTAAATGCAACTGTCCGTGTCAAAGTACAGGACGCGTTCCTCTAACAGTTCTAAAGCTTCGTACAATTTTAAGCGAGCATGAGCTGTCACGTAAGACGCAATGATGACATTTCCAAAAAGGGTCGTCTTGTACAAAGTCCAGATCTTCTTCGTAATTGACCAAGATCAAATCCTCGCGAACGACGTCCACGTGTTTCATGTATTTGGTTTTGTCGTGAATCATCTGGAAGTAGCGGGAAGGTTCTGTCAAATATTCCGTCTTGGTTAAACACGGTCGTTGTGCCATTTTACCCCACAAGCAATTTAACATCACTTTGGCAAACGATCGCCTGCCTTCGTTTTTCTCGATGTGGTCTAAAGAAATGCCTTCTTGTGCCCAGTATTTCTCTTTGAATGTCTTTTCGTCTTCGGGACTGTGACACGAGGACGGATAGCCACTGGCTTCTTGCTTCAGTTTCAAAAAGGCATCCACGTAGTCGGCGAAAATGCCTTTCTGCATGGGGTCACCCTTGTGGTATTGTTGTGTCTTGGGAAAGTGGCAAATTTCGTACACTTCTAACAGTTGGTATCCCATGTCCAGATCTTTGAACAATTGCACGCTAACCCAGGTTCCCGTCAAGGCACGTTCTTCCTGGGTGTGCTGACAAGGCTGATCTTGGTTGCACGTTTCGGCACAAGTACGGCACAAAGGAAACATCAGTTTGCCTTGGCAATGGTGAGGTAAGACGGGATGGTACAAGTCCGTGGGAGGCAAGACTTTGCACTTGATCAGACCTTCGTATTGTCGAATGTTTTTCAGGTCGATGTGTTCCGTCAGCAATTGTGGGTGCCCTACAGGAAAGCGACAATATTTCCACACGTAGGGATACAGCGAACACACGTCCAAGTATTTGATTTCTTCTCCTTTCTCTTCGTCGGCTTGGTACAGCAAACAGGTGGCATTGGTCCTTCCTCCGTACAAACTATCCCTCGGGTTCAGGGGGTCCATCAGCTTGTAACTTTCCACGACACGTTTGAACTCGGGATCGATTTTCAAACGGTGATCGTATTCGTGTTCCCACATTTCCACCACTTGGTATCCTTGCTGTTCTAACTTCAAGCGTCGCTGACAAGTGTCCTGGTACAGGTCTTCCATGGTCCGTTGTAAAAACTGATTTTTAGTGTCACGGTCAGGATAACAGACGGGACGTCCGTGAAATAAGCAACCGTTAAACTCGTACACGATCTTGGGGTTTTCTAAGTCCCAGCCATCGACCGAATGCGTTCCGATGGTCTTTTCGCCTCCTCCGTTGCGGGCATGCTGAATCCATTTGTCTTCCTTGTCGCACAAGTAATGTAACCAACGTAGGGCTTTGACCGAGTATTGACGTTTGACATAGTTGGTCGTTTGAGGACTGATGACAGCCACGGTGTTTTCGGGCATGAATCGTTGTCGATACACTAAGGAACACGCTTTGGCAATGGTGCAAGCTTCTTTCAAAGGATCGACCCCTCCGTTTTCCATGAACAGTTCTCGAAATTTTCCACAGCAACGCCGTAAAATGTGCACGTCAGAACGACAATACTTTTGCATTTCTTCCTGAAAGTCGAAAGGGTCCGAGGCGTGAGCCTGGTACCAAGCGTAGAAAGCTTCTCGTTGTTCGGTACGCATGTTGTCGGGGTCGTAATAGTGAGCCTCAGGTAAATGGGGTAGAACGGCGTGTTGATTGGCTTCCGTATTGAAAAAGTGTGGAAAGTACCCTTTAGCCATTTCTGTCATTCCAAACGTTTTAGGCATTCGACTCAAAGGCATGGCCAAATAGCTCATCGAATCTTTAAACTGCACTTATCCCACTTGCATGAAAATGATTTTGGCTCCGTTCAAAGTCACTTTAGGACGTTCGGTGCCATGTTCCGTATAGTATCTGAGAAGAAACTGTCCATCGTATCCGGAGAAATTGTGAGCCATCACCGTGGCATGACGATGACAATCTCCGTAACGTTCGATGTCCTCTTGGCTCCACGTCTTGTCGATGGGGTCTAAGACCCATCGAGCGAAATCGGCTAGCGTGTTCGGTTCCCGAAAGATTTTTTCACGTCCTCCAGGAATCTTGCTGCAGTGAGGGCAATGACTGAAGATAGGTTCTTGAATGCACTTCTCGCACGCTCGATGAGCCACGCAGAAATTAGGAATGTGAATGCCAGTCTCTTGCATGCATTCGAAATCGAAAAAGATGAAATTACCTTTCTACTTGTGACCGTCCTCTTTCTCTGGTGGGGGTTGGTATTTTTGCACGTAGCATTGGTGTTCCAAGTCCACGATGTGGTGACAAATGTGACATTTTTTCTTTCCTGAACATACGTGTGCCTTGGCACTGTTGGTACGTATGCCTTGTCCACACGTAGGGCACAATCTCAGCAGTTGACAAGCACATTTCTGCTGTGAACCTTGCGTCTTCAAATGTTGTTGGTAACATGCAGGGCTGACAAACGTGCGCAGACAAGTTGAACAAGGCACTGGTCCTTCGCTCAGACAGGGTGGAGAGGCCAAACATCCTGAGCATTGTTTGTGTTGCTCTCGATTATTATAACCATGGTCACATTTCTCATAGTAATATTTGTATCCCAGGAATCCGATGATACTGATAATGGTATCGAAATGGTCATCGTGATAATAGACATGAATGTATTTTCCATCCTTAAAGTCTTTCCCTCGAAACAACAGAGGCCCGCGCATTTCTTGAGGGTACACTTTTAAGGTGTATCGTGGAGCAAGGGCATCTTTTAATTTTTGCATCTCAGGAATGCCACAGGGTGTGTCTTTGGACAGTCCGGCTTGTTGTAACAGGAGTTCTGCTTCATTTCGTTGTTTGGCTCGGTTCAATTTTCGAATGTTCTCCCAGGCTCTTTTCCATTCTACCGTGTTGTTCTGGTTGGCATAGGTTCGTCCCACCACGATAGCCCTGGCTAAACACATCTGGTCTTGAGGGTTGTGAATTCGGACGAGGCTCGTTTTGGTGATGCGAAGGTCGTTCACCAATAACACCTTTTTGCGGCCAGTCCCTTGAGGAGGAGAGACGTGGGTCATGTCGAGTGTGGCTTTTCCATCGGTGATGTCAAACTGATCATTGGATTGTTGTACGTGTTGAATCTTTCCATGACTTTGGAAGCAGTCAATTCTGCAGGGGTGCTAAACTCGATCCAAACAGGGGATTTCAAACCGTCGTGTTGTATGGAAAGTCTCAAGCGATCGTCTTCTTTGGGTTGACATTGTCGCTTGAGTGTGGTGAGCAAAGAATCCCATACCCCGGTGATGAACCCTTCTGCTTTCTCTAACGGTACTTCAGCCTTGAAATCTTTAAACTTCACCGTGTATTTGTAAGCCGTGGTTCTAAATTTTCTAGAGGAGCGCTTTTCGGTCTCTCGAATCGAATAGTACTTTTCAGGGTTGACTAAGGGTGGTGAACTTTGTTTAGAGGATTCGGATTCTGGTTCACTCATGTCCTCTTCAAAATCACTGGCATGAATTTGTGCCAAGACTTCAGCCCTGGTACGAGGCGATAGATCACGTTTCTGCCTCTTACTTTCTTCTTCTTCTTCTTTCTTCTCAAATGAATTGGATCGTTTCATCTTGAGTGCAAAACGTCAAATGACTCAAGTTTAAACATCATGGACTAATTTATAGTCATGGCAGACCAGCGTATATAAAGGGCATGTGTCTTGTCCTTTCACTATTCATTTCACTCTCAAACCGAGCACAACGATGGAAGAGACTAGCCAAATCGAACGTTTCATCAGAGCTTTGCGAGGGGTTATTAGAAAATTCTCTTCAGACCAGGCGACGGACTACTCTCCTTCCTTTCAAGATAAAAGTCAAGATACTTGCTATATCTGTCAAAAGAAAGGGCATTGGTCTTCAGAGTGTCCAGACCGTCAAAAAAGAATAAAAACAGGGGCTAGAAAAAACAAAAGTCAAGATACCTGTTATTATTGTAAAGAAAAAGGACATTGGTCTCCAGATTGCCCAAAAAAGAAACAAGAGGAGTCAGAAGAAAAAAGGGATTCTTCAGAAGAAGAGAGGGATTCTTCAGAGGAAGAAAGCAGCCAGGTGAAGAAAAAGAAACAGGAGAAGAAAAGACGAAGGGAAGAAAGTGAGGAGGAAGAAGAGGAAAAGACTGACGGTGAAGAAATTTAAAAAACAGAGAGAGTAAACAATGAGACATAAGAAGTGTATGAACTTTTTAAAGTACTCTGTTGTGAATTGGATTGTAACAATGGATAAAAGAATAAATTAATTATATAAGGTAAGTGTCTTTGGGTTTTGATTTTAAAATAAGAACGTACACTCACGCACTCATACACAGACACGTACTATAGGGGTAAAATGTTTTTTTTTGAGTTATTGGCAAATTGAAAGTGTATCTCTTTTCGAGAGATGTGGGTGGCCCTGAAAAGGGCCTTTGGGTTTTGGTGTAGGGGTGAGTTTAAGCAATCAACTTTAACTGTCTTAAGCCTTTGCCACGGCCAAGGCTTACTTCTGGACTGCGTACTGTTGATGATGATTTGGTTGAAATCACTTAGGGTGGTACGGTAGGCTTAGTCACAGGGCTGACGTGTTTAGCTCGGGAAGGTCGTATTCTCTTCGGTCGTAATAAAGAAGTCTGATACATTTGTTTCAGACTTCTTAACTCCGCTAAAATGTCCAACAGTACCGTGACCGTTTGATTTTCACCCTCTTGTTTCTTTGCTGCTACTTCTTCCTGTTGTTTTTTTCTTACCTCTTCTTCTTTCTCCAATTCTTCTTTCTGTCTCTGTCTAAAATTCTCCAATTGCGGTAATGAAGGTGACGAAGGTTCCGGAACAAATTCTTGCAAGGTAAGAAAATCCACAAAATCCCAATTTACCTCTTCTGAAAGTAAGTTCGGGTTCCCTTGGGCGCTCTCCACTGCTGGTGCACCCCAATGGATCGTTTTCTGAGTTTCCGTCATGTTGAATCACTGTCTCGCATTGACTGCACACAGGCACTAGCGAATCTATATAGACCACGTGACGTCACAGACTGTTCTCTTCGGATTGGATGCGGACTGACTGAATTTTGTAACGCGTGTTTGGATTGGTCAATGAACTCATTCCCTTTCAATCCTTCCTACCCCTATAAATAAGCGCAGTTCACTGCATTGATTCACCTGTTCTCGGCGCCTCAAGATGTGGACCACAGTCGAATCATCCACCCTTGTTTCTTCAATGATGTTTAGGACTGACATGCTAATGTATGTCCGATCCAAGTGGACAGTTGTCCACAAGTCAGACACCAGTCTGTGGATACGAAGAGTGTACGTGGAGAGACAAGGTTGCCTCAAGAGGACACTGATTTATGGCCCTCGAGTAAGACACAGCTTGAGGACAAGAAGATGCCGCAGATGCCCTTTATGTTAAGGACATATTAACATAAACCCAAAGGCCCTTTTCAGGGCCACTCATAGGTCTCGAAAAGAGATTGACTTTCAATTGCCAACCCTCTTTTTTTAAAAAAAAAAAAAAAACAAACAAAAAAAACAAATCCCATGTTAATTTCCCCTTGTCCCTAGAATAGATATTTTTTTTCTCCCATGTTTAATTCCCCTTGTCCCTAGAATGGATATTTTTTCTCCCATATTCAATTCCCCTTGTCCCTAGAATGGATATTTTTTTCTCCCATGTTAAATTCCCTTGTCCCCAGAGTGGATATTTTTTTCTCCCATGTTAAATTTTCCATAGTCCCCAGAGTGGATATTGCCTTTTTAACATAGAACTCCCCTAGTCCCTAGGGTGTCTCCATTTACTACTGCTGCTGTTGTTGTCAGCGGTGTTCTTTCCTCTCATATACTTGGTGTTTGCAGCTGCAGGACCACAATCCAGTTTTGACTGAGGAGTGGGAAACACCATCTTCCGTTTATCTTGTTTCCTTCCACCTAGTTCGAGTTTCCTCTTTATTTTTTTGATATTTGGACATGTATGTTGGGGTGTAGCTACGATGTCGTATCCTCAACTTGATTTGTTTAAGAATTTCCGCCGCACCCCCACCATTTCAAGATCAACATTTTGTAAATATGCACCGCTAACTCAGTTATGATCAAACGAAGATGTAGAATTAGGGTTAGTTGCTTTGTCTTCTTGTATAACTATTCAATTTCCAAGAGTGTTAAACATGAATGTGTTGAAGAAGGTTGACTAGACTTTCAGTGAGCATTTGCCATTGATGGATGCTACGTTTTTGAGCTCAAGAAAATATATAGCCATTATACTTGCTGAATCACGTTCCTATTTTTTCATCGTTTCAAAGAAAATACTTAACAACTGTGCTTATGGAAATCCATGACTGCGTTGATGAAGAAAATACGCACAATAATGTCCACACTCCATCGCATCTGTTCCTTGTAATCTCACATTATTGAACTGAGTGGATACAATTGTTCTTCTCAAAAAATGTATGATCTCGACTTCGGGAAGACCCGCTTGTTGACTATTTATACGATGAAAGTGATTTGACAATATTCCAGATTGTAGTGGAATAAATGATTTTTCTCGCAGTACTTGCGTTTTATTTGTATGGCGTGGGGGGGGGGAGTAGTGGGCATCATAAAATATTAACGGGGTGGGGCGTTCTGACTTTTTGCAGGGGGGCCTAAATTTTGAAGTTACGCCAATGCTACCGAAACAACATACAATTGTATGAGCTAAGGTAATTTGTCCGTGAAACACCATAATTTGTTGTTGGGAAACGTTCATGCAGCTGCCACTAGGTGACGTTCAACTAATACTGGTTATTCATTGTTGTTGATGCTTCTTGTTTCTGAGGAGTTACTCAATGTCGATGGAGAATTTTCCCCCCGAGATTTTAAGAAAGTTGCTGTGACTGTAAGTTTTGTAGCTGGCAGTTGCGGGCCAACTGTCCAGTACCAATCACTGCCATCTCACCTCTGTCCTCGTGAGTTCAAGTCCCGTGTTCGGCCAATGTGAGTATGTGAGAAAGATTGCCATTAGCTTACCATAGGTGGATGGTTTTTATCAGTTTTTCCCGAGTTACTCCTCTATCAGCAATACTGGACGCCATGAATAGCCTGTCTTGTGCTGAAAAATATCGTGAAACCCCAAACCACCACCATCGTCAACTACCTTCCAGAAATCGATTCTAGCAAGAGAGCAGTGACTTTAACAACGGACCGATTAGGATAATAAGAAATTTCTCTCGTTAAACGCGCTCTTCAATTTTTTGGCTGACTGGATTCTTCTCTCTCACCATTTGGTGAAGAATGTGAGACGTCGTTCCAAACGCATTTACCGTATCCTGGTCAAAGGTCATTTAGAAAAAGTCAAAACAGTATCAGTGGTTGTTGTATGTGTCTCGTGGCAAGTACACAGTATCAGTGGTTGTTGTATGTGTCTTGTGGCAAGTACTGACAAGATATTCCAATTCGCAGCTAAACCAGCTTCTATGTCTTCTTTAACATGTCGTCAGTGATGAAGTTGGATTTGATTAGAGTCAGCTACGATCCAATCCTCATAGCGTGGATGATCGTACAAAGGTGATTTTTTAAAACATTTGAGAATTCGATGTGTTTATTTTTCAGTTCGAGTGATGATAAGTTTGTGTGCAAATATATATGCGTACTCACTGACTCTGAAATTCATGTAACCTGTCCTCCAGCGTTCTGAGCTAAAAACAACGTCATGCATACTTTTACATTCTGATTGGTTGATACAAAACACACTAATATCAGTGCCAAGGGGAAAAGTTGGTGGCGACTGTGATATTATTGCACAGGGCGGAGCATCTTCTGGAACGAGTGGAAATGGTTATAACAATTATTTTTTTGTTGTTCTAGGGTTTAACGCCATTTGTCAGCACAAGATAGGCTATACATGGCGGCCAGTATAACTGGTGGATGAAGAACCCTGGAAAACTCAGGGAAGAAACCACCGACTACGAGAAGCTACTGGCAGGCTTTCCCACGTACCCACGCTAGCCGAGCTCTGGACTCGAACCCACGGAGACAGAGGTGAGATGGCAGTGATCCGGAACGGTGAGCGCTTTAGACCACTCGGACACTCGGCGCCACTGTTATAACAATTAAAGAGTTGAGTAGGTGATAGAGGAGAAAAAGGAATAAAGATGACTTGGGAACAGAACAAAGGGGCAAATGAAAGTGTAAAGCGGAAACAACACCCAGTCCGGTCCTAAGATGTGCGGGGCCCAAGGCAGCAAGCGATGAGCGCGGGTCTCCAAGCCAACAAACTCCATTGCCTGAAAGCGCGGGGCCCAAGGCAGTTTCCTCGTTCGCTTTGCCTTAGGGCCCTGCCTGACATACACAGAATCGCCTCGGAAAGACTGGATTAGAGTTCAACAGAGGGTAAGGGAGAGGGAGAGCAGAGCCTGGTCCGAGACTCATGACCACTTAAGACCACCCAATTCTCTCAGAAACAGAGATCTTCTTCATTTATTGATCATATTGGGGTGTTTTTCTTTGAATGTTTTTCACAACAGAAACATAACATCCCTCTCATCTCTTCTGTCTTGTGTGTGATGTAAGCACTCTTACTCTCTGGTGTATAATACCTTATACGCATGTTTGTGTTTATGTGTGCAAGCCTTCATATCCTTGTTGTGGTTGTTTGTGTGTATGCGTGAGCAATCTTTGCGTTTTCAGAGGTGATTGTGTATTTCGTTGATCAGTAGATTTCTGGGTGTTGATCAGTCCTAACAGCATGTTGGTTGGTAAGTAGTATTTTATTACTTTATTATTACCATTTCCCTTGTTCCCAAGTGTTATGTTTGAAACCATTCCCTTTGATACAGTAGGATAGGTTTAAATCGTTATTATAGATATTATATTGGCTAATGTTAAATTCTCCTTGTCGCATCTAGTGTCATGGTTGTCGGCACTTTTAATAGAATCCAGCCAGAAAGTTTTGTTTTAAACAGCAGTAGTAAGTACATACACTGGCTGTTCTGGATATTGATTCAGGTGTGCCAATTAGCCGGATCTGCTCATTCAGACATAGTATTTATCAATCAATGCAGCAAAGCCGGATGTGCTTATGCAGGAATAATATTTATTAATCAATGCACTCATTACTAGCTGGAACAAAGTAGTAGTGCTGTGGGGCATTTCAGTAATTTTTACATCAACACTAAACTAATCTTAGATAGATTTATGCTTTTAAATGGGTCGCTGACTGAACTGAATGTGAGATGCTTAAATTACATTGCCACTAGTAAAATTCATTAACGCTTTTGATTTATCATGCCCTTTGTGTTGGAATGAGGTGCAAAGAATATATGGCTTCATTTCCATGCAATATGTGCCATATGAAACTATAAGATACCAGACGCACTTCTACAAGTCGTATATTACACCACATTTGTTCATCAGTTAATGTTATGGATTCGTGACCGGAATGGTGCTTGTTGGAATACTACCCAGGTCAGGCCGAGTGGGCCACCATCTGGGGGCAAGTTGCTATATTCCAATTGCCTCAGCATGATATGCTCTTTCATGGGCTGATGTAAGGATAAACTATAAAAAAAGCAAATAACAGCAAGACCCCCAGTCCCAATCCTTCAAATGTTGATGAAGTCAAAGAAACATTTCCTTATTCCAGTACATAATTATTGTGTGATACGATACCAAGAACTATATTGGAATTACAAACACATCTTTTGAAAATATATGTGCTCCTTATTGATTTCCACTCTCTTGTTTTTTCATTGAGCCAGTTTTATTATTTAGTGTAGAATTATATTAATTGTATAATAAATAGGGCTGTCTCGTGACAACTAAGAAATACCAAATTAAATATTAATAAGATGTAAAATTATCAGAAATTTACATTTTCGATGTAAATTTGAAATTCGTCAAGGATGTACACTGAGCCTAGATACCCACATTGAAATAAAACAGTTTAAAAATTATTTGTAGCTCCTGAATAATAAAACAGTTTGATAGATCTGTCGACAATGTTTCGGAACTGCATTAAGATAAAGGTATTATTATCGAACCTTCTTCAGGAAATGGAGTCGTGCGATTCCTGTAAGAAGAATAAAGTCATTGACTTAGGAGCGACGTAACCTGACAAAATATGAGAAATGGAAATGGAGCTACTATAGAATGACTCAAAGTAACACACGTAATCAATTTGAGAGATATTTAATTGCCCACCTGATTTGTTCTACCAAATGTTGCAACACTATGATGTTAATTAATACTGATCTTGTTGACGAGGGAAGAGAAAATAATGTGATGATAATAATATATATTGTAATGAGTTCTGACAGATTCTTGCAGCATCAATAGAGAATCACAGATTTGAGGTAAACCAGTGACCGTCTTGTATCATCAATAGAGAATCATAGAGTTGAGGTAAACCAATAACACTCTTGTAGCATCAACAGAGAATCACAGATTTGAGGTAAACCAGTGACCCTCTTGTAGCATCAACAGAGAATCATAGATTTGAGGTAAACCAATGCCACTCTTGTAGCATCAATAGAGAATCATAGATTTGGAATAAACCAATAACACTCCTGTAGTATCAACAGAGAATCATAGATTTGAGGTAAACCAATAACACTCCTGTAGCATCATTAGAGAATCATAGATATGAGGTAAAACAAAGACACTGTTGTAGCATCAATAGAGAATCGCATATTTGGAGTAAACCAATAACACTCCTGTAGCATCAATAGAGAATCATAGATATGAGGTAAAACAATGACACTCTTGTAGTATCAATAGAGAATCAGAGATCTGGAGTAAACCAATAATACTCCTGTAGCATCAACAGAGAATCATAGATTTGATGTAAACCAATAACACTCATGTAGCATCAATAGAGAACCATATATTTGAGGTAAAACAATGACAATCTTGTAGCATCAATAGAGAATCATAGATTTGATTAAAACCAATGACACTCTTGTAGCGACAATAGAGAATCATATATCTGAGGTAAACCAATGACACTCTTTTAGCATCAATATAGAATTAAAGATTTGAGCTAAACCAATGCCACTCTTGTAGCGACAATAGAGAATCATAGATTTGAAGTAAACTAAAGCCACTCTTGTAGGATCAATACAGAATCATAACTCCGAGATAATCCCATTATACTTTTGTAGCATCAATAGAAAATTAAAGATTTGAGGTAAACCAATGACATTCTTGTTGCGACGATAGAGAATCATATATTTGAGGTAAACCAATGACACTCTTCTAGCAACAATAGAGAATTATATATATGAGGTAAACCAATGACACTCTTCTAGCAACAATTGAGAATCATAGATTTGAGGTAAACCAATGACTATCTCCTTATTTAAAAATGATTTGATCTTGATGGCTTATTAGGACCGTATCGTGATGGTTTGGTGTCCTAATGATACAAATCTGACTTGAATCGTCGTATTTCCTCAATGTTTCTTGTACTTATTACATCTCTGGGACTTCTAGTGCTCATAGTATCTACTTTTTCCCCTTATATACCCTTATCAGCATTTACTTGAACTGACATTGTCGGGATCGCAAAATTCATTTCGGGTTATCTGCCTACTTTATGGACCGTCTGGATAAGTTCTAACTTTGTCTCTCTTTCCTTCATGCACAGTTGTGTCCCACTGATGCAGATATATATAGATCCTTATTATCCCATATTTCAGGGTAGCTGATATTGTGAGATATATATAGATCCTTATTATCCCATATTTCAGGGTAGCTGATATTGTGAGATAAGCTTAGGCTCTCTGTCCATATATCTAAATATATGCTATCGATTCAAAGTTTTAATTTCGATACAGTGCTGTAACTATAATTCGTTGTTGATAGTCGTTAAAGTGTAATCCCACGTGTACACACACACACACACACACACACACATTTAATATTATTTCTTCTAAGATGATAGAGGAAGAAATAAGATATCGAGTATTATACTGTTCCATCAGCAGAGAGTCACACCAATAACAAGAAGAGAGAACACTTTTTAGTTATGATTTTTGACAGGTTTCGGTAAACAAACAACTTACCATTAACACTCATTGTGATAAATGTGATGCGTCATAGCTAACAAGTAGAAGAAATTAAATGGAAAAGTTTTTGGAGGTAACTATAACATATTTCCGAGAATTATTTAATTCTGCCCGAAAGTTTAATTGAGGCAATGCTTTAATCTTACAATCTATTACGTCCTTATGAAACAAAGATTAACTTAATGAATGTTCCTCTTCTAGTTATCGTCTAGTATCCCAATTTTGAAGGAATGTCTTACTTACAAACATTTGTTTATGCAATGCACGTTGAACAGCACCAAAGGTTTTAGGCATCGGCACTCTGTGAAGACTGAAATTAGCTCAGTTTTGTGTGAAAAATAAAATCAAACTTAAATTTTATATATTATTGTCTTTTATCGTGATACATCGGGTAACAAATCCAGGCTTGAATTATTACAAAGCAACAGAAATTCTTCAGAGAAAGTTATATTGAAATTCATATCTATATTGTTATTTTTATTTTACAAATATCTATGTAAAATTTGGAATATTTATGTCTTGATATTGACCTGACAATGTCACAAGGGACACAACTCTAAAGTATGTCCTGTTTAATGATATGCGTCATATTTAAGGGAACGACAATTGTGTTTGCATGTCTTTTTTATCATACATTCACATTTGAATAAAAACAAGCGAAAATTGCTGCATGGAACAGTTTACTAGCCTACCATTACCATCTCAGCTAATCTGTGCAACGTTTTTCCAAGAGTTCGACATTAGTGGCTTTCGTGAACAATATTGCAGTTAGCGTTGCCATGTTTCACCATTACGAGTCATTCAGTTCATACCATTTGCATTTACCACGGCCATGTTTCACTATCACGATTCATTCAGTTCATACCATTTTCAATTAGCTTGGCCATGTTTCACCATCATGATCCATTCGATTCATACCATTTTCAGTTAGCATGGCCATGTTTCACCATCACGATCCATTCGATTCATATAATTTTCAATTAGCATGGCCATGTTTCACCATCACGAGCCATTCGATTCATACAATTTGCATTTAGCATGACCATGCTTAACCATTATGAGCCATTAAATTCAATTCATACAAACTGCATTTAGCATGGCCATGTTTCACCATCACGAACCATTCAATTCAATTCATACAAATTGCAGTTAGCATGGCAATGCTTTACCATTACGAGCCATTCAATTCAATTCATATAATTTGCATCTAGCATGGCCATGTTTGACCATCACGATCCATTCGATTCATACAATTTGTAATTATCATGGTAATAATAATAATAATAACAACAAGAACTTTGTATAGCTTCCAATCCTTAGAATCTCTAAGCGCTTTACAGCATTAGACAACACCTATAACATAAACATATATATAATGATATTATTACAAACAATAAGCACCATGAAATTAGAAAGCATTAAAAAAAAAACATGCTGAAAATATTTAAGGTAGGTCTTTAAGTTTGTTCTTGCAGTCGAAAAAAGTGAGGTGTAAGAGCACTCTTGAATGGGATCACTGTGTCTCTGTGTCTAAGTTCAGTTGGCAATTCAGTCCACGTTGCTGGGCCCTGGTATGCAAAAGAACATTGTCCAGATGACTTCGTTTTCATAGTGGGAATAATGAGTATATGATTGTCAGAAGAGGAGCGTACGCATCTTGCTGGTGTGTACACATGGGTGGGGTCGGATAGGTATGTTGGACTGGAGTACGTCATTGAAATGTAACACAGAGAAAATATTTTGTGTTTGATTCTGGATCTAATGGATAGCCATTGTCGGGTACAGAGCAGAGGGGAGGTGTGCTCTAATCGTGGTACTCTAAGTATGATCCGAGCAGCTGTGTTTTGAACTTTTTGAAGTTCTGGAGTAGATACTGAGATGAACCAGACAGAATTGAGTTACATGCCTCACCATCACGATCCATTCGGTTTATACACTTTGCATTTAACATGGCCATTTTTCACCATTACGAGCCATTCAATTCAATTCATACAAATTGCAATTAGCATGGTCATGTTTCACCATTACGAGCAATTCATTTCAATTCATACAAATTTCAATTAGCATGGCCATGTTTCACCATTACGAGCCATTCAATTCATACAAGTTGCAATTAGCATGGCCATGTTTCACCATTAAGAGCCATTCAATTCAATTCATACAAATTGCAATTAGCATGGCCATGTTTCAACATTACGAGCCATTAAATTCAATTCATACAAATTGCAATTAGCATGGTCATGTTTCACCATTACGAGCCATTCATTTCAATTCATGCAAATTGCAATTAGCATGTCCATGTTTCACCATTACGAGCCATTCAATTCATACAAATTGCAATTAGCATGGCCATGTTTCACCATTAAGAGCCATTCAATTCAATTCATACAAATTGCAATTAGCATGGCCATGCTTCACCATTACGAGCCACTCAATTCAATTAATTCAAATTGCAATTAGCATGGCCATGCTTCATCATTACGAGCCATTCAATTCAATTAATTCAAATTGCAATTAGCATGGCCATGCTTCATCATTACGAGCCATTCAATTCAATTAATACAAATTGCAATTAGCATGGCCATGTTTCACCTTTACGAGCCATTCAATTCAATTAATTCAAATTGCAATTAGCATGGCCATGCTTCACCATTACGAGCCATTCAATTAAATTAATACAAATTGCAATTAGGATGGCTATGTTTCACCATTACGAGCCATTCAATTAAATTAATACAAATTGCAATTAGGATGGCTATGCTTCACCATTACGAGCCACTCAATTTAATTAATACAAATTGCAATTAGCATGGCCACGCTTCACCATCACGAGTTCAGTTCATTGAAACTGCAAGTAACATGGCCATGCTTTGAGCCATTTAATTCATACAAATTGCAAGTAACATGGCCATGTTTTGAGCCTTCAATTCATACAATTTGCAAGTAACATGGCCATGTTTTGAGCCATTCAGTTCATACAAATTGCAAGTAACATGGTCATGTTTCACTGTTGCTACGAGTCTAGGCTCTTACAAAAATAACAGGAAAATGTGAAGACAACAAGCTTTGTAAAATTTAAAAAATAATTAATTTCCCTAAGAGATCAAGTGAAAAATGAGTAAAAATGAACACGGTTTAAAGAATCAAGTCCAAAACTAATCCAAGAATTAAAACAAGAAGTCTTAATAATAAAAATAACAGTATGACACTGAGTTCGACTCCCGATGAAATCCAAAACGGAAGACGATGACGTCTGTTGTAACCTGTGAGGTGCTGCAGTGTCAACAGTCTATTGTTGAATCACAGAAAATATTCCAGTTTTTGAATTCTGTATAAATTACGATGAATGTCCTTGTCCAATAATTAATTCAGAACACTTCAGTATTTCCAGGGAATTGCATAAAATTTAATGATTTGAAGAAAATAAAATCTCAGACCAACTGGTCACAACAACACAACTTAACTTTCAAAAGTTTAAAGCTCACTGACTACTTCCATACAAAACATTAGGTATAAGGCTAACTTAATACACAAAAGAGATGTCCGGATGGGGATCAACCTTCTAGAAATGGATGTTTCTTACATGATAATTATGACGTCATCCAGGTATGGCATTGACTTAGCTTAATAATTCTTACTCTGAGAAAGTATAAAAGTAAAAAATAAAAAGTTGTTTACCAAAACTGCCACGGATTTTGAAACAAGGTCATGAACTAGGTCAGCATTATATACATTATCTATTTTTTAGCTGTTTACGTCCAAAATAAAATAATCAATCAGAACTGAATTCTATTCTAGACAATATCCAATCCAGTAAACAAAGTTACATTAAAGTAACATGTAAAAGAATTAAAAAAATTAAAAACTAACAAACAAATAATTAAATTAAATATACATAACACTAGCACCAGACATTCAGATCATAATACAAAGCCAAGAGAAGTAACTTGAAATAAAGTGTTTGTCAAACCAGCAAAATGTATAGACCTCAGACGGAAAGCCTTTGTTAGACGAGTTTGCTATTAATATTTTCTTTCTTTTTTTTGTGTAAATGTTTCTGAAAAAGAAAACTTATACTGGCTTGTCTTTTACAATAAGCTACTATATACCGGCTTGTTGTTTTCAAGAAATTACTCTATACAGGCTTCTGTTTACATGAGCTTATTCCATCTTTTTTAATAAATAATTAATTAGATCTTTAACACAGAATTATCAGAAATTACACATATGGATAAATGTTGCCTGAATTAATGCTTCTTTGTGACTTTGAATTCAACGAGGTCTTTTCTTTTTCCTTTTTCACTTCAGTGATAGGAAGACATGGTGATGAAATGAATGCTTTTTTTTCTCCAAAAGCAATCAGTCTTTAACGTCAGAAAAATCGTTATTTAGGCTAATTGAATTGTTAAAGATGATAGTGTGGATAACGCTTTTTTTTGTGAAAATAACGAGGACAAGAAAACCCAATTTCTTGCTATGGTTCTGTTCGTTTAGCATTTTTCACAGATTTAAAAATGTAACGAGAAGACATTAAACACGCTTTTCCACACCGGTAATATGTGTTATAAAAAAGAAAACAATATATCCGAGGTGATTTATTAAAAAACTACGAGATGAGATCTTCTTTGTTTTGATACCTAATGATCTGCTTGATTTGGGTTTTAGAATATAGAGTTGAGCATAATTTGTGAGTCTAACACGTGCTTATTTTTTTGTATTTTAGAATATAGAGTTGGTTCTAACTTCTAAGTCTAAAACGTTTTATCTTTTATATTTGAAAATTTCATCAAACTGCGTTTTTTTGACAATAGTGATGCCTACATGATGAAAATATTCCGCTCGTTTTAAAGGACATTCAGAGCAAGTGTACAAATATGCTTCTTCAGCGAACAGATGCAGTAGTTTTCTTTAGCTGTCTGGCAGGACACAGTCTTCCTCATAGTGATAAAATGTCCACTTAAGTACGTGTAAAAGTATGGGAAGTTCACATCCCAGGTATTCTCAATAGGTTTTGCCTCACTGGATAACATTTCAAGTGATTCTCAATAGGTTTTGCCTCACTGGATAACATTTCCAGTGATTCTCAATAGGTTTTGCCTCACTGGATAACATTTCAGTCTCAGTTTTAACAAAATTTGTTAATCTTTCCATCATCACTTCTAGTATACATATTTCTTAGTGTAAATCCTATCACTTTCATAATATTGAAATTGGAGAAAGTCATGATATCGTTTCCTTTGCCGAATTTATTTAAATATGATGTCTTTAACTACATGTTTTAATAGATAAATATACTATTGGCCATTGCTGGCTGCACTGACATCTTGTTTTTGCAGGTCTTTTTTTAATAAAAAGGGAAACGTGCCGTTGGTTACTGCAGGTTGTTTTGATGTCTTGTTATCGTCAATAAGAAACATACCGTTGGCTATTGCTGGTTGTTTTGATGTCTTGTTATCGTCAATAAGAAACATACCGTTGGATATTGCTGGTTGTTTTGATGTCTTGTTATCGTCAATAAGAAACATACCGTTGGCTATTACTGATTGTTTTGACGTGTTGTTATCGTCAATAAGAAACATACCGTTGGCTATTGCTGGTTGTTTAGATGTCTTATTATCGTCAATAAGAAGCATACCGTTGGCTATTGCTGGTTGTTTTGATGTCTTGTTATCGTCAATAAGAAACATACCGTTGGCTATTGCTGGTTGTTTTGATGTCTTGTTATCGTCAATAAGAAACATACCGTTGGCGATTACTGATTGTTTTGACGTCTTGTTATCGTCAATAAGAAACATACCGTTGGCTATTGCTGGTTGTTTTGATGTCTTGTTAACGATATCTTCCTGTTCTTGTTTTAGTAGATACCTATCCGTTACGCATTCCAACAGAAACAACTTCCGCGTTGCATGTTTTCTATAATTTCGATTTTTATATCGACTTGAAGAGACAACACCCAGTCATATTTACAAAAGAAGAACAATAACAATAGCAACAACATAAACGTCAACTTTGTTACAGGTAATTATATGTAGGTTTTACGACTTTAAGATCGCTTTTTCCAGATCAAGGATGTAGATACTGCATGATAGTAGCTCAGGTGTTGCTTGCTGACACACCATTTTTAAGACAAATCTATTGATTTGGTCTCTTGAAATATGCAATGTATTATCTCTGAGGTAGAAGCACTGAAAACTAAATACCTCTATATCGCTAGTGAGGTGTATGTTTGACTTTGATTTCGAACTAAATGCAATCTGGTATACCTGCGTCAAAATGCTCCGGTGGCATAGTGGTTAGAGCGTCCTCCTCGGATGCAGGTTGTCACGGGTTCGAACCCGGGCCGAGTCATACCAAAGACTTATAAAAATGGTACTAACAGCTGCCTTGCTAGCCGATCAGCATTAAGAGGTTAGTGTTATGACTGGTCGGCCTTGTGTCAGGATAATGTGACTGGGTGGGACATCGTGCGACATGTCTGCGGCATGATGCCCCAGTGCTAGACATCACTATAAACTGCCACACTGCAGACTTCGTAGCGATATGACTGAAAATTGTTAAAGCTACCCAGATCACACACACACACACACACACACACACACACACACACGTAAAAAGGACCCTTGTAAGCAAGAAAAACAGTAGAGAAAAATTTATTTATCAAACATATACATTAAAAAAATTATGGCAAAAGAAAACATATAATATATGGAAACCTAGCATACTTTGGAACCTCGTTCGTCCAGACATCTTTGTTCCCAGTAAATATGTCCGGATTAATAAGTTTTCCGGATATCTGAATCATGCACAATTGTATTTTACGTTGTCATCATACTGTATACATGTACTGTACAAAGCACATGTACTTGCTGTATATGTACTGCATTGTCAATAATGGTTGAAAAAATATTGAATGCATCGATTGCCTTGTGTTTATTTAACTTTATTACAACATGCATTTGTACATGCACGTACATATAAGTTCAAACAATTAAAACATCACACTTTTCATCTTGGCATGTCTCTCTACTCGTGTACACTTGATCGTGTCGCCATCATAACGTAAAAAAGGACAACGAATACGAACTGATATCTTGCAGATATGGTAAACTAAAAAGATGCAGTCATTTTTATAAGTCGTATTTTACAACCGTTATAGCTGCTAATGAGCCAATAATTGACGTCACTCTTTATTCTGTAATGAAGCCCATAGGTTAAATCAATCAACTTTATTTGTACATCCATCAGCAAACTCGTGTTGTAACATACAATGGGTCATACTACAAAGTGATTTAATGACACATTTTATTACAGTGTGTTTATTTATCTATTTAATTATTCACAAAGAAAGAAAGAAAAAAAAACCCACACTCGGTGTCGAGCAAAAACAGATAAAATATTGCTGGTTATAATAAGATCACACTACTTGAAGTTTTTCACACATATGATAACCGACTGATTGCATTTTCGTACATAAGTCTTCAAATTTTCTCATTTTTAGAATAAAACGGAGTCCGAATTATACATATACACATATAATTAATTTAAAGTCGATCAACGTATAAAATAGCCATTTATAATTTACTTACAGTAGAATGGACTATACTAAAATTCGGTCTATCAACGTAGAAAAAAGGTCATCTAAAAGTCGTTAAAAGTATTTCAAAATTAATATTTCGACCCAAGATTTTTTGCTTTACAATATGAACAGTTAGCATGGGTTACAGTCAATATAAAACGAGCTACAAATTTACATGCGTGTTGATTGCTTCGACTCCGAGATATTCGAATCTTTCGCCACTGAAGCTTTACATTTTTTATTTTGTTTGACTTGCCTTAGAATTTGAATCCCTTCTTCAATTGGAGGTATGACAATGACCAGAAAGGTCCCCACCATATTCCATATTTGGAACACGGAGAGCCAGACTTTAAACTGGTCATAAGACAACACCTTAAAGCTAAGAGCTACGGCCGGGAAAATTACTAAGAAAATCACAATGCTCAGAGTGCACCCTACAATAGCATATAATTTTGCCCTCCGAAAAATTCTAGCCATAGTATTTGTCGTGATACGATTAGTGTCCGCTTTTATTAATTCCAGTTCCTCCCTGTAGAGGGTGCTGTACGGATTTAAGGGATTATCGATGCTCATGGTCTTTTCCCATTCTCTTTCAGCATCTTTCTTGCTCGTTATTGTATGCGTACGAAGGGAGACAACTACGCACACTACGCTGCTGATGAAAACACCAGCACAAAGACCAACTAGTAAACTGTATTCACGTGCTGTATTGGTGAAGAAATTCCCAAGTCCTCCTTCGTAGGTAGATCCCATGGCAAAACTTCCAATGACTGCACACACCAGTCCAATTACTCCACCTACAAACATGATCATTCAGTTACAGTACGTAAGCAAAAGGCTGCCAAAACAAAAATAAAGAATTGGATTAAAAAATTGAAAAACCTTAGACAAATTCAAATGGAATGGAAAAGCGTACTTGAAGAATTGTAGCGAAGCAAATCCTAATGTCCTCTGCCATATTTGTTTTCATGAAGAATGACAATTATTAAGCATTGCAACAGGATAATCGATCTCTTTGGGTTAGATAACAGAATGTCTGTCCGTTTAGTAATGCAAAGATAAATACCTGAAATTACGCCAGTCGATGTGGTACGTGTCCATGCCAAGGTGAGAAAAATGGGTGGTAGAAATGGGCTGAGTAGAGTTTGTCCAAAATACACGGCCCAGGTCAAATTAATGCTTGTCTCTAGGATCAGCAGACCATAAGGTATTATCAGAATCACCACCCAAATCATACACCAACTCTTATGCTGCATCAACATGTCCTCGTAATGCCGGTATTTTCCATGGATCTGACATGTATAATGGAAACCAATGGACTCCTTGCTCTTATCACGTGACCGTATGTCTTCAAAGCAGCTCTTACAGTTCTCAGCCGTTGGGCACGTGCATATCAAACCTTCATTACTGGTATTTGGCACTTTTTCTTCGCCGCACAATATACAGCAAGTAGTAGAACTGGTCTTCCTGCAAGCAACGTTTTGATTATATTTTTTTAAATAAAAAATACACACACACACACACACACACACACACACACACACACATATATATATATATATATATATATATATATATATATATATATATATATATATATATATATATATATATATATATATATATATATATATATATATATATATATATATATATTAGGAGAACAGTTAAAAGAGATGCAGACCAGCACGAGATATGACAATATGTATTTACCTTGTACGACAGTGAATGTAAATGCTATACTCCCACTTACAGACTTGGGCAGTAAAATATTAATTAAATGTCGACTTGAATAATTATGAAATGGTGAAATAGTGATCATATATGTTACAAGCAGAAGATGTATATACATTTTGCACTTTGAGACGCTTGTAAATTATTGTTTTATGTTCAATTTAATCCATCGTCTGACAAAAGCTAATTTTCTATGATATGATGTTGTTCATGTTCAATCTTTCGAAACTTGCGTTGAAAACAACAATGATTTACTCAGCGAATGAAATATGTAAATTAACATCGCAATATCGACCTCAAGATCTATTTGGACCTATGTTTACGTTGACATTGCAAGACCAGTCTAAGATAATATAGAAGAATGTATTCAATAAGCATTTGGTTAAATCTTGGTCCATTTCGTGTTATGCTTTCTCATAGGAGTATTAGCTTGATGGTCTTTCATTGCACAATTTCACAAACATTACTATACTGGATATTGTATGTCAATGTGTGAAGGTTTCTTCTGAAGATATTTTAAGCAAAGTTGTTTATTTTAGTACAAAAGTCTCTTAAAAAAATGAGCTACAAACCTCGTCGCTCATAAGATTCATCTCTTATATGAATCTAGTTTTAAATTACTTTACGTAAGTATTTTGACTTTTGTGTCTTACGCAAAACTGTCTTGTATTGTCAAACTCTTTCTCGGTGTTCGAGTATTTAATGTGAAACATATTTTTGATAATTATTAATGAACGCTTACTTGCAATAGGTATTTAATTTCTTTCTTTCTTCTTATGATACTTTGCCGTGTGTCTCTTCCGGGAACATTCAAAGTAGAGCTGCGTTGTCAGAATATTTTACTCGATGCATCTTCATATTCTACATGTAGCGCATTCTTTTTGACACATGAAGGGAAGATATTCCTTGGAATATTTATATTACATCCGTCATCTTGTTATATTTTTCATTCATATCTCGCACTATGACATACTACCTGCACGTATCTTTCAGGGTATTGTCTGCTAAGTCAGCTTCTTTTTACATTTTACGCAGAGTTAGCATCTTTAGGAAAATTACAGATGCAGGCTTTTTCGATGCATTTTTGAGGAATTATTTCAGAACGTTGTACGCATGGAGTTCTTTCACTGATTTTGTAGGCACAGCTATAGTATATGGGCATTATATGTATACTTATCCTTTTGGATCTTACATGTGGAGACTTCCTCCTTAAAACGCTTAATTTCAGCTCTCGCGAATGCACATTTACAGTGTAAAGAGATTTCTATAAGCATCTGAAAAGATTTCTCTCTGAGTAACGATACACTTGTGTCCCTCGCACATAGTGTTGTGCTTATGAGGAATGGTTAGTGACGCTCTTTGGAGACGTTTCATGTTAAGACCTTCTTTGAATATTGACAACAAGGTTGCTTCAGGATACGTTTAAAGAAGTCATCTTTCTGGAACGTTTAAAGTAAAGTTCCTTTTGAGATATTTAAGAACAAACTATCTCTTAAACCACGAATATAGCTTCTCTGAAGATTTATCTTATAGTGTTAAACTTGGGATATTTTAATCACCGATCTTTTTCTTTCTTGCTATCTGTTAATATTTGACGTAAAATTCCCTTTTTGTATTGCTTTTGTTGTTGTTTTCCTATTATGAATTTATATGCACTATTATTGGAACGCTTACGTAAATTGTTTCCTTGGGCATCACCTTCTTGTGAAAGTTTACATGTTTATGTTCACTGAACAATCTACTGGAAGCTCTCTTCTTGCCACAAACTGCATGAACAGTTCTTACATTATATTCCAATTGGTCAAAATATTTTCTTAGGACAATTTACACAAAATCCGTCTTTTAAGAGTCAATTTACATGAACCCGTCTCTGGATGGGATCCGGCTGAAACGCTTGTTTTCGGATACTATTTTTCTCGATGCTTTATTTTTGAGAGCTCTTACATGACGCTCCCTTATGTCGATGATAACAATGAACTCTCTTCTCTGAACATCGCTAGGAGAGACCTTCCCTCAGCATATTCCATATAGTCAAATTGATCGGTCTTTGCACATCTTCATCAAGGTACCCTTCTTTGACATTTTTTTTGAACTATCTTGCCAGGATTTATGTTTGCAAGGGTATTCCATTGCAACTATTTCTAAAGGTTCTTTGCCGACACAATTTACATCAAACTCATTTCTCCAGGTCTGTTTCACTGAGATCTCTTCTTTGGACACAATAAGATATATCTTTTTTTTCCAGGCCTTTCTATAGGGTAGCACCTAAACGTTGTTGTTTTTTATTTACATTTTGACTGACACTCTCGATTCAGATTATTTTACGTGAACTTTACTCATTAGAATACTTTACCTGGAGCTCTAGCTCTATTTTGCACTTTACGTGAAGACATTTTTCTCGTGATATTTAGATTTACTACTCTCATCTAAATATAATTTAAAATACATCAAAGAAATCTTGTGGGCATATTTGAACAAATCGTCATAACTTCTCTCTCTCTCTCCCTCTCTCTCTCTCTCCAGAAATGACAATATTCTCCTTGTCAATGAGTATGCAACAACTCTGTCTCGCAAGTAAAGTTATGTTGGTATCTAGGATTGATTAACGTTAAAGTAGACGATTATAATATAGTTGTCTGTTTATACAAGTGAAGTAGTTTTTCCCCCACTAAATTACCGGAAAGGGTTGACGTGGGTTTTGTAGAAGTCATAGATGATGATAGAGGAGACGGACATGATTTCTCCAGATCCTGTGGACATCAGAGCCATCATCAGCATCGTCATCAGCAGGTAGCCACCAGTAGTACCCATTAGGGACTCCATCACGTATGGCGTTATATACCCTGGTTAAAAAGATTACTACATTTGTTGTCAAAAGGGCGCAATTTAGCCTGATACAAAACGCTGTATGAATATATACATTGTCGCGAGTATGACCCCATCAAGTACAGCGTGATGTATCATTGGGTATATAAATATTACACCATCTCTCGTAAAAAGATGTGGTGCAGCTTGATACAAAACACGAAATAATCATAGACAACACTAATAGTGGGTACGACTGGTAGAGCCCATGAGCGACTCTACCGCGAATAGAGCGACCTAATATACACAGTGTACACAACGACGGCAAATATTTGGGCAAAAGGATATGATGTAGTCTGATGCACACATGATATAAGCATCCTCCGTAATGTACAGCTTGATGTAACCTGTCGTGAAACATAATACATGATGCAATATAACCGTCATAAATCGTCATCAAGAGTAGTAACCGTTAAAAATAGTAGAGACTCTATATGAAGGGCGTGACGAGACTTGCTATAATATATATAGAATACAATTTGTGTTCATGTATATTGTCGTGTCGTCTTTGATAGGGACTCCATTACGTAAGGCGTTATGTTCCCTGATTAAAAAAGGTTACAACAGCTATCATCAAATATAGACTGATGCTGCTTGACGTGAACACAGATACAACACTGAGTCAATATAATTTACATATCCTATATATTTAATTACAGTACCCACGCATCGTCGTCACTAGATACTCGCAAGTAGAACCCATGAGGGAATCGACAAATTAATGCGCAATCTATAACCTGAGCTGAAAATATGTGGAATATACACAATAATAATAATAATAATAATAACAACAACAACAATAACCAATACAACATTACTAATATCCATAAAAAGGCACTAACCGGAAGTCGTGATGGAGGTGGTGGGTATGAAACCGAATACAGTATTAATAATAGATACTATATCCAGTAGAACCATAAGAACAATACGAAAAAGCAGTTACACACTGGTGGAAAATATGATCAACTCCATGGCAATATAACTTGGTATACGACTAGACTGAGAAGAAAAAGTGTACTACTTTTGCTCCACGTTTCATGATCTTTTCACTGGACAAGACAGAAATGCATGTTTGTTTTTCAACATAAATACTTGTGTTTTAAGCGCAATGTATGAAGAACTGTGTTTGTTTGGTTCAGTTTTGAAAAGATGTTCTCTAACATGCATCATAGCAATAAGTTAGCAGATACTTGTCGTCTAAAATGAATTAATTTTACCTGTTCCCAAATGAAATCTTAACACTGTTCGTTATGCAAGTGAAAATATCTCGGAACAACAAATCAGACAAAATCTTCTAATTCTTACTTTTATAAATATAGATCTTATTATATACTTAAAGCAACCAGAAAATCACAACATGATGTACAATTACCGCAAATGACATGCTTTAAAGCAGACATATCTGATTTTCTTTTTACTCAACCAATACATGACATCATTTTTTATTGTTCCCTCTAGCTCTTACCATTGTCTATGTCATCCGTGGACAGTGGATGAGTGTGGTTGTTTTGGAAGCTCATGGAGAAGTATGTCATCGTGGCAGTGAACGAAATAGATGTGGGAATTGAGAACCAAAGGTAGGCCGCAACGATGAAACCTATGACTCCCTGGGCTGGTTTAGCTGCTATCCGGCTCTGCCAGTTCGCCTGGTCAAGGAAGCTGATACAAGTGGCTTCAAAAAGAAGCACCACGCCGTATAGGATACCTGACTCACTACGAAATGTCAGGTAGGAATTGTTGTAGTTGCCATCAGGTCCTCGAATGCAACTCGCAGCTTCGTACATGGCTTCGGTTGTGGCATATTTCTCCACACTAGAAGTACTAAAATATGACGTTTTTAGTATGAACACTGTGACAGAGATAAAAGTCAAAGCAGTATTGAAGTAGGAAATATAAAATGTCGTTCCAAGTCCACCAATGAGACAGTAGGATCCAAACAATACTGCAAGAATCAGCATGATGAATTCATTGTTGGTGTCTTTTGTTAGCACTTGTATGGCAGCCTTCCCTGCTAGTATTAGACTTGAAGTTGTGACAAGATTTGCAATTAGAGCTACGAAACAATAGACAAGGTGAGCTGTTTTCCCAAATCTAGAATACACTATCTGAAACAAACGGAAACATACGCAGAAGTAATGAGAAATATGAAGGAAGAAATCGGGTCAGCTACTTGAAAATATACGTGAAAGTATGCAGGCAACATGATAATAAATTTTAAAAAAGAAATAAAAATTATTATTTCTCGGAGAAAGGATTCAATTATCCCAAGGAAAAAGATTTGAATTTGTATTCTCTGCAGGTTACAATATAAATTCTCAACCTGCGGATGCCCATTCGGTGATATCATGGGAACTCATTCCATCCATCGGAAATAAGCTACCATCTAATAGAGCGTGAACTATTCTAATATAATCGACAAACTCATATTTATAGGACTAAACGTTGGGCAACAACTACCTCCGGAGCATCCACAGCCGTTGCAATGGTACAACATTTCGCACATGAGCGTAATATACGAACAGTAAGAGGAGCAAGAAAAACTTATATATTTACGTTATTAACATTCCAGCTGAACCGCCTGAAATTCCTCTATACGTGGTCGAGGACGAACAAAATCATCTATGTCTTGCATATGCTATTGCTACAGAGGTTGCTGAGTATGTTCGTAAACAAGAATGTATTCGTCAACTCGCACATATCATTGCTACTGACGCGGATACAAAGCAAATCAATTATAAACACCCGAATTTAAGGCTCACAAGCGCAGTAGTGATTGTGAATATTATCTGGCAATCACACACATAGAAATCAGCAAAGACGATAGAGAACGTTTATAGAATATTAATGCAGGAATCATATCGGTGTTACAATGTTCTTGTACGTCAGGAGTTAAAGCCGGTATTGTTCTTCATCAGAACTGAATTATGCCGCTTATTCGAAACAATGATGGGTTTAGAATGTAACACCGTGGATAGACAGTGGTGCTCGTACGATCCTGAACCGTAAAGACACAAAGGCTATCACTAATAAGATTAAAAAAGGAATTGAAACGATTCTCGCAACATTGAAAAAAAATACCAATGCAGGATCAGGGCGGACTCTTGCCAGATTTACAAGCTCAAGGTCATATTTACCCATAAGAGCCGTTTCGCAGATCGAGTTATATACCAACCCAGATTATGTAACGCTACGGTAGAAATGTAAAAATTTTTATCATAGTATATGCTTTTTGATTGAGCGATTTTATCCGAGTTACTTCCCGCTAGTGACAATACACACCAGCCGCGTAAATACCAGGGATACTTCGGTGAATTCAAGTTTGGTGATATATACTTTCCGATGCAGAAACAATTACAAACGGCACACTCACAAACTTTCAAACAATGGATCTGGGTATTGTTGTTAATGTGTTCACTTTGGATAAAGGTTGTCTCCGCTTGCATTATCCCCACATGCATAAAGCGATCAGACCCAAACTGACATGTTGTTTCTGAGCGATATGTTTGGCTCAGAGTCACTATCTCATATCATAAATAATCTTTCTGGGCTGCTTAACCGACACAGGAAACACCACATTTAAATAGTTTCATACAAACGTTGCCTACAACAGTTGCTTGACGACCGTAACTTTTATTGCGCTGGAATCAGTGAAAAGCTGAAACGTACGATTATGCCAAACCCTCGTAAAACATTTTAAAGTCTACAGCCATACAACGAAAACTGAAAGTACCCACACGGACCTTGAACGTCTTTACGTTCCTGTTGACGACCAAATAAATATAAGAAATACAACACAAGACGAGGAACAAGTTCCATGCCGGTTTTATTATACCGTTAGACGCGACGGGCTAACAGAGCCACCAAAGTTTTATCGTGGTAAGGATATGTTTCTTAAATCGTTTGAGTAACAGCAAAATGGATTTGACAGCATATATAATCACCAGCTGACGTGATTATGAACCGTGATGGCATTAATGAGTTTCCTGAAAACACTCATTGCTGGATCTGAAAGTTCCAAAGTTTGTAATCACTAACACACCACTGGCGCGCAGAGAGAAACTAACACAGCGCACGAAATCAACAAATAGGAATTAAACCAAGTCGAATAAATATTTATGATGTGTTTCATAACCCGCGTGGGAATGATGCTCGCTCAAAAGCATCAATAAGTGTCGTTCGAAACAATACAGGAAAATACATCATGTTTAGGCTAGACAACTACAGTTCATCGACTCGTTACAGTTTTTGAATTCATCACTAGACTCGTTAGTTCACCATCTATCAGCAGAAACTTCAAAAGCAGTCTATAGCGTACCACTAACACTGACTTATTAACGAGAAAAGGATTGTACGCATACGGGTACATGAGTGATTAGGACAAGTTTGATGAAACTCACTTGCCACCGATCGAGACATTTTATTCGTCTTTGTATCGCGTAGTTATTTAAGAAAAGGTTTTGAACATGCAAACAAACTCTGGTCCGCGTTTTTGTGTGTGCACATATATGGGTGACTATCAAGATCTATATTTACGCACAGATTTTGTGTTGCAACTTGGATGCTTTTGAAGCTATTCGCAACACTGCTAGGCGAGTGTTTAAGTTTGAACCCGTCCACAAGTTTACGCCATGGGGAATGGTCTGAGATGCGCTGTTATAGAAAACGAAAATTGAGTTGGAATTGCTTGCTGATATCGATATGCATATGTTTATTGAGCACTTGGTTCGTGATAAAATTCACTGACAAACCATTGCTACGCACGATCAGTTAAGCCAAACACTGACGGATATGAGCCATTTGCCTCAAGTAGCTAAATTATGTATCAATACATCAACAATTTTCATGTGTAAGCAATGATGCAACCGTTGCCTGCTCGTGGGTTTCAGCGGATTTATCCCGAACATATTGACGTACCCTCTTGAAATTAATTTAGAATACTCCGGGGAACTTCACCACCAACATAATGATCATATGTTAGCACCGAACGTCGCTCGTATTCGAACTCGAACAATATATTGGTGCGATGAGATTACATAATTATAGGTTACTCCATTTGTATGGGAAAATATGAACTAGTTTTGGGATGGAATACTGCAGGACCTTGGGAATGCAGTATATCCTTCCGACAAAACGAGTTCATTTTTTTCCCATACAAAAGCAGTAACCTTTTTATTATATGCTCATTTTTTAAAATTCTTCCTCTAGGTTTAATTATATAAACACAATATACTACAAGAAACAACGTAACTGAATGTATGCCGCATTCCAAACTAAATATACAAGCGCATATTCATCATTACACAAATCAACATCATTACTGCGCACATAACTCCGCCCAGATAAATTTGAACTTAGTCGCGCGCTCGATATAACTTTGAAAAGAAAATGGCGTGTCTAGTTAAAATTGAAAGTTAGAGTCATATTGTGAATGAATGTGCATTGCAACAACTTTTCCATTTGATCTGGAATGAATAGATCTTGTTATTTTTCTCGATTCTAGGAAATTTCGTGATTATTGACTGGATTTGTATGTGACGATTCCACATGAAATACGTGAGATTTAATAAGCTAGGGAGAAGCGTGTTGACATCTGCAAATGTGTTTCTGTTTCTGTCATTGAATGTTTCAAATCATAATGTGGGGAAAATATGAAGTCTTTCAATTGCAATTATCAGAAAGATGCTGTGGAATTTAATGCGTATTTCATTTTGAGTGCAGTAAGATGGATGCAATTGCACTTATCATCGAAATTACAGCACAATTTTGAAATGTGTAATCCAGACTGAAAACCTATTATATGGTTCATTAATTCGGATTTGCAGAATTAAGAAAGTACATTTTGAGGAAATTCGGGATGTAAAACTTTAAGTATATTTTATGTTGCCATTCTTATCACCAGCTAAAGAAGAGAGTATATGACTTGTCACTTGTATATTATTTTGTAAGGACATTATCTTGCGTCTGTTATATGCTATAGCTAGCCTAAATCCGTAACATTGTATCAACACGACTGTGCCAAAACAGCTGCTATGTGGCAGTCCACGAAACATCTGTTTTAGTTCATTCAGAAACAAATTTAAACAACCACAACGTAAAGAGCCTCTTACGCGAGTATACATGATTTGTGTACAAATCAAAAGTGCTGGCGTCTGCGTCTATTGTTCGTTTACAGTAGGAAGTAGTTCCTTTATGCACGTGAATGCTATATTTGTATTGTCGCGCGAGTTCAGAGTATCGGGTAATACTGAAGGATTCTGACAATGTAAAGTTAACGGGGTAAAAATGAGCATATAATAAATGTTTGATCTCGAATCAGAATTACGATTTCTAATGCGTTAATAAACTCATGTAACCAAATGTCAAAAGACATCTTTATATGTATCGGTCTTTCTCATATTCAAATACGCATTAGATCTTGACGATGCAGTCTATTTACTACGTATAATCAAAATGCGATCAGAAATACGGCCTCAAAGGTATAATAAGCTAAGCGTCAGAAGCAAAAACATACCATGAATATACTTAGATCTCACTCGTAATTACCGGTTTATATCGAGACCCAAATTATACAAACCTATTTACCGACCGCTCCGGTGGCCTAGTAGTTACAGCGTCCGCCGCGGATGCGGGAGGTCCTGGGTTAGGACACACACACACACACACACACACACACGCACACACCTATTTTATTTACCAAGTCTGACCACAATGTGACTAGAAAAACTGTCCCTACATCGAAAACAATAACATCCAGTCAGATGTCAAATCATTTTTCAATATGTGCAGATATCGCACAAATCTAGGTGTTCATCATATAAGCCCATGTTCCCATGGACAAACACTCACGTAGCCGCATGCTCATAAACATTAAAGCGTACCTGTGTGAAAGTTTTGGCTCCTGGTGCCCGAGTCTTCAAATGGAGTGACAATATCGGAAACAGAAGGATGTCGATTACAATAGCGGTTGAAAACCAGAGCGCTCCTCCTAGTCCAGACTGCAGTAGCAGAAAATTATATATGATAATATTAAACCATAAACTGACACGCCTTACATATAGGATGTCAATAAATGCTATTTGACTCGTCCTTACAAGATATATCGTACAAGAGCCAACGACGAATATGTACTATCGTAATTTTTAATTATTAAACTCTGTGTGTATATATATATATATATATATATATATATATATATATATATATATATATATATATATATATATATATATATATATATATATATATATGTATATAAAGAGAGAGAGATTTAGTGATCAGAAGACAGTGAGAATTCTTTGGTCGATCATCAAAACAAAGGTCCATATGAACTCCTCAAGAAACGTCTCTTGCGAATGGATCTATTCCGAAGATGCCGGAAATCGAGGAAGAAAGTTCCAAAAACAACGTTATGTATGTCGTTGGCTTAAGCGAAAGTGATATATTCAAGCGTTGCAGTAACTCTGAACGTCTTTTGTATTTCCATGATAATGTCTAACTGTTAATAGGGTTTTTATAACTAACCTGAACAAATGGGGGATGACAAGGCTGTCGACAGACAAACACACACTAGCATGAGTATCAGTTAGATGCTACATACGCTACACAAGCTATAATATATCACAGGCCTCGGAAAGAAATGATGAAAATATTGTTCAGGCATCAAGTCTAATTAAGTCCACACTGCGACGTTCAAAAATAATTCAACTGAAATGGAAAAACCATGTGTGGATAGTGTGCCCATAGGGCTTCGTTTGGATTAAAATAATAGGATAAAATAACTCTTGCTTTTCGTAACAAGCAACGATAAATTATTTATTATATTGTAGAATATGTGGTATCTATGCCTTGTTCTATTTTCAGTACATTTGAATATATCCAGTCTCAAATGGGCAAGAATTTATGAAACCATTTTGAATAATCTCCAGCTTTTTCGAGCCTTGGCTAGTAAAAGCTGGAAAATATTCACAGATTTCCATGAATTTAACATTAAATAATTACCCATTTGAGATTTAATCTCTTAATTTAGGTTAGTATAAATATGAAGACCAATATCAAACGTTCTATCTTTTTTAATTTTTTAGTTTAATGTGCACTAGCTGCTACAATATGATTGTTCCCCAAGTGTCCAGTCATGAGAGATTCAAGAATAAAAAGCAAGGTGTAGAAAACTCTCTTTTCAATAGTTCAGTTGTTTGTTATGCTAGAGTTCCTAAAATTATTAACCATTCTTTTGCTCTTAAAATGCACATCCTTCAAAATTTAAAAAAAAATGCAGCTCCATCTTTCTTTGAGGCCGAGCAAATTTGCGACTGGTCAGAGTATAAACGTGGTCATAATCTGTTCATAAAACAAGTTGACATGTTAATTTGTGGCAGGAAACAAAAATACCTTTTTTAAATTCAAATAATAGACTGAAATCCACACAAAAAGACACAAATTATGAAGTCACATGCGCATGCATCAAATTTATGTTTTGTAAGGGCACGGTGAGGGCATTCTACGATTTTAGCTGTATGTTTAGTTTGTAGACCGCCATAAACAAATCTGAGTCTCTACGCATTGTAAATCTGGCGGCTGCTATCGACCATCGTACTATTCAAACGGGGTGTCATAATACGATGGATAGAAGCTCTCCAAATTCTTGGGTCCCGTCCTAAGATAGAACGTCAGCAACAGTCCATGTGACATTGCAAGTATTAATACAACATACTGCATAAATATCCTGGGCTAAGAACATATTTTTCTTTTCTCACTACTGTTTGCAAGAAGCCACCGATGACAGTAAGGAATACATTGAGCTGTATAAGAACTATTTAAGAAATCTCATTTTACATCCAAGACAAAAGTCTTCTAATTAAAACGATCATTTATTTATGAACAAAACAAAAAAAGTATAAAGGTATATCTCTTATTACCTTGCTGATCATTGTTGAACTTTGTAGAAAATCGGCCGGCCATAGCAACTGTGACGTTAGTGTAACGGCCGTAAGACTGATTGTGACGCGACCCCCGGCATCGAAAACTGTGTCAAAGTTGCGTGAATCACGGTACACATGCTTCCTGATCAGTTTGTAACCAACAGCAACGACAACAGAGAAGCCACTAAAGCCAAGTAACAGGAGAAGAGATGCTTCATACTTGTTTATCACCGGATTGATTCTGAGAAATGAAAAGCAAAAACGTTTATTTTAAAAAAAATATTGTTTAATTGTCATGCACAAGGGTGGATTAAGGCTTTGGTGCCCGGTCACACAATATTTGGCCGGGGGGTGGGGTGGTGGTGGTGGCGTATTGTCGATCAACAAAATCACCCCGGCTATGTCCTTTATATGTGTATCATTGTTATAGCTATATTAGGTTAAGCATTAACGGTTTAGACCTATATGTTGTTTACTTAAACGCATCTAATTTTATCCATGGTAACCGAGCTGGGGGATATGACGGGAGGGGATGCATTCCCTCTGCGTCCCCCTCCTTTAATTTTGCATTGTTCGTGCAAGTTCTCGATGCACTGTAGTAATGTGCATCAGTCATTTGAAATAGCTTTACAAATATTATACATTTTGCTTAATAGGTCTCTTTTCGTCTTCAATCAGATACCAATACTTTTTCTCAATACGAACTTTCGTGAATCTCTTAAATAAAATGCGCATTGTGCGGCCGATAACTCTATACAATCTTCATTCGCAATAATGCTTTACATGATGAAACCTAGAGCAAAAAAAATCGTTTCACCTATGTCCTAGAAGGTGTCCCCGGAAGGTTTTCAACATTATAAAGTTGCGATATGGCATATATAGCATGGGGTTAACATGAAATATATTGATATTAAACGAGAAGTTCTTTCTTGGTTAGTGGTATATATTTTTTAAAGATATCTGTAGGGGCATCTTATCTTTACCTACCGCACCTTTTAGTCACCGACATTGATTTTAAAGAAAAATGTTCCAATTCTTACCTGAAGACAGACGGATTTATAAAACTAATGCTTTTGTCTTTACCTGAAACTAAGCGGGTTTATAAGAACCAACTCTTTCATTAACCGAAGTCATACAGATTTAGTGCAACCAATGATGTCATATTACCCGAGGCCAGATGGAATTTTATGAACCAATGGTTTTTCTTCTTTATTCTTCTTACCGTGGATCTGGAATTGGATTTTTAAATAAGACATCTAGATTCATAGCTCTCCGATAGTCACACCCAACCAACAATGGCCGAGTGTAATAAACCCTTTAAAATATTGTTTGCTCTTTGACAGGGGATACATTTTTTAATTTGTAATTTGCAAGAAACGTGTTAGTGTAAATGTTTGCTTAGGACTACTACTACCAAATTATCAAAAAAAGGTATACAGTAGCTGCGCTGTCCAGGCATAGTACAATGTCAAATTTGCAAAATCTCCTCGTGTCTTTTCACACATGCCGGTTCAGCACAGCTTATTTAAATGCAATATGTAATGTTGTTAGTGATGTTTATTTCCATTCAGTGCAAATTTAAGGATGCGAAGTAAAGCTTATTTGGACATCTTGATCTGTATAACATCTTTGTATGTTTGCTTCTGATGGTTGGTTGTAACGACAAAAAAAATTATTAGCTATAAATTCCTAATAAAATTTAGGTAAATGTCTTTCCAGGGGCAGGCTTGGGGTGGGTATTTAACCCGCTACCACGCTCCCTTGACAAATATGATTGCAGTATTAAGCTCCATGCATCGTTTCATTTGTGTAGTATCATAATAGCGGTTTGAGGTTGGCCGGCACATCACAGATCCTGTTCACAAACAATTCTATATCCTTATGACTCTTCCCCACGGGGGATTTTTTGTTTACACGCGTGCGTGTGTGACTGTAACTCGCGTTAGCCCCCAAGTGAAGTTTCCACTGTTCTCTTGAGGTCCTCGGAAGTAAGAAATACATTGGCTGTCAAAGCCAGATTCAAGGAGAAATTGTTTGATTCGCTCATTAGTGAAAACCCTTGTGTGTAGAACCATGCTGATTACGCCCATACTTTTGTGCCTCTAACGATCGTTTTCGTCCAAGAAGTGTAACGCGGAAAAGTTCGTCATTGCTGAAAGCAGTCGAGACCCTTTTCTTCTTTGCTGAGTCAACGATAGATGGCGTTATATATTAGATTAAACTGCACTGTGGTAACAATGTCTGGCACGACATTGTATCCTAAGTATAAGATTTATTTGTATGTGGGAATCACATTACAATCTTTGGGCCAACCAAAACATGTTCTCAGCGATAACACTGCGAAGCTAACCTCATACTGTGAAGATTCAATTGAGATGGAACCGCTGAGTGTGGCCTCATATTAAAGTATGGACATTTTAAAGTCTTTGCTTGTCTGCAACGAAATCCTTCATAGGAACTCTAAAGGGATTAAAGCAATGTTTCATGCACCCGTGGAAAGCCTAATAACTTTCCAGGTATGTTCTCGACAGACCTTTGCTGAAAACATAAACGAGTTATTCTCGTCGAGACCTCCAATCGGCCACGATCGGATATTAGGCCAACTGTAATAATTGCACAACGATGCAAGTACGATCTGAGTATGTGGGACTTCCCGGCGGTAATCGGAGTAGAGAGAACCACATGAAATGCTGCTTTCATTGACGAGATAACATTCGGGTTGTATTTGCAAGGACACGCTGCATCGTGGGAATGAATTCGCGAACAAAAAGCGATTCAGAATTAATCATCGGTAATGTATCGACCACTGATGAGTTCATATATTAACGCGCGAAAAGTCTCCGTAAGCAACCGCTAGCATATCAATGCAGCCTCATTGATGACTTCTAGCGTGTTGTTACAGTTGCAAACTGACTCACGAATGTTTTTTGCCTATCCGCAATGATGTATGCGTCATACGGTTCATCAATCCTTTTTCCTTGTTTCTTTGGGCGCGGTTATTCAAATGCTGGAATTGTCGCAATTGCAAATGTTGGTTTGTTAGATACTGGAGAAGGTGTTCGAATTAAAAATTAACATTTGCCCGTAGGTTTGGTTTGTGTTGGCACCTTTTGAGATTGTTGGTACGGTGATTCAGGTGGACTTTTGTATTTGGGTACAGGCAAAACATTTTCTGTCTGATATTCTTTAAGCTATTTTCTTTGTGTGAAAGCCTTTTGGAGCATCTACAGCTAGTTCCAGGTATTTTCTTTGCAAGCGAACATAGTTGGGTTCGACTTCAAGTTCGGATGATGGTATTGATTCAGGCTCGTATAATCGTCAGGGTTCAGATTTGCATGGAAGTGCTTGACGCCTGGGTTTTCGTTTTCAATCATGTACTTACTGCATAAAATCTTCACATATTGCATTGTCTAAGACTCTCATATCACTAATTTAGGCTCGAATAAACAATAATACAAGAAAGAGTGAAAACAACAAGCTTTGGAAAAATACAATAATTTATTTCCCTGGAAAAATTCTGTAAAAATGAGAAAAAATATGAACTTACGGTTTTATAGAATCAAATCCAAAAATAATCCTAAAATAATCCGAGAATTTTATTTAGTAGTCCTATAACAAAATGTTCTACTGATTTCACGTTCGAATCCCGACGAAGGATCCAAGATGGAAGACGATGATGTATGTTGCAATATGTAGTGTTGAAGTCAAAAGTTCCTTGTAGAAACGAGAATTATCACTCCGGCTTCTGATAGCCGAATAAAGTTTTATATAAAAAAAAAATTATTGTTCCACAATATTACATGAGCACACGAATTTTCCAGAAAAATAACAGAATTAATCCTTTTGAATCTTTGTAATTTGAAATAACTCAAAACAGCACAACACACAACTAAGGGTTTAACAACCCAGCTTCTACTGCGATTAATCTCCAAAACATGGGTTATTTGGTCTTTCAAAAACGTAAACAAGGGGTCACGTGATCATCTTCTGGAAGGTTATAGAAGCAAGTACTTGTTACAGATCACGTTTACCCAGTTTGACTCTGACGAAAACCAATCATTTTAAAATAAAATAGAACTTGTTTACGAAGGTTGCTACAAATTCTGGTGTTTATAAACTAACAGTCAAGGTCAAACTATTTTCTGAAAAAAAGGTATCATCTCTAGTGAATAAATTTACACATTACAATATCATGCAATGAAAAATATTTTTTTAAAACTGACAAACAATGAAATTGAAATATATATATATATATATATATATATATATATATATATATATATATATATATATATATATATATATATATATATATATATATATATATATATATTAAATCAGATATAATTAAATCAAGTATACATAACAAGTCAAAGTCTCCATCTTGGCATGTATTAAGTATTTTTAATATAATCTTCCCATGGTTCGCGAGAGGTATGAGGATATCGAGTAATGTCCATAAATACCCGTTTAGGCCATATTTCGTCCATGACTAATTCATGTGACTTCGCTGGTATTTTTAACACGAGCTCGCACCCGTTGAGTGGTGTGTTGAAAGAGGCTTCTACATGATTTTAAAAAATCCACTGGCTGTCTCGTTCATGAAAAATTGCTAAAGTGGATTTGGTGAAACATATTTTAAAGTGCCGCTCTGATGTCGTCGTCGAGTACAAGAGTTCCTTTTGTGATTACTCCAATGCTCTCTCCGATTTCTCCAATGTCTCCAATGTCTTCTTGGAATTTACTCATCTGCTCTGGCAACCGGCCAATAGTTTCTTCTGTGACATTTACAACTTCCTTAAAGAAGACCAGAAATAAAACATTTCCTTTTATGTACGTAATTCTTTACAAATTTGAATTTGACTGTAATGTTTATAAATTAAATCTCGTGGGCGGGCAGTGATTATATTGCGCGGAAGATACCACGATTCCATAAATTGCCGAGTTTTATAGAGTTTTGATGAGACGACAGATCACGTGGTCCCGTGACGCAATACTAACCAGTTCTCGAATACAAACAGAAACATGGCGAGCTAGACAAACAGGAGAAGACCAGAATCTGCTTCCGAGATATGCTCATAACAATATATGTTGAATTATGTGTTAACAATGTGTTTAAGACCTGACAGCAGAAAAGTACAACAGTAAGAAGATGCTCATATTTCATATTTTGGAGTTTAAAAAAAGCAAAGTAATTTTAAAATATATACTTATACACTGTGTGCTGTGCAAAAATCTGATAAGTATTAAGTGATGGTGCCCAACGTAAAAATTTAAAAGTTACCACAATGCAATAAATTAATTTAAGAAGGACGAGGTTCAATCGTATTATATGTAAATGACATATGCATTACCTACTCCCAACACACACACACACACACACACACACACACACACACACCTAAGGACTAACATCTTGAAAATATACATCCAACACTGAAACACTGGGAGATAATACTAAAGTCTGGGCGAAGAGACTAGAACGGGGATCGACTTGAGTGTGAAACAAAATCCATTTTCTGGGGAGGTGTAAAAGGCAGTGTGTGTGTGTGTGTGTGTGTGATTTGGATTTTTAACGTAGCTTTAACACTTGTTCAGTCATATCACTACGATGTCTGCAGTGTGGCAGTTTATAGTGATGTCTAGCACTGGGGCATCATGTCGTAGACATGTAGCACGATGTCCCACCCAGTCACATTAACCAGGCCGACCAGTCCTAACACTAACATCGTAATGCTGAGCGCCAGGCGAGGAAGCTGTTAGTACTATTCTTGTAAGTCTAAAAGGCATTGAGAACGGTTTTCATCGGTCGTAAATTATGCATTAGTTTTTCACACACACACACACACACACACACACACACCGCCTCCCCACAAATAAATCTGCAAAGCAGAAATCATAAGTAATTAATTTAAACATTAAGAAGCTTCCTTCTTAGGATTCAATTACAGTATATTTTACATGCAGGCTACATTTGACAAATCTGACAGTATATACATGTCTATTATAAATAGTTCATGTACTGTATTGGTCAGTGCTCAAATAAAAAATAATTTTAGGCACAGGCCCCGGGCTGGTGACTTAAATAAACCACTAGCCCTGACTGAAATTCCACAAGCCCGGACAGTACATACCTGTCAACTCTCACGCAGGGAGGAAAACAACCCGATTTTGGGGGTATTTCCACACCTTCCTCCCGATCTCGTCATACCTCCCAATTTTGCACAGAAAACCCAATTATTACATTATGTCTGTCAATGTTCGTTTCTCAGAAGAAAAAAAAAACCATACATAAATAGATATAACGTATGCAATCCACGGATGTCATATTCTATTTTATCATTTGTGAATATCTAATTGACGAAATAATTAATATCACACGACAGTTTTTTTTCAGTAAAAAGAATGTTAAGATTAAACATTATTCGCGTAAATTTAAAATTTTTTAAACCACTACAACAGTACTGCGGACTTGAACTGTTAAAATGAAGTCCTAGGCATGGTAAATATACAACAAAATAGGGCATCGTATGAGGCGCCGTAGCGGACAAAAACTGGCCAATCAGAATGCTGCCGTTGAAAATTTGCTGCCATATGTCCAGAATTCCAATTTCACTTGTTGTATCAGAAATGCTTGTCCTTAAAGTTCCATTTTCTAGGTCGAGATTTGAGATGTATCTGTTGAATTAAACAGTAGTGGTTGAAAGTTAGTTTTCCTATGTCAAGGTTTTAGATTGTGTCGTTTGAATTACGCGTCGATGGTTGAAATTTCAATGCCATAAGTTGAAAATTCCTAATTTACGCATTTGTGTAACGAGTTTATGTTGAAAGTTCCGTTTCATATGTTGAGTATTTAGATTTCATCTGTTGAATTACACAGCGCTGGTTGAAAATTCGATGTCCAATGTCGAGTTTTTTAGATTATATATTCTGAATTACACGGCAGTTGTTGAAATGTTAATGTCGTAAGTCGAGAGTTTCAATTTAACATGTTGAGTCATATTGATTGTGCTGAAAGTTCCATTTCGTATGTTGAGTTTTTAGATTGTACCTGTTGAATTACTTACATGTTATTGTGCTTGTGAGAACTGTTATCTTTATATGGTGAAATGATGTGTTGGTGTTAAAAGTAACATTACACAATGTCCACCTTAACAATTCAAAATAATATCGAGTATTAAGATACATCATTCGTGTATACAATTATGAGACGCCATTACATTTCATGCATTTTCAGTTTGAAAGTTACCATTTACATGTCGAGAATTACTATGAATTTCTTCGGTAGACGTCGCTCTCGTGAACGGACCGCGTTATTTTTTTTTAATAAGGAGGCTGATTATCGTTGCTGCGAAATTCAACCGATGAAATCTAAATACTCGCCATATGAAATAGAACTTTCATCACAAACAGTTACATACAACGTGTGAGATAGGGATTCTCGCCATATGGTATTGAAATTTCAACCACCACTGTGTAATTCAAAATACATAAATGCAAGGATAAGGATTAACTGTTAATCAGTCACACTGGGTTTATTGCTTGTGTACTTAAATCAAAACTTTAGCTATTTTGCAGTTTAGCTACAACTGACTAGAATATGAAAAATGGGGCTTGTCCTGGGGGAATAATAAGGTGTATCACAGGGAGAAAAGGTGCGTCCAATGGGCGCTCGCACATTGGGGCAAGGGGGTGGGGTCAATAGTCGCCTCCCCCCAATTTTTATTGTCAGCCAGTTAATGTGAAACTTTGATTTTATACATGACCTCTTTTATTTTAATCGCTGCTATTTAAACTGCCCAATGGGTAGTTTTATATTAATTCCAATCATTACAGATTACAGTTTATACATACTACATGTAACAGGCATATACTGAAAGGTTTTGTTTTTAATTTGTAAATTTTTTAAGATTACTGAAAATTGTGTTTTCTTGAAACACGACAGGTTTAGAATCTTATTTTTAGCAAAACTTCCGTTTGATTAAAATCAGATCTCAATTTCACCTAGGACAGTGGTGATTTGATTTAGATTCTGCCTTGTTAAGGCATGTATGTCAACATCTTGAAAATACATTTACTCGTTTTATCAGTGCAATCAAAGTTTCCTCAGGCAAACAAGTTTTGTTTCGACAAGCCCGACGGGCACCTCACTAAAATCAGAGGGGCCCAGAGTGTCAGGCTATCAGATCATTTTAGCACTGCTAGTGTAGATCTAACTGTGAACTGATTGTTGCATTTTGTGGTCACTTACTTGGCCTTCTGCATATTTTCGTAACTCACACGTTTAACACTTTTCACAGCATTTAAAATATGCAGCGGTATGTCTAGAACAGGGCCAACGTTTAATCTAGGCCTAGCATTTGCGTATCCTAGTGCTGCCAATTTTTCAGGATAACTCTCGTAACAGTCCTTTGAGAAACGTAATGAGCACAGAGTGCTGTAATGGTGTTGTTTTGCAATCGACTCGCTTGTAATAATATATCCATACTTTATTTATGTCTTTATCTTTTGGAAAAGAAAAAAAAATGCTGTCCACAGGCTTTTCCTAACGTGCTATTACACTCGTAAGCAACGCAAAACGGCATTGTCTTTTACTCTGGCAACTCCCAGCTGGGATGCTGGAGTCGCTACTATGACGTCTACTAAGGGCCAACTTCACGAAATATCATCAACATGTTGCAGTTGTCCCGGATGACTTTAGGCATGTGTATGTTTCGCTGTGCAACATAGATCACGCCTCTGTTTTAAGCTGGCCATTGCAAAATGTTGTCATACTGAACAAGCATCACATCGACTTACACGACAAGATCATTTTACTCCAGATCAAGGTCGTCAACGACGGAGACTTCATCAATCGCGAAAAAGAACACAGTGGTCAACGACGACGAAAATGTCCTCGACGATGAAAGGGTTTCCGTGAAATCCTTGAACACATCAAGACATGGTTTGTCATCCATGACTAATGCAGTTAATCCTACACCCGAAGAAAGAACCATGGATGGGGCTATGAAGACCAAGCGTTTGGTGGTCACTAGCGCGTTATTCGCTGGAGGTGAAACACTCATAGAACAATCATGACTTCATAGCAGAGCGTGACCTCATATACCACTGTCCCCGGGTCTAAAGGAAGCTGCCGTTGAAAAGCTGAAAAACGTTACACAGGGAGTTAGCGATCGAGTCAAAAGTAACCCAAGGGTCGCTTAAGCGTGGTTGGCGAACCAAGTATAGTGGCAGATTTACCTATCCGCACCTGGTAAAATTTCCCTTGTGTGGTTTGATCTGAGGACTTCCAACGAAGTTTATGATGCTGAACTTTTTGGTTTACCCATATGATTCTGTACGGAAACGTACATGCAAAGATGCAATAAACGACGTAGCTGTCGCCAGAAGATACCAAAAATCCAAGACGCTGACATCTACGGATTCAATAAGAGTCACAGACTCATTCAAACGCAGATATACACGCGAACCGCTAATATGGCGGAGACGTCTGCAGGTGGACCCGTCCAAACAATTATCAGAGCCGTTTCTGATTTGTTGACAAAACTTCATGTGACGGTTCATTGTGGACATGTCAACATAAATCGTAATTAAGCCTATGGAATGTTTTAACGATACACTTGCGAAACGATTATTTGGACCTTTGCGCGAGCAAGACGTTTTGATTCATGGTAGTTCTCGCAAATGAGAGACGTGGATTCGGTCGGTCACAACAGCGTTGACACGTGCGATCGGGCTGTGAATAACTGTCGTGAATCGGCAGATAAGAGTAATCATTACACATAAACGTGTTCATAACGCTCACTTTAGACCAATTGGAAATAATTTCGTACGGTATCTATAAAAACCTGGGAAGTTTGAAAGCGGACAACGTCGTGCTACTATCCCGGCGCGAATCTGTCAATAAATGGCGGATTGACATTCCGGGGCAATAAAAACTCTACCATCTGGCGCTGAACCATTGGTTTTCGCGCAAAGTCTAGTGCACTCCAAGTAAAGAGGCAAAGCCTTCTAGTATGGCATTTTACACGTCTTTCCCGCTAATGCAGAACTACCGCATATATTTATTTTGGGATACGCTCGTGCCCGTACGCGTAAGTAGTGACTGAATTATGGATAATCCATCACTTGGTATTGGGACAAACTTATCTTGGTGCAATGATACTCACCCGCACTACGTTTCTTTAATTTCTTTAAGAGTTTCCGAATGCGCAAATTTGCCCTGCTTATGCATGTTATGCCAAGCATAACTTGCACTACCACGTGAGGGATTCCTTTTGCCTTTTGAATCTATTAGAGCCACTAGTTCCTATTATAATCAAGTACATTTTGTGGTGCAGTCTCACGTGATCTTTCTTGGACTTGTCCACGCACTCGTCTTTGAATTTCCAACAACCGTCCTGTTATCGTTGACAAAGAGCGGTTATCTTTCGAGTCCTCACTGGTGTGAAACTCATTTACTTGAGATGCCTTGCCCATGCAAAACGTAAATGTGATCGGCTATAATATTCATCAGCAACGAATCCATATCGGTGTATAGCATGTCAACAATGTAGCTTACCGCGGATTGATCAAGTCTCAATAAAACTCGTATATAAGAAACTTGGACAAGTCCAGTACTGACGCAACAAAATAGATTGGCTTTTCTAGTTTTAGTTTTGATCTTATACTGATATTGACGGTAATGAGTGTACCGTAGAAGATCTTCCGAGATTCGAATGCCGGGTCTACAATCAGCCTGTTGAGTTTGTCTTGCTCTAAGTCCCGAAAACCACAGAGGACCTGCAGAAGAGAATCCGGACTGACCTTCACATTTCGAGTCATTGATACAACTGTAAAATGCGCACGTGGAGTACGTAATTAAGCTTCTTATGCTGGTTCGGTGCGAGCTTGAGTCATTCTGTAAACTTGCGTTCGGAATCATTATTTCACACTGATAGGTTGGCGGACATTCGCGAAGTACCAAACAAAGCTTCCAGAGCCAGCTGATAATCATTGTGGGTGATGTGTAACTTGTTTGTATACGTAAGGCGAAATTCAAAAATGTATCCATCGTCGCCGTTATTATTGTACTTGTGTGTAAGTGGTTTTTTAGATGCCTTTATGAGACAAAGACGAATGGAAGGCGTCACTCGGTGACAACTGAGATTTAGCATACATGCCTTAGTCGTTTATATGCTCTTACAAGCACACTCTTTTGCAGTTGAGCAACCAAATTGTTCTGGTTAATCAGCATATCCACGAGCAATCGTAAAGCTGCCCATCATAAGGTTATGAACGAGATTGTCCACGCTGGAATTGAGACTGCAACGAGTCAATGAACTATAGCTGATGCAGCCGAGACGTTATGTATTTTTTCATTGGTGGAATTTATAGTTCCTTTACAGATCCAACAATGAGTGTTTGTGCAAAACGTTTAACGAATAAAATGTGTTCTAGCTTTAAGCGATTTAATAAACATCTCAACCGAGTCCTGGCTACTGTACAACATTGGTGACAATTTCGATCTATCACGTCAAACAAATGGTATGGCAAAATCCGCATGGGACTTGTTAAGCAACTTCTTTTTTAATTGATTGAACCTCTGTTTTGTTCACGGACATGTTCAGACATTCAAAGTCTGAGTAAATAATATATGGTACTTTTATCTTTCGTTGCGTTGTGGTAAATTTCAAAACGTTCTTATTATGCTATGGCATGACTGTGCGTTGCGGTTTTTTGCTGACTCCTACACATTAAAAGACATGGTTATCAAGCATCTGTTGCGTGATCGATACGTGTTTTTAACGTCTATATGGAGATTTTCTCCCTTCGTACTTCTCGTGCCAGCACACCATTCGGGGAAAAAGCTTTTATACGCACTTAATGATATCGCCATTCTGAACCATACACTAAAAAGAAATCAATATTTAACAACCTGCACAAATGTGTGGATAATCGAATCAGCTAAAGGTCGATGCTTCAAGTAAACATTAACAGCGATATCATTGTTGAGTCGTTCAAACTTGCCAAAGCCTGTAACTTACTCAAGGAAACCTATATTAACAAACTTGGTTTATCCATGTCATGTCAGTATTTTAAAGACAGATTGTATAATCGCACGTAGGATGTAGAGCGGATAAGATTTCCCATTCGAAACATTTGTTGTCGTTAATTGTTACGTTCGTCACTGCTCGCCGTGGAATACATGCTCGCGTTGGAATTTAACTTGATCCGCGGCAATGTTTGAACGGGAAAATATAAAGCTGAACCTCCAAGCATCTGTAAAGAAACCATCCTGAACCTCCTCTGGCATAACTTTCAAACTTTCAAGGATCTTTGCATAACTTTGTAAATTTCACCAATGATGGTCTTGGCATGCCTGTACCACAGGTACCACATCCTTTGGTCAAATGATCTGGTAAATACCACCTTGAGATTCATGTCCACATTGAATCTGGGCTAGAAGCGCCGTATCACTCACGTGTTGTTATGCTTCGAGGACAGTCTTATCATCAGAGACTGTGAGTGCAATATCAGCTTGATTAGCCTGTGGAAGAATATTAATATGTAACTGTGCTACTGTTTCACGAAGCTGTCTCTAGGTCTGACGCTATTCATACGTGAGTCCAAATAATGCATATATATCGGTTATTCTTGCACCTCTAGGTATCTTTATTCCACGTTCTTGAGAGGATTATGTGAGCTGATTTATAGTTGCCGCTTCAACCGGAGAAAATATGGTTTGCGATATTCACGTTTTCCAATCCATATGCCTTTAGACTGATAACATCTCAATGCCATTAAACTTTCTATATATAAAAAACGTTATGTAATCGGTGCTTTTTTCTTTCTTGTTGCCTTCGTTTTATTTCCTCATGTGCGTAGGGTGGTATATGGATGATTAAGCAATGCAGATAGGTTGATTCATCTTTTGTTATGGTAATTCGAAATCGTAAATAATGATTTTTTAAATAAACAGGCTTATTCTCTCTGGGATCATTTTAACATTTATTTGCAAACTTGTACAGAATTTCCATCAGGTAGCTTTCGGCCCAAATTTACCCAAATGATCTCTCCCGGAGTATTGCACCATGTCGAACACGGTCAGACTTAGCATTTTTTTGTATTGGAAAACATCAAATGTTCTAGAGTGTTTGTTTATCTCGGTTTTGCTTTTTGCTTTGCTTGGCATAGAAATGTTTTCGAAGAATTTCTACCATTGTGCGCGTTGTTCCACTTCCGCGGTGTTGCGCGTCAGTTCGTATACCTCATAAAAGAATAGACAAAGTCGCAGAGAGGGTGAACAGACCGCTTGCTGGAAGGTCCGTTTTTGAAAGAAAAAAGCTTTCTACGAAAAATGAAAATAAAAAGTCAATAAAGTCAAACCGAGGACTCTAACTGACCGAGAGTTTCTCTAACTGGGTTAGTTCATTTTGTTACTTTATCTTTTTCGTTTCTTTTTTAAACATTTGTGTGTATTTTTGTTTACCCACCGTGACACTTGTTTGTGGTCTGCTGCTGTATTGTGTGAGTAATTAAACCATTATTATATCAGTCTCTCAAATAAATATTTTATCAAGATCTATATGATATCGCGATCGAGTATCATGTAAATTTATCGCGATAAATCCGTGTGGGGTAGATTGTGTTTTTGAAAAAAAGTTTTTGAACCTAATCATGTCCATATCCCCACTACACCAAGTCTGATGAATATTTAGCAGAGTATGTGTATCGACTCCATTAAACACAACTAATATATTACATTTATCTCTGATCACTTTGTATATTTGAATATATCGCTGAGTAACATAGATCACATCCGCGTTTTTATGTCTGCCTCGAGAAAATATCCGAGCTGGATTTGATTGTTTGTCCAGCATTATATCATCATAATCTACGAGATTATAAATAAATCCATCGAGGTCATCTACAGATAGATTTGTTGCTGTTCTAGGGTTTAACGCCATGTTTCAGCACAAGATAAGCTATACATGGCGGCCAGTATATCTGGTGGAGGAAGAACCCTGGAAAACCCAGGGAAGAACCACCGACCCACGAGAAGCTACTGGGAGGCTTTCCCACGTACCCACGTTAGCCGAGCCTTGGACTCGAACTTTCGCAGACAGGAGTGAGATGGCAGTGATCCGGAACGGTGAGCGCTTTAGACCACTCGGCCACTCCGGGTCCATCTACAGATAGAGCTTCATCAATATCGATGATAAAATTAATAATATCATCAAAGATCATCTACAGATGGTGCAAATAAATATAATTTATCCCATTTGAGCCATCTCACTATCAAATTAAGTAATAAATGCGTCTTACCAGACCCAGATGGACCTATGATAATTGCTCTGATAGAATTTGGTAGCACTGGATGATGCTTTCAGATGATACTAGTTCTTGTTGTCGTTTAGAAATCAATGACATCCATGTTGTACAAAAAAAATAAATATTATTGATCTGTATTGTGTTCTATGTAGAGCATCCACCCCCACCAGTGGATTAAAAACAATAATAACAAAAAATAAAAAGCGTGCACTTAAAGGTATATGTATGAAATGTGGTAGACAAAATATAAATTTATTTCGTCTCGTATGAAGACTTGTGGTGATATCGCTGCTTCATTAGGAAAATTACCAGGAACTCTATGGGCTAAATACCCAGGAGAAAAACATCTGCCAGGATGTAATTATTGTGGTCCTGGAACCCGACTTGATATTCGACTTGAGCGAGATCAACCAAGACCTGGAGAATATCCAATAATCGCGATTGATCAAGTATGTCACGTGAGGTTCATGATGTAGCTTATAAAAATAAGGATTTACAACAATGACACATTGCAGATGTGAACTTGATTCACTCCATAAATTCCATAAAAAATAAATCTTTCAGAGAATCATTAGCTAATTGGTTGGTAAGGTCTGCGATGAAAGGTAAATTAGTATTAGGAGGCGGCAATTAATCAACCGATTATTATAAAATAATGGAATCGATTTATTATAGCCCAAAAGGTTATTGGAAAGGGAGAGCAGCGATTAGTAAACTTGCTGATGCAGCAAATGTTACACGTTATGTTGCTGAAAATTGGTTAGCACGAAAGGCAATATAGCAAATTAAACTACCACCACCTAAACAAATTCAGCATACATATTTTGATGTCAGCACTCCTAATGACGTTCATCAAGCAGATATTTTATTTGTACCACACGATACTATTACAGTTGGTAGACATCAATCACGTAAATACAAATACGCGTTGACCCGTCGTTTACGGTGCAAGCAGATATAAAGAAGCTGAGTCCCCCCAAAAACAAATTCATTATTGTTGAAATAACTCTGTCAAGCCAAGCTCTCTCCGGTAGGGTAACAAAGTAGTTCTCTCGCTTGTTACTGCGCGACTAAATAGCGCGATTATTTATTTGTCTTCGTAAACTAATTATATACTATAATTTAAATGTCTGCGTGGAAATTAACACAACACAATTCAAGAAAATATTTCACTTACTTCTGTTCAATCCCTAATACACTTCCAGAATGACTGGTAGAAAGAGATTCTGCCGGTCTTTTATAGTCTTCGCGGCATTTTCCAAACAAATCACATGATTTTCTAAACCTATTTGAATTCCAGACTGATTTTTGGACGTAATTTCTTGCATATACTGATTTTTGGACCTAAGTTTGATGTATAGACGGATTTTTGGACCTAAATTTGTTTCTAGAACTCAATCACGTGATTTTCTGGAAACTTCTGCGTAGACTACAATTGACAGCCAGAATCTCTCTCCCATTCAGTCTTGAAGTATATTCGGGAGTGAACACAGGTAAGTGAAATATTTATTTAGTATTCTAGAGGTTGTGTTTGCACTATACTATATAATATTATTATATCGTCTTGGTTGAGGAATACAATTTATATATATATATATATATATATATATATATATATATATATATATATATATATATATATTATATAATATAATATAATATAATATAATATAATATAACTAACGTTGAAAATATCAATGCTATTATTTCTGCATTAAAAAATTTATAACATGACGGTATAAAATATCAGATGATCTTAATCCTGAAAAATTATTTGTGATTTTAAATCATTACGACAACGTAAATTCGATGATAGTTATACACTACCAGCAGAATATAAATTTATTAAGCTAATTCAACAATCTATGTTCCAATCCCTGGGTGCGGTGAAAGATATAGAAGTTGAGAAATTCGTCTTGCTTTCACGCGCGATCGAGAAAATTAGATCAGAATTGTCTCATGAATATAAAACAAAAAATTATGATCACACGTGTGAGACAATTAAGAAAGATTATGTCAGATTGTGAAAGTGAATGGGCTGTCATTAGTGATTGTGAAAGTGAAAGTAGTGACAACGTTTCTAAAGAGGATTGTGCAAATGAAAGTAGTGACAACGTCTCTAAAGAGGATTGTGAAAGTGAAAGTAGTGACAACGTCACCAGTGATTGTGAAAGTTATGGCTACTGGGGTCCCTGTCGCTAGTGATTTCTACCTGAGACATCAAGAGTCAGTAAAATAAATTCTGTTGTTGTTATTTGCGCTGACTTTGTTAGGGACTATTATGTAATTTTCTTTGGATGAAATTGTTTGATAAATTGAAAAATTGTTAAGATCATACCTATAAATTTATACAGAGAATTCACTTCTAAGATCGATAAATGACCGTTCTGATCAGTGAGTTTGAAATTGATTCGTGTCAATAAATCATTGTGCCAACACAGTTAAACAGGATTAATCGTGTCTTGTACAATCAAATATCCAGGAGGAACTTGCGGTGAAAATGAATACAAAATATATCCTTGTGTAGCTTGATTGGATTCTTGAAGATCAACTTGATAGGTGCCATCAATTACGTTAAACACAATATTAGCTGCGATTGTTGAAGTTATATTAACGATTCCTGGTTGCGTTTAAGAAGAGGTGCTGGCGGGGATGTTTTTCTTCATGACTCAACAATTTTAGGAAAGTTTTAATTGATAAGATCGTTGACTGATTCTTTATTTCGTCAGTTTTACATCCCGGCAGTATAACATTATATAGATTTTCCTCAGTTAATTTATAATAATTGAGGAGCATTTGCTTAAAATCCACACTTTAGGTTGTATATATCTGTCCGAAGATTATATATTCAACAATAACTGAATTAACATACTCAAGGTCTGATATAATTTGATTCAGATGTATAGTTTAAATGATTTGTTCTTTTACATCGTTATTGTAATATTGTGTCATACTGGAAAATAAATTTCGTAGAGTTGCTAATATAATTTGATAATCCTTTTTAATTTTATTACTACGTGAATTAAAAAATCCTCGTTAGAAATATCAGTATAATCTTTAACAGTAATTAAGTTGGTCTTTATTCAGGAGGACGCAGGAATTATGATATAACTACCATCCTCAGAAATTATCAATTTTTTCTATTATAACTAACGGAACACTGAGCCCGCCACGGATATTCTCTTCGATATTCTGGAGGTTTTATAACTATTTTCTTGTCTGTGATAAATTCATTTAACGTTGGTTCTGGCGGACATTGATAAACAGGTGCTATCTCAGGCCATCCTAATACGGATTTAATTGACGATTGATAAATATCTACATCACAATCTGGTGAATTTACATCTATCGCAGCTGATAGAGTTGGTTCATGAACAGTGATAGCTATTTTTAATTCTGCGCTGAATTCATCATTGATTTGTTCGATTTGACAAAATGTCTGTAGGAATTCCGACAACTTGCCAATCAGGAGTTCCATCATCTTTATTTTTATATGAAAATACAAGTGAATTATTTGCTGGTAATCAACCATACGATTTTGATCTAATAGTTTGGCTAGTTTTAATATACACGTAATTGTGCTAGCCTATTTCTTTCGCTGGAATTGCAGTTGGAAAATTAACATTACATTCAGCATTAGTTGAGCTCACTAATATCATCGTAGTTTTTGACGGAGTTGTATTAACGACAATTTGCTGAAGTAGATCGTTCGGAATTGACATTATTATTATTTTCTAAATCCTGATTTTCTAAATTAGGTGTGGATTACATCACATTCATTACTTCCTTGTAAATTTTATTCATCTCCGTGAACTCAAAATCTGATATTTTTCCATCGCTAAGGCTTCATGATATTAATGAGGATAATTAGGAGTATACTAGCCTCTCTAGGAGTATGCTAGAATCTCTGTCTATAATTTTATTATATACTTCTGCAATTTTGCGTTTGTGCATGTACATATTTTTTTAGATGATATTAAGAAGGTCAGCAATTGTTGTTGCAGCTGAAACACAAATTGCTACAACTGCTAGTGATGTCATTGTTATTGTTGATAATAATACACCGGTTCCAGTGATAACAGCAGACGCCGAATGCACATTTTTTGTCAAGAAGCACTGCACGTCTGCGATATTTTTTTTACCTTTACTTTATATTCGTCAACAATATTTTTTTTAATTTTTTTTTGTCATTCAAGTGTTTGATTGTATTTAAAGCGTTGAAGGTTCAATTGAATGCTCATTATATCTTGAGTGGGTGGGAATTTAGCTACTAATTGATGACACCAATATTAAATCAAGCCGATTTTTTTTCCAACATCACAAACATAGAACCAGAGGATCTAGTTAGTGGATAACGCCGTGAAATTGTGGTAGATATCGTAAATGTTGTAACGCCAAGTACTGACAGCCTGTATATACCAGTAACCTCAGCGCGATATTTAATAGATTTATTGAGTGGTGACCATAATGCTTGTACAGATGCTACAGTATGTACTATACTCTGGGTAATTTTGTTATGTCCGAGAGTTTAATATCGATCGCTGGTGGACTTCCCAAAAAATCATTAATGGATGTTTTACGAAAACTCATACACAATTGAACATGATTAGAATAATCAGTTCTAAATGAGGTTATTTCATTATTAACTGAAACTAACGCGTTCATCATTGGAAGGATGTCTTTCTTCGCTACAGCGTCATTATCTGATTCTGGTTCTCCAAGATCAGTAATTTTATTATTAGACATATTGAGAGAACCAGTCTTTGTATCACCGGATTTTTGTACTCGACCACGAATATTATCTAATATCGTTGACATAATAACTCCGGGTTTAATTTTTCCATTACTATCAATCATAGCTATGCTATTTTCAGTTATTCCATTAATTTTAATGATAATATCTTTCAATAAAAGCTTGTTTGTTTTTAATTTTGCTTGCTTATCTTGAAATACAACCATTTGTTTGGATCTACATTTGTAAGATTTAATAATTCAGATATTTCATCACTAATCTGTTTATTTATATTTTCATGGGTTATTCCGTCGGATTTTTGTTTTTGTTTGAAAGAAGATCTTCCGTAAATATCAACTATATACTTTAAGATCTGTTTAAAACAACGCGTTTACTTGTATAATCGTGCGCGACTTTATGAGGCGGTAATATTGATGATGACACAGCGTCCAGTACAGCAAATATTTCACGACCACATATTGGCGGATCTGTTATTGTCTGTGTTGGTAACGTTGAATACAAGACTGTAGTTTTTATTGTGTTTACGTAATTTATAAATTCTTTTGGTGTAGCCAGTCCATACGAATCGAAATAAATAATTCCATGTGCATCACTTGCGTATGCCACCCAATGAGCACCTATGCCGGAACTTTAATCGAGATTAATGATACCAGTTTAAATATTGTTTGGTTGTTTTGGTAATTGGTCACGCATAAAAACACCTCTGAACTTGTTTATGTTTAATTTTTTAGCAGCATTAAGTATATCAAACTTTGACATAGGAAGAATAAGCGAATTTTCCCTGGAGGTCTCATACCTTTTCCGTATCGATAAGGAGTTCCTGGTGATCTTAGACCTCTCCTTTTTTAAAATTCCTTTTCATGTTATTATTTGTTTTCTGATAATCCACCAGCAACTCCATCAGCACCAAGTGCAACAGCTTTTGCAACAGCTTGGGCTACAGCGGCTAATAAAGCTGGTATAGCTGCAAGAAGTGGAAATATACCACCAGTCTTGATTGAATCTTGAATGGCGCTCGCAGGAAGATTGTGTTTAACGCATGTTTTTGATTATTTGCCAGCAATGAAATGCTCGAGTGGACGCTCTGACAGTGATAGTTTATTTTGACCACCTGTGATCTGATCTTTTTTAGTGATATTTTTATTCCAATTTTCTTTGCTGAATTTGATTGAAGATTTTTAATCGGACCAGAGTCAGACTGACACTAACATGATGATATGACATTATAAATATCGCGAGCGATTTAATTACATGCTTTCTACTGGGGCATCGTTAACTCTCATTCGTCTACCAGTATCTTCATGTAACATTGCTTTATCGATGAGTATAACAGCAACTGCACTGTCATTATCTAGATGGAACAAATTACTATTTAATCGTGTCATTTAATTTCATTCTTAACAATGCATGTCGCAATTAATAGTTGTAGATGTATCTGTATAATTGTAGGTATGATATATATGTTCTTTTATGTTTACAATGTTTTAATTTATATCTATATTTTATTTTAGTGGTATGGACTTTGTAGTCTGAAATAAAGAATTCTTATCTTCTTATCTTATTTGCAATAACATCAACATCTCTATTTACACGAGCTCGAAAGTGAATCTCAATAGATTGTTTAAATAAGTCTATGTGTTCCAGTGAAAAGTAATAAATCGGCTCAGATTTGTAAAATCTAACTGTGCTATTTGCAAACCAGTATCTATATCTTGATCACGTCACATAAACGTCATTTAACGATGATATGCACCTGCTACTTGATTTTGTTCAAAATTTAACAATATATCTTCAGATGGTTCTTGATATCCGTTTATCCTTAAGGAAATTTCAAGGTTGTCAAATATCATATGACTACGTAATTGTGAATCTCCTCGTGCAGCATATTGTAAGGCAATAAATATATGTCTTGAGCAGAAACACCTTGTTGCGATGCTGTATGCCATGTAAATAAAACATTAACATCACTCTGAGCACTGTCTGTTGCCATTGTCAACCATTACTGGCATCCACAGTGAAAGTTTTGTTAATATTACTATACCAGTATCACCGATAAGACGCCATAGTGTATTATCGTCAGTAGCGTTGATTACAAATATAACTGTATGTTTCGCACCAAAGATAACTTTTCTAACATTTCTACAAAATACAAATATATATGACAGTGGAATTGCGCATGAAAATCTGCCATTATCTTTTAACATTTATCGACGTACATTGAAACCTAAGTTGAAATTTGCGTTCATCGCTATAACTACCCCATCTGCATGTAGTGTTACGTTTATATATTCAGGATGATTAGTTGTATCCTTAACAAACATCATTGGCGGTCCAGCTGGTCTTGAAAAGTTATCTGAATATCTTGCTAAACCTAATATCGTTGTAGCAGCATCAACGTCTTTATGAATTGTTTCAATATTTCTTCCATCAATCATGCACGTAGCGCTGTCAAACAACGCCATAATACCACTGTTAACAAAACCAACTCAAACATCAGCTCCATATAGTGTATCATCTACTCTTATGTGTTCTCCTTCTACTTCAATAAACGCTTCAGCATGCAATAAATATCTGCTTGTATCTTGAACTTTAATTCAATTCGGCCACGCTGACTTGATTGTCGTGCGTCGTAAGAATAATATTGATAATCAAGAACAGATTCAACTTTAAGAATTGGTACGTCCATATCAAACGCTGGATCAGATATGCGCTTAAACATTTTTATTGTAATTGTTTTCATCGAACACGAAAACCACTTCCTGCTATTAAACTTGCTGTTATATTTTTTCTGCTTCTGACAGGTATATCAGCCAATTCTGCAGCTTGATTTTTTATTGTACTGACTTTTGCAGGCATAATTTCAATGCTGGAAATTTTACTGGCTGTGGTTTTTGCGGTCTGCGCACTAATCGAGCTAATCCTTCTTTGATTGATGAAAATGCTTTACTAGCAAGATTATCAACAGAACTTAATGCTTTATCTCGAACAGCTTCAGTAGCTTTTATCCCTAATTGTTTTGCAGTTGGTATCGCTTTTGGAGCCATCCTTCTAAATAAACCCATAACAATTTCACCAAGTCCATGTACGTAAATCGCTTTGTACTTTGGTAATCGTGAATTTACTACTCTAACTAGTACAGGGTAACGTTGAGCATTATGTACGATCATTTTATTAAATTACGAGTTGATTAATTACAAGTTTCAGTCATTGTAATAATCATCGACAATTTCATTAATGAGAGATTGATAAAAATTACGATCCGTAACACCGCCCGTAAATAATATTCGACAAATATCAGATATTTCATTAATAATTTCTGGAGAATTATTTCCTGTTCGTTTTCCTCCGATTAAAATTTCTAATCATTCAACATCAGCCAGAACACTGTCAAGACATGTTCCTAAACCACTTCCGGTTTTTGGACCAAAACGTTTTTCATAAGTTTCATCAATTACTCCTTCTGTTGTAGGTTGTTGTTCTCTTTGTCTTATATCATCTTTAACGACATTAAAATATATTTCATTATAATCATCAGTTCTAAAAACAGGTTTTGATGAACTAGACTGTCAATCCAATCATCTTTTGTACAAGATCTAACATATTCAGGTTTTAAATATTTATCTCTTTTTTCATAATTTAAGGCAAGATTTATTATTTTTTCGTCAGAGAAATTATATTTCGAATTGTTTAATGCCTCAGGTGTGGTTGTTGAGGTTGTTCTTGTCGTCTTACATGATCTTTAAATGTTGAAAAATTAGCATCATCAGTGATAGAATTTTGGATTAGATTGACAAGATAAACATTTTTAATCTAATCGCCTTCTGTCCAGGATTTAGCATGATTGCTACTTACATATTTACTTTTATTTTATTATAATATGCAGCAATATCTATTAGTTGTTCATATCTCGCAGTCGCGATAGCTTGCAAACCCTTACTTGTAAATTTACTTCTTTGTTCATCTAATTGTTGCTGAGGAGATCGAGCATTAGGTTCAGGTTTATGAGGTTGATTTTTTGTGTCTTTTAGATTTAGTATATTGCTGTACATCGGAAAGATATTTGTCTATTTCATCTGAATGTGCAATATAATTAAGATCATCCTCCCTGACTTGCTTGACTCCTTTATTTATTCGAAATATCCACTTCTTCTATGTTTCTTCTGACACCTGCTTATCTTCATATTCTGGTTTTAAATATTTATGTCTATAACCATAACTCGCAGCGGCGAATGCAGCTAAATTTTTTGCTAGTACATATCGTTTTATTTTATCAATATTGTCTGGGTACATTTATTAAACAATTTAACTTTTTCTTTCTTTACTTTCTTTTTTTGTTTTTGTTTTTGATTCTTCGCCAACAGCGCCTTCAAGTTCTTCACCAACAATTTCTGGTTATAGTTGAGGAGCCGGAGGTTGAGCGGCAACTATTTCGCCAAGAAGATCTCTCAAAATTTGTTTAGTCTGTTTAATTATTCTTGCTATCTTTTCAGTTTGATCAGCAGTTTGTTTTAACGTGGGAAGAAGACCCTCAGTAGTTTCTACAAATCTTTCAGTAACCTTCGTATCAGGTTAAAAAAATTGTTCTTTATCTTCTGCATATTCAACTTGTGCTTCCTGGAATTAGTGCAGCTTTACTTTAAAAGCATCACGAACAGGAAGATATCGTCTGATTGCTTCTAATCTTTCTCGCGCTAATCTACTAGTGTAAGATTCCATTATTGATATAATAATGAATTAATTACTCACACAATACACCAGCAGAGAGGGTGCTACCACAAATAAGTGTCACGGTGGGTAAACAAAACATTATACAACTTTAGAAAAAATACGAACGACAAAGATAAAGTAACAAATAAAAAACTAACCCAATTAAAGAAACTCTCGGTCATATAGAGGCTTTGGTTTGACTTTATTGACCTTTTATTTTCATTTTTCTCAGAAAGCTTTATTTTCCAAAAATGAACCTTCCAGCAAGTGGTCCATTCACCCTCTCTGTTGCTGGCAAAAACATTCTCCTAATTGGTTTGCTAATTTGCTGCATGCACTGCCATCGAAACTGGTCAGTTCAATGTCAGCGACTTAAACTTTTCTTGCACAATAACATACAATATTTCTTCACGCTAGTTGTCATATACTTTGCAGAGTTTCCGTCGTTCTTGTTCCAATACGATGCCTAACTCAGCTCTGAATGTACTTGTCTTTGAGATTATAATATTAGCTGGTACGCACTAATTTCTTGCATTCAACAGTGTCAATTATGATGGCTTGAATTGGCAACCACAGATGAGCGTCTAGTGTCAAACGACATCACGAAGGCTCAGAGTTTGTTTAAGATAAAACTACGTTTAAAAGTATTATTTCTGCCTCGTAGCTATAATTGACACTGACAGCGTCATCAGATTTAGTTTTCATGTCAACCCAATGTCACCTCCATGTATCGTCAAAGAGACAGTTATCATTTTCATCTAGCGTGATTCGAATGTGAAATGTCTCGATGACAGTATCACAAGCTAACCAATACTGGCCACCGATAACTCCTAACAAAAATAAAGAAAAAGAAAACCTGATATATAAACTAAACAGCGAAGGCGAAAAACTATGGGATGCACCATCCTCCTATTAAAACAAATTCATTTAGAATTGCCATTTCATTGCCATTTAATTTGGATAGTTCGCGTACTATATACATGGTCCCGCACGTTTTATCACTGTTTTATTAATGTTAAAGATTGCATACGTACTCCCAAACATTTGACATCTAGGAATCGTAATTATGTGTCTCAAATTATTAATTATCACTTACGCCAACAATAATTTGATTCTTGACTTACATTGAAGGTAGTCAAGACGGCTTCAGTTGAGAAATTGTACGTAAAACGTACGTAAAAGCTCGATGTCTAAACATAAGCTTCATGATCCAATACTACACAGACATAATGCAGTATAAGATTGATAGCCGCGATCAATAACAGTGTTTTAAGGTAGCAGGGCCATGTTTCGTAAATTGGCCCCTGGCAAATTTCTTAACTTAAGGCTATGGTGTGACCTTTTCAGCTATTATTATTTACTATTTGTAGATATGGCAACATTTGTGAACAAGGTGTTTCGGACTTGTGTTGTTCTTGAAATTAACGTCAGGCATGTACACGTTCCATATTGCTCTGCAGTATGTTGATAGTGAAATACCAATAGTCGGTAGGAAGAAGAGCTAGCCTCACACAGCAGTAGACACGTGGGTTCAAGGCACGTAGAATCTCAAAAACGGCTTGGATGAAAACTATTCTGAATTGCATCAAGCTATTTAGTAGACAATGTTTTTTTTTTCTTCTAAATTTTCATCTAGGGAAAGGGTTTGCGTTTGCACTGTGAGCGCCACATGCTGTCAAAAATGGCCTTTGGATGTGAAAAATGCATGTATAAAATAGGGGTTGGGGTGCATAAACTTTTTCTGCTATGAACTGCCATTGACTTCTCTGGCAAGTGGATACTATTCTTATGCTTTGTTTTAATATAGGTATCTAAAAATATGAACCTTTTTGACTTCACTTGTGTATTTGATTTTTTATGATTTTTTATACTAGGTCGCTGATTGCGGCATTAAATTTGAACATAAAAACTGGCCCCCTGCCCCCTAAATATCTGCGAGCTCACAGGAGAGGTATATTAAAGGAGTGTATAGATCTGACAGAAATGCTCATCGTGGAAACTTTAATGGTGGGCTCGCAATCAGGGATGCGAGCGTTTGCAAAAATCCTCATTTGGGTAGAGTCAAGGAGGATATAAAAGGGGTTCTTTGGGAACATGAATCGTGATCAGCCGGAAAATCTCAAACTGCATATGTGATACTACTAGCTGCCTTAAGCCGATATTTCTCTTTAGATTTAGATGTATGAGAGAGAGAGAGAGAGAGAGAGAGAGAGAGAGAGAGATTTTGTTACCGTTCCTTTAGATTGGCTGGTTTGAGGTTCATTGGGCATTCATCTTTATCATCCATAGCCTGTTGCGAAAAGGCTACAAGACACAGTAATAAAAGCAGTGATCCGAGTTCCATTGTAACGACTCAACGATGATGGATAGCTTGATAAAACTGAAACCACATTAAAAAGGAATTAATAAAACTCGCCAAAAATGTATTATAACATGTACATATATTTTTCCTCGTACGTTTATCCTCAAGATAAAAGCCGCCTACCGAATCAAATGACATGACGACCTTTTTGTCTCCGACCAAATATTAGTATTCGCCGAAGAAATTTGTTTCCATTTCAAGGTTAGGTTTATAAAAAAGATTTTTCTTTATCTTCAAAATGTAAAAATCACCAAGTCACATGATTTCCACGGTAGTAGACAATGTTTACACAGTAATAACCTACGAGCTTTATTTTAGTTAATCATGCAAATCAGTTTTCTAGCGGCTTGAGAACTTGTTTATCTACAAGGAATTTAACTTCAAAGGATATTATTGTATTTAGTATGCAGTCATATCTGTATTAATTTTAACGGACTTTTGATAAAGTTGCCTTAGATGTAAACCAAATAAAAATATATGTCAAAAGCGTAAATAGTTGGTCTTTAAAACTTTACTGTTGTATTTTACAATTTTAAAATTATACGATGTTCATGAGATGTAATTTTGATCTGTGATGTTGCTGTAAACATGTTAATACATGCTTTTGTTACTGACTGGGTTAATCAGTAGTGATTGGGTTTGTCGATTAGAATGTTTGACGAGTTGCAATAGAACATTACATCTGCATCGCCGTGGGGTTCAAGCCTTACTTACCCTTAGTTATATGTTGATTTATCAGTGACGAATATATGCATACGGCGACAACCTAGCAGCCTTTATATCTTCGCCAGAACGGAACTAGTTACACAAAACAAAAACGGACGTGATACAGTTAGAGCACAGCGAATTTCGATGATGGACTTTTCTGGCTTCTCTTTGTTTCATTTGTAAAGGGTGTCCTCTCTTTGTCAGTTAGGCAAATGGTTACCTAACATTATATTTCATCTGTTTTGTTGTTGTTGTCGTTGTGGGGGTTTAACGCCATTTTTCAGCACACGATAGGCTATGCATGGCGGCCAGTATTAATGGTGGAGGAAGAACCCAGAAAAACACCGGGAAGAACCACCGACCCTCGAGGAGCTACTGGCAAGCATTCTCACATACCCACATTAGCCGAATCCTAGACTCGAACCCACGCAGACAGAGGTGAGATGGCAGTGAACCGTAACGGCGAGCGCTTTAGACCACACCGCCACTCAGGGCCCCTCATCTGTTTTGCGATGCATGTATATTAAATAATATTAAATACAGAGAATATTGAAACTTCATTAAACTTTGTCCTAAGCATTTTCAATCGAAACAAATTTACTTCTTCGATCTGTTAAGTCATCGAAAGAAAGAAAGAAAGAAAGAAAGAAAGAAAGAAAGAAAGAAAGAAATCAGTTGTGCAAGAGCATGACACATTTGATGCAGTCTAGCTTAAAGACAATACTATAAATCTGTTTCATTTACGACATGGGCAAGTGTGGTTTTGTACAAAATATATTGCCTGAGTATGGTAAATTGTGCTGAGATTACGTCTGAATAAATCCTCTGATACTCTGAAGTTCCTTTTACTGTTGTTCACAGGTGTTTCTTTTAGTAGCCAACCTAGAAAAGAAGTAATGTAATTAGCCCATAGCATGTCGCACCGCATACCGAAACTAGTCGACTTTAGTGGTCTCATTCCTACGTGTTCTGCGACTAGTAATTTCATTACTTGTCAGGATATCAGTATACGGTAATTACAACAGAAAAGAAAAATACCTTTGTGTCATTTACAGGGCCTTGTACACCTTACACTGCATGTAAACCAAGGAACCCATGGAATGTCATGAGACTTCACCAAATTCGGATAAAAATAGCCTTACATTTTACCGAGCATGTTATCTGCAGATATACATTATCAACTGTAATCATAAACATGCATTAAACCTACTGCGATAAAATAGCCACGAGTTTATTTACTTAAACAACATGAAGAACAGCAATTGAACTTACTACGTTACATAGACTTGGATATAGTTTGAGCTCACCAATGAGTTACAAGATAACGGTAGTAGCATTTGTCTGACTATATAGCAATCATGATGGATGGTAGCTGGAAATTACTTTTGTTTTTAAATCCCGATGAGAGATATGCGGATACTAAAAGAAAAAAATACATCTTGAGGGAAGCAAGCTAAAAACGAAAATGAAAAATTTCTGGCGTAGTATATTTTTCACACTAATGCTGGCAAATCATGCTGAGTCATTTTTTTGTGTAATAATAAATCACGTAAATCACAAGACTAAAGCAAAACTGAAAACATCACTAGATCAGTCAGATTACCAAGACGCATAGCAAATATAGAATTCGAGTATTATTCCCCATACATTAAAAATAACAAGGCATTTAAAGTGTTGGTATAAAGCAAATTGATATACCAATAATATTGGTATAAGAATATTTGTATTATTAGGTTCTTAAACTCGATTATGAAGTATTAAATATATAAATGTCCAAATGGTAGCCCCCATCCCTCCCCCGTCTTGTTGTACAAATTTTTCAAGCCTCGGTTCCTTTTAATGAAAAATTTATATCTCTCGTGGTGTAACATTTATACAGTGTACATACTATACACAAAGACAGACAGACAGACAGACACAGACACACACACACACACACACACACACACACACATATATATATATATATATATATATATATATATATATAAGTAGTAAAGTGGGGTGGTATAGGGTCTATAGGAATTAGCATTAAAAACACCCCTGGGTCACTATAGGGTCTATGTAAATTTAACATGGACAAAACCCCTGGGTCGATATATTGTCTATGAGGAATTAGCATTACAGACTTCCCTGGGTCTGTATAGGGTCTATGTAAATTTAACATTAATTACCCTGGGTCTGTATAGGGTCTATGTAAATTTAACATGGACAAAAACCCCTGGGTCTGTATAGGGTCTATGTAAAATTGAAACAGCGAGGGGTCTGTATTTTTAAAAAAAAATAAAAATAAAAAGGGGTAGGCAATTGAAAGTCTATCTCTTTTCGAGAGATTGGAGTGGCCCTGAAAAGGGCCTTTGGTTTTCCTCTTCTTCTATTTCCTCCACTTCTTCATCCATCTCCTTATCTTTCCTAATAATCCTTTCTTCTTCTTCTTTATATCTGACTCTGGTAACCAGTCAGGATGGCCCAACTCTCTAAACTTGGTCTGTATCTTCATCCAATTCTGATTTAGCCTCTCAAACTCTGTTTCTTTTTGTTTTCCTGATCTTTTCTTTCTTTGCTCCATGTCTCTTTAAGCTTCTCTACTTCTTCCTCCATTACTTTTCTCATCAGATCTTCCCCTTTCTTCATCTTGTCCAAACCCCATTTTACATTCCTCCACTCTGTCCAATACAATATCTTTTCTAGGAAGCACCGGACTTGGATGACATGATCCAGTGCTTCCTTCAAACTTCCCACTCTGAAATAAGGTGGGTCAATGAAGCCTCTTGACTTATTGACTTCTTCTTCTATCATCCCTGCGATGATATCTCTGGCTGCTTTAGACCTTGAACTTGACTGGTTACCAAGTCTTTCATATCTCCATGCCTCCATTCCTTTTCTATTATTTTCACCACATATTCTACATCCATTATCCAAAAACAGATGTCTCTCAATAGATTAAATAAAGCTGATACTTGAGTCATTTTGTCTCAGTTATTCCGTAGAATGCTGTGAACGACGAATACTGTGGGTTCTTATACGAAAAGCGCGGACGTGAAGGAAAACATCCCCTAAGACAAAAGTTATATTACCTAGATCACGATCAAACAACGCGCGGACGTGAAGGAAAACATCCCATACTTTTCTCATTTCATATTATCTACTATCCACATACGTGAAGCAGCAATAAACAAACCCCAAATCTACTATCCACACACGCAAAGCATTAAAATGAAACCCAAATCTACTATCCACACAAACCAACTTAAGCGCTTGCAAAACCCAATAATCTACTATTCACACAAACATACGTGAGCGCTTACAAACAAAAACACATACAATCACACCAGAAAAGAGTGAGTGTTTATATTCACACTACTCTACATACACACATTGGCAAATATATTACTATATCTTTTCTAAAGGTTTGGGTAGCCCTGAAAAGGGCTGTTTGTTTTGAACTCCAGGGCACCTGGCTAATGATGGCACCTTCCAGGCCTGGCACCACACACACATCTTCTACTCCAGTCTCTTTTTACCTTTTTTGTTGGGAGTGCAGAGGCGGGATAAGTGGCTTCAGAATCCCAATCTTCTGTCTCTGGGATTCTGAAATTTCCTCTCTCCTTTTCTTCCTCTTCTTTTTTTCTTCTTTCCTCCTCTTTCATCCTCCCCTCTTCTACTATGGCCTCCGCGGCCAGTTCTTTTAGCATGCGCCAGGCATATTCCAGGTGCATCTGGAGTTCAAGAAGTTTGCTTATTCTGGTATCCATTGTCTTGTTAACGAATGAACAGGGAAGCTAGACTGCCAAACGATTTTCAATTTATGTTAAAAGCGCGGACGTGAAGGAAAACATCCCCTAAAACAAAATTTATCTTACCTAGATCATGACCAAACAACACGCGGACCTAAAAGAAACACTCACTCACTTTTTTATACTACCCATCAATATTTTATTAAACAAATAATATACTATCCACATACTTAAATCATTTAAATCAAACCCAAATTTACTATTCCCACCCTTCAAACAACAAAAAAACCATTATCATTATATACTATCCACACAAACGTACTTGAGTGCTTACAAACACACCAGAAAAGAGTCAGTGTTTATATTCACACTACATCGGCAAATCGATTGTTATTTCTTTTCTAGAAATTGGGGTAGCCCTGAAAAGGGCTGTTTTTGTGTGCGAAGTTGAAGCTAGGGCAATCTTTTAGTTTCTAAGAATGCGACGTCCTCTGACGATAGACTTTCTGATGATAGGTCTGCTTCTTCGGAAAGAGAAGAAGAACTCTTTGGTGTCGATACGACAGTCGACAAAGCCTCTGTCAGGTTCAGGTTGCCGCTGCTGTTGTTGTTGCTGTTGCTGCTCTCTCTCTGCTGTTTCTGAAGTCTGTACTTCTCTGTCCATTCTTCTTTCTCCCTGTTAACTTCTTCTCTGAAGAGCTCTTCTATCAGGTCTTCAGTGACTTTTAACATTCTCACATTCTCTGTCTATTCAGGCTTCGGTATCAGACTGTGTCTGAATCTATGCAATTCACGTAGGCTTCGTTTAGCTTAGCCAGTTTGGAACACATTTTCGTAAAAGGATGAGTCGACAATGGATGGCTAGACTGGAAAAATCCCGGTTTTTAAAGTCAAAGGGCGGACGTGAAGGAAAACATCCCCACATGGTTTTCGAGCCGGAACGTTCAAATAGTGTCATGAGAGGGATAGGGAGAAGTCAAAGAGCATGAATCAAGATTCCTATAACCAAACAAAAAACAAAGGCATTTTTTTCTTCAAAACACAACATTTTTTATTCAAAATCACTTAACACTAACCAACAACTATAACATTTTTAACAATAATCAAACAATATAACATCAAAAAAAAATTTCAAATGACAAACATTTTTTTCAACTAACACATTATTTTTTAACAGGGCTGACAACGTTGTGAATGAAATTGTGATTTCCACTGTTGGAAGTCATTAGGCCATTGATGGACACTACGTTTCCTAGCTTGAGACAAAAGATAAGCATAATGGTCACAAAACCATTGATTTGCTTTCACATCGTTTCTAGAAGAAGAACAAGGATCAAAATGAGTCACTAAATGTTCTAAGGAATAGCCCAGGCTGCGATGATGCAGAAAATACACACAATATTGTCCACACACCAAGGAATCTGTGCCTTGTAATTTCACATTATTGAATCGGGTGGTCTGAGCATTTCTTCTCATAAAGTCAATGATATCGTCTTCCAGAGGAGGCTATCCATAGGAATCGAAATATTCCACACATCCTTCTTGAGGAAAGTAGACGGCTACCCAGTGGGTTCCTGGGAGATGACTGTCGACCGTGTTGATCACATAAGCTTGATGGTCTTGAGGTTTGCGATGAGGGAGTTCATCTTTAGCACAGACGACAGGATTCCAAGAAGCAGTGTACGAACTGTGGTTCAAAAGATAATAAAGTTCCCAGGTATCCATTGATTTGTGTGGGGTTTTTTCTTCTTCTTCACAGGTAATGATAAGTGATCAATTCGATCCTGACCTTTTGCTTGAAAATGTCTGACAAGTTAAAGGCGTTTAGATCCGACTTCTTGTTCTGGTCCAAGAGAGATTCGATGCGACGCCACTCCAGAGACGTTAATGGAGGACAAGAATGTTTATCCAAGCCTTTATACCACTCGTTCAACAAGAATTCTATCTCGTTGTGACCCCAAGCTTTGTCCAGATATTCGTCCAATTTTTCTTCTTGACTCAACATCAGATATTTGTCGTGTTGAATTTGACTGGGATGATCGTTGTGACATCCATAGCACTCTTTCTTGATGAATTCTTTCATTATATCTGCCAGGACTGTAGCAAAACAGGAGACTAAATGGGCTTCTTGTTCTGGCCATCTTGACTTCATTATGATAACTTCTTCGTCTTGGGATTCTTCTTCTTCTTCCACGGTCTCTTCACATTCCATCTTCAAAGTTTCTCCACTAGGTAAAGAGGGATAACAGTCTTCCATAGCTTCTAATAGTCTAGAATGACTTCTCTCAAACTGTTGATTTCTATCGTATTGTCAAATTCTGCATACAGGATGACGTTCACTGTGTTACCTGCCTCCAGTGCACTCGCAAACTGAATTTCCACTCGAATCTGGCCGGATTTTATAGGGTGGAAATGTCCTTCATCGCTGCCTTGGTCTGGAGTGAAATCAAACGCCCACAAAGCGTAGCCTCCTACATAATCGTCGTACGAAATACCGTGACTAGTGTTGGTTCCTAATTGTCCCGTGGCTTCGTACAGCGACAAGTACGATCTCAAGTAATTCTTCTCGGGCTCAAATTTAGGTTCGAAAGGTCGGGTACACAAGGTCTTGCCGTCGCGACTGACTTCGATCTTGGACACTTTGTAATGTTGAAAGTTGAAAGGATTCTCGTTGTAGGTTCCGTTAAAGGCTGAATTCTTGATGATACCAACGATCAAACGCTTGGGTAACTGTCCTTGGAACAAATGATCTTCGATCATAGATCGCTGTCCAGCAGGAATAGTGAACGTTTTCACTTCCACGCGACGTATCGGATACTTGGCGGTCGTTCTGCTCAACGTCTGACTGATGTCGTTTCCCACTTTAGGCAACACTTTCACACGACGCACGTAGAGTCTGGCTTCTTGAATGATAGTTTTGTAAGTGACATCAGCAGCAGCCATTAAATGGAAAGAGGCACTGCTGAGGTTCAGTCTTAGGCGGATATCCAGCCCATTCAACAAATATTTTTCTTGTAACCACATGTCTAGATGCAAGCGATCCATCAGTTCTAAACTACGACTTTGTGCAATTTTCGTTCTTCGTTCTACAAATCCCGTTAAATTTGAATCATTCCCAGCAATTGCATTGATGTCGAACTTAGTCGCTTTGTCAGGTTTCCATACCACGCAACCATCCAGATGAGAGTTCTTGGCTTCTTTTCCGTACGTCAAGAGATTTTCCAGGTACGCTCGGTAAGGGTAAGTATCCATGCTGCTGCTGACCAGTTTGTTATTCAAGTACAAGTCCACTTCGCTAAACAAGGAATGCATACAATTATTGACGGGAGCAACTGCTTCATCAGCGTCTAGGTTAGCGTTGGGTGGTTCGATCACTTTCACTTTCAAGTGCAAGTAACTACTATTCAGATCGATGTAATCTTCGGGCTGTCCTTTGATTTCAAACTCGATAGGAGCGGAATCCGTCAAAGAGGAGACGGGATGAAATTCCACCCATTGGGATTCTTGCATCGTCATCATCGTGGGTGGCATGGCAAACAGTTCCAGTTCCGACTTGGAACAAGCGCAAGACTCTCGGTGCATCATTTTTTCTCTGTGTCTCAATAATCGAAAACGTCTAAGTCTCGAACGGTTCTTCTTTTCTTTGTCTTTCTAGCTTTAGACGTGTGAAGACTGGTGAAAGGGTGTTTTCTTCGTCGTCTCTTTCTGCCTTGTCCTTGCTGAATGCCTGACTCGGTAGCGTGCAGAGCATTTATTGGAGTTTCTCGTCGACCCAAAAGGTCTTTACCCGTTTGCAACAAGACATTTTTGCCTGCCCTTAAGAAAGCTTCTTTGGGGCTTTGTTTGTCGATGATGACATTTTGGAGAAATTCTTTGCCTTGTGTCAGTGCCGCATCTTTCAAGGCGTCCAATCCGCGTGTCACCATCGGTTTCAAGATCGGAGCCACCAAACGAAAGGCTGATTTTAACATATCTCCTAAACCGTGTCCTCGCTGTCGAGCAACCCCTAGGTACACTGGATACATGACTTACGAGTCGTGAGAGAACCGTTTTCGAAAATGGAGTTTCACCGTGACTTTCCCTTTAGTGAATGAAATATATTGTCCCAAATCTCCCTTTATAGCAATGTTGACCGTGTCCAAATACGACTTGCTGACAGGCAAATAGTGAGGATGTACAAATTCGCGGTGGACGTGATAAGTGTTTCCACTTTCCTCGTCAACGGCCGTGGCAGAATCCACTTTGAAAGGAATGACACGCAGTAATGGCACAGAGGTGTGTCCCACCACGTTATACTCCACCACATCGGAGTTCACAAACATCAAATTCAGTCCTTGGTTCGAAAATACTTGGCAAAAGACTCGTTGTCGGAAATGACTGCTAATTCGCCTTTTTGTTGTTCTACTATCTTCTTCATCTCCATGTCCCCGCCCAACATGGCAAACAATTCATGACAAAATGTAATAGACAACATTTTACCTCCCTCAGGAAATTTCATGAGGAAGCGACGAGCTACTTTGTGGTACTCCAGGGTGACACTTTTTTTGAAACGCTCCAAAGTTTTTCCAAACACGACATTAAACCTGAAGGCTATGGTGCTGACCAAATGTTGACCGCTAAAATAATAGCCTGGGGGAATGATGAAGTGATAGTAGGTCCACTTTTGATTTTTTGTGTTAGGGGCTTTCTTATCATATTTGAGGTGGGTATCCAAGTACTGTTGTATTTGATCGTCATGAACTTCCACCCTAAAAAAATTTTGATTAGGAAGGACATTGAGGACTTGGGTCGGGTGAATGATTTCTACCAAAGCCACTTCCCAATGGGCTTCGTGATCTAATGGAATGGCCTGAGGTAATCTGGCCGTGTAACAGCACAACGTGTTGTGGGGAACACCTCCATGGAACTGTCACTAGGTAAGGTTAAGTAAAATTGGTTAGTGTGACTCATAATTCCAGAGTTCTGTGGCTGTCCGAGGGGTTACTGGACGTCAGAGGCGTGTCTCCGCCCAAAATAGGGTTGTTGTTGTTATTGGAGTGGTGACTGACACTGGCACTGGACACAAGGTTCCCGTTGTTCCCGTTCGAGGGGAATTTCAGGGAGGGATTGGGAAGCAGGTAACCGATGCAACTGCTCAATAAAATGGTCCACAGTTGTTTGTCTCCTTGTTGCAAACTCAAATTGGCAATGGCTGCCCCGATGACACAATACACCACGAAGATTTGGCAGAAAAAGACGATTTCGTTTTAGGCACACGTTCTCCACACCACACCCACAAGGGTTGCTTTTTGTAAATCTTGCAGAGAAGAACTGGGTGAAGGAGCGGTCGACGTAGCTGCGTCTGTGTGAAAGGGCATGATGGTCACTTCTTTTTATAGTCGATGACTTGCGAAGCGTCGATCCAAGAATCAAAACTGGGTGGATATCCTTTCCAACGTACTTTAACTTCTTTGACACGTCGTTTGCCCACTTCACGGGTTCTGCGTTCGAGAATGCTTTCGATGTCGTACACGTCGTCTTCTTTTTTGGTGACACGTTGTAAATCGGGCAAATAAAACGTTCCTTTGAGCACTTCTCCGTTTATGTCTTCTAATTTATAGACGCAGGATCACGGCCATGCACTCGTCCAGGGACACGAAACAATTCGGTCGTCCAGTTAGGTAAGCTACCTTTGTCGAAAGTGTGTTTAGTTTTGCCAATGCGCACCCAATCTCCTACGGTCAACACTCCACTTTTCTTGGGGACAGCCCTCGTCGGGGACGTACCAAACAGGCGCTCAAACACCAACACTTCGTTCTCGGGAGTCACCTCTTGCGGGGCACGTCCTATACTTTGATGGTAAGATTGGTTGTACGCTTGCACCAGGTGCGGTAAGATGTCGATATACTTCAGAGTGTGGTGATGCGTAAAATATTTCCACATGCGTTCTTTCAAAGTGCGTTGAAAACGTTCCATGATGCTGGCTTTGGTTTCAGGATTTTCGGTGGTAAAAAAATGAATGTCACGTTTCTTTAATTCTTTTTGGAAAGCTTGGTTCAGAAATTCGGTACAGTTGTCCGTTTGCCATCGAAGAGGGTGACGACCGCTTTGTTTCAACACTCGTTGCAGGGCTCGCACTAACTCACTGCTCGATTTGGAAGTCAAGGGTACGACCCAGGCAAATTTGGAAAAGACGTCGATGACACAAAACAAATATTTGAAACCGCGATTGTAGCTGGACAAATGAGAGACATCTGCTAAATCGGCTTGCCATTGATGATCGATGCCTTCCACTCGGGTACGACTTCTGGAAAACTTGCGTCGAATGGGTATGTGTAAAGTGTAGGTAGCTTGTTCTTGTAACCATCGTTGCACTTGAGGTAAACGGAGACTTTTCAGTCGCGTTTTGGCAACACGATACAATTTTTGAACTCCTGCATAACCTGCAGGATGGGAGGGATCGTAGTAAATGCTGGCTAACACTTTTTCCATTTTTTGTTTGTTTGTTAATAAGACACCCACTCTTGGAGGATGCTACTCTTTTTCTCTTTGGGTATTTTCTTGGATTGCAATGCTTTGCGTGTGCGACCGGCAATAGGTGTCGAGGAGGAGGATGTCTGAGCGGGGGATATCGGTTCTTGTTTCACTTCTGTCTTCACTTTCTTTTTCTCTTCTGATGAAGAAGGAGTGGTCATCATCTTTTTAATCCATCCAATTCTGGAGGCAGGTAGTGTTGTTAACTTGCGTACTTTTTCTGGAGGAGTTTGAAACTCTTCTTCTTCTTCTCCTTTTTCTGTCTTGGTCACTGGTAGTTGTGATGGTGCTGGACTTTTCATGAAGGTCTTAAAATCTTTCAGAGTGGTAAGAGCTGTTTCGTCTGAGGCTTTCTGGTGAAAGAGTTGCAGTCGTTGCAAGAGTTGACCGTACTTTTGCGATTTTTCTGTTTCGGATAAATCTTGGCGATCCATTAAGGACTGCAATTCGTGTTGTAACTGGGACATCTCGCTCAAATTGGGATTGGGAGGTAAATATGGGGTACGTTGTTCGTGCCAACGATGGTATTCCATCCATCGTTTGTAAGGCACTAAAGCTAGTTTTCGTCCTTCCATGGGATGTCAGGGGTCAATTCTGAGATCTTGGGACTCTAGAGGGCCTTTGTATCTTGCTCCCATCAGTCCTCCCAACATGGTTCCCAAGACTCCTTTCAGTAATGGGCCTAACAAGAGGGGTACAATTCATCCACGTTGCAAAAACATCTTCTTTTTTTGACGAATGGGATTTTCTTTTGAACCATTTGGCGAAGAACGTGACGATGTTTGCCTAAGCATTGTTTCTGGTGTTTGGACAAAGGGATCGTGCCTTTCAAGACGTTCAAACAACATTCGCACACGGTATCGATAACCTCTTTGGAGGCCGTAGGAATGAGTTTTTTTTCGTAGAGGTGGAGAAGCTTTGGACAGGACAGATAACATGTCCCCATGTTTGACTAAACGAGGAGGTAGTCCTTTCCTTTTCTTTCCTTGGGGCTGTTTAGAAGAGGGATATTTTCTGGAGGGTGACATCTTTAGGAGCACCAAAACACTGATACCCCTAGATGGTCACAGAGCTTTTTTATACTGGAACGCGTCGCCACTGATTGTCTTTACGTCGCATTAACTTCAGGACAGGCATGACACGTCGTGCAGGGGTACGCAACGGACTAAATCGAGCCAGTTCTTGCTTGGACAAATCCAGTAAACTTTGTAACATGTCCGATCTTTCTTGAACTTTGATTTTGGGAGCAGGTACTTTGTGAGCAGCGGCCACTGCCACTAAATTAGAGGGTCCTGCCACTGGAGAAGTTCTTGGGGTTATCAACGGAGAAGTTCTTGGTGTGATCAACGTCTCCAAGTACTCTTCAGTTCTTGGTGACATCAACGGGGAAGTGAATGAACCTGAGGCTACCGGAGACGCGGTCACCGCCGTTGCAGGTCGTGGTTTGCGAGTGTAAGGTTGCGTCCTGGCCGATGTGCCTCTCTTAAGACTAGATTTTTGTGGACTTTTCTTTTTCTGGGGACTTTTTCTCTGCTTCTTTTTCTGGGGGCTTCTTTTCTTTTTCCGGGGTGGTGTCTAGTAAGAGGAGGGTCCCGCCACTGGAGAAGTTCTTGCAGACACGGGTCTCCTTGGGGACCTGGTCTTTTTCTTCTTCTTCTTCTTGGAGCTTCGTTTGACTTTTTTCTTGGTGAGAACTTTGGGGACATTAGGATCCCATCTTAAGAGAGAGCGAATGATGACCCCTCCTAGAGTACCGCTCCCTCCAGGTTTCAAAATGATTTGGATTTTGGTTTGAGTGTCGATGCGAGGATCGGCCAGTTGGGTCAAAGCGACTTTGTTTCGATCATAAAAGCGTTTGTTTTGATGAGGAATCTGAATGATCCCTTGCAGTAACTGACGTGCTGTCACCGTGAACCATCGTAAGACTTCTTTGAGACTAGCTTCTAAGACACGAGCCCGTATTTGTGGTTTTTTTTCTCGACTGATGCCATGCAAGCCACGAATCAATTTGACGGGGAGATGTGATTGAAGGGACGTCATGTTGACGCTGTGTGAGACAGACGAGAAGTGTCTGAGGTTTTTATAGATTTTTTTGTTGAGTGAAATTAAGTCGAGGACGGAGACGTATACAGGACAGGTCCTCCGTCTTGGCCCAGTGGTGAAACAAGTGGGTACGAAATCGCAAATCATCGGGGGTCGTAGGTTTCAAATCGACCAGTAAATAGGTGTGTGGAGTTTGAGTGGCATCGTCGTACGCCTGAGTCAGCCAAGGCGTCCCTAACTGTTTGGCTAAGACTTGCACTTGCGATTTATCTCGAGGGCTTTTCAACAAGACCACGTAATGCGCATTGAGACTGATGGTGCGATGGGCTTTACTTTGTTGAAAAAAATTTTGAGTGATGTAAACGACACTGGCATTACGGTGATGCCCTTTGCGCGTAAACAACAGTTTAATTTCTTCTTCCTCTTCTCCTAACATGTCGTCGAAAATGACCAAATGGGTTTGACGGGAGTCAGAGACGATGCCGTCGTCTTCTTTAGGAATGCCTTCCACAAACACGATGGAATCGCCTTGACTTTCTCGCAAGAGGCTGAACGCCGATTTCCACTCTTTGTAACACCACACGATGCGTTGAGGTGGTCGATCGATCAAATGATATTTATGTTCGATCAAACGTTTGACGAATTCGGTTTTGCCTGAACCGCTAGGTCCAGCAATGAGCATGTTAAAGGGATGGCGAAGATACAAAGCCTCCCAGCTGGCACGATCAAAGTGTTCGTCGATGACTTTGACAGTAGAGGAAGAGAGAGCAGAGACAGCAGAGGTAGCCATAGTGTTAGGAAAGTCACTTGTGACACGAAAACAAACAAGACAAGAGTTTATATACTTTTTCAGAAGACGTTTATTGAATGTTTTAAACATGAACACGAAAGACAAAAATACATAAAAGCCAAAGGCAAGTACAACGATAAAAGGCACATGAAAACCATCAACGTGGAATAAACACAAGTGTCTGTACAACATGTTTTGGGTAATGTTCTGACCAGTTCTATAGGAGGTAAGGTCACACAAGTGCCCTCCCGAAAGGGTCTTTCAGGCATGTCCACGACAGTCCTGTCCTGGGTAACGGGTTCTTCTGGCACCGTCACTAACACTGGTTGAAAAGTGATTTTTTTCCTTGAACAACTCTACTGCATAATGGGCCACTTCTTGGGTCCAAGCCTCAAAACCCCCTTTTTCCAGTCACGGACATCTGTCCAATGGGGGTGTAAGTCACAAGCTACACTTTTATACTCTCTTTGTTTCGGAAACAATACACGTACTTTTTACCCAGAGATCTTCGTTCTTCAGTGGAGAATCTAAATCTTGCATACTGTAACCTGAACTTTAGAGTTTGCTTAGAAGTTTCCTCTTCCTCTAAGTAGATTCCACGTAAAATATGTTGGTAATCCTTTAACTTGTCTTCCTCAATGCGTTGCACTAGGTGAATCTCGAAGTAACCAAAATGATGAACACGTAGATCATCGGGGGCCTGGAAGTATTGAACAAGGTCTGACCATTGAAACAATTTCTGACGAATCAGTTCTTTTATACCATTCAGGTACCAGTGGTTAAACATCTGGTGACGTAACGGATGCAACTGTTCTTTACGTTTGACTTGCATTTTGACCAGCTCTCGGTAGATACGTTCTCTCAACTCCACAGGCAAAGCACGAATGTTCTCTTGTAAAGTATCCATGAATAGGTCAGTCCGTACAATTCACAATCTTCTCCTAGAGTAAAAGTAATCCACAAAGTGAGTAATTTCTGACCACTGCCATTCAGGGTAACGTCCAAGAATGTCACTGAACTCTTTTGATGTAAACGGTCTAGAGTAATATAATAGGACGAATGCACGCTTGACCCAAAGAAATCTAACACATTGGTTGACTTTTTTCACTTTCCTCTTATGAACTTCTCGAGACAAAAGTTCTAGAGTTACCCATTGAGATTTCACTCTGGCAAGTCCCTGCCAAACTTCCTTGTAAATCTTCTCTTGCAGTTCTATAGGTAATGATTCAATATCGTTTTTGAAATGAAGTTTAAATACTGACCTCGGTGATGTCCAACATTTGATTCCTAACCAATCCGGTTTCTTCTTCAACGACATGGTAAGTTCCTTCAATGTCTCGGTCCCACTAAGGGTAAGTAATGACAATTCAGTGACCATCGAGCATGTTCTAGGTAGGCCGAATCTTGTGGTTCCCAGTGGTGAAGTAACACACCGCAACTGAAGCACCTGACTTTATCCCCTTCGCCCAAGTAGAAAAATCCGGCTCTGGCTAATTCTTCGGGGGTCGGTCCTCCCAGATACTTAAGCCATTTTCCTTTGAACGATTGAAGATGATTTTCAAAGTCGCAGTATTCCGACAAACGCACAGGGAACGAATATTCGTCTTTCACAGGTTCGTTTCGATGAGGGTTGGGTGACATGGACAGGAGTTTGCTCAGGGCTGAATGACATCCGTTGGGAGGTAGACGTGAAGGTGGACATTCACCTTTAAAACGAAACCCAGTAAAGTGTCCAAGAGGACGAGCGGAATCGCTTTCGCATCCCTCAGGTTTGACACGCACAGCATCACTTTCCATGATAGGGGCAGTGAGAACAAAGTTCCCATGATGCTTTACGGCATCGCTAAGGTCACAGCGTACAGCATCGTTCCCATCGCAAGGCTCACAATCGCATTCCACTTCAGAAGCCCCAAACTTGAAATGTGCCTGTCTGTACTTGTTTTGTGTTTCTCTGAAAGTATTCATCTTGTTCGCTTGGTCTTGGTAGTCACAATGAACTATCGGTCTTGACCATAGCCCCTTTTTATACTAGTCGCAATGCAGTCTCAAGCTTGTACATCGTTCCTTTTTAATGTCTAGTTTTGGAAGGTACCGTTTCTAAGGTGCCGTCATAATTGTACCGAAGTGTAATGGGTGGAAAGGCCATAGAAAGGTAAGGGCAGTGCGGAGACCATCGAGTATGTTCCAAAATAGCTGAATCTTTATAGATACATAGGTCCATTCGTAACTTCAGTCCGCAAGCGAAACACTGTACTTCGTATCCCAATCCAGTCTCAGGTCCCAAGTAGACAAATCCTGTTCTAGCTAAAACATGCGAAGAAGGTAATCCTTCCCTATCCGTAGGCCATTTCTGAAACGTGTCCAATCGACGGGCACAATCACAATAGTCAGGTAAGAAGACTGGAAAATGGTAGGGTTTGAACTTGGAGTTCTCATCGGGTTTCTCACTCCATTCTTGCTGTGGCGAAGTCATACTTCTGGTGGGTGGCTATCCTCTTACAACCAATGTTTTATACCAACGTGTCCATACGGTAAGGAAAAATTATTGGGAAGTCGCACTCGCTTCTGGTATACGATTTGATAGACTTTTTCCAAGGGTCGACTGACGATGTGGTGAGTGGGTAAACATACAATCTTGTTGGGCTGATAGGTGGTCACTTTAAAGTGTTCATCTTCTCTAGACTGCAAAGCTTCTTTCAATACCCCAAAGTTGACCACTCGACTGGTACGATAATTCAGAGTCAATCCTTTCACTTTACACTTCGTGTGCACTTCTCCTTGTGGGTCCCGATCTTCGTAGCCGTAATTTTTAGGACCACCACTGACGAAACTTAAAATCTTGTCGTCGGGGTGCTCGTCTGTCCAGGCTCCTAAACGGTCTCCTTCGATGTCAGGGTGATGTTGACTTGGGTGATGGATGTAAATGCAACTATCCGTGTCAAAGTACAGGACACGTTCCCCTAACAGTTCTAAAGCTTCGTACAATTTTAAGCGAGCATGAGCTGTCACGTAAGCCGCAATGATGACATTTCCAAAGGGGTCGTCTTGTACAAAGTCCAGATCTTCTTCGTAACTGACCAAGATCAAATTCTCGCGAACGACGTCCACGTGTTTCATGAATTTGGTTTTGTCGTGAATCATCTGGAAGTAGCGGGAAGGTTCTGTCAAATATTCCGTCTTGGGTAAACACGGTCGTTGTGCCATTTTGCCCCACAAGCAATTTAACATCACTTTGGCAAACGATCGCCTGCCTTCGTTTTTCTCGATGTGATCTAAAGTGATGCCTTCTTGTGCCCGGTATTTCTCTTTGAATGTCTTTTGATCTTCGGAGTGTGACACCATGAAGGATAGCCGCTGGTTTCTTGCTTCAGTTTCAAAAAGGCATCCACGTAGTCTGCGAAAATGCCTTTCTGCGTGGGGTCACCCTTGTGGTATTGTTGTGTCTTGGGAAAGTGGCAAATTTCGTACACTTCTAACAGTTGGTATCCCATGTCCAAAGCTTTGAACAATTCTACGCTGACCCACGTCCCCGTCAAGGTCCGTTCTTCCTGGGTGTGCTGACAAGGTTGATCTTGGTTGCACGTTTCGGCACAAGTACGGCACAAAGGAAACATCAGTTTGCCTTTGCAATGGTGAGGTAACACGGGATGGTACAAGTCCGTGGGAAGCACAACTTTGCACTTGATCAAGCCTTCGCATTGTCGAATGTTTTTCAGGTCGATGTGTTCGGTGAACAATTGTGGGTGCCCTGCAGGAAAGCGACAATATTTGCACACGTATGGATACAGCGAACACACGTCCAAGTATTTGATTTCTTCTCTTTTCTCTTCGTCGGCTTGGTACAGCAAACAGGTGGCATTGGTCCTTCCTCCGTATAAACTATCCCTCGGGTTCAGGGGGTCCATGAACTGGTAACTTTCCACGACGCGTTTAAACCCGGGATCGGTTTTCAAACGGTGATCGTATTCGTGTTCTCACATTTCCACCACTTGGTATCCTTCCTGTTCTAACTTTAGGCGTCGCTGACAAGTGGTCTGGTACAAGTCTTCCATGGTTCGTTGTAAAAACTGATTTTTAGTGCCTCGGTCAGGGTAACAGACGGGACATCCGTGAAAGAAGCAACCGTTAAACTCGTACAAGATCTTGGGGTTTTCTAAGTCCCAGCCATCGACCGAATGCGTTCCGATGGTCTTTTCGCCCCCTCCGTTGTGGGCATGCTGAATCCACTTGTCTTTCTTGTCGCACAAGTAATGTAAGCAACGTAGGGCTTTGACCGAGTATTGACGTTTGACATAGTTGGTCGTTTGAGGACTGATGACAGCCACGATGTTTTCAGGCATGAATCGTTGGCGGTACACTAAGGAACACGCTTTGGCAATGGTGCAAGCTTCTTTCAAAGGATCGACCCCTCCGTGTTCCATGAACAGTTCTCGAAATTTTCCACAGCAACGCCGTAAAATGTCCACGTCGGAACGACAATACTTTAGCATTTCTTACTGAAAGTCGAAAGGGTCCGAGGCGTGAGCCTGGTACCAAGCGTAGAAAGCTTCTCGTTGTTCGGTACGGATGTTGTCGGGGTCGTAATAGTGAGCCTCAGGCAAATGGGGTAGAACGGCATGTTGGTTGGCTTCCGTATTGAAAAAGTGAGGAAAGTACCCTTTAGCCATTTCTGTCATTCCAAACGTTTTAGGCATTCGACTCAAAGGCATGGCCAAGTAACTCATCGAATCTTTAAACTGCACTTGTCCCACTTGCATGAAAATGATTTTGACTCCGTTCAAAGTGACTTTAGGACGTTCGGTGCCTTGTTCCGTATAGTACCTCAAAAGAAACTGTCCATCGTATCCGGAGAAATTGTGAGCCATCACTGTGGGATGGCGATGACAATCTCCGTAACGTTCGATGTCCTCTTGGCTCCATGTCTTGTCGATGGGGTCTAAGACCCATCGGGCGAAATCGGCTAGCGTGTTCGGCCCTCGAAAGATTTTTTCACGTCCTCCAGGAATCTTACTGCAGTGAGGGCAATAACTCAAGATAGGTTCTTGAATGCACTTTTCGCACGCTCGATGAGCCACGCAGAAATTAGCAATGTGAATACCGGTCTCTTGCATGCATTTGAAATCGAAAAAGATGAAATTGCCTTTCTTCTTGTGTCCATCCTCTTGCTCTGGTTGGGATTGGTAGTTTTGCATGTAGCATTGATGTTCCAAGTCCACGATGTGGTGACAAATGTGACATTTTTTCTTTCCTGAACATACGTGTGCCTTGGCATTGTTGGTACGTATGCCTTGGCCACACGTTGGGCACAATCTCAGGAGTTGACAAGCACATTTCTTCTGTGAAACTTGCGTTTTCAAATGTTGTTGGTAACAGGTAGGGCTGACAAACGTGCGCTGACAAGTTGAACAATGCACTGGTTCTTGCCCTTCGCTCAGACAGGGTGGAGAGGCCAAACATGCTGAGCATTTCGATCCACATTGCTTGTGTTGCTCTCGATTGTTATAGCCATAGTCACATTTCTCGCAATAATAAACATATCCCAGGAATCCGGTGATAGTGGTAATGGTATCGAAATGGTCATCGTGATGATAAACATGAATGTATTTTCCATCCTTAAAGTCTTTCCCTTGAAACAACAGAGGCCCACGCATTTCTTGAGGGTGCACTTTTAAGGTGTAGCGTGGAGCTAAAATATCTTGCAATGTTTGCCTCTCAGGAATGCCACAGGGTGTGTCTGTGGACAGGCCGGCTTGTTGTAACAGGAGTTCTGCTTCTCTTCGTTGTTTGGCTCGGTCCGATTGTCGAATGTTCTCCCAGTCTCTTTTCCATTCTACCGTGTCGTTCTTGTTGGCATAGGTTCGTCCCACCACGATAGCCCTGGCTAAACACATCTGGTCTTGAGAATTGTGAATTTGGACGAGGCTACGCTTAATGCTGCGAAGGTCGTTCACCAATAACATCTTTTTGCGTTGTCTGGTCCCTTGTGGAGGAGAGACGTGGATCATAAACAGTGTGGCTTTTCCATCCGTGATGTCAAACTGGTCATTGGATTGTTGTACGTGTTGAATTTTGTCCATGACTTTGGAAGCGGTCAATTCTGCAGGGCTGCTAAACTCGATCCAAACGGGATTTCAAACCGTCGTGTTGTATGGAAAGTCTCAAGCGATCGTCTTCTTTGGCTTGACATTGTCGCTTGAGTGTGGTGAGCAAAGAATCCCACATCTCGATGATGAACCCTTCTGCTTTCTCTAACTGTACGTCGGACTTGAAATTTTTAAACTTCACCCTGTACGTGTAAGCCGTGGTTCTAAATTTTCTAGAGGAGCGCTTTTCTGTCTCTCGAATGTCATAGTACTTTTCAGGGTTGACTAAGGGTGGTGAACTTTGTTTAGAGGAAGACTCTCTGGGCTTGAATTCTGGTTCACTCATGTCCTCTTCAAAATCACTGGCATTAATTTGTGCCAAGACTTCAGCCCTGGTACGAGGCGATAGATCACGTTTCTGCCTCTTACTTTCTTCTTCTTTCTTCTCAAATGAATTGGATCGTTTCATCTTGACAGCAGAACGTAAAATGACTAAAGTTTAAACACTATGGACAAATTTATAGTCCTAGCAGACCAGCGTATATAAAAGGGTGTGTGTCTTGTCCTTTCACTATTCATTTCACTCTCAAACCGATCACAACGATGGAAGAGACTACAAAAATCGAACCTTTCATCAGAGCTTTGCGAGGAGTCATTAGAAAATTTTCTTCAGACCAGCCTACGGACTACTGTCCTTCCTTGCGAGATAAAAGTCAAGATACTTGCTATATCTGTCAGAAGAAAGGGCATTGGTCTTCAGAGTGTCCAGACCGTCAAAAAAGAAAAAAAGGGGCTAGAAAAGACAAAAGTCAAGATACCTGTTATTATTGTCAAGAAAAAGGACATTGTCTCCAGATTGCCCAAAAAAGAAACAAGAAGAATCAGAAGAAGAGAGGGATTCTTCAGAGGAAGAAAGCAGCCAGGGAAAGAAAAAGAAAGAGGAGAAGAAAAGAAGAAGGGAAGAAAGTGAGGAGGAAGAGGAGGAAAAGACTGTGACGGTGAAGAAATTGAAAAAACAGAGAAACTAAACAATGAGACAGAAGAAGTGTATGAACTTTTTAAAGTGTTCTGTTGAGAATTGTGAATTGTGAATTGGATTGTAAATATTTATAAAAGAATAAATTAGGTATAAAAAGGTAAGTGTCTTTGAGTTTTGATTTTAAAATAAGAACTTACACTCAAACACTCATACACATACTATAGGGTAAAATCGGTTGATTTTTGGGTTTTTTTTATAGTTTGAATGGATGTTGGCAATTGAAAGTCTATCTCTTTTAGAGAGACGTGGGTGGCCCTGAAAAGGGCCTTTTTTTGGTGTAGGGGTGAGTATAAGCAATCAACTTTAACTGCCTTAAGCCTTTGCCACGGCCAAGGCCTACTTCTGGACTGCGTACTGTTGATGATGATGATTTGGTTGAAATCACTAAGGGTGGCACGGTAGGCTTAGTCACAGGGTTGGAGTGTTTAGCTCGGGAAGGTCGTATTCTCTTCGGTCGTAATAAAGAAGTCTGATACATTTGTTTCAGACTTCTTAACTCCGCTAAAATGTCTAACAATACCGTGACCGTTTGATTTTCACACCCTTGTTTCTTTGCTGCTGCTGCTTCTTCTTGTTATTGTTTTTTTCTTACCTCTTCTTCTTCCTGTTGTTGCTGTAGGAGAAAAGCTTGTTCCGCTTCCTTTTGCTGTTGTATAAATTTCTCCAATTCTTCTTTCTGTCTCTGTCTAAAATTCTCCACGTGCGTAATGAAGAAGGTGACGAAGGTTCCGGAACAAATTCTTGCGAGGTAAGAAAATCCACAAAATCCCAATTCACCTCTTCTGAAATTAAGTCTGGGTTCCCTTGGGCGGTCTCCACTGCTGGTGCACCCCCAATTTATCGTTTTCTGAGTTTCAGTCATGTTGGGAAAAAAAAAACTGTCGCATGAATTGACAGCGCACAGGCGCTAGCGAATCTATATAGACCACGTGACGTCACAGACTGCTCTCTTCGGATTGGATGCGAGCTGACTGAATTTTGTAACGCGTGTTTGGATTGGTCAATGAACTCAATCCGTTTCAATCCTTCCTCTACCTATAAATAAGCGCAGTTCACTGCATTGATTCACCTGTTCTCGGCGCCTCCAGATGTGGACCGACGTACAATCTTCCACGCTTGTGTCTTCAATGATGTTCCGGACGGACATACCCATGTATGTCCGATCCAACTGGGCAGTTATCCAAAGGACAGACATGAGTCTATGGATACGTAGGATCTATGTAGAACGTCAAGGATGTCTCAAAAGAGTGTTAATGTATGGTCCTACAGTGAGACGTAGCCTAAGGACAAAAAGAAGACCAATGCGGTGCCCTTTATGTTAAGGGATACATTAACATAAAACCAAAGGCCCTTTTCATAGACTTTCAATTGCCTACCCCTTTTCTTATTTTTTTTATTTAAAAAAAAAAAAATAGAGACCCCTCCCTGTTTCAATTTTCGCATGTTCCATTTCCATAGACCCATCAGGTCGGGACCATATTAAAATAGGGTCCCGACCCTGTTCCATTTCCCTTGAGGCTCAATTTGTTCAAGATTTTTTTCCCATGTTAATTTTACATAGACCCTATACAGACCCAGGGTAATTAATGTTAAATTTACATAGACCCTATACAGACCCAGCGAAGTCTGTAATGCTAATTCCTCATAGACCCTATATCGACCCAGGGGTTTTGTCCATGTTAAATGTACATAGACCCTATAGTGACCCAGGGGTGTTTTTAATGCTAATTCCCATAGACCCTATACCGCCCCACTTTACTACTTATAGATATATATATATATATATATATATATATATATATATATATATATATATATATATATATATATATATATATATATATATATATATATATATATATATATATATATATATATATATATTGTAACGTGTCAAGGGTCAAGGTAAAATAAAATGGAATAGATGGACAACTCACTCCTTTTTCAGTTACTAGATCTCTCCAGTGTATTGAGTGTCAAGAAATGTGTTCACCCCAAAAGTTCTTATATAGATCATAAAAGCACAAAACAGAACAAATATAAATAGTCAACACAGTTTATTATATGACTTCCAGGCTTGGATGTGTTTTCTCACAACATTTAGTGCTCAAAGTGGTGAAATATCATATTTGCAAATATGCAGAACCGATGGTTGATAAAGCATGTTGAATAACAACAATAGTTGCAGTGGTAAATTGAAGGTGAAAATCAGCATAAATGTTCCATTTGTCCTAATTCACATAACCTCTAACTCAGAAAATCCCAATTCCCAAACCAATCTTATACAGAAAAAAGTTAATAGTTCTTAATGCGATTTTGGTTATGGGCCTTCTAATTATAACTAAGATCCTTCTATAACATTCTACTTTTGACTCTTATCCAGTGTATCTTTTTAGGTCTTAGTTTATAACATAAATCTTGTTTATTTGAAAATTAGTCATTGGTGCTTTAAGATTTTAGCAAAATCAACTTAATATCGATGTTTGCAGTTCATTTTTATTGGCATTTATTTATTCAAATTATTTAATTCAAGCGATTCATCTGTGGAAATACAAACAGCTTTACAAACATAACATAACTGGAAAAAGAGACTTGAATTTATAGTGAAATTTCAAATAAGGTATTTAAGTCTTTGATTGTTTTATTGTGATCAAAGAAAGGGCTGTTGGCACATCATCATTATGCAGGCCACGAGAAGCACACCTTCAGTGTGGACTAAGGGCTACCGACTGGTCCTATTAGGGTTTGTCTCGGTAATTATAGGGTGATTTGGGAATTAATTGGCAAAACCGTAAGTTCCTATTTTACAATTGGCTTTGTATTCTAAGAAAATAAATTATTTGTTGAATATATATCTGAAATTATCAAGGTACTCTTATTCCCATCAATTAAATTAGTGTGATTATTATGAAATTGTCTTCGCGCACATGGAACTAGCCTGATGTACTGATTTTATTACTGACGATAAAAAAATGTGTAGGATATCAGACTAGTATTAACCAACCGGAAAAGGTCGCGCTCGCCGACTCAACGAACATATCAGAAATATTCCAAGCAATGTGTTTTAATAAACATTTAATATATTGCGCTGTGACAAATTAAGATATGTGGAACTATTTGCAAAGTGCGCAGCCGAAACATAAACAGCAGAAATTATATGATGACAATAGAACTCGCAATAGCAAATATCATCAAGAAAATAGATTAAGAAAGTACCAGATATGCTTGACAAATGAATACGATTGGCTGAAATACAGGTGCGTGTAAACATTTTTATAAATCATTCCTAGAATCAAGCAATGCATGCTACTATATATAATGGCATAGGACAAAGTGACACAGCATTTGGTCTCTCAGAAGCAGAGCAAATTGTATATCTTTGAACAAAAGCGTCCTCAAGAACTTGAACTTTTCCAGACTTTTTCTAATCTAATAATGCTACACAGGATCACTAAATAATTTAGTATCGTGATCCTGTGAGTTTGAGTGTGTGTGAGTGTGTGTGTGTGTGTGTGTGTGTGTGTGTGTGTGTGTGTGTGTGTGTGTGCGTGTGTGTGTGTGTGTGTGATTAGGACTTTTAACGTAGGTTTAACAATTTTTCAGTCATATCACTATGACGTCTGCAGTGTGGCAGTTTATAGTGATGTCTAGCAATGGGGCATCATACCGCAGATATACAGTCACATTATCCTGACACCAGACCGACCAGTCCTAACATTAACCTCTTAATGCTGAGCGCCTAGCAAGACACCTGTTAGTGCCATTTTTCTAAATCTTTCCTATGACTCGGCCGGGGATCGAACCCACGACCTCCCGCTTGAAATAACCCTAATTTAAACCATACATACACTGGATTAGAATGTTTCGGAAAATATTCAAATTTGCAGATTACTTTTACTGGAAATAAAATCAAAATAATTAACAAGATGCCTAAAGTTGTGCAATACAAAGAAGAACTAAATCACGTATTGATTTGGATAAATACACAAATTTGTATTTAGATAAATTATATTACAGCTCGAACGTGTGATAAATTTTACAAGGTCATTCTAAAGCAATTCTTAAAGAATAGAGATATTAAATATCCTTTGTTCTAATACAGCAGACTGTGACCCAATATACAGAACAGAGATATTAAATATCCTTTGTTCTAATACAGCAGACTGTGGCTCAGTATACAGAACCGAGATATTAAACATCCTTTTTCTAAAACAGCAGACTGTGACCCAATATATAGAGTAGCATATTTCAATTCAACTACAGGAATGGCACAATTGGACGTAAATATAAAATAACTAATAAAGTTGAAAGAATTAAGGAATGTTTGCAAATTGTTGAAGATGAAAATAAACTCCCGGTGTAGACGGCTGTCATGTTGGCATGTAAATACACCCAAAGACAACTTCTCAGGCACGCATTATTCTCTGGATGCTTATATTTAGTTATGGATGATTTACCAAACAGAACACTCCTCATTCGAAAACTACTCCGTATACAAATAAAATTAATTGTCCAAACAAATCATATAGCATCAAAGAAACAAAACTAACTGAATTGACTGAATGGTTAATCGAACAACCTACCCTCATATTACAAAGAAAACGATGAAAATATTTCCCTACAAAATAGTGATATCATTCAAGTTATGTTCACTGGTAAATGGACATTGTTGATATAAAGGCATAAGAAAAATACGGCAATGAGAGATGATATATAGGAAGCTAACATATAAATCTTCAAAAATGAAAACATTTTTACAATATGGAAATTAAGAATTTTGCTGTAAAGGAAAGCAAATTGAGTTATGATTTTCACAGATGCTAGGCATATTGCTAAAGAAACAACTTACCAAGGTAAAGGCTGTTAGACATTTGTAAGTCTGAAACTACATTTCATTACGTGTCAAAGTAATGTAATCTTCTTTACTTGAGTTGGCATTATTTTCCAAAACAAATAAGTTTGACCTGAATCTTTTCATAAATACCTAATAATAGAAACACTGTTTCTCTTTTTGACTTAGTTTCCGACCTTGGTTCAGAAATCACTGAGACAAGTAAACAACTTTTATTTAACATTCATTTTTGGTGTGTGAATGGTGGTGGTGAAATCGAGGCTGTATTGTACTAAATGCCATTATACTTGCAAATACCTTCTAAATTATTATAGAAAGTGATCACATGACCCTCATCCGGGAATCGATTGTGCGTGTCAAGTTACTGTATAACCTTTGTTTATAGAGATTTTTCTCAGTTTGGGCTTTTACACTGGAAAGTGTTTGTTTGTGACCAGTTTGGAGTTATATTTTAATTTGTATTCAAATTATTTGGATTCTAAAGGATAATTCGCTGTCCTGGAAATATTTGAGTGCTCATACGGAATTCTTTGACAAAGACATTTATTTAAATTTTATTCGGAAATTCAAACACCTGACTATTGTTTGTGGATATAAAAAAAGAACTGCAAACACATCTGTACAGTAAATGCTACAGTATACGTCATCGCCTTCCAGCTTGGATTTTTCGTGGGGACTCGAACATGAATTCATTAGAACATTTCATTACTAGGACTTCTAAAATTTAATTTGTAGATTATTCTTGGATTAATTTTGGATTTGATTCTTAAAACTGTAAGTTCTTATTTTTTCCTTTTTACAGAGTTTTTCCAGGGAAATAAATTATTTGTGAAATTTTTCAAAGGTTGTTGTGTTCACTCTTTCTTTTGTTACTGTTTATTAGAACCTAAACACGTAACATAAGATAATGATAATAATAATAATAATAATAATAATAATAATAATAATAATAATAATAATAAACATAAACATAAACATGCCAAGAAATTGACTTTCGTATTTGAACGTATTTGAACGTTCAAGATTTTATTTAGATGTTTTTAAATTTGATCTTTACATTGGATTAAACGTGAATAGCCAACGAGTTGTTTACTCAGTAGAAAAAGAACAATCAGTCTCTTATTCGCGTGTAATATATATTTCATGCATGTGGGAGTGACAAGAGGGCACGCATTAGCGACACAAGCCCTTCGAAGGGCCGACAGTCCCTCCTGCTTTTTAGACTGTGACCCTATTCACCTGAACAACTTGCTCGTATATTTAAATGCCATTTTTATTGTTAAGGGGTCTTGGAAAAGTTGTGTTATATTTGGAGTGGCAGAGGGGTACGCATTTGCGTTTTTGGCCCCTAATGGCTACCTTCCCTTTCGCTTCTCTGCCAGTGGCTTCTTTCTTCCTCCTTGATTTTATGATAAACGGAAAGTAAATAACTTATAGCTTCACTGTCTGCTTGTTGTGCGTCTTTTTTATATACTCGCAGGTGCTCGCATATGTTTGTTTGTCTTTTTGCTTGCTTAGTCTGTATAATTTGTTGTTTAATATTGCTAGGCTCAACTCTTTCAGATGTTCTGACATGATCCGTACTACCCGACGTATATTCTTGTTGTCCTGAAGAGTTATTATAGATTTATTATGTTGTGTTATGATATGATATGTTATGTTAGTGCCTTCAAGATATGTTTGTGTTAGTTTGGTTTTTGAGGCTGTTCACAGCCTCTCTGCTCGTGTATTTGTAATTATGTGTCATGAAAATAGGTACCAGAAATTATAAAGTTATTGAGAAAATGGTAATTTCTATATATTTGTCTCATATTTGATCACAATTTTCATGATATATGCAATACTTTCATCGTACTGTTTAATTTTAATATAGCTGTCTCCCTTTCTGATTTACACTTTAGTACAGGTTTTTTGTGTAACTCTATTTAACACAGAGGATACCAAGAAATTTTATTTATAACAGGTATTTTTAAAAACCAATTCCCCTGTGTCCTAGATGTCATGAAGATATTTGTACCATATTCTTTGTTTTGCTTTTTTATATCGGCCTAGTTTCTCCATACCATTTTCCAGACCATATCTGCGTTTCTATGCTCAACCTTGAAACATATAATATTATTTAATTGCATTATTAATATTTCATATACTATTTTCATATCTACAACTTCCCATATTTCTCATGATCCCTATGTTTAAAGATAATATTTGCATAATAACATTCTACCAAAGACTATCGCATTATTCAAATTTGTATTCACTAGTCTTTATTAGTTGAAGAGGAAGTCCAGGGTAGCTGCCTCTCCAGTTCCCTATCAGCATAATTTCCGTTTTTGCAAGATTTATTTTTTAATCATAAGCTTTTTCCAAGATCTATAAATTCTTTATCAAAATGCATTCATCTGAAATAAATTGGTGCAATCACCTTTATGATGCAACATGTTTATTTGTTTATAAGGTTTGGAATTGTAATCTCTTTTATATTTTTGCTAAATTTTAATTTCTGTGCTCAGTACTTCTGTGGCTTATTCATATAAAAACATTGAACGATAAGAACTGTCTAACTGACCGTTCTATATTAAATGTATCTGGTTTTGAGCCATTTAATTATACTCATGGGTATATGTTTTTATATAGAATATACACCCAATTCTCTTCCAAAACCATATTTCAATAGTACAATATCTATATTGTATAACTGCACACACACACACACACACACACACACACACACACACATATATATATATATATATATATATATATATATATATATATATATATATATATATATATATATATATATATATATATATATATATATATATATATATATATATATATATATATATATATATATATATATATATATATATATATATATATATATATATATTGTACTATTGAAATATGTTTTACTGTGTCTTTATGATCATATTAAATTATGGCCCCTAAAACCCCTTTAATCCAAATAGTCTATTACACAAAGCATTGTTTAGTATATTTCTCCCATCCTCCAAACAAATTTGATAATTGTGTACGATACTCAAGCAAATGTTAATTCTGTTGGCCAGGAGTTTACTTAAGATTTTATAATCTTTATTTAATAAAATATGGGTCTCTAATTTCGTTTTTTTTTCTTTCTTCATCTTATTTGCCCTTATATAAGATAAAAATCATGCCGTCTATCGTTGTCATTGTCATTTCATTATGTAATAATATATTATTATATACTTATTCTAGTATTAGTGTAACTATTGTGTGAAATCCCATTTGAGTCCGTCAAAACATGGTGATTTACCTTTATGTAATTGTCTGATGACCGTTTTTCTTTCGTTAGATGTAATCATTCTTACATGTGTAATCCTGGAAGCATTTGCAATTTGCACAAATCATACTACAATATTCAACAATAGTTTTCTGTTATATATTTTGCTGAGTGGATAATACCTTGTAATTTTTATATACTTCTCTCTTTAATATATGTATTCCAGATTCTGATACATAACGTTTGTCAATTCTACTACCTAGATCTATGTTGTATTTGTAGGTAAATTCCTCTTTGTCTGGGAAAAACATCCTATAGGAGACTTTGTATTTTTTAAAATAGTAAAACCAGTTTTGAGTTTTTGTAGTTATTATTATTATTTCTATTTAAATCCCTACTGGTGAATCTACTTAGTTAAAATCGTCACCTAAAAGTTAATTTTCCACTGAACAGTTTTTAATGTATTCAGTCAAGTTTCCAATAAAGTTCTTTTTAAATTTTCCACATTTACACGCCACGATATGAATTAATCTCCTTTAAAAATTATTCTGTTACCTTACATGTCCATTGTAGTTTTTGAGCTTTAATACATATGGATTCTCCAGGAAAATGCTTGTTTGCTACTGTTGTTCGCTATAATTAGTTTTTCGAATTGTCGCCTAATTGTTTTATATGGGTTGCGTCTGAAATTTGTATTTCTTGTATAAAAATAAATCGTAATTTTCCGTTAGTTCCTCATTATACCCTATTTTACATTTAATTTCATTTACATTTGAGGATATAACAAAAAGATTTTGTTCCCCATCCCCATTGTATCCTTAATAAAGAGTGCTTTGATTCTAATTGTTTGTTTAAACTTTTTGGGTAAAATTTATTTAGAATTATTGTTTATTTGTATGTGCTTAAGTTTATATTCTTCAGCTGTAAATGTATTTCTTGTTACGGACTGTTCTAATACTTGTTGAGGGGGGGATTCATCATTACTGGGTTTGATCCCTCTGTTGAATGCCCTTCAGCTGACGTCATAACGGTTATTTTCCTCTAGAATGACTTTGATGTTGATGCCATGTGGGTTTCCCCATCTCTTCTATCATGGTTTCCGCCTCCATGATAATGGTAATGGAGTTTTCTTCCATTTCTACATTCTATCTAATGATGTAAATGCACTCTAATTGTGATTATATCTTTTCATTTAAGACCGAAATATTTATCTGAATGTTCGTCTATATCCGTCCCTTAATCTATTTCATTGTCTCTCGATTCCAAACTGAATTCTACCTCCTGGTTTGAAGCTCCATTGTCATCTCCTTCGTTTTATTAGTTGCTTATCTATGTCGTTTGTGATGTCATCATTAACACTGTTTACATTGCTCGAAACTTGATCATTTTTACCTGTCTCTGATTCGGTCCCGTTAATCCCCGATTCCAAATGAGCCTCTTTTTCCTGGTTTGGAATCAACTCGTCATCCTTTTCGTTAGATTGATTGTCTCCTGCATTGTTGTCGCTGTCATTACATAATGCTAAGTCTTCCTTGTGTAGTTGATTCACGTTCACGAGTATCTCATTAACAACATTCGTCTCTGTCCGTATCTTTCCTTGTGCCATGTTCAAGAACATCTCATTAACAACATTCGTCTCTGTCCGTATCTTTCCCTATGCCATGTTCAAGAACATCTCATTAACAACATTCGTCTCTGTGCTTATCTTTCCATATGCCTTGTTCAAGAACATCTCATTAACAACATTCGTCTCTGTCCGTATCTTTCCCTATGTCATGTTCAAGAACATCTAATTATCAACATTCGTCTCTCTCCGTCTCTTTCCCAATGTCATGTTCAAATTCTTTCTCCTGGTCAGCGGTATATACATTTGTCTCCGGATCATTTCCCTGATCCTGAGTTGTCTCCCCAATTTATAACATGATATCGGGAAACCTTGTTCCCGACAAGTTTAGTGCATTTATTTTAAATTTCTTCTGTCTCTTAACTTTAGATGATATTTTTAAATCTGGTTTTGAAATAAATTTTATCTTTTGTTTCGTTTCCCTCTTATTTATATTAGGGTATTTGGTATCTGCGGATTTGTTATGAAAATATATAAAGTTTCCCCAGATGTCTATAGCGGTAGAAACTTTCCGTCTTTAATGGGACACGTGTGTTCTGTGGATATGAGCAATATATATATATATATATATATATATATATATATATATATATATATATATATATATATATATATATATATATATATAGCAATTTGATATATCAATACTGTTGGTATATCAAACTCTTATTCGCTCATTGCGCAAAAATACGAATATATAAACATGAAAGGAACTGTATGCTCTCGTTTATAGGTCAGCATTAGATACAAAGTTTATATTATTATTGTTTACGAAAAACAGTCAGGTCAAATTGAACTGAATTTCTGGAAAAGAAAAAAATATAAAATCCAGTAAATAAAATTACATTACAATAGGATATAAAGGAATATAAAAAAAATATTAAAACTAACAAACAAAAAATTAAATTAAATCAAATACACATAACAATAAAAATTTTTTTTTTGGTATTTTGCTATCTTTCTTGGAGGTTAATTTAAATGTAATTAGAGCATTGCATAAATATTTATTATTCGTATTATATTTTTACAATAATCCATCTGTTTTTGTTCTAACCTCCCTCATGGAAAACTATGTATGAGTTTCCTCTAAGCGGTTTGCATTTTATCCACGTACAATTTCATCCTGTCAGACAGTGATCCCATATTTCATCTCAAAATTTTGTATGGAAAGTGTGAAATAAACATTGAATGACACTGTATCAAATCATTTTAATATATTTTGGTGTTGTTTCGCTCTGTTTTAATAATAATAATAATAATAACAATAATATATATATATATATATATATATATATATATATATATATATATATATATATATATATATATATATATATATATATATATATATATATATATATATATATATATATATATATTCAATATGTTTCCCTGTTTGTAAAGATCTCTACATAAGTCCGATTGTTAAGTATTGTTGCATTGCTACATAATTAAATTATCTAAACTTTCATGACGATCTTCAAACATGGTTCACTATCACTGAAAAATGCTTGCAAATATTCATTGTTGCTACCGGAAAATCTATACTTACTTATATTTTACTTAACTTACTCTCTAAACCTTCCCGTGATAACTCAGTATAAATTATATGTGGATTCATCTTCTAAATTCTTTTCTTGTTCGAATATCTATTGACATTTTTATCTCTCGCATGGTTTGGAATTGTTGTATCAAGTCTCGAATGTTCATTTTGATTTAATTAACTCTACGTATTTTTTAATGTATTTAACTATTTTACAACTGACCTTAATGATATAAACTTTGACCGTATTATACATTTTTGCAGTGTCCACCTCATTGTTTTATTCATTTTGTCCTGACGGTAACTATATGCAACTGCACAGCTTAGCATTCACAAGGGAGTGACATTTAACTACACGGCTTGACACTCACAGGGGAATGTCACACTTAACAACACAGCTTGACACTCACAGGGGAATGTCACATTTAACTAGATAACTTAGCACTCACAGGGGAATGTCATATTTAACCACATAGCTTTACGCTCACGGGGGAATGTCACATTTGACTACACATCTTAACACTCGCTGGGAAATGTCAGATTTATCTACACAACTTAGCACTCACGGGGGAATATCACATTTAACTGCAAAGCTAAACACTCACAGGGGAATGTCACATTTAGCAACACAGATTAGCACTCACAAGGGAGTGTCACAGTTAACTACACAGCTAAACACTCACAGGGGAATGTCACATTTAGCAACACAACTTAGCACTCACAGGGGAGTGTCACAGTTAACTACACATCTTAACACTCACGGGGGAATATCACATTTAACTGCACAGCTAAACACTCACAGGGGAATGTCACATTTAGCAACACAGATTAGCACTCACAAGGGAATGTCACAATTAACTACACAGCTTAACACTAACAGGAGAAAGTCACACTTAACTAGACAACTTAGCACTCACAAGGGAATGTCACTTTTAACAACACAGCTTGAAACTCACAAGGGAATGTCACATTTAACTGCACAGCTAAACACTCACAGGGGAAAGTCACATTTAACTAGACAACTTAGCACCCACATGGGAGAGTCACATTTAACAACACAGCTTAAAAATCACAGGGGAAAGTCATATTTAACTAGACAACTTTGCACTCACAGGGGAATGTCATATTTAACCACACAGCTTTACGCTCACAGGAGAATGTCATATTTAGCCATACAGCTTGACGCTCACAGGGAATGTCATATTTAGCTACACAGCTTAACACTCACGAGGGAATGTCATATTTAACTACACAGCTTAGCACTCACAAGGGAGTGTCACATTTAACTACACAGCTTAATACTCACAGGGGAAAGTCTCAGTTAACTAGACAAATTAGCACTCGCAAGGAATGTCATTTTTAACAACACAGCTTGAAACTCAATGGGGAATGTCACATTGAACTGCACAGCTAAACACTCACAGGGGAAAGTCACATTTAACTAGACAAATTAGCATCCACATGGTAGTGTCACATTTAACTACACAGCTTAAAACTCACAGGAGAAAGTCATATTTAACTAGACAACTTAGCACGCACAGGGGATGTCACATTTAACAACACAGCTTAGCACTCACAAGGGAGTTTCACATTTAACTACACAGCTTAAAACTCACAGGGGTAAGTCACAATTAATTAGACATCTTAGCACTCACAGGGGAATGTCATATTTATCAACACAGCTTGAAACTCACACGGAAAATTCACAAGTAATTAGGCACCTCAGCACTGTCAGGGAAATGTCACATTTAACTACATAGCCTATCACTCACAGAGGAATGTCTTATTGAACTACAGAGTTTAGCACTCACAGTGGAGTGTCACATTTAACTACACAGATCAGCACTCACAGTGGAGTGTCGCATTTAACTACACAGATTAGCACTCACAGTGGAGTGTCACATTTAACTACACAGATTAGCACTCACAGTGGAGTGTCACATTTAACTACACAGATTAGCACTCACAGTGGAGTGTCATATTTAACTACACAGATTAGTACTCACAGTGGAGTGTCACATTTAACTACACAGATTAGCACTTACAGTGGAGTGTCACATTTAACTACACAGATTAGCACTTACAGTGGAGTGTCACATTTAACTACACAGCTTAACATTAATGGGGTAGGGGGAATGTCACATTTGTCATTTGCGTAGCAGATATTTATCTACAGTCCGCTATCTTTGTGTTCCGCAAATTATAAATTATATTTCACCATCTCCATCTTATTTGAATAGTAAATTAAAAGCTGTGAGTTTGGGAGGTAAGATGTTCTATTTTAAGGAAGTATCTACAGTACTCTGGATTAAATATTAGACCCTTTTTTAATCATTCTGTATATAAATAATTGTTCAAAGTATGTGAACTATTTTTCAGTGTCAATTTATGCAGCTGATTAATCACATTATGTTATATTATGACCATATAGTCTTAACCTAATTAACAAAACAGGAGCTAAAACCGTCAAATTTTGTAAAATTCAAACAATAATTTACTTCAATAGAATACAGCTTTGACATTTAAAAAGAACTTACAGTATTGCGAATTAAATCTAAAAAATCCTAAAAGTTTGACCACAAGTCCAAAAAGTATAGATTATTCCAAATGAATTCCAGTGGAGTTGCAAATGAATTAAATCTTGAAAAAGCTGATTGACTGGAGTAGTGTTGATGTGCTAACAGTATTAGTGTATCACAATGATATGTTTCAAAATGTCTCAAAATGTATTCACAATAATCCCAAAATAGTGATTTAGTCCTAATATATTACTGAACGATTTGTAATTCCAGTAAATAATTTAAATAAACAAATCCTCTTAAATATAACTTAAACACAACTAAAGTTGATTCCTCTAAAGATTGATATTAAGATATAAACATAAAAACCCTAGGGATAAAACCTAAGCATAATAAGACGAACATGTAGAGGGCATCCTAATGGAGATTTCCATCACACTGTAAACACAATTCGTTTCTGAAATCTTCTAGGGTTAGAATCAAGACTGTATCTGGACCTCAAAACCAAGCGAACATGTCTCTCCTACATAACATTTCGCATGTTGGCCCAAACTCATACCCTCAGTTATAGACAAAGGTCAATCACACCATACAAATTAAATATACACAGCAGTTACTTAAAAAGATATCATAATAACTGAGAGCAAACTTCATGGAGACTTACTATGTGCGATTAAATTGATGTATGCTAATACACATAGCTTAAATATACCGAAACTTCAGCGTCTGCCTATATGCTGAGCAACACTAACGGCAGCTAAATATGGACATATATATGCAGATCTTATTGTCATAAAAATGAACGTGTTAAATGTGACAAAGTTTTGGGTGTCCTTACTGATAATACTTTATGCCGGTCCTTTTATCAAAGTATCAAAGAAACTGAAAATGGTTAGCGGTCCTATGAGTTCATCTTAAACGTCTAGAATACAGATGGTGTTGGTAGTGTTGTTGGTATCTAGAATACAGTTGTCACAATGCATTTTATCTAGTACTGTACGGTATTGGGAGAGACCAGAAATTCGTTTTACATGCATAGACTAGAATCGTAGAAAATAGAGCAGCCAGAGTGACTTGTCAATGTTAAAGATGAATTAACATCGACATATTTTCGTTTCTACACTCTTAGATTGAAGTCTATTAACGACTGTATTATTTGTTATAAAAGCCGTTCTTACGTTCAAAGTTTTAAATAATTTAGCATTATAAATATGAATATTTTGTAACCTTGCAAGGAACATTAGCACACGGAATACATAGTCAAGTTACATCATTTATTTGTAAATACCAACACATATTTTACATATCTCGGTACAGTCTAATGCGTACAGTGTACTACATGTATACGAGATTAAACACAACGATCTCGTACACGTATTGTAATAAGGATAGCCGACACAACCCGTGACATATCAATGATATTGCTAAGTGGAAATGAAGTAGTTGTATGTAATCTTGTTGATCTCCAGACTCCAAAACGCCATCTGTATCGTCGTGGTTCGTCTTAAGGGATATGTTACCATGTAGTAGAGAGTACCATTTGGCACCGAAAGTAGTCAGGCTATTATAAATTCTATACTTTCAGCAATGTCTGGGTAGAATGTATTTAAAGGTCTACGGTTGCAGTTTCTCTTATAGTCTTCTAGCTGGGTATGACTTTGGCGTACGAAGACTCTTTTGTGTTCAGGAGACTGCTTGGAATGAAATGGGTATTTAGGACGCATTAAGTGGTATGGTTTCGAACGTAATAGTCGTCTAGATAACTACATCAGGTACGGAGCCAGTGTCTATTCATAGTTCAAGCACCGTGATTCTGGCATCAAATTATAGAATGAGGCATTTACTGTAATTGTTCTGCAAAAATGTCTCTTTGAAACAGCGAGTTCACGTTCATGTGGCGTTCATGTGTATGTATAAGCCTGCATGTGTTTATAAGAAACACGATGGTTGGACGGTATGTTTTCGATTTTATTTAAAGAGTCACTTTTGTGCATTAATGAATTATTCAGTTGGCATACGAGAGTGGCCTAAATGTGTACAAGTCAGACACTGATTTTGATAACGAACCAGAACTGTTCAGTGGAAGTACCAACACAATGACCCTTGGAAAAACTGAATAAACTCATCTCAAGTCACCTTTACACAGATTCGGACCCATAGTTAGTGCTTAAGTGGAAGCTGTTGCTACTTTACGAATCAACCAATTTATTTGTAGATGCCTTTTCGATATCTTTTTCTTTTGATAAGCTCACACGTCGACAGTTACAATACCGTGGTTGTCTAGATTAGTACCTTTCATGTTGTATCTTCCATCACAAGAAATTGATAATCAAGACTGTTGTCCTTTTTTATCTTTAAGTTGTAAACCAGACAGCTCGGAAGAAATGTAACTAAGAAAAATGACGATTCATACTGGCAACGAAACGAGTTATTTATTGCACGCCTGTAAATTGCTCGTGTTTTTGTCTTTGCAAATAATTTATGCTCAATATTTAACAAGATATTTTATCTCGTTTGTTTCTTATTCCCATTTTTCGGACGCGTTGCCATTGGTAACTTCTCTGCATAACATTATACGTAATGATGAAGGCATAGTATGCTTACAAATGATGTAGGTGTGTATAGAACGGGTATTTTAAATTCCTTTAACAAATCTCATTTTTATTATCTGTCATACCTAAAACTTTCATAAGGTATCATGAACAAATTACACCTGAGCTTCAGAATTGCTTATTTAATACAATAAGCTTTTGTATATGACTAGCTTAAATGTCTGTTCTTAAGGGTAAAAAATGTTCCATGGAACAGTGGCAAACAAAGAAAGATTATTTTTTGTCATATTTCTGAGCAAAACATCGAAATTAAAATAGCGTATAAGGAGTAAGATTTACCTGATACTCTTAAAATTCCATGTAAACAAAAACTGGGCTTTAGTAAATTAGAATGCAAAAACAATTCTTAAAACAATTGACAGAATTAAGATACACAGCTTCCGTATTATGTACCACGTAACAAACTGTGTATTATAGCAACAAATTGTGAACAAGCAAGGAGTTACAATCCTGTCTCATCTCTATGTCAACACAAAGTAGATAAAGAAACGAAAAACAACAGAGAAAAGAATTAAAATTAATTATGTAGATCTGAAAAAATAAATGTCAATTTATAGAAGAAAGGATAAAAATGGAAAATGCCACTTTTCCACTCGAAAGTTCACTACATGTCTCTACAAGTTAGTTCGGTCCATAAGTCCAAACTGTCCTGTTTTCATTGGAACTGCTTTAACTTGTGTAACTTTTTAAAATAAGGATATGTTTCAGTAATTTTAATCGTCTCTCATGATTCCTTTATGATAGTAGCATCCTTTCATAATGTAAACCAGGAAGAAGTGTTTGTCATTTTGTGTTGACTGTAATTAAGAGAAAAAATAATGTAATAACATTCATGTGGTGAACGATGTAGAAAGTTACCACCAGCATTCTACACTCAGAAAAGAAAAATGAACACACACACACACACACACATACAAACACAGAAATGTTATAATTAATATAACAAAAGTGCACAGCGAAGCATATTGGGATAAAAACTGTGGACATTATGGAAAGTACGGACTTATTGGAGCAAAACACTGTGGACATCATTATACATTAATTAGTACGTAGTGAACAAAAGGTCAGGACCTAGCGGCAAGCAAAAGGTCAGGACCAAGCGGCAAGTGCAGACACGATAGAATAAAATTTCTTGTTATAATTGAACGTAATACTACTAGAATGTTGTGGGCGTGATGGAACGTGCGATTGTACTGGAGTAAAAGGATACGGACATTACGGAACGAATAAGTGAGTGAGGATACAAAGGAATATGTAGACAAAATGGGACACATCAGTCGCAACTCTGACATGATGTATGATGTATTCTGGTCAGATCGTCACGAAATAATTAGGTTTTTTCTGGTTCACTTTCCGAATATAATATATTTTAAACACGTAGTACATATATTGTCTACATTAAATCATCAGCGTAAAGATAGATCTTCCTTAGAAAGGATACGTTATACCATCTGTTCTCTAGACGAAACATTTCCAATTTATTTTATTTTTTTAAAAAAATATCTTAGTGGAACTAAGGAGCCCAGATAACGTTTATATATCTGGGTTTATGTATATATCCTGAACGGTTAGAAAATTGTTTGATGTTTGTGCCGAAAACAAACTTGGAGAAATGCCTGAGATGGATTTAATTTTACGAATAACCGCTCGAATAGTTAAACCAATCGAAAATTAACTGATATAAATGCGTTTGTAAAAGGATAAAGACTTGCAGTTTGTAAATATCTTTTTAAAGCAATATTCTTTAATCAAACACGACTCACTTGCCTAGTAACCGATCAAACCACTTTTGGATAAGCTATGGTTCCAGCCATCCATACATTTATCAGCTTTGCCTTCAGAGCATTTTACAGCATAATCGTGCCCTTATGACATTAAATGGAATACAATTAGATCATAAAGAAAGCCGAAACGCACAAAATTTAAAAATAACAAATAACAAAAATATATCCGTGCATAGAAACACCGAAACGCACTAAAACACTGAAACGCATCGAAAATACCGAAATGTACATCAGTTGTCATATATAACATAGTGTATCATTGGTTGTGTAAGTATAATTAAGACATGTTTACACCGTGAACCCCAGCTGTATGCTTAAGTATAAATCGAAGTTAGATCGGCCAATTTTGCTTTATGTTTTACAGACTCTTGTTAGTCTAAGGTAGCAACAGAAATGGTTATCTCCCATACTAGGGCGGAGTTATATCTGCTATGCGGAGAGTTAATTAAGTGCATGATAACAGTGCATGCATTCTACATAACAAGAAACTGTTTCTAGTATCATTAATAGTGCTTAGTCCATAGACCCGTTACTGTTAAACCACAATTATTTGTTTTAATCAACATTTCTTCGCTGCGAATTGTATGGACTGTAGTAGTCCTACAATGTTAGACGTCTACCCAGATAATTACGTTGGCCGCGTAGACGTCTTCATTCTTAATAAACGGCGTTGTGTAGTGTATTTCACATCGACTTACATGGGAAAACGAGGCCAAATTTTAAAACATTCTTGCACACTTGCAAAGGCGAAACAACCATATAGCAAGAGTATGCAAAGCATAGGTGGTCTACGAATATTTTTTTTTACATTATTGATTCGGCAGGGGCCCATCGACAAACTATGCATATTTTCCCGCATAGGGGCCCATATATCTTAGCTAAACCACTGCGCCCTTGGCATACAATATAGACACTTTGGAAGAAAAAAATAAAGTCTAATTGCTTTAAGTGCTTTAATCTGTCAATACTTATTCTGGTGTGTTTTTCGTGTTGGAATCAATTCTGGCACAAGCTAGTTTTTAAGTTCGGTTGACATACAATTGAGGTGGTTCAAAATCAATGAAAGCCGAGGAATGCCGAAGTCTGTTTTAACAAAACGAATAGAAACATTCTAATATACACAGAAACGATTTTGTTAAAAAGACTCAACATTCTTTAAGACGACTTAGATTTTTATTTCATACTATCACATTCAAAAAACACAATATAGACAATGATTTCATTATATTAAAATTATCTTCTGAAATCAAATTCTCTTGTTTGCGAATATTAATACACATTGAATACCTAGTACTCAGAGGAACGTGGCTGTCACTAATACCATGAAATCACATAAGACACCTCACTTTGTGGGGAAAATAGCTATATATACACTGTCACACACTAACACTATCTGGATAGGAGAAAAGAAATACACATTTACAGTACAGTATTGTAAAAAATTGCCCCATGATCAGGTCATACCCTTAGCTATATAAACTGGAAGCTAGGAGATATGCAATCTGATTATTTACCTAATTATAATCCTATCTCTCACTTTGGATTAAAATGAATTTGATGTTGACACAAGCAATCATCCAATGCTAAAACTGTACACGTAACTGTTTCCATTGCTTTTTGAAGAAAATGTGGAATCAAATAGTTGTGCAGTTTTGTAAAAATTCTTCCAAAATGATTCTCATTAGAAGGATTACTCAGACTAATAAACAACTATATTGAATAAGGGCCATTTTCTGTACCACCCCTCCAATGTCTTTATATTATACACACAGCACGTATGAGATAGTTAAAATTTATTTCTGACATCAGTTTTGTGCTCACGTGCCACTCGCCATTGCTAGAAAGTGTCGAACAATTATCAGTAAACAAAACTTCATGAAAAATGGTAATATTTTCATTCTACTTTTCACAGATACTGCTTTACCATGAACTATTCGCTGAATTAAAAATTACAATATGCAGCTTTATTATTCTAGAGGTTATAAAACTATTCCGAAATCGTCCCTAGTAAACAAAACAAAAAAAAAAAAGAATATCTCTCTTATACGCCAGCTAAAAACTGTGCTAAATTACAGTGACGAAAAAAAGAAACGTTATCATAAAATCAAAAATGTTTCTAAATGAAATATTGTTAAGTATTATTAAAAGATTGTAATTGTTATGATTGTAAATTCGGCGCTAACAGGCTTGCGTTTTGTTATTTTATCTTCACTGGAAATGACAACTGTTCTTTATGCATTTTTGTATTTTTTATCCTTATACTGTCATGACAATATCACACACACACACACACACACACACACACACACACAAAGATACACACACACACACACACGTTTGAGGTAACCTTTACTCAAACTTGAATCTATATAAATAAACTGTATATGGGTTTGCACAATAATGCGAATGCCAAGTCATATTTAATAGCCCTTACACAAACACCTTAGTATATTTTATGTATTCTTGTGACGTAGTAATGGTAAGGCGCAAACAAAAATCATCTAGTGTTTTGTATTGGCAGCGCAAATGATGATGGCGCGACCACACTGTACAGAAAAACGGTCAGGAAGCGCAATATTCAATTTCAAAATCTAAACACTTGGTCACACGGTAGTAGTCGGCTTTCATAATTACTCTACAGTCTATATCGAATTAGTTAAAATAACTGCAAATAAAGAGAGTTTGAAACATCTATGATGCATACCACTACACTGATTCTCTAAGATATTTAAATAAAATTATTTTATAAAGTATCTTCATTTGAGGAATTGGTATGTGTATTCTTCCCAACTTTATGCTTCCGTAGAAATATAATATGCATATCATGTCAATAAGAAAGGAAACAATATTGGTTCAACACTAATAACGAACTTATGAAAAATGTGAAATGATGTTTTGTAAATGTGCACATCGGAAACAGTGTGTGTTGCGATTCTTTCTTGAAGGTTAAACTCGTAGATTAATGTTACATTTAGTGTTCTATTTGTAACTTTGAATCTGACAGAAGCAGTGGAATGAAAATTGGTAAACTTCTACACATATGTATAGGCCAGAGGTGGGGATGGTTGTATTTGTTTGGAGCTGTAATTTGCAAACTTTTAAAGTAAAGTAATAAACAAAAAGTATGGTATAGCTGTACATCGTGACTTCATGTTGTCACGTGGCATTTTCATGAACCAGTCTCTAAATGCCATGTCTCAGTTCTCAGGTCAATATAATTTTTGTGTGTGTCCAAACTGTCAGTCAAAAGCTTTTGTTAAGATCATGGAATTAGATACTGTCAGTCAAAAGCTTTTGTTAAGATCATGGAATTAGATGTTTTCCCTGTAAAAGCGTAGCTTGAGGATGTATCACTTGTACCTATCATGAGTATCGATATCATGGTCCCATCAGCTAGATCCCATTCATGTGTGAAGTTTACTCACTCTTCATGTTGGGACTGTAACTCTCAAGTCATTGCAGGCAGTATAATTAAACTTATGTTTAAGTCGTAGCTTATTAATGAATCATTCAGTTTTCATCGTCTTTTTCATCAAGAATTAGATCAAAGATCAACATTATCTAAAAATTTTTATGTCTACCCTCCATTCACAAAGTCTCAAGGATAGTGAGATGTCACATAACACAATTTTATGATCAATTTGAAAGACCAATCTTAGTTTTTGTAAGTGGGCTGTAGTTCAGATGCTATTTAAGTAATTTAAATAAAATATTTTGGATGTTTTGCCTTGTACCATCCGCAAAATTAAGGTCATGATTATCGCAATGTTTTTTTCCTGTACTGTCTTATGAGTAACCTAAAGCCATTAAAAGTTGTATCATCCAACAAAACCCATATTTATAGAAATTAAACTCAACATGACTATGTCCATCATAGTCTGACAGTGTTTCATATACCATTTTCATGGTCCTATCTTAAATGTGAACCGATTCATTTTTTTTTTAAATCCAGACTGTAGCTCTGAAGCGGTTTAAGATATTAGGAAAAACGTATATATAAAAACAGAGAGTGTGTTGCATACCATGTTCTATGTCATTTGTCTATTTATGCATTAATTTACAACCGTTGTAACTTAGATATATTATGGGAAAGCATCATCTCTCCGTCCTTCTGTCGTCTTCGCTAGCCAAGGTTCTGATATGTTAACCCCATCTACACCTTAGCGTGTCGGGCAGATATTGCTGTGCTTCTATGACACCGCATCCATGCAAAATTATGTTGTTCGAATTTGAACGCTGTTCCTATATGATAGAGACAACGGGAGCACACAACTTCAATGGACTGAAAAATAAGCAATTTTGAACTGCCGGTCAATGTTTTCACAAATGCCTTTCACCCAAATGCATCTGCAATTGCTTCCTCCTGGTACATAGTTATACTTCCGATGTTAAAATTACAAAGTATCCTTTTTGGGTCAATTGCCTCCAGCATCTTCGGTCGACACCACGCTATTGGTTAGCTGGCATTACATACTAAGAGAGGCAACTCATGATGTCCAATAGATGTTGCTGGAACCAAGCACAAACATATTTGCTCGATCCGCCAAGGTGTAGATAGGTGATCTTATCGAAACCTTGGCTAGCGAAGATATAACTATGTTAACTTTCGCTTGCATAGCCCACAACCGTGTGACAGCTGGAGGTATGTCATGAAACAATGTATATATAGCGACTAGACGGTGTTACCATATACAGTTCCAACTAGGTCAAGTTCACAACAGGTAAGGGGAAATGTAATTTAATGATTCTGTACATTTTCTGATGGATAACTTTATGAAGGCATTTTAATGAAACTTCAGCCAGTTTATATATCATAATTAGAGCTACCATAGTGATGACTTCAGTTTCAAGCATAAGGTCACAGCCAGGGAAATTATCAATCAATCTCTTTCCATGTACATAAAGAACATTTAAACCAGTCGGGGTATTTTCATGCAACTTTAGCCTTCTGTATATATGGACTTAATAATGTCTCCTGTATTCGTAGTCATTCCCAATAACTACAAGATTAAGGTCAAACACAAGAAATTTCAGTGGCCTGGTTCCTTTTCTAGGCTATCATTTTTACCTACCTCGCATATTTTTTATGAAAGTTTATACAGCTCCACAGTTGCAGCTGTAGGTTTGTGGCTCTAAGAGCAAGGTCAGTGTTGAGGAAAAGGGCACTAGACTGGCCTATAATGTTCTATTGAGAGAGAGAGAGAGAGAGAGAGAGAGAGAGAGAGAGAGAGAGATTATTGCGTAAACTTTCAAGTGGTAATGTTTTGAGATGACACCCACGATCCCATTACACATCCAACTACCTGCTTTATACACTTCTCCAAAATTGCGTATAAAAACTTCTTTACTTAAAATGAGAGCACGTTACTGTGGATTAAAACGAGAGAGAGAGAGAGAGAGAGAGCTGTTATAAAGTAAACTTTCAATCTGTAATATGTTGAGACAGCATTATAGCTCCCACACACTTACACCTTAGATTATCATGTTGAGGCAGGCTCTATTTTCAGACGAGGAATGCCTTGCGTACTTCGAGGTACCACCGTCTTTAAATGCGATTTTCATTCTTATTAAATTGAGCACAAGCGTGCTATTAGTTTATAGCAAAACCGTTATAAAAGTATGCTGTAAACCAAAAACCTGTTTGAAAGCAAAATTCACTTTTGTAAGATTTTATTAGTATGCCTTGTAAGACTAGAAAATTAGTTCTGATAAAGAATCCACTTTTGAAGTTGTCAAAAGATATCGAGGAACCAATTACTGGTAGTTGCAATTAAATGAGTGAAAACGGTTAAAGGAACGCAAACATTTGCAGTGGTATTTCCAGGAAAACTTCTTAGGATCAGTCTTGATTTGACACAGATTGAGTCAAGTATTGCACATCTGGGAAATTAGAATCTTCATCAAGTAAGTCCAAGGGCAATTTAATTGCATCAATATCACCAACATTATTCAATTAACTGCTATTCAAACTTCTGGTAAACAAATATAATTGTTCAACTCATGAAGGAAGGTAATACAAAGTAACACATCGATTCCAAAAGAAGTGGATAAAATATTGGAAGGAAGATAATGAACTACCCGAAGAAAAATATAAAATGTAATAATCATTGCAACATAGTATAATTAGGACACATTAATAAAATCACAATAATTAAAATTTATTTTATTACAATAATAATAGATATACTTTGGTGACATACAGATTGTCGCAGTAGAGCCAATGTCACTGCTATCAAATTCGCTACCTTAGCCTGATAAAGGCACAGTAATGGATGAATGTTCAAAATTATTACTCGTTGTTATGTATATTTAATTTACATTGTGTGTTGGCTTTTGTCCATGATTATATGTTATGTATATTTAATTTATATTTTGTGTTGGCTATTGTCCATGATTATATTATATGTATATTTAATTGGAATTGTGTGACCTTTTGTTCATAACTGAGTGTAGGAGTTGGATCTACCTGACTCTTCAACTTTTGTTAATAACATATTGCATAACTAATTCGTGTCCATGATTTTGGATTAAATTTTAAGATCATTATTACTTCCCTTGCTTACAGAAGTTGAGTTCAATGCTAGTTTGTTTTAGAATGTTCTAGAAGCAATTTATTTAGAAATTTGATTGGAAAATTACACTCGTCCTGGTTCCGTTATTGAGTCTTAGCTTTGCAAATAAATGTTGTTTATTTTGATATTACTCACTCAGTATCCTTATATCAGTCTTAGTGAAATCAATTTAAATTATGTTTCAATTTAAATTATGTTTCAGTTAATATTTGAGAAAATTTATGTATTTAAATTATTCTTTGGAATTACAACATGATTTTTAACTATTTCGAATCAACTCGCTATTATTGGAATTATCGTGAAGTTATTCAAGGAATTTTCAATTATATCATTGTAATATATCGCCATATAACAGACTATTGGTACATCAGTACATTAAAAATGGAATATTCATTCGGGAGACAACTCGAATAGATTAGGAATAGTCTATACTTTTGGACAAGTGGAGTATAATTCAAAATACTGTAATTTATATATATATATATATATATATATATATATATATATATATATATATATATATATATATATATATATATATCACTTTGTATACTAAGGAAATTTTTAAAAAATTAATTTTACAAAATTTATTGGTTTTCGGACTTGTATGTTACTTAGCTTAAGACCATAGAGTCGTAATAGAAAATTGGGGTACTCGTCCACGATTCAAATTTCTTTAAAGTAGTTTAGAAAATTTCCATTTTTTACAAAACATTTGTATTCGCTCTGTTTCGGAAATTTTTAGTCTTTGGTATTTTATTTGCACATATTTGAGAATTGTTTAGAATGGAGAACTTTCTTTTAAATCCTAACTGGAATGTTTTGAGTGTAGGAAAAGTAATTACAGCTAAACAGAGGGAATTATAGATAAGTTTTAAGCTTCAGAGAGAGAGAGAGAGAGAGAGAGAGAGAGAGGAGGGAGGGAGAAACAAATGCAATTAGAGAGAGAATAGTGAAAAACTCAAAGGCAGTGAAAAAGAAATCGCTGACAAATGCAAATAGAAAGTGGAAAGAGAAATGCAATATAGATTAAAAGAATTAGAACTCGATGGTTTGATGGTATTATAAATATTAAGTTAGTCCCTTACTATGAAAAAAGAAGCTGGTTAATGTTTTTCATTTAGAGAAAATTACTCAAAATGTTAAAGTATATGGCAAAACACGTGACATTTACATTCCACTGTCAGTACAACAGATTGCTGATTATGACGTGGTTATGGAATATATCTTGAAGGATTATGTATTTGGTACGTGAGACAAATCAGCAAAAGTTTAGGAACTGAAAATGGACACTGGACAGACCTATGTCGAATTTCCAAGATAAAGAGAACGACTACTTCAAAGAAGGTTTATGATAACCTCTGTCAGCTCATATAAACTGAGAGTTAAAGTAACCCGAAGAACAATCTTGAAGGCTAAAGCTGACGATTATTCCTTGACTCACAAACTTTCATTTGTCAATACATTTTCCTATTAGCAGTTGTTTTCGGTTTGAAAAATCCATCTCAATCTTATAAGAGCACTTCTTAATCTCATTCTGGCACAAGTTATAGAAATCAAACCTCTGATAACATTGATCATAAATCCTTATCTATCTTGCACGTATTGCGCGTTATTTCTTATTGTTCCAGATTGAATAACGAGCAGTAGAATACATTCATATATATATATATATATATATATATATATATATATATATATATATATATATATATATATATATATATATATATATATATATTGTTTCTAATGCTCTTTTTTCCAAGAGGTCATGGTCACGGTCATGTATTGAAAGCAGCACATTTGCTGGATCAAACACTCTCAGTCTGACTTTATTATGGAGAATTATTAACCATTCATGTTGAAAGGTTCTTTTTCGCGTATTGTTGATTTTTTGAAGCTTATCAATGTTTAAATTTTAAAGGAAAAAGGAGCTTTTCAGAGTCTGTTATTATCAGGTAATGTTCCTTTATCTAAGCAGCCTTCTTTTAGTAAAAGTGTTCTTATTCAGTGGGTAGAGCACATTTTTGTTAATATTCCCCACGTTCGTGTACATTTATCATCAGACTTAGTCTCAGGACACGGTACAGTCGCAAAAGTGACTCACTGGTCCAGAAAGAGTATTCACTTAATACTAGGCCATGTAGGTAATACGGGGATACGGTTGTGGTTAATCCATTTGTAACTGGCAAGCCTAGTTTGGTTCTTAAAGTACAACCTGTTGATATTGAAATCCATTATGTATCCACCGCTTCTGCAGTAATATGGCTATTGCGAAAAGACCTAATGGGAATGATGCTGATCAGGAAAGCACTCCTTTAGCTGACACATATTGGTCAGTCTTTTGACGAGGTAAATGTTATTCCTTGCAACATTCAGTCATAAGGTATTAATCACAGTGATCATCTTTAAAATATCATTCTCTTTCTAAAACTCAGTGTGTGTGTGATTTGGATTTTTAACGTAGTTTCAAAAACATTTCAGTTATATCGCTACGATGTCTGCAGTGTGGCAGTTTATAGTGATGTCTAGCACTAGGGCATCATGCCGCAGACATGTAGCGTGATGTCCCATCCAGTCACATTATCCTGACACCAGGCCGACCTGTCCTAACACTAACCTCTTAATTCTGAGCGACATACAAGGCAGCTGTTAGTATCATTTTTATAAGTCTTTGGTATGACTTGGCCGGGGATCGAACCCACGACCTCCCGCATCCGAGGCGGACGTTCTAATTACTAAGCCACCGGAGCTGTCTCCTTTCAATCAGAAGAAAAATGACAATCACTTCCGGTCGAATAACAACAAGAGTGAGATCCCTTGTTTGTTTCAGGTGTATGTTATCGAAACTGAAGCCACACAAGCCCCTGTTTGTTACTTTGTACCTGAGGTACCCGCTGTTGGCGACTGGTCAATGAAATATCATATTGTTGTTCCTAAGGCATATCGAAAAGAAAGTTTTAGTCTAGCCCATGAAACTCCCTTCCCTGCACATTTAGGGGTCAATTAAGATGTATCACATAATTTTAACTCCTTTTTATTGGTCGAAATTTAAGCGTGATATTTCCAATACCGTAGATCATGTTAGAATTGTCAAATGGTTGGATATACCAGTAAGAAGATACATAAAATTTATATGCAACCTATTTGTGTATTTCGCAGAAAAACTATGCTGGTCATCAACCAATAATTACTGACCACAATGTGTAAGTCCCTAAGATTTCCAGAGAAAATCTCTTTGAGGAATATTAAAACTAACACCATATTATAAGCTCTGATAAAGCTTTCTATACACATTTAGGTCTTCCCACGTCTGTCCAATCCGATCAAGGTTAAACCTTTATGTTTGGAACTTTCCAGCAAATTATGCATGAATTAGGCATCCATAGGTTTAAGTCTTCTACCTAGCACCCTGAAAGTCAATGGGCTTAGAAAGATTTCATCAGCTTTGAAGAACAATATTCCTTCATATTGCTTCAGTTACTGTTGTTTGCTGTTTGGGAATATTTCAAGAATAATTACGTTTTAATCCTGTTGAACTTGTTTTTGAATATTGATATTATTAAAAGTGAAACTTCTTCTAACAAAAGATTCAGAAAATAATCTTCTTGACTATGTCTTTGAGTTCGAATACAAGTTGTCAAAGGCTCATGACGTAGCTAGAACCAATCTTCACACTTTCAGTAGAGAATGAAAATATTGTATGGCAGGAATAAAACATAAAGTTTTCAACTTGGTGATAGAGTTCTGGCTGTCTTTCCCATACGTCAAAATCCTCTTCAGGCTAAGTATAATGGTCTGTATACAGTTGAAAAGTACGGAAGTGACTTAAATCATATCATTAACACTCCTGGAAGGCGAAACGAGAAACAAATTTGCCGCATAAATATATAAGCAGTATGTTGATAGAGATAACACCATCGACCAATCGGTCTGTTTTATGTGAACCTGTCCCACAAAGTGAGAATTTCATTATATCTTATTGATAATTGTAGTTTTGGACTTTACCTTGTCCTTTTATAAACGTCAAGGAAAATCCCCATGAAATGCCGGTACTACCAGTTATTTACAACATTTTTTAAATTATAATTTTAGTAACATACCTTCTAATTATAATTAAGGTTTTATCTTGTAAATATTAGGAATCTTCCAGAATGACATTTTGCTGTTAATTAAAATTTTTTAAAATAGAAAATGCTATTTGTAACCTGATGTCAAGCAGAGAAATATATAATCTTGTTTATCTAGAAATTATCAATTCTTGCTGTAATATCTGAGAAGAATCAGTTGTATTATTGTTGTGTCTAGTGCTTCATTTAGGCTGGAATGTATTTATTAAATTTTATTTAATTCAAGTTATTCTTCTCTAGAGATACAAAGTGATTAAAATTAACATTCTTGGAAACTGAGACTTGGGTTTATATTGAAATTCATAAAGGTTATATTCTTGGATCGTATTGTTGTGATTCAACAAAAGACTGTTAGCACATCATTACGACAATGGCCATCACAGGCACATCAACGCTTGGATTTATTTTGGATTGTCACTAAAGTTTACTCAAAACATTAATAACGAGGACTTGTGTTAAAACTTATATGATTATTTGGGATTTAAATTCGAAATACGTAAGGTCTTTCTACATTTTTCACGTTTTGTATTCACGGAAATAAATCATCTTGCTGAATTTTACAAAATTTATTGGCTTTCATTTTTTTCTGTTGAGTCGTAATAGGTTAAAAAACGGTGTCTAAATTTTAATGGATCGAAAGTCCCTGTGACCTGGTTTTATGAAGATACACTGTACATGCACTCAAGAGTCACCAGGCCTATCAGCTGTGTTGCTTGATGTAATCCAAACAGGTTAAAGGTTATCTATATAGCATGGCTAAAATGTGCGGTGGAAACGGATGGAATGTACTATGCAATATTAGAAAATAGATGCATTTGATTGAAGTCTTAAATTTAAAAAGTTTTGGTGAAAAAAACTACGGTCAAGACATCGTGCAATGTAAGATAATGGTATACATGACTCTGTATTCATTTAACTGAAGAGAGCTGGGTTTGGTGAAGGTTTCATCACGATGTTGTATATCGAATTAAGGAAAAGAATAGAACAGAGGGTGATATACCCCCTTCATTACTCTGTATTACTCTACAGTTTAAAAGGACCAGACTTAATTGAAAAGATATTAAATACTTTAATTCAACACCATCTTTTGCCACTTAAATGATTATAATTGTTTTTTGTTCATTTAAGAAAAGAAAAAGTAAAGGAAAAAGTTGTAAGGGGGTAGTCGAATATTTAACGATCCTAACCATTTAAAAAATGAATTGTTTCTTTGTTTTAAAAAACAAAACGCCGAATATCAGTCAAATACTCTTAATAATGGATGCGCATATCCCTTTGAAAGATTATACAATAGCGTCTCAGAAAATGAGCCAAATGTAAGAGACTGGGATATATGTCCGTTACGTGACTGTGTGCTCTGTTTGCATATTGCGTGCATGTGTGTGCATGCATCTGTGTGTTTATCAGATACGTGATACTGGCATGATAGGTTTTAACAATTTTAGACTAGTCCTTTAAGTGCGTTGATAAATCTGTGAATGAATACAAAAGAACTAAGTTATGTACGGACATGTATTCATCAGACACGGGAATCAATAATCAGCCATAAATGGTGCCGCGAAGCATAGTCGCGCGGATTCTAGGTTAAACGAAGGGGGTCAATCAAAATGTCCTGACTAAAGTCACCTTCATTTTCTCGAACCATATGGTGTGTTGAGAGGAATACATTATGTCGTACCCAATGTAGTGCTTTAGTTATAAAGAGCTTTTCGATTCTCTTCATTGTTAGACAAGATCACTGCTAATATTTGCTAACAGTTAGAATGACGTGGCTTTACAGAGTGTTTCCTCTGTTGTTTTGTCTTCCAGCCCTGTCCTTACAAGCGATGGGTGATAATGATATATGCCCTATTGAACTGAAACCATCCGATGTGGAAGAAAGGTAAACTCTCTCTCTCTCTTCGAATCTATCAACTAATTAAACGATTTCGTTAGACTTTCTCAACAGAGACAGTGTGTTTTTAAGACCAGACCAATATGCGTAATTAAGACAAACAATGATTAGAAACGTATACATATTTTAAAATATCTGATCACAATTGAATTTCCCTTTAGAACTTCGTTAGAGTTTAGTTAGAAACTACTTTTACAGAGTTATATAATTTATTAGATCGTTGGTGAATTTAGTTTTGTAATATGGCATATAATGAAAGGACTATGACCCCTCTATGTTCAGGCCCGGTCCTAGGATGCGCGGGGCCGAAGGCAGCAAGCGATGAGCTCTGGGCCCCAAGCAAATAAATTGCGAAAAGAGCAAAAAGCATGAAAACGCACGAATATATGGTTTCGTTGAAGGAAAGTGTCACTGTAGTTTGTAATTTAGTAAATTCCCTGTAAATGATGTTTATGAAATAATGAGTTCGTCCATCATACATATACTGAAGATTTGTTTTGTTTGAACTTAAACATTTGAGCTCCATACATTGTTTTTGCATTTACAAAGTGGAATCAGAGGTCAGAGATCGAGCGCGTGTCCACTGTGTTAAAACCATTGAACAAAATATACTATTAAATTTTGTCATAAACGAAATATAACATTAAAGTGGACTCTACTTCTTTTGCAATAAACATTTCAAAATTATATTTGCATGAAACGCAGCATAGAGCCTTCCGGTGAACCATGGATTGTTAGGCGGCGGGGCCCATTACGGCAAAGGGAAAACGTTATTGTTGTTGTAGTGGTGCTTAACGCCATTTTCACTCACAGAATAGGCTATACATAGTTGTTAGTATACCTGGTGGAGTAAGAAGCCGGGATAACCCAAAGAAGAACCATCGAGCCCCGGGAAGCTACTGGCAAGATTTCTCACATACACACATTGGCCAAGCCAGAGACTCGAACCCACAGAGACAGAGGAGAGACGGCGGTGATCCGTAATGGTGAGCGCTTTAGACCACTCTGCCACCCGGAATAACATAAGATATGAGAAATATAAGACGGGATTGTGTGTGTGTGTGTGTGTGTGTGTGTGTGTGTGTGTGTGTTTGTTTGTGTGTGTTTATGTGTGTGTGTGTGTGTGAGAGAGAGAGAGAGAGAGAGATATTGAAGAGATTACTGCAGATTAGAGTGGTAAATATAAGCATACTGTTTTTAATTTATATTTCCCAAACCATACTCCATTAGTATTATACTTATACTTTATATTTATTATTATTATTGTTGTTGTTGTTGCTCATGTTGGTAGAATTATTAGAGACCGCTCCGGTGGCCTAATGGTTAGAGTGTCCGCCTCGGATGCGGGAGGTCGTGGGTTCGATCCCCGGCCGAGTCATACCAAAGACTTACAAAAACGGTACTAACAGCTGCCTCGCTTGGCGCTCAGCATTAAGAGGTTAGTGTTAGGACTGGTCGGCCCGGTGTCAGGATAATGTGACTGGGTGGGACATCATGTTACATGTCTGCGGCATGATGCCCCAGTGCTAGACATCACTATAAACTGCCACATTGCAGACATCGTAGCGATATGACTGAAAAATTGTTAAAGCTACGTTAAAAATCCATATCACATCACATCACATCACAGAATTATTAGAATAGAAAAAAACGGCAATTATATTGTTTACATGCATGCATCTTCCTCAGAATCAAACCTTTGATAAGCAAGCACGAATCGGCCTTACTCCTGTTACTTGGTTTTGGCGGGTTCTCTATTCTTCTTGCTTATGGATACAAACTGATTCGGAAGCACGTGTACCGTGATTCACACAACTTGGACACAGTCTTCGATGCCGGAGGTCGCGTTTCTCTTAGTCTTACAGCCGTTACAGTGACGTCACAAATGCTATGGCCAGCAGATTTCCTGCAAAGCTCGACTATGATCAGCAAGGTAAGATATTTTGTGACGGAAGCAAACTTTGGAGTCCTTCTTGCAAATTTTTTATTCATTCTTCGTCTTCTCATTCTTGTAGATCACATAACTAGATGTTTCAGTAAAGCATGGGTACACATTACAATGGTGGGTATTCAAGCTTACGAATTATGTTTATAGAAGTAAATCCTTCATCTTCTCAGCTACGGGCGCTCATACTTTACAGTCCAAAAGACGAAACAGTAAAATAGAAATTCTTATAGGTGTTATGAACATCGACTTCCATCGATATGCATCTCCATCTATTTATCATATATGTCTAGTTTCAAAATGTCTAAATATCGATAGATTGAAATAGCTACAAAATAATTTAAGGTATGATACAGTGTAAATAGTTTTCCTCGTGTAAAATTTCGCTTGGTAGGGTTTGGTAACTGATAAAGTATTATCATATACTTCATGACACTTCTTTGTTAACCACATTTTAGTCCAGTTACGACAAGAAAACGTGATTACTGGTTTAACAGTGATTGTAAGATGGTTAAAACAGTAAGGTACAAGGAGGGCATAAATTACGTTTCTATAGTGAGTAAGTACTCATTGTACAAAATTGTTTAAAGATCTTGTACGTTTCTCTACTTTATACCTAGAGATTATCTTCAACATGAGGGATAGAAAATCGAGGTGTTTGCAGACTTCATTTATAAAAACCACCTTTGCATTGTAGCAGTGTCGAATCTAGCCAGAACCATCACTTGCAAGACAATATCGGCCCATTCCTTCATAAACATACACATGTACACATTATTTCATGAATATGGGTCCCACAACAACAAAACGTGTCATGATTAATGGTTTAACAGTGATTGTAAGATGGTTAAAACAGTAAGTTACAAGGAGGGCATAAATTACGTTTCTATAGTGAGTAAGTACTCATTGTACAAAATTGTTTAAAGATCTTGTACGTTTCTCTACGTCAATTCTACTGTTATATGTATTTAATTTGTACTGTGTGCTTCATCTTTGTCTATGATTATTGTGTACCTGATTTTTTTGTTCGACGTTTGTAACCTGTTGTTGTTGTTGTTGTAGGGTTTAACGCCATTTTTCAGCACACGATAGGCTATACATGGCGGCCAGTATTAATGGTGGAGGAAGAACCCGGGAAATGCCCAGAAAGAACCACCTACCCACGAGAAGCTACTAGCAAGCTTTCTCACATACCCACATTGGCCGAATCCGAGACTCGATCCTACGCAGACAGAGGTGAGATGGCAGTGATCCGTAACGGAGAGCGCTTTAGACCACTCGGCCACTCGGGGCCCTGTTTGTAACCTGTAAAAAAGCTGTTACTGATAACAGGGTCTAGCAGCTTTATTTACAAACTTAGAATGTTCTGAAAGCGAACTTGTGACCCACCTCCTGGTCATTTTAGGTTTTTATATAAGAATGTAATAAACAAAATTATTCATTACCGTTTTAAATCCATTCTGAGGAATCTCTCAGTGTTGTGCTCAGGTAAAATTTGATAGGAATCATTTATTTTAATTATTAAATGGATTTTAAAAGTGCTTATTGACTTTTGGACTAAAATACTATTTTGGGATTAATGGAATTCGCTAAAAGACATTTTGGATTATATCATTTTGTCACGTTTGCTAAGCCCCAGCTATAGAGCAATGTATAGACTATAATCTACCTGTCTTAGGAATATTACTGCTTCGTTGCGTTTAATCTCTAAAGATTGCCACGGGGTTAGTGTTGAACTCTTACGCAAGGTTACCATGACCAGCCAGAGACCGGAAACTTGAGTTGGAAAATCGACCGGTCACGTCACTTAACAAAGGTTTGCCGTTATCAAACCTATATGTTAAAAGTTAGCTCAAGGGTCAAAAGGAAAGTCCACTGGGTGAACGGTGCGTGTTCTTATCCGTCCCCACATTGATAGACAGCGAGAGGGACATTGTCCGCTAAGTTTGATTAGATCGGTCCACAGCGATATCCAATATAAAACTTGAAATAGAGGGCGTGATTAAAATTCAGATGCGAATGGTACCGTCCGAATCGTAAAAATATAATTTAGTATTCGCCTAGAAGGATTGCTGATCAATAGGGTCTACTCTGAGAAACGAAGCCACTCGCAATTTGGCGGCTGAACATAGAGGTAAATTGTAAGGAAAGAAAAAGCTTCAAAAAGGAAGAGTTTTAGGTGACAGAGAACTTCCGGTTCCATCGAGTCCCAAGTCTTCAAGAGTTGGAGACGGAATTGAGACTTGCCGAAACAGTCGAAGTCTACAGAAGTTCAGTCGTGGAGGAGAAAGTGGAGGAGAGATACAATTTAAAAATCTACGCTGGCAGAGTCATTAGTAAACCTGTAATTAAAACACGCTGAAATAAAAGAAGTAATTAAATAAATATTGCAGCATTAATTGATTTCATTTAATATTTATTTAGAAAGCTGATGTCACGAAGAGTTATAACAAAATTAGGAAAACTAGTTCATTTGAAACCAGATTCGACACCACGTGAATGCAGTAGTATCTGGCATAAATTTAAATGTGAAGATATCTCAGTTTTGAAGTGTCAGTTGTTCCTGTGAAACACGCGGCCGCTGGTACAATTTTCTGAGAATATTAGTCAAGGAAGAACCTGGAGAAACCCCAGGAAGAAACACTGACCCACGTGAAGCTACTGGCAAGCTTTATCACATACCCAAGCTGACCGAGCCGAGATTTAAAACTACGCCAACAAAGGCGAGATATCGGTTATCTGTAAAGACGAGCGCCTTCTACCGCTCGGAAAACCGGAGCCCCAGCCGAGTAGTAAAGTTTCTATTAACCAAACGAGATTAAAATGGTGTCAAATTGGTGGAAATGTTTGAAAAATCGAAGAGAAAAATCAAGAAAGAATTAAACGTGAATGTGAAAATAGTGAACAGTCTTATTTTATAATCAAGAGAAAGTCCAATGACGTGGTATTTGTTTGAATCTAAGCGATGGGTTACAAAAGATACCACTTCATCGTCCCTAAATGACCGTTAGAAATACAGAAAGAAACTAGCGTAGCTCCTTACCCTTGTCCTGTGATTCATTTTAACGCAGCTAATCAGTTTAACTCATCTTAACATAGCACATGGAACGTATTTAACGAAATAAATATTTGCTCGACTGAAATTCAATATCCCTAAATGCTAGGCATTAGGTTTATTGCCACAATTTAGAATTTGTCAACGATGACTCTATGAAAAGAAATAGATCACCATTGGACATGAGCTTTCGGTAGAATCACCTAAACTAGGCAGTGTGGGTGGCAACATCTGGTTGTGGTATTTCTTACTGGAATTTTATGGACAAAATTGTGTAAGAATTTTTCAAATCATTTATTACACATTTCATGTTTATTTGCATAAACTGCTGCCTGAATGAAAAACACCTTTACCTGATGACGCCACATTTAAATCAAATAAAAATAGGCATATATATGAAGCAAATTAATTTGATTGGAAGCAATTTTAATCTTCCAAGGGAAGAAACAACTACTTGTTTAATAGTTGGGCCAGGAGAAGATTTAAATGTACACCAAAGTTGTGGAATCTACATTTGATGTTGTGTTAGCTGTTTACCAAAGTAACTTTAAATATTGAGAAAGTGTCGATGAGTATTCAGAAAAATTGCCACCTTAATGAAATTCTATTGCACAAGACCATTAGTAACATACTGGCTGTACTTTGTTCTTCCTGCAAGATAGCAACATTATGGTAGAATTTCGTCACTACAAGTTAAATAGAGACATTATAATATGCCTTTTAGTGGCGACAGTGTCTTTTTGTTACTTGTGACATTAGACTCTGCCTTTTAGTGACGACAGTGTTTTTATTTTGTTATTTGTGACATTCGACTACGCCTTTCAGAACCGACGGTGCATTTTGGCTACCTGTGATATTAGACTTTGTGTTTTAATGCGGCAACAGTCTAGTTTTGTTACTTGTGACATTAGACTACGCTTTATGGTGGCGACAGTGTCTTTTTGTTACCTGTAACATTAAATTATGCGTTTTACTTGTGATAGTGTATTTTCGTTACTTGTGGTATTAGACTATGCTATTTAGTGCTGACAGTTTCTTTTTGTTACCAGTGACATTAGATTATGCTTTCTAATGGCGACAGTATTTTTGTTACCCGTCACATTAGACTTGAGACGACAGTGTGACAGTGCCTTTTTGTTACATGGTCTTAGAAATAGAAATATTGTCGGCTCCAGTAGCTTATTTAAATTCTGCTTAAACCCTAACATCAATAGGATGCAGAAACGACATGAATAGCAAAGGCTGATAAACAAACTGTGACAGTACAAGAAATAATATAGAAACAATGACAAAGTGTGAAATGTAAAAATGTCATAACACGTGATAAAAAACGTATATAAAATGAAACGATCGCGATCTTAAATATGTACGCAATATGCATTGTCAATGGCTATCGTGTGAATAGCTTTAGGCCTAACGTGCAAATCAGATAAGGGACTGAGTTTCGAATGAATCCCATTAAACGGCATCGTTTAGGCTATTGCATTCCGTGTACACGTGTAGATATTTTGGCAAACGTTCATGCCATAGTAGAAGGTATTAGAAACATATTGGCCTGCATTTCAAAGTGCAAAATACTACTAATTGTAACCTGTTTTTTATATTTGAAAAAAGAGTACCTTCCTAATGTTTACATATCAGGGCCACTTAAGCCTTTGAAAATCCCATCCCGACAATAATCGGTTACTGATCAAATAGTGCGAGATAGTAGAAAAGCCGTTTGTTTGATAACGTTACTTTTTTCGTTAAACTCGAAAAAAAATATGTACAACCGTATACAGTTACTCCAGCCTAGCTCTAGAGCCCTCGTCATAATTAACCAAACGGACAGTGCACATACTGATTGCCAACAATATGTACACTTGCAACTTACGGTATGAATAGAAAACCAAAATACTGAAGGTTGATATCCTTTGATAATGATGACAGCCATGATTCATCTATTTCCATAACCTGGGATGTATCCCTTTGAGAGATCCAATCCATGAACCCCTTTGCTCAAGCATGTGTCTACTATAGACAATGACATACAAAAAATTCGTTTGCCGAATCCACGCTCATGCCATATAGTTTGACTGTGAACTTGACCTCAAGGTCAAAAGTCGTAAACAGGTGTGATGCAAAATAATTGATCCACCCCAAGAATCCATCAAATAAATAATAATAAGCAAATTAAAAACTTTATGAAAACCTAACAAAAAATCTTCTAAGTCCGTTAATATGATCCCTATATCAAAAGATTGGGTAGGTGTGTTACAGAATGAAACTTTTACTATCATCCTTAGATCAAAAGATGACATTGGTGTGTCAAAGAATGGAACATTTGCTTAATAACACATAGTATCATGTATGAACGTAATCCGTCAGGTAGTTAAAGAAATATAAGTTCCACTCCGACTCCCACCCCACCCCAAAAAGTGCTTATCAACACCCACAGACAGTGTTTGATGGGTGTCATAAATATATTAATAGCTTTTCCTTTTATGACTCCATATAATATATTTGGTCACAACATATTAAAAAAGTCACCATAATAAATTTCTTTGTAGCTAACATGTGATCTTTGAAAGAGTCACGCGGGTGTAATGGAATCACAAAATCCACATTTAATATACATCCAGTATCGTTCTTGGGATTGTTTGCTAAAGTGGTAGTCATGGTCATGTGTTGTTTGCAACAGATTTTCTTCTATCCGTTTAATTTATTCATCCGTTGCCATTTTAAAGAGTTTTGACCCGTATATATTGGCTCATGGTCCAGCGTAGAAGATTTTAAAATCTGATGTACACTATGAATGCACTTGGCCTTGACCTTTCGTTTCAGCTTTTCTGAGCTGTCGATTCCGTGTATTTGACGTAAGTATAATTTTCTCTGACCATCTTTGTTGAGTTAGTATTACTGATTTGCGTATCTATGTAGTATCAAAGATAATACCACTGCTTATACCACTGTTACCAGAAACATAATACAGTCTGTTCAATATTTTAACTAAGAAACTAGAAATCTTTATTGATACGTCATCTGCTAAAGTAATACTTGATAAAAATATTGTTGTATCGGTATATGAGACTTAAAAGGAATAAAATTGTTGTCAGGTTTTCTCAATATAGTTACTACTAATATTGCAGTCCGGACTTGGGGGATCTTTCTGGTATTCCATCTCAGCTGTGATTGGCATCCTTATGTTTCCAATTCTGTCATTTCACCTGAAGACCCGGGCGCCAGGAGCCAAAACTTTTCCACAGGTGAGTTGATATATTTGGTGGTTCTCTTATCAGGGACATATTTTACTTTCTCCATTTGTCAGATATGTTTTTACCTTGGTTGTGAATGTGTAACTTCATAATGCCAACCACTATGACAACGAGGGTTCGGCAGATGGAATAAGGCAGACACTGAGGTGATAACATGTTAAGCACTGATATACCATTATATGATCTAAAAGAAGGTGGTAGGTAACGTCACCGTATCTTTTCCTCTTGTAAACAAAACCATGTTTCTTACTGACAAATTTTAGGCCGCAACATGTATTTAGTGAGAAAACCAAGAGACACCCACAGTTATGTAAGTTACGAATGAGACGAGAAACATATTTCACATTTAGACAATGTTTGGAGTTTTGTCGTTTTCTTTCTCATGTAACCAATCTATATCCTTGGTAATGACACATTGGAATATGGCGAACGGGTGAACGACCCTGGAAATAAGCATTTATCATATCTCTGAAAAAGATATCATTACGTAAATGAATATATATATATATATATATATATATATATATATATATATATATATATATATATATATATATATATATATATATATATAAGTGTAACATGTTTTTCAAGGTTTCCTGAAATATTTAATAGAAAACATGATAAGTATGTTTTGTAATTATGTAATTGAATGCCATTCACGTCTAAACTGCAAGTACCTGTTATACTTAGGTTGGAAGTATAAAGTCTTGAATTGTAACGGACAACAAGAGTACCTTCACGAGTATATATTCTTTTTCAAATAATAACTTTTTTAAAGGCAGAGAAACTGATAAACTATACTACAACTATCCATATAGGTTTTAGTATGATGATAGAATAACATGCATGCCAGCTAAAGGACATAAAATATTCCATGTTAGAAATAATATTGTTTCAGATAAAATATTCCATGTTAGACGTAATATTTTTTCAGACTGACCGTGACAATCGCTGCCTTGCTAAATATGAAATTTAGAATCCCGGCAAACTTTGCCACGCACTTGTTTAGTTTAGCACTATTTTATGAGAGTAAGATTCCCAGCAATCAAGACTGATGATGAAAACATACTGCCTGATCCATCAAGCGAGATTGAATTAAATTAGCAGGTAAAGTAAGCAGTTCGTTAGAGCATTAAGAGGGGATTTTCAATGCAGCTTAGTTATTTATTTTTAGCTAGTTTAGGTAAGAAACAAAAGCATACGAGAGCACAGTCGCTGCTAAAGAATGGCAATGCTTTGTCATAGCCAGGTTAAAGTTCGGACAATCTGAATCAGTAATATTTGTTTCAACAGTAATGTTCAGATTAAAGTGTGGTTTCAGTGTGGATTATCTGTGTCATACGATTCTGTATACGCCAATGAAATATCACACTAACATACCCATTATTTCTGTTTAGCAACATGCCACGTAATGTATTAACTTTTCTGCTTCAAAGTGACCATTATATCTGGTTTCGATTCTTTGTGCATGTACTTTCAGATTGCGTATGCCCGGTTTGGGAAAGCTGCGCACCTGGTATTTTGTGTGGTAGCTTTAGTGACTAACCTCGTTGTCATAGCCAATCTTCTTCTAGCTGGGAAAACCGCGATAGAGGTCTTAACAAAAGACATCAACACTGAATTCATTATGCTGATTATTGCAGTATTGTTTGGATCCTACTGTCTCATTGGTGGACTTGGAACGACATTTTACATTTCCTACTTCAATACTGCTTTAACTTTCATCTCAGTTACGGTTTTCATCCTGAAAACGACCTACTCCAGCACGCCTACTGAAGATAAATTCGTTACTACAGAGACAATGTACAAAGCCGCTAGGTGTATTCGTGGTCCCGATGGCAACTACAATAATTCCTACCTGACATTTCGAAGTGAGTCAGGTATCATATATGGGGTAATACTTCTTGTTGAGGCTACTTGTCTATGTTTTTGTGATCAGGCAAACTGGCAGAGTCGGATAGCAGCTAAACCTACCCAGGGAGTTCTCGGATTTATCTTAGCGGTGTTCTTCTGGTTTTCACTACCCACATCTATCTCGTTTACAGCTGCTATGGCCTATTTTTCCTTGAGCTTCGATAACAACCAGACGCATCTACTATCCACTGCTGACATAGATAATGGTAAGAGCAGAAGAAAACTAAACCGGAAACTCCTTAATATAACGAAATTCATCCGTCACTATTTTCCTTTGTAAGATTGTGTGATTAATGGACTTCTAGACTGGTTTCTTATTTTCGAAGGCATTGCTCATGAGTAAAATTTCGGAAAGAGGGAACAGGAAATTAATAGTATACATAAGCGATGTTGAGGAGCATTATATGGCTGAATTCCATTGCAACAGCAGTCACTTCGAGTAAAATTCGGGATCCCGATTCAAATGTATGTGTAGTAGTGATATGTAACATATCAATACATTTTGTTTGCCAGGCGGTAGTACTTAGCTGGAATGTTTCTATAGAATTTATCGTCTTGAGGAGTATGCATGTACTACTTATTGCATTTGAAACGGAATTCCAATCTTGTCGGAATGTGCTTCGATGTTACGTATTAAAATTAGGTAAATCATTAAAATTAGGTAAATCATTAAAATTAGATAAATCAATAAAATTAGGTTAATCATTAGGTAAATCATTAGGTACATCATTAAAAATAGGCAAATCATTAGGTAAATCATTAAAATTAGGTAAATCATTAGGTAATTCATTAAAATTAGGTAAATCATTAGAATTAGGTAAATCATTAGGTAAATCATTAAAATTAGGCAAATCATTCGGTAAATCATTAAAATTAGGTAAATCATTAAAATTAGGTAAATCATTAGGTAAATCATTAAAATTAGGCAAATCATTAGGTAAATCATTAAAATTAGGTAAATCATTAGGTAAATCATTAAAATTAGGAAATCATTAAAATTAGGTAAATCGTTAGGTAAATCATTAAAATTAGGTAAATCGTTAGGTAAATCATTAAAATTAGGTCAATCATAGTTTTCGACGCGTCTGCTGTATGCCTTTGACAAACGTAGTACAACTGGGTACTAATTTTCTCTGACCCTTTAAACTACCTATTCCATATGAAATAAAAATGTCAAATATGTTATATTTCTGACAGCATGTAAGAAATGCTGAAGTATAACCGTTGTATCAAATATCTGGCAGAAAGGATATAATACAGATGCAGTCATGTTGATTTAATATGCTTGCCATCACCCTGTATGCAAACACCACTTTTAATATTACATATTATAAGCACAATATGTTATTCTCTCACTATCTGTTACATCTGAAACATAAGTGAGAGAGCAAGTATAGATTTCACTTTTTATTCATAACTTACCTGTTTATGATAGGCAGTTGTTAATCGAGACAATTATAAAATTAATGATCCACACGAAGCGGTAGGTAAAAGGCAAGCTGAACAAAGGGCGAGCAATATGTATATCATATTGGAAGGGTTTCATACCCGATAGGTTCCAAAAAGAAGGTAAATAAACAACATTCTAGGTTTGTAGACAACTTTATATATATATATATATATATATATATATATATATATATATATATATATATATATATATATATATATATATATATATATATATATATAGACATAGAAACTGCTGTTCAAATTCGAGAACAGCTTGCCCAAAACCTTACGACATGTTTGTTAAACACTGCAGCAGCTTACGAATATGACATCATATTTGTAGAAAAGCATTTCCCATAAGAATGCAAGGAGAACGTTGCACGTTTAATGAAGGATTAATAGAAACATTGTAACATCAACTAATGATTCAAATATACAGTGTAATAAGAAACGTGCACAGTGAGTTACTCCGAAGATTATTAGTACGGTATGTGGCTCTTTCAAAACATCAATTTGTACCTAAGATATAATCGTTTAGTTTCATATTATTGTTTTTTATGTTTTACCTGACCGTGAGGCTAATAATCTGTGTGTGTGTGTGTGTGTGTGTGTGTGTGTGTGTGTGTGTGTGTGTGTGTGTGTGTGTGTGTGTTAATTATATTGCATATACTGAATTTTGAATTTATTTGAATTATGCGAATAACTTCATTACACCAATTTGAGATTATAGAGTTTTATTAGAACGTACTGACCTATAGCAAGAAGACATACAAAAATGGACTTAACATAAATAAACTGAAATACAACTCAAGACAGAAAACAAGTAACAACAACAAAATTAAACACACAATGATATTAATATTAGCACCCTACACAACAGCAAACCAAACTAGAATGGACCTTTGATCGTTATATTAGGTTGGATAAATCAATGGAACGAATAGGTTTATCATTTTGAGGAGACAGAACTAAATATCCTCTTGAGTCTAGTGTTGTAAAAAAAGGCAACCAATTCATTTCCACAAAATAATGAAGTGCAAACCAAAGGCACACATGAACAGTTTGATCAACAGGTTGAAGATGTTGATGCTATAATTGATGACTATCGCGGAAGAATTCTAAGGGATGAACTTCCACCTGCGGTTCAAATGTCATCTAAATGACAAGAGGATCAATGTGTTATATAAATGCAACATAAGATGTCAGTTTGAAATTATATTATATGTAGCAAGCTGTAGAAATCATACAATCAAATGGGTGGAAAACCAATGAAAAAGGTAATAAGACACGTCAGCAATTATACCCCCAAAACAGAACAAGTGAAAAGTGTTGAAAATAAGGAACATATGTATGTAGACTTGTATGACAGTTGGAGAGTTTTCACAGAAAATTCAAAAGTTACAGATCAATTTATGTTAGGGTTAAAAAATAGCAACAAATGGTCTGATGATTGAGGTGCAGCCTTGGAATGACAACACATGCTATAAAAGGTTTAGCACCCCATCTAGTTGGAAAGACTATATCATCACTGTTGTAGTGTGGATGGCAACTTTAGGTTGATGTATATCTTGCTCATTTTAATACATGACTGCATTCCTGAGTTGCTTAAAACTGGTGAGAGTTTTCATAACACATCTGACAAAGAAACTGTACAAGTTTGTGCCAATTGACGATATATTTCATCCCACTAATAATTACATAAATCTGCAACAATGTAACATAGTATGCATCATTATTAACACTCCACTCCTTTGTGATGAGTGACTTGTTGAATGAAGTAATACAAATATAGTTGCTGATGAAAGGGGCAATAACAAACATATTAATCTTTATCTGATTTTAAAAGGAAGAAAAAAAAAACTAATTTAAGGGGCAACGAAGAATTTGATTGCTTTAATTGGTAGTTATGGAACGTTAAAGCGCCGTACAGCTATTTAATGGGAAAATATATACCGACGTGTCAATAAGATGGACTTAGTTCTTTCTGCAACGTATCATCAGAATAGTACAAGGTTAAATCAGTGTTATTCTTCCGCAAGATCCACTGGTCTCCATGACACTGATCTCATTTAGTGTAGTGAGATAATTTTCACGGGCGATTATCAACTGTTACACAATTGACCATATACTTTTTGTTTTATCAGTGCATATCCTTTACTTTTAATTTTTTTAAAAAAAGTTTCAAGAATTTTTTTAATTTGTATATTTACCTTTTTTGCCATATAGGAATAATTCTTGCTGATAAAACATGTTCGTTATATCCTGTCTCGTTATGTCTGCCGGTTTGTAAACAACTGACTCGTTTGTATTCTGATTTTAATTAGTTAACTGGTAACGTTAGCCACTGTTTTGAATTTTGATACTCCGAGTCTATCACCATTTTTAATTTAAAGTTTTCTCAAGGTACCAGTTGCAATAAATAAAATGATTTATTTGTATTTTTGATATGTTTACTTCATTATTTATTTTTTTACTCGAATCATGGATGTTCAACTGTGACTAGTGCTATCATATCCTTCTGTTACCTTTGGTACGACAACACTCCATTTACGGGTTTTCATTTTGAGTTAAAAAAATACTTCCCGTTTCTAGGATTTTTAGCTTTTAAGGCCTTCTTTAACAGACTAAGTTAAAAAGTATTTAACTTTCTTGTATATGTAATACACATTATATATATATATATATATATATATATATATATATATATATATATATATATATATATATATATATATATATATATATATATATATATATATGAACGCTGTCTTTTTTTCGCACATTTACATGTGAATAATATCTGTCTGACACAAGTTATCCATTTGGCTAACTCTTTGATAGGGAAGTCTTTTTCTCGCTTGCTTGTGTAACGTGTATGGAAATCGTTTGTTAAAATATCCTTCAAAATCTGTGTATTTTTTATATTGCTCAGTTATTTCTTTCAGTTGATTTATATTAGTGTAAGCCACTGGAACTTCGAGATCAGAGTAGATATATTTGAATTATTGTTCTTTGTCGATCATTCAAAAGACATGGAAACCTCTTAAAATATGTTCAGCTTGATAAGCTGTCTTTTGGTGTTATCGATAAGCTAATAGTCGGGCAGCCTAAAACAGGAACACTTTACTTTCAACAACTGGCAACAGTTCTTTTCAGTCCTTTTAAACGTACGAACGATTTTAAAGTTCTGCAAATTTTATGGTTGAATTTAAAATAGCTACATCATATATGTAGTAACCATGATCTATTTTAGTTACAACTTCTTCCAAAAAGTTATATCTATGTTTTTGCTGCATTAATGCAGTGTCACGTGCAAAGTTAACAAGAGCTTCAAGTTTTAATGCAATTTGATCTAAGTCAAATTTGTACATATATCCGAATTAAATATAGCTATCATGGTTGACGCTACTTAGCACGATATAATCGTCATTGTAAGTAATTTGTAAGTTCAGAAACATTGTAGCATATCTTTTTTTATGTCTGAAATAATAAATTATTACGATTATTTTGAATGTTTTCTTCTAACTCAGCTAATTTTAGTCACAGTTTTATTCCGTCACAACTTATAAATAAATATGCGTTATCACGTGATACCGATATTTTTGTTCCAGCGGTAAACTCATGTACTTATTCTATTACCTATCGGAGTGATATTGAATTCAATACTGTGTAACTTTATGCCATTATTAATATCTGGGAAAAAAATTAATTTATTAATTTGTGTTCGCAGAGCGATTGTTTTCACAGCCTGATTGCACTAGAGAATACTGACGTTTAGTATAGTGTTCTCCTATTTAGCTTCAACTGTTTTATTGTGAACAAATATTATACTCCTCTGGTAAATATGAATTATGCATTTTTGGTATTGTAGGATAAGACTCTCTAGGGTAAAGAAAAATAGTAGGCAGCGATAGTCATTTTTTTAAATTAAAAAAAAGTTGAGTGTTCTGATTTGGTTGCAAGAAGGAAATACACCAAAATATTTTGTTGTTGCTGTTGTTTTGGTCTGTACGCCACGTTTCAACAAATGATAGGCCATACATAATAGAACATGATGGGCCACACATACCGTAATAGGCCATTTTTTATAGGCCATATATAATAGGCCAGTGTCTCGGGTGAAGGAAGAAACCGAGAAAATCCACAAGAAAAACCCACGACCCAAAGCTAGTTTACATATTTCTCAAATTTTCACGTTGGCCAAGACCGAGACTCGAACCCACATGGACAAAAGTGAAATGACAGTGATCTGTAAAGGGGAGCCCCTTAGACTCCCACAAAACATGACTGCAATAGCAATTTTTAATTTTGATTTTTAATCGTTTCATATATAGGTGTAAAATTATTATACATAATTAGGTGGCTTTTATATCCTTACTAGTCACTTCGAAAAGTTTCGTTCGGGGATCTCAATTTGCCAAACCATTTCCTACAAGGAACGTGTAATAATGATATAAATAGCTTAGAAATAATTTCTAATATTAACGACAATCAAGCCCAATGCCTACAAATAAATATGCAAATAACGAAAATCTTGTCTTCGCTCAGTATTTGATATTCTATTTTGGTGGCGTTATGCTCTTAGTAACGTTACAAATCCTTTTTCTATTACCAAATGCCAGCTAATAATTATTAGTTTACTTATATAGCCTCAAATGTCTGTTAGAGATTACATTGATAAAACGATTTAAATAGTGGTATATTCCCGAACTGCTAGTGCTAGAGCGCTCTGTACTGGTAATATGTATTGTGTCTATATTCTAATGTACATTGTGTTATATCAGTAGGTCTAACTCTAACATGGACAATATCAAGTGTGCTAAGTTCTATACGTGTCAAGTGTGCTAAATTCTATACGTGTCAAGTGTGCTAAATTCTATACGTGTCAGAAGTTAATGGAAAACTTTGCGTTTTCTATATAACCTGTACTTATTGCTAAGTTTGTAAGTATGAAAGTATGTGTGCATTTTGCATTCAACCGTCATTATAATTTACCAAGTAATAAAGTAGTAGATACAATTACATAGGGGTTGAGGTAGACAAATGTTATTTCATTCTATCAGAAGATGACGATGTGAACAGCCATACTTTAGTAATGGGTTTGTCATCTCTAGTTATATATGGTAATGAAACCATTTGTGATGGAATCATTCCTGGGTTCTACATGCTGATTACAGTTTATTTGGAATATATTGTATCTAAATGACATACAGGTTCCATTAAGCCATGTATCGTATAGTTTCTCCACTCCGTGTATTGCTGAATATTACGTAGGATGATCGGTATAGGTATCACGGTACCAATTGTTTTTCCATAGACCTTAATGCTAATGTTTGGGGAAATAAATATATTTTCTATCCTACTTTAGCATGCATGTCACACACTTTTCTAGAGAGCAGTGTTAGATTGTCAATTTGACAATGACAGAACCAGGTACTCCATTGCATTTAAGAGAGATAACTCCACTGGAACTAGACAGGGGTGAGAGTTATCTAGTCACAACAGGCACATTTTCAGCCATGTGTACCATATTTTTAAAAAATCATAAAAAATACAAAATATAATCTAAATAGAAATTAACATACACTCACATGTTGCCAAGAGGCTACACTTTTTTTTAAGCCTAACAGAAAGTATAACTCTTACATAATGCACAAATCACAGCTAGTGTTGTTCTTTATTTCTGAATGCAATCTTCCCTACACCTTAGGCTCCGCCCACCTGGTCTTGCGCAATTGGTACCGTTATACCTATAGGATTATTTTATATTGTTTTGAGTTGTTTTGTTTTTCAGGCTACACTAAGCCCTTTGTACCGATATCCCTACTGGCGACTACCGGCGATAATTGCATATACAAGTTTATTGATATATATTTTATATGTATTATTTAATATCCATATTTCATCACGAATTATTTGACGAGAGATTTGATACATATTGTACTTCCGCCGAGAGGGAGGGATATATATGTGACACGTGTCCATCCGTCACCTCATGTCCCGTCCATTCGACAGCCATTACAATTTGTTCTCACTTCATAACCTTAGAAGGACTTAATAGATTGAAAAGACCTTTGGATAAGGCCTTATATTCTGAAGATGTAAATAACTTTGAATTTCACCTTTATCAGCCAAACGTTGACTGATTTGAGGACCTTATTTCACGTAGAAGTTTGTCCTTGCATCACGACTTTTGGCTCCGCTAAATCTGTGTTGAAGATTTTCATGCCTGGAAACCACGTTTGACGAGAGTAGATCAGTTCAAGTGTGATTTCACATTTCCCTAAAACATTTACAAATGTATGGCTCTGTTTGACTTAAGTCTTAGCCATTACAATGCATGGCTCTGTTTGACTTAAGTCTTAGCCATTACAATGCATGGCTCTGTTTGACTTAAGTCTTAGCCATTATAAATGTATAGCTCTTTTTGACTTAAGTCTTAGCCATTACATCAAGAAATACATTTCCACATAGATTTAAGCTCTCCATGGATTTTTACCGAATCTGAATTTGGACTTCATATCAAAAAGACCTATACTAACCTTTTATTATTCATTGTTTATATTTTTAAAATAGGAAATATTTTATGAATTTAAGATTATGTTGACCCTGTTTGACATTTGCTTTTTTAAGTGGGGGAACCATCAGGAAACTTTGTGCGTGTATATATACTACTATCCTTTAGTCGATATCATACAATTTGGTAACCTTGGGTGACATCATTGTTTAGTCATTATGCACAAGCCATCAATTGTAATCATATTGTATATTTTGTGGGAGTCAGTTTGGAAGAGATGTTAAATGGCATGATAAATGGGTGAAACAAAATTAATTAAAAACATATATGTTGTGTCGTATGCTTCATGTCGCACAAAGGTAAAATAATCGATGTTCATGTATACGACCTTTCATTGAGTGACATGGCATAATGGTTTAAGTGTATGTTAGGACGCAGAGGTATTTCGTATATATGACGCATTAAGTTTTGCTTGCGGTATCAAATTGCAACATAACCAGAAGTCTGACACATGTAGCCTTTTGTTTCAATGCCATCATTACCTTTCCTTATTGCAGTCATTTCAGGACGTAAAACTTTAAAATTGAAACATTACACTGTTGTTCCTTTTATTGAATGCATCAAAAAAGTAATTCCAGGTTAGGAATAACTATTTAAACTGGCTATGTTTAAGCTTTCACATTTAGTACTAAAAATTCTCCGTAATGAACACGGATTTATTTTTAATCTACTGAATAGACGTTTGTTGAATAAAAAGTCATTATGGATACTTATTTATCATGAAACGTAGTCCTTCCAGAGATCGGATCACTAATTCATCTCCCATGAAATGTAATGTTAATATATTAAAACATGAAAAATAATTTGTGCATTAGACTGGTATACAAACTACACGTGCTTTTATCAATGACAAAAGCACCTCTTTCAGCCTTGCACACAGATCGATGGCGGCATAGTGGTTAATCTGCTGGACTGGTTACTATAGAGTGCAGGTTTGAATTTCATCATTAGATAAGCCCCAATAGGCTACCACCGTGTTTCCTCTGTCAAATCACTCAAATCCAATTGCCTCGGCAATAAATAACACGAGTATGTTGCTGTGCTGTAAAACCAAAACGAACCAATCAGCCATGAAAATTTGTTCTTTCCCCGGCATGTTTTTAAGCCTCGTGCTAAAAATAGGTCTGGACCTAATAACACAGATTCACACGAAAGGTTCATATAATATCTGGTCAGCATGAATGAACAGGATATCAAAATAAAAGTAAATATTTTCTTGTCAACACAAAAAGTGCATCTCGAAAGATTAAGCACTCTAATTGTAATTCATTTTTACTTCGGGCAACATTAAGTTTCCGACACCGAATTTGTGTTTAATTTGTTATGTTTCGCCCATTTTGTGTGTGTATATATATATATATATATATATATATATATATATATATATATATATATATATATATATACGGGTTTGCAGTTTACACTTAGTATTGCTAATGGCCTACTAGTGGGAGCCTGATTTGTGATGATGTTTATGTATTTATTGTATATTGTTAAGTCACTTCTAAGCATACATATTCCACGTCAGGTTACATTACGCCCTACGTAATGGAGTCCCTCCTTGGCAGCACCGGTGGGTACCTGCTTATGACGATGATAATGATGGCTCTGATGTCTACGGGTTCTGGGGAGATAATGTCCGTCTCCTCCATCATAATCTACGACTTTTATAAAATTTATATCAACCCATTCAGGTAATATCTGTAATCTATACGATGAAAATAATGACGTACAAGTCTTTAATTAAGTCATTGAAGAAAAAGAACATTTCTATGCTGGTTTTCAAATGAATATCAAGTTCCATGTAGTTAAGATACATCCACCGCTCTTTACAACTCACATAAAATTCAGTTTTATTGTTTACAGCAGTCTCTTGAAGCACTTAAAGCACATGTTAGTTTGATTTTCTTTGTCATCGAATAACAGTTTCTGCCTTTCTGCTTTATTGACGTACGTTTGTACACTATGACGACCGTAGTCCTACCTTTGCACTGGAAAGTTGTTTTTATCAACGTAAGCATCATATAAGATTGTTGCCGATCTGACACATATTGAAATTCTAAAAGAAAGATTACAGAGACAGCTTACAGTTTGTTTTGCAAGGGTATTTCTCACAGCTGGCCATTTGTACAGCGAAACCCATGATTTTCCTCTTATGCAGAATGTTGCATTACGATTAGTCGGGGTTGTTAATAATAGCCTCATAGGGAAATCTTTGGACGACCTGGAAATAGAATTCTCTAGATTGACATGGGAACTGGTCAAATATCTACCAAAACACTAATGACAAAACAATCTTCAATAAAACTTTATAATAGTGCCGATCAAAACTGTGTTCCAGTCAAGAAAAGGGTGGGTTGGGGTGATGTAATATTGTTCCCTGTTATATAATCCTGAAAAAGTTTATACATATTTTCTGAGACACAACCATGCCAAAAGCGTCAAATATTTAGTTATCTGTTCCGATCGAGAATTAGTCAACCTAAGCACGTGCGAAAACTAGTGGGTAACTTCTTGCCCATTAGTTTGCTTTATACATTATATACAGTTAAATATGGCCCTGTTTCAGTTATCTTGATTCTGCTCAACTGAGTATATACCCGGTTTTTGCTCGGCTCACATCACATGACTACAATGAATTATCAGAGTGTGGCTTTTCCTAATTAGCACGCCACCAACATACAGATATGTTTTCGTCTCTGTGAAATTCGTTTAAGATGATCTTCATGTGATTCACAGAGGATTCAGTATGCATTTCTTACATTCAGATTTTGTTGTCGTTGTTGTTGTTATAGGGTTTAACGCCGTTTTTCAGCACAAGATAGATTGTACATGGCGGCCAGTATAAATGGTGGAGGAAGAACCCGGGGAAAACCCTGGAAAAAACCACCGACCCACGAGAAGCTACAGGCTAGCTTTCCCACATTGTCTGATCCTGAGACTCGAACCCACGCAGACAGAGGTGAGGTGGTAGTAGTGGTGAGCGCCTTAAACCAATCGGCCAATCAGAGCCCCCATTCAGATTTTGAAAAGACTTGATTTGCGGGAAAAGTGAAGAATTACTTATTTATAATAAGAAATGTACAGTAAACATGTTTAAAAAAAAGATTTGATTATAAAAAAGGGCATAGACGGGGCTTAGATCAAATTTTGGGAAGGTTGATATTGTCATATTCATTAGATAGTGAATCGTGCAAAACATTCATGATAAATAGGCAAGTGCAATTAAAAACATTCAATGTTCGTGTTTTTCTTTCCTTTATACTAGTATATTATTTCGATAATGAAAAGTAATTTCAATAGCATGCGGTCTGATGGACTGAACTAAGTTGTCACGAGTAATTTATTAACACACGAATGTTGAAACAGTCTAGTACTTTACCCTTGCTTTCACTCGTAAATTAGCTTAAATCAAAATGTTAGCTGAATAGAACACAGTGTATAGCATTAAGGAAATTATACTCTATCCAAAATATATACCATGACTATTGAAAAACAGAACTCCGTAACTAGTAGGGTTTCAAACAAAGTCTTCTGAGAAGTAGATTTGATGGCTAAAAATGAATTTAGTCAAAACGTCTGAAAAAGAGAGTTTCACGTGAAAAGCAAGTCAATAAATGCTTTGTCACAGAGGTACACAAATTAAGTTCTTTATATTTCTTTCATTTATTTCCAAATTTGTGTTAAAATCCAGTGCTTTGGTTATAAGTTCTAATGCACCAAATCTGTCTTACTTACGTTAGGCTCTAATGTGGACAAAACATATACAAAATAAGCCTGGTTATATTGCATTTTCTTAACATAGGTGCATCTGAATAAGACGAATGGAAATTCTAGTGCAAGTAACATCTCAGGAACCGGCCGAATCACACCGGTTTCCTTTATCATCTTACGCACAAAAATCAAGAAGCTGAACTCAGTAAACGTCTTTTTTTTTACTCTTTGGTGTTTCATTATGCTTTCTTTGTAATGCAAGCTGTTTAGTAAATCTCCGCTATATATATATATATATATATATATATATATATATATATATATATATATATATATATATATATATATATATATATATATATATATATTTCTTAGTGACTGTTTGCTCTAGAGCGGTTTTCTCCAGAGTTAACTTCTCTAGGAAGAGAGAGCTCTAAATGTAGGGTCTTGTCATATCGTAATGTATACATGGAAGGTCCAAGCACAAAGACCCCTTGACCTAAATATTCAAGGAATGAAGCTTCATTGTTACGGCTAGGCTATTTTGTTACAATTAAACCTTTATTTTATGAGTGATTTTTATTTTTAATTTGAGGATATTTTTTTTGAAATATTTTAATTTAAAGAAATGTTTAAAAGTAATCATTTTTGCAAAATCTCCCCCTTCCTTTCACATGTTCTGCAACAAATATTTTTGTTGAAGTGAGATGTCTCAAAAATGTTTCAAATGATACTTCTGATCTCCCAATAACTGGATCTGAAGAAAGTGTGTCACCTATGGTGCAATAAGAGGTACTGAGATCCATGGCCCCATCCAGAAATATCAATCTGCGCAGGTACTGGTGGCCTTGGCCCCATCCGGAAATATCAATCTGCGCAGATACTGGTGGCCATAACATTGGTATTATGAATCACAAAGTGTGTCATAAATCCATTTGTATGCTGAGTTCCAATTTTCGGAAGATATTCACATTAATGATGACAGCGAATTCAAGAATTTGATACATTCAGAGCCAAAATTTAGTCAATAGTATTTGTGTTATCTTGAATAGATAAATCGAACACTATTCCTTCATAATTTTAGCTACGATAATCGAAGCATTATGCAATCTATGCAATCAAGTTTTATTTGCATTCAAATGAAGTTTCAAATAAATTCCAAGCTATGTAATCATGCCACCAGTGAATGTGTGTAGTAGGTGCATTTGTATGAAAGAAGTCTCAAACTGATGCACCTGTCTTGTAAAAGGGAATAGCCATATTTATCAGCATTGCTTTCGTTACAAATTTGCACCGAACAATTGATTTATGTAATTATTTCTATGATTCTGAAATAATTAGATTTGAATGCTTCCCGGATGCTTCATTATCAAAACAATGTATTCACCATGGATTGTTCCCCTTTATGCTTTCCAAGGTCTTACTACACTAATTAGGTTCCTCTTATATTTTCTTCAGTCTTCTACATTGTTCATAAGATCCAGTGCATACATTATAAGTTTTGATTCACCAAGACTAATTTCCTCATATTAAACACTAACCTTGAAATAACATACAAAATCATCACAGATTATATTGGATTTTCTATTATATTGGATTTTCTAAACTATTGTTGCATTTTCAATGAAACGACTGGACATTTTAGTTGCAAGTGACCTTTCCAGAACCGACCGAATCACACCGGTTTTTTTTTCCTTCTACGCAAAATCCAAGAGGATGAACATAAATATTTTATTTTCTGTTTGTACTTAAAAAAAATTCACGTGAAATATCCTGAAAGGAAGCTTCAAAATAAAATTCTCAAGACAATTTCTTATTGCATAGTCCATTGGACGAGAGCATACTTTAAGATGAACAAGAATGACAAAATATGGTGATATGAGCAGCGTTCAAGAACTTTAAATTTAAGAGACCTCTCGCACTACATAGTTTAATAGTTAATAGGTTAGATAGCTTCTGCTTCTTTCAAAAGACTATTTTCTCGCATCTCAATACTGCCTCTTGCAAAAACGTTTTACTTTTATTTGTTCTCTACGACACATACAGACTCTCTCTCTCGTTACAGTTCTGCATGTACAGAATAATATTGCTGTGTATTTCTGTTAGCACGCTATTCATAGCTTATGACATTACTTTATCGGCTGCTTCCAGAAAAACCAAATCCCCAACCTGCTGCACCTTGTGTGGCGAAGAAAAGGTGTCAGATGAAAGCGGTCCAATTTGCAGATGCCCAACATCTGAGAACTGCATGAGCTGCATAGAAGACATTGAGTTACTTGATCATGGCAAAGCGACACTTACACTTCAGTATTCCTGTGAGGTCCACGGTAAATACCGCCATTATGAGGACCTTCTAATGAAACAAAAGGCTTGGTGTATGATTTGGTTGTTGATTCTGATTGTACCATATGGACTGTTGATTTCTGAGACAGGGGTGAATTTGAACTGGGGATTGTACGTCGGATCAACAATGTTCAGCCCTTTTCTTCCATCTATTTTCCTCACCATGGCATGGGCACGTGCAACTTCCGCTGGTGTTATTTCAGGTACAGATATTTGCGTATATGATAGACTTTCTGTGTTCTAGTCAATAACGACTGACGTTTGAAATAACAGTCCTCTTGTATGCAAAAAATGTAATATCTGATTGAGAATAATTTAACTACCACATGCTTTTATAAGGTGCCACGTTGAGTAGAATTTTGAAAGTTATAACTTTACTAAAATATTCTAAAATTCATAATGCAGCCTTTATCGTTCCAAATGTTCACATTGGCATTAAAATGCTTCCTTAATGTAATGTATTTACATCACCTTTTGTCTGCAGTTGTATGACTGAATTTCAGTCTTTGTTTGGTTATCCTTTGATGTGTTTTTGGTGTATTGCAACTATTTTCATATTTTCAGGTGGATTAATAGGACTCGCGTGTACAATCATAGGCAATTTGGCCACTGGATCAACCTACGAAGGTGGGCTGGGGGATTTCTTTACTAATACAGCACGGGAATATAGTTTACTGGTCGGACTCTGTGCTGGGATTGCAGTTAGCGGAGTAGTTTGCTTGATTGTGTCCCTTTGTACACACAAAATAAAGTGCAAGAAAGATGCTGATAAAGAGTGGGAGAAGACCATGAGTATCGACAATCCACTGAATCCTTACAGCGCCCTCTATCGACAGGAAATAGAAGAGATTGATGCCGACACAGTTCACATCACGACAAAAACGATGACAAGAATCTTTCGGAGGGCGAAGAAGTATGCCATAATAGCAAGCATCCTAAGTATTATTATATTCCTGGTAATTTTTCCTCCCGTTGCTTTGAGTTTTGAAGTATTGAGTTACGAGCAGTTTAAAGCCTGGCTTTCAGTGTTCCAAATATGGAATATGGTAGCGACTGTGTTGGTTGTCATTGTACCTCCAATTGAAGAAGGGATTCAAATTTTAAGACAAGTCAAACAAAAAAAGAAGACGGACAAGGACAAGACGTCGAAGAGAATGGTAACGACTCGATCGGAGCTAAATTCAATTCTTTGAGATAACATGGTAAACATGCCTGTAAAATGCTCACAATACTGTTTTTAAAGACACCATCGGTTTTCCACGATTATCCTCTGGAATTATAATTGTATCGAAAATTGATGTTTATATGATTCTATATCATAATGAACTCTCAGATATAATGAATCAATGGGATCGGTCTGAATCTTTGCCCTGAAATAAATGATTCTTCGGTAGCCTGCATTTATGCTGACTGTTCCCTTCCTAACTCAATCGAACACTAAATGTGTATATATTCATATGCTTCCTCAGCTCTCCGTGCACTATATATTGGACTTGAAACCAGAAAGATGACACTAATTTTTTTGCAATCAGTTTATGTTTTCTTTGAATTCACTTCTAAAACGGAAATACCGTATAGGTTTAAGCAAGTCTGAAGATATGGGATGTCAAACATGTGTTTAACTAATAGATGTAGATGGAAAAGTAATAGATTTTCATTTTATACCTGTATCATTGTATATCTGCAACAAAATGTTTGGAAATATATCACTTCCAAGTCCCAGTAAACTTTGAAACAATGAGACAACAACAAATGGAAACGATAGAATACTAAGCAGACGATTAACAATGGCTTTGATATATAAAACGTCGCCTCGGCAATATATTACCTTCCTCTGGTACAAAATGATCGTATAATAAAGTGTGTACTCCTTGAAATGGTCGTGTAAATATGTTGGTATTTCCAAACCTACCTCTAAAATCACACTGTGTCACTAGCATGAGCGCCGTTCAAGAAATTCTTATTTGTTCCTCACTCGACAACGAAAGCGTTTCGCCGGCATCTATTAGCTCGTTGTCTGGTGAGGAATATAAATTTCCCAAATAATGGTGTTTTTGTACCGTCACAGAAAAAAAAAAGATCATATTGCAGTTCATCTAGAATGCATCATATCGGTTTGTTAAAGAGATCCCAAACAGCCGTATTATATTTGGGTTAGAGTGTACGCCTCGGATGAGGGACGTCGCTGGTTAGAACCCCAGCTGAGTCATACAAAAGACTTGTAAAATGCTACTAGCAGCTGCCTTGCTTGGCGCTCAGCACTAAGAGGTTATTGTTAGGACTAGTCGGCCTGGTGTCAGATTAATGTGACTGGGTGGGACATCATGCTATATGTCTTCGGCATGATGCCCCAGTGCTAAACATCACTATAAACTGCCACACTGCAGACATCGTAGCGATATGACTGAAAAATTGTTAAAGCTACGTTAAAAATCCAACACACACACACACACACACACACACACACACACACACTCACACACACACTGTATAATATCTTACATACGCATCGGGGGCCCTTAATAATTTAACCAGGTTAGGGATCGCGTTGGAGCGAGCACGGAGAAAACACTGTAAATAATATAAGAATGATGGAAAGTCATTGCATAATGTCAGCTAAGAACAATTCAAGTCGTTGACGTTAACGCAAGTGTAAAAACAAAATGAAAAATCCAAAGATGTCATTGATACTGTTGAGAAAAATCCAATAATGTTGTCGACAGTTGAGGAGCCGTGCTCACTCCAACGTGATGACTAACCATGGTAATCTCTTAAGTGCTCCGGATACGTATACGTAGAGGCGTTGACACAGAAGGCAATAACATAATATCCAGCACCAAGTTGATCGGTATTTCCGATCCAGATAAAAGTAAACAAAATTGTCTAAAAAGCAACTAGATAAATTAATATTATTATAAGTATAATTTGACACCTGGTCATGGATGGTGATCTGTGCCACCTCTAGCACTGAAGTCACGAATGATAAGCTTGTTTGTTTTTGGTACTTTTGCAAAAGGAGACTCAGGTCTACATAATGCGTGTGGTTTGGTCAATAGGGGGTGTATAGGTACTTATGATAGTTCCATGTCTTTCTGCTAGACAGTGAGATTCTTATTTGCATTAATCTGTCATTAATGCCCTTTGGGAGATTTGTAAGCATGCTAACTACCTGTAATTCGATGGCAAAGCCAACACCTGGTTCATATTGCTTTTCTATACTTTGGTCACTCCAGGACAAGGATTACGCGGCTCCGGCTTCGGTGAGTTGTCTTTCCTCTGCTCTGCAGGTTTCACGCAGGGCTGCTGTCTTGATGCTGAATCTGGGGAGTTCTTTACCAATTAGAGTGTTCCTCTTTCTCTGTTTTCTGATGTACTGCCCGTTAGCGTGCGTACGTCCCAGGTACCAATGGTGAAATGCGTGACCTTTGTCCTCATATGTTTTCGACCACTTCAGTGGATCCCTGAGAGCTGACCAGGGTGATGTGAAGGAGGTAACGTTTAAAGTATCTTTACTAAACACTTCCTCCTGTCCTGTGATCCTAAAGAACTACTCGGTCACGTACGAGGTTGCAGAGCTCCACTGTAGCTACTGCTACCATATTATCCACACCGTCTGATTATCTGTTCCAACATCATCACAAGACTTGATAATATCTGATACGAGAATGAGAGTAATGTCATGTCTAGCGCGTGAGGTGATTTAAGCAAAGGAAATCTGCGCAGAGTCGCCCACACTCTCTCGTTTAGGCCTGTATGAATCCAGTGGCAAAACAATGTCGAGACGCCTGGAGACAAGTCCGGATGCAGCGGTTGGCCTTCAGTTTCTTCTGAACCTGTGCTGATGCCCTGTGTTATATTCACATCTCTTGCCATCTACCTTCATGAACATATCTGACCACTGCCTAATCTAACAGAACGGACTTTCCATAGGGAGCCAGGTGTATCTAATCATTCTGGGCCACCAGTTACAGGTAGTATCCTTGACTATTGTTTTTGTTTAAAACTGTTTTCCGACGCGACGGAGCAATGATCCGCCATTCTAATATCGAACCTCAGGTGCTAGCGTCCCCAGCCCAGTTGGCTTGTTTTCTCTCCCACGAACATGATTATGACCCGCGATGACATAAGTTAGGTTTTAGTGGGACACACAGCTTGATTGAGAAGGAGCTTTCAGCTCCAACGATGAAAACTTGGCAATTACTTCCACATCACTGGCGCTTCCAGATGAACCGCTGTCAGTTGATTAAATCTACAGTCGCTAATTTTTCGCTTTATAACCCGCGTGTGTAGGATGGTCACTTGCGCAGACAACGACTCGCACCAGTATTTGATACATAAATATGTGTCTTTCCCAAAACCACATAAGCATACATGACGTTTTGGTTGGGTTATCTATAGTTCATCAATTCGCTGCATTTTCTCAATTTCAGCCTGGACAAGCTCGTCAACAATCCATCGTTTTACAATCACTCGTCGATACAGTGACACTTCCCCTGAAAAACCTGACAAGTTCAAACTGTCCACCCGCAAAGGAACTATCCGCACGAGTATATCAGCGACAAGAAAATGTTTTTCGAAAATCATTTGCCACCGATTGAGTCCAACAATTCGTCGCCTGGAGAAAAGTCTGGTGCGGGATTGGGAGTAATGTCATGTCTTGTGAGTGAGGTGATTTAATCAAAGGAAATCTGCGCAGAGTCGCCCACACTCTCTCGTTTAGGCCTGTATGAATCCATTGGCAAGACAATGAAGATGCCTGGAGACAAGTCTGGATCCAGCGGTTGGCCTTCAGTTCCTACCACACCTGTGCTGAGGCCCTGTGTTATATTCACTTCTCTTGCCATATGCCTTCACAGCTGGAGGATGACCATAACTGACCACTGCATGATTCACCAGAAAGGAATTTCCAGATGGTGCCCGGTGTCGCTATTCACTCTGGGCCACCAGTTACAAGTAGTATTTTGACTGTTGTTTTTTTTCTTATGCTTTTTTTCCGATGAGACAGAGCACTGATCCACCATTCTAATATTGCACCTTGGGTGCTAGCGCCCCCAACCGAGTTGACATGTTTTCTCTCCCGCGAAAAATTTTATGACTCGCGATGTCATACATAGATTCTACCGGCGACACATTGCTGGATCCGTGAAGGAGCTTTCATCTCCAACGATGAAAACTTCGCAATTATTGCCACATCACTGGCGGTTCCAGATGGAACGCGGACAGTTGATGGAAATTCCAGTTGTGCTTTATAACTTACGTGGGCAGTATGGTCACTTAAGCATTCAACGAGTCGCAACGGTATCTGATACACAAATAAGCGTCTTTCCTAAAACCACAGAAGCATACAAGACGTTTTGGCTGGGTTATCTGTAATTCATTGATTCGCTGCAGTTTCTGAATTTCAGCCTGGACAAGCTCCTCAACAAATCGATCGTTTTACAATTACTCGTCGATTCGGTGGCGCTTTCCCTGATGAACCTGACAAGTTCAGATTGCCCACCCGCAAAGGAACTATCCGCACAAGTATGTGAGGCCTTCCATTCGTCCGTGTCCCCAGAAGCTATTTTAGCCGACGACTACGGGCACGTGAAGAAAGTCTTATCCGTGTTCAGTTGTCGGAATCTCGGTGACTATCACGATCTGTACAATATGCACACATGTCTCTGAGGCGTTCCGTGATACAACCATGCGCGTGTAGAAGATCTACGGAGCTTATTACTTCTGATCACCGGGAAAGGCAAGTGATTCACTGTTGTCGAAAGTCTGTGCCGGGTTTTAACTGCTTACCAACATTGATCAAACTTTGTCCTTCGAACTTGATATCTGAGTCGGAATTTCTATGGTGAGTCACCATTGTGCTCGCGTAAACAACCCACAGATGGACGGATGCGACCCCATCCTCTCAATGAGTCACATCATGTATCTTGATGGAAACAGTGGGTACAGAGGTTAATGATACAAATGATGCCCGTAGGCGAATTTCTGTGAATAGATCCTGTATGGTGATAAAACAAAATATATGCGACTACGACGGTAATAGTGACGTCGAGTATTTATTCCAAATCGACCTCAGTTATCCACTGGCCCCAGAAGCGTTGTTGGTGCCAATTGAGTAGTTGTACTCGTACCAGTGTAGGGTTGTAAACGATTTCGGAACGCACCAAGCTGATTCTGATTCTATGTGGTCCATGCATGAAAACTGCAGTTCTATATGCGGTTGAGGATGAGTATGCTACGAAGTGCTACTATTCCACCAACTCGCATGGATGGCTTATTATATTCTGATGCATAAGGATCTGCCAGCCACCGCCACGGGCGAATTTGAAAAGGACTTCTTCAAACTTATAAACAATGTCCGGGTAAAATGAATTCTTGTCGATGTCGTCAATGAAAGTGATCAAGATAAATTTTGCTGACTCATTCGCATTCGATTCACGCAAGATGTTTGTAGATGAACTCGTTGCCGAACTCACAGTCGCGCATTAATAACTGGTCCTGCAGAACACGTGAAAGCTCAACTGTTGCTTAATCTAATCACGTGATGATCAATCTGGGGTCGGTGTACGTGATTACAGTATTTGAAAATGATCATCTGTGTTACAATGTACTCAGGGAAATCGCGGACGCGCTTGCGTATCATAAATATCATGATTCGTCAGCCAGCCTTTTCTTTTCTACGATTGATGAACCTTCCACCGTTCACGACCTTGACCCGGACCTTAATAATATTGTCACGTACGACGATGTGACCCTGGACAACTGTAACATACTGATTTCGTTTCTTAGATTTTGCCGCTCAGGGTTTCATTGGACTTGGTATTCTGATGACCATTTGTGCGTTTAGTTTCGGAATATGTTCCTGGAGGTCACCAGAGACCGGTAATGTTTCCCCACGATCGATCTGAGTGGTGATTGAGAAGAATAATCGTGCGGATTTGGACTCGCACGTGTTTCATTTAAACGCATCTCAAACTAATATGTAAAGCAATTTAACAACAACGCGCTGTATATAGTGACGAAAACTGCTAGCAATGCCACTGCTGACATATGCCTAAAAGTGGCCCGCAAGCACATGGAACTTCTCAACCATTCCATAGATAACGTGTCCAAATAAAAAAGTCCGATAATATTTAGAGGAAATAACAAAGTTACTGAACGTTTGAACATAAATCAACGTCATCCTCAAACATGCACTAAAAGTGACACATAAAGAACAATAAATAATTTTTATATGTGGGCACGGAGAAGAAAAACACAGATAAAGAACAAGGTCTAAACAAGAGAAAATGAACACCATAAATAGCAACAATTGCAGATTATAGGAAGGGGTCCATCTCTTTTGCAATCGTCTTTTACGTTTACAAGAAATATTTATTTAAGCGGAATCATTCAGTATTCTATCGGTAATACGGTATTTACTAACAAGGAAAAGACCTAAAGTCAGCAGATGAAAATCGAGTAACATACTTTAATGAACTGTTTATTTTGGAAAACTCCATTTTTATGTTAACTGTTGTCTCGTACAATTCCAGAAATTTTCCACCACAAGTGCTGTACTTATTCTGCTTAGTTTTCTTATCTTTCTTCCAATTATTCTTTGATTTAGGAGGGATTAATAGTCGCTTATGAACATTTCGAAGACTAATTTGCCCAATATCAGTATGCCTAATATCAGTATACCCAATATCAGTATGCCCAATATCAGGATACCCAATATTAGTATGCCCAGTATCAGTATGCCCAATATCAGTATACACAATATCAGTATACCCAATATCAGTATGTCCACTATCAGTATACCCAATATTAATATGCCCAATATCAGTATACCCAATATCAGTATGCCCAATATCAGTATACCCAATATCAGTATGTCCAATATCAGTATACCCAATATCAGTATACCCAATAACAGTATGCCCAGTATCAGTATACCATCTCATAAACAATCGGATTAACTAAAAAGACTCTGAAAATATAAACTTCTGTAAACAAAACGTAGAGTTTGTTTTGTTTTCGATCCGTCAACATCCTCCCCACCAGTTAAAGTAATTTTTGTGCAAAATCATCAGTTTATAACATTTTGACCAAAGTTGTCATGATTATTCCTTCATTACCATAATCAGCACCGATGGATGAAATTGTTGAGCTTTATTTTATTTTATTTTAGTTTATCGAGCTAGGAGACCTTTCGAAACCAATCATCTGTTACGTCGACAAACTAAAGTCCATTTAACATCCACTTGTAAGAAATACCAATATGAACTCATTTATATGTAAACTTAAAAAAGTAAATAAATCTTAATGTCCAACAGGACAAGGCGTGTCATTAGCTGATAATAACTGTAGAGTCCACACAATTTGGTATAAATACGAACTTTTAAGCCTGGTGAAATACACATTTGAAAACTTTATTCATCACGCCATAATACTCAATGCATATTATCTGTTAAATGATTCCTGTGATGCCAATACTAAGTCTCTTATCGGCAGACGTCACGATACAAATGTGTGTACTGTAGGCTGAAGCCAACCACAAACTCTATAATGCTTATATTAAATTTACAGGTATCACAAAGTTAATATTGAAAGCTCGAGAACTCATACTTGAGCCTGACCTCTTTTAAAAGGGATGATCTTTTGTTTTGAAGACAGCACGTACCGATTTGGATTGCCTTTGCCATAGTGCCTACACTTTGTAACAAATGAACATATATGAAAAAGTCATACACTTAGAGCGTTTTCTTCTTCTTTCAATAATGTGCTGGGTTTGTCTGGAACATAATCGCACATGGTGAACTATGTAAATGTGGTACATGGTCCAAGTGCAGCTAAAACAGGTCAACTCTAAACTCTAAATACACACAGTGTGCGTCTTAGTATTGAATGAAAACTCTAAATACACACAGCGTGTGTCTTAACTAATACATTAATACTCTAAACTCTAAATACACATAATGTGCGTCTTAAGTAATGAATACTGTAAATACCACAGTGCGCGTCTTAGTACTGAATCTAAACTCTAAATACACACAGTGTGCGTCTTAAGTAATACATTAATACTCTAAACTCACACAGCGTGTGTCTTAAGTAATACATTAATACTCTAAACTCTAAATACACATAATGTGCGTCTTAGGTAATGAAAACTGTAAATATACACAGTGTGCGTCTTAGTACTGAATCTAAACTCTAAATACACACAGTGTGCGTCTTAGTACTGAATCTAAACTCTAAATACACACAGTGTGCGTCTTAAGTAATACATTAATACTCTAAACTCACACAGCGTGTGTCTTAAGTACGCAATGACCATGCCAAACTCTGCTCTGAAAGCATCGATGGAAATGGCGTTGACTAGGGTAGCTAGTCAGGAGTTCTACAGGCGGATTCCTGATGGGAACAAGGAGTCTTTGTAACCGTTGACTCTGGTGAAGGGGACGAAAAATCTGGCATAAATGTCCTCTAGTGTAGAAGCCTTTTTTGAGGTATTGTGCTGCTGCGATGTCAACTAGCTTGTGTACAATCCGGTACCTCATAACAGCTTTTTCTTGTTGGCGTCGAGCTTAAAGCTCTTCCCATCACAAACGTTGAAGCATGGTGGAGACACTACTGGTCTTTCGATAATCATCAATATTAAGCCTTGCTGCCCTTTGCTGTGTTGCTTCAAGTTTGGCAATGATTGGTTTGGTAGGTGGGTCCCAAACGGTCGACGCATACTCCAGCTGTGGGCGTACAAAAGATTTATAGCCCTTACCTGTTCGGGGCATGTAGGCAAATTTCTACAAAGAGACGCTATGGTGTTGTTTGCCTTCTTTGTAACAGAGTCAACGTAGCTGTCCCATGATTAGTTGCTATCTATGGTGACTCCAAAATATTTGGCCTTGGATATCATCGTCAGTTTTTTACCAGGATGGTGTATATGACTGGGACGATCGGTGTCTTGTTGCTGATTCGAATGACTTCATATTTGTCAGGATTGAACTCCATTTGTCAGTCTTTTTGCCATCGTTGTAGCCGGTCTAGATCTGCTAGTAGCAGTGATGCATCCTGATCATTGATTTAGATGAAGAACAGCAAGGACCCATGACCGTTCATTGGAGTACGCCTGAAATGAAGGAGGCTGATGAAGATTGCTGGCCTTCTAGCACAAGATGTTGCTTTCTTCCATCTAAAGAGCTGTTATCGATTCGAGGGTCTTGCCCCGACACCATAGTGATGAAGCTTCGCTGCAAGGCACTTATCTGTTTGTTGCAAAGATCGGCTGCTAGATCCTGGAGTGTGATTATAAGTTTGCTCTCGCATGATCTCTTTTTTCTGAAGTCATGTTGTCTTTCATATAGGACGTTGTTACTTTCGAAGAACTGCATCAGGTGACTATGGATGATGTGCTCCATGACTTTGCAGTAAATTGATGTCAGTGACTCTGGCCTGTAGTTCGAGGCTTTGCTTTTGTCGCCTTTCTTGAACAATCGGCTTACGAATGCTTCTTTCCAGTCGTCTGGAGTCAGACCCTGCTCTAATGAGGCTTGGAATAGGAAAGTTCGGGCTGGAGATATTGAAGGTGCCTTCTCTTTCTAGAATCTTGTCGAAACCTTGTCAGGTCCAGTTGCTTTATGTCGGTTAAAGTTTTGGAGGAGCTTAACTACACCTTTCTCATTAATCTGGATGGGTGGGGCAGTCGGAGTGTTGCTAGTACCGAAATCAGGCATGTGCATTGTGTCTTCAACAGTAAAGACGGACGAGAACTGGGCGTTCAGGATTTCTGACTTGTCAGATGTACTGCAATGGATTTTACCATTCTTGATCAGATGGGAAACTCCGGAACCATCACATTTCGTACTTTTCACGAAAGAACATAATTTCTTGCTGGTGCTTGTGTTGCTGATCATATCGCTGACGTACTCATTATAAGCATTCCGGCAGTCTGTTTGAGTAATTTTTTGTATATGCCGATATTTATTCCAGCCTTTTGTATGGTTTGTCTGTTTTGCTCTCTTATATGCCTCTCTCTCTTTCTCCCGGAGAGTCTACGTACCTGACGGTTACACCATGGTTGGCTGAATCTATAAGATGTCATGCTCGAGGGTAGTAGGTCTCGCCCCCATATTTCAAAAACATTCAGATTAGGAAAATGTGAAATGTGGCGATTTACATTTTGTCAAAAGTATGCATTTTTCTGCCAAAATGTGAACTGCATACCGATCCCTTTTCATGACTGTATCTACAAAAGTGTCAGTGATCACTATGACCTACTTTTGCTTTAGTAATACTCACCGAGGACAACGTACCATTTCACAATTAGTCAGTGCACATTTGACATTAAGCCTGAACTGAGAAGGGTGGTTTGTTTGATTGGTTGGCTTAAGAGATCAATTATTTGAAGTAAATTATTGTATTTTCTCTGTATATCATGCATGTTGCTTTAAAACCGTCGTTTTAACCCAATCCAACCTAACCCCCTCCTTTATCTTGGCATCCTGGCAAAGTGGAAAAGTGATATGATATCATCAATAAAGCATATTCTGGTCGCTTACACTGCTCAATAATAATAATAATAATGATAATAATGAGACTTTGTATAGTGCCTAATCTTTAGAAGCTCTAAGCACTTTACAACATTGGACAACACCTATAAAATAAAAAAAAAAAACATATATAATGATATGATTACAAACACAAACACCATGAAATTAGAAAACATAGAAGAAAAAAACATGCTGAGAATATTTAAGGTAGGAAACATTATTAGGTCTTTAGGTTTGTTCTTGCAGTCAAAATAAGTGTGTTTTGAGAGCACTCTTGAATGTGATAACTGTGTCTTTGTGTGTATGTTCAGTGGGCAATTCATTCCACGTTGCTGGGCCCTGGTATGCAAAAGAACGCTGTCCATATCGTTGTACACAAAAAACAAAACAAAAACGAAACCCGAGGACGTGTATTTAATAAATAAAAGGATTTATACAATTCCGTGACAGCTTCTCATACTTTTCAATGACATCACTGGCTGACATTTTATTTGGTTGTTTTTTATTGTTAAATTTGCGCGTGAGACACGTCCTTGGTAGACGTTTGCGTCCAAACTCGCACAATATTGATCCCTGAAAGTTCTGGTCAGATCAATAGCGAGACAATTATACAGGTCAGAGTTTATCTCCGTAAACATTTCACGAAATTCATCCCACGTGTGCTCGGTTGCACCCAGTCCAATGAATATTTCCAAGCCCATGTTTATTAATATCACGAAATATTTACATGTTACAATTGTCACGGATCACTTTTGGCACATGTGCGTATCGTTGAGGCAAATAAATCATGTCAGTTTGTTTATGATTTTCAAGCATCACATAGTCGTTCACGACGAGATTGTTTTCGTTTGCATCCAAAATTGTCAATGGTAGGTGGTTCGTCAAGGGATGAAAATAAATCTTTGGTGTTGTTCTTACCGATTCACCATGATCTTTTGTCACTAAACGTTTTTTGAACATCTTTTAAAACGTCATAACACGGTTGATCATGAGCCGATGGCGCAATCATGTACAACCGATCCGTCATTAGCCAACGTAAAACCATATTTAACAACAGTTGTATTTTTTCCTGATCCAGCAGAGCCAATGTATAGTGCCTTCCAGCTGAGTTTGGAAACACGGTTCCATCACCATGCCTGGATGGTTTATGCGTTGCTTGTGCAGAAAAAATAATGACTGAAAATTCGTTTATTTTTCTCAAATCATTGTTTGCATCAAAAGTATATGCAAATTTCCTTTTCCGTGATGCCATTGAATAATACGGTATTATTAAAACGATCATGTCTTCATATTGGGGGCGATTTGTTATGTGAAAACACGTACCACAAATCCAACTCGAGTTCAGACACGTAATGGACGAACAGTTATAACGGGAACTTGTGCTCGATGTTGAGCCAAGAAATTCATGTTCACCAGGAAAGCCGCAAACGCAAGGTTTAAAAACAATGAAACGGACAGACTAAGTGTTCTCAAATCATAAGGAAGAGTCGGTATTTCAAATGTTTTGATGCAGTTCGCTGATTTGATGGTGATCGTGTGATAAGTGCATAAATGATAAAATAAGTGTTCCAAAATCGTTGAGTTGTGAGTGCAAATAAATCATTACAAACAGTCTTTTCTTCTCTCTCTCTCTCTCTCTCTCTCTCTCTCTCTCTCTTAAAAGTCTATTTCTAAAATCTTGTATACCTGTCCTTTCTCTGTCTATATACATGTACATGTCTGCATTGAACTCTTTCGAATCTGCATATCTATAGGCATCTGGTTGTAGGGTGCCAACAGAGATACAAAGGAAACAAACGTTTCGATAATTATAATGCAATTACCTTAAAATACACCGTAATTTGTCATGCTGATTTACTCTTGTCGGGATATTATGTTTGGGGCAACCTCACATTTTCCAAGAGCAAGTCAGCTTGCGTGCATGTATTGAGACAACCATGTATCTTTAATAATTCGGATCAATATGAGATTTTCTTATTTTGTTCTTATCATATTTTGCAACAAATAATTTTTGCACTTTCGATTATGCAAAGGTCCACTGTCCACAACTTATGCTATATTGAAAAAAAAAATCGGTATATTCTAATCATGATCATTACAGTTTGTTTCCTTCATATTTCACAGAATAAGTTTAAAAAATATCGTCGCTTACAACTATTCGCATACACATACACTTACACACATGTAAACAGGACCAGCCCTAGGATGTGCGGGGCCCAAGTCAGCAAGCGATGAGTGCGGGCCACCAAGCGAAACAAAAACTGCAGTGCGGAGTAGCGCGGGGATCAAGGCGGTTGCCTCGTTCACCTCGCCCTAGGTCTGGGCCTGTATGCAAACCTTGGATAATGGTATTAATATTATTGTATCTCACCATAGTACTCTTATACGTGGAAATAAGGTCACAATTTTGAGTAAACACCATCATGGCAGATTAAATGAAACCAGATTATGTAGTAAGAACGTACGTATTTGTGGCCATCATTTGTGACAGTCATACGGTGTCTTAATCGATAAAACTACGCACATGATAAACGATATCTCGTATGTCAGGAAGAAGTCATTGAATTGACACGGTCATCGGGTGTTTGTATTCCTAAAACCATTTCACTCATTTCCAGTTCTGCACATGCAAGCACAATCATGAAGTTTTCTCTTGTATTTTTGGAATATATGTTGCTAGCTCTAGGAGTCACGGCGGAAAATGTTTTCAATTTTGAGGTCAGAATGGAGAGCAGCATAACACAGGTATGACCAGAATCTGTGTGTTTGTGTATGATTTTGTTTGTCATTAATATTCGTCTACAAACTGGGACAAAGAGTGTCCCTCAAATGTAAGGAAACGGTTTACAAGTGAAATGTCCTATTTTAGAAACTGTGCATTTGACCATATTAAACATTGTTTGACGGGGTTTGGCTTTTTCCTCTTCTTTTTTTAATATCTTTTCTTCCTCATTACAGAGGAAACCTAAACTGACGACGTTTTCATGGAAGGATTGCAGCAATCCATCGTCAGCCGTAATGGTCGTCAAAAGCTTGGACGTGAACCCTGACCCCATCGTGACCCCTGGGGCACTCTTCGTGGCAATAGAGCTAATGGTGAAGGGAGACGTTTCTGCGCCAATCGAGGTTTTTATAATCCTGTTGGTTTTTTACTCCAGTGAATTGTTAATTTTCAGTCGTACAATTAGATATTAAGAGCAATAAAATACCACATTTTGGTATGGGAGACTTTGTGGCGCTATGGTTAGCGTGCTGGACTATTGACTGAAAGGGTGTGTGTTCAAATCCTACCATGCGCAAAGAACTTTAATTACATCGGTGTTAAATATCCTGCTTGTGTTGATGTCCCGTAGAAAGACGTGCAATGTGTGTATTTACAGTATTCATTCATTACTTAAGACGCACACTGTGTGTATTTAGAGTTTAGATTCAGTACTAAGACGCACACTGTGTATTTAGAGTTTGATTCAGTACTAAGACGCACACTGTGTGTATTTATAGTTTAGATTCAGTACTAAGACGCACAATGTGTGTATTTAGAGTTTAGAGGTTTTATTTCCTACGTAAGACGCGCACTGTGTGTATTTACAGTTCAGAGTATTCGTTCACTACTTAAGACGCGCACTGTGTGTATTTAGAGTTTGGAGTATTCGTTCACTACTTAAGACGCGCACTGTGTGTATTTAGAGTTTAGAGTATTCGTTCACTACTTAAGACGCGCACTGTGTGTATTTAGAATTTAGAGGATTCGTTCACTACTTAAGACGCGCACTGTGTGTATTTAGAATTTAGAGGATTCGTTCACTACTTTAGACGCACATTTTGCATATTTAAAGCTTAATGTGTGTATCGTGTTTGAGATATAGGTATAAAGTACCGGGCAATTGACCCGGCCTGATATGGGGAGGGATTAGTACCCACACTCTTCTCTTAACGAGTTTTCTTGATGAATGCGCATCTGATAACAAATGATTTATATTTTCGGATTATTGTTTCCTCTAATGTAAAGTTATTTCATAGTAAATCGTAACATGCAGTTCAATGTGATATACATTGTCATAAAATATTGTTTTCATGTTGTTATATCATGTATATATTTATGTTAGGCAGACTTACTCCTATACAAGAAGGTAGAAGACGTGTGGGTGAAATTTCCGTGCTTGGGAATACTGGGTTCGTGCCACTACGACGACTTGTGTCAGGTGCTGGACCTCATTAGCTCGTGCCCTGACCCCATTGTCGAATCGGGCATTGGCTGTCAGTGTCCCTTTAAAGCGGTAGGTATTGGTAATGTTTAAACCAAAGGACTCCTATAAATAAAGGTCATCGGTAAAACGAATTGGTCTAACGGATGGGTGGGTGTGGTATAATCAAATATCTCGTACAGTACGTAATGAATTTAAAGTTCTATATTATGTTTGTAAAACTCATCCACATGTTCAGGAGCAAACTGTTTTACGGAAAATATATTTATACAAGCTAAATTCGGCATATTAATAGTGCACGAGGACTAATCAAGATGTGACGAGTGTTACATTTTTAATATACACTTGCGTACAGTGCGCGTAGCAAACTACACGATGCCAGGTAATGGGGACTGTCATATTGGTCGTTTTTCAGTCAACCGGGTCTCGTGACTGACAGTCATATTACACGCATACCTGTAACCGGCAACCTGTAAGGGGGCAGTTAAATGGGGCTGGTGTTCCTACATAAATGAAATATACCAGACTAGCATTATGTCATTATTATTTCGCTTATCCCGGTAAAATGGTAAGAGGGCTGCTCAAACAAACAAACAAAAACTGCATAGCGTGCAGTACGTATTGTGAAGGAAAAAAAAATCCACCAATTCTATCTCGGAATTATCAAATGCTAGCCTTTAAAGAGAAAATTCAAACAAAGAACACGCACGCGCGCAATGGAAAAATAGCATTTACCACTGGATGTACATACAAAGTCTCCCAATCATTTCGTATATAATGAGAATTGCCATATACGGTGTTGATTACCACATACGAAAACTTGGGCGATATGCTACAAGAAGTTATATTACTCTTTTTATTGGTTCTAAGGGACCAATCAATGAATTTTCCAGGGAAGACTGCGGATTTTCTTTGAAAGAAAGACGTGTTATTATTTTTACTGAAGATATTTGTGTTTCAAATAAAATGATAGATAAAAAGATTTATGCAAATCAAAGCAATATTATTGTTTTCAAGCTTTGAGGGCGGGCGTGGACAGGAATTTTTTTTATAAATCCCATACTCCCCCACTCCTCCCCCCCCCCCAAACAAACACACACAATCCTATCTGCCACAACCGAAAATTAATAGTCGGTCCCTTAACGTTTGTAGATAGATCTCGAGTTGGCAGGTCTATACACAGACGTCATCCTAATCGAACTTGATAAACTGAACTGATGACTGGCAGATAAAGGTCGCAAGACTCTTGTACAATTTCACCTGACTGTACACGCACATTTGTTGCGTTCATGTACAATATTATCAACACTAATACAATAGGGTCTACGTATCAGTTATTAACTCTTGGTTGTCGCACCCATTATTTACGGCATACACAATTAAGCACTAATACACGACGATAGACTGGAGTATGATTAATAGTAGCATCATTAGCATTAACAAGAATATAAGTATCAACAGTAACAGAAAAGAGATCATTTATTTCGGTTCTGAACTCGATGTGGCTGATACATTGCTTTAATTTATTTCAAATTTGCTTTTATCTGGCACCTGAAGCTTATTTTGTCACAAAAGTATCTAATATTAGGGCCACAAGGCTCTGGTGTTTAGTCAGCAAAATACACGCGCAAGCATTCAACGTGTGTGTGATTTGGATTTTTAACGTAGCTTTAACAATTTTTCAGTCATATCGCTACGATGTCTGCAGTGTGGCGGTATATAGTTATGTCTAGTACTGAGGCATCATGCCTCAGACATGTGGCATCATGTCCCACCCAGTCACATTATCCTGACACCAGGACGACATGTCCTAACACTAACCACTTAATTTTGAGCGCCAAGCGAGGCAGATGCTAGTGTTATCTTTTACAAACAAGTCGTTGGTATGACTCGGACGGGGTTCGAACCTTCAACCTCCCGCATCCACTTTGGCTAATGGAGCAGTCCATTAAATATATATAGTAATCAATGCAAGGATCAAATCTAGTGTCCAATATAACGAAGAAGCAAGAAATGAAAGCAGCAAATTTAAAGCAATGATACGACTTAGTTCGGGTCCATTTTCACCCTCTTAAAAGCTGAAAAATTATCAGCACTGACGAGTATGGAGACAATCACCAAAACACAGATCTTTGCGATCTTTGCGATATCATCGTGCACATAAAACGATCAGAATTACCCCCGACCTTACTCCTATTTGACAACCTGCGTACGATGTGTGTTGTACATCAAATGCACAAATAGCGTTACGAAAAATATGATGACGACGATACAAAATGATAAAATAAGATTACCAAATATGTAAATGTTCATAAAATATCGGGATTATTCGCACTTCAATTTAGAATAACTGCTGCTGATTCTTTTGCATCTTCTGTTTGAATTGTCTAGACAATCTTCAGCTTCTAGTGTACTTGATGTATTTATGTCAGGATTGTAAAATATGTAAATTATTATTATAATCAGCTGTAATAATGCTCATAAATTTTTAGACATCTCTCGATATTTTATATGAACATTTATATCTTTCATTTTTAATTGCTTAATCTCTATTTTATTTTCATTCACTATTTTTGTACATGCGATGTGCAGGTCAACAATGGTCAACTGTAGATTTTCAAAATGGGAGTCCCACAAGAGGAAATTAAAATCGTTTGTTTGTGTGAACGTTGACTTAGCCGAAATGTCGATTAATTACTCTCTAGTAATATCTCATCAGTGCTGTTAATATTTTGGGTTTTAGGTGCAAAAATGGATCCGCAATACAGCGTGATATGATTGCTTTTATTCGTAGCTTTCTTTCCATGTCTCTATTTATTCTATAGCATACTCGTCTTTACGCGAACGTTGTTTATTTTAGGTTTCTAATATTTGCAAGTGTTTTCAGTGACTAAACATCAAAGTACTATTATTAGGGCCCACTTCTATATGAAGATTTTATACTTTTCAAATTCAAAGGAAACAACCTATCCAAGAAACCTTAGTTGGGAAACAGGTAATCCATTTTATTTCTAGACATTTCAAATATTCTGTAAGATTAATTTATAATACGATTTCACGAAGAAACGAAATAATCTTTTGACCTTGACACAAATCATTGGTTTATTAATGGGTATCCAGGGGGTGTATTTTTTCCTTTACGGTGTCGAGTGAGTAACGCCTGCAATCGCCATTCCTTTCGACTCAGTTCTGCCAAAATGTGTTCTATTGGAAATGCGTGTGCCGTTTTTTGTCTTTTTCCCTGTATAATCATTGATAATTTAAAATAATCTTGCCCGATTGTTAAGACTACAAAAAACCATGACGCAGGGACAGAGAGACAGCAGGGTGGAGGTCCTGATATTTACATTAGGGAAGATGTAAATGCAGAAAGGCGACCTGACTTGGAGTCACATGAAATTGAGATTATTTGGGTGGAAATTCCTCAAAATAATGCAAAATCATTCCTATCTGGTTTCATTTATACGCCACCTTCCTCCAAAGCAATCTGGAATGACAACCTTTTGAAACCAATGGAACATGTTCTTGCACAGGAGAAAGAAACATATACTCGCCAATGTAAATGAGGACCTTCTCAATACTCAAATAAGGAACAACTGGATGAAATTTATTGAATCATTAGGTCTAGTCCAGTTGGTTAATGAGCCCACATGGCTAAAAGGAATATCATGCACTCTTATTGATCACATTTATACCAACCTACCAGACAATGTGGCTTGTGTTCAGGGCCGGCGCTACCATTTAGGCAAACTAGGCAGCCGCCTAGGGCTCTGATTTCAGGGGGCGCATTTTTTTAAAAAATGTATTGTTTATAAATTTTGAAATTTATATTTTCCGGGGGGGGGGGGGCGCTAGAATCTAACCTTGCCTAGGGCGCCAGATAGTCTGACCGGGTCTGGCGCCGGCCCTGCTTGTGTTAATGTACCGAATGTTGGTCTTTGTGACCACTATCCTACTTTTATGATGAACTGTATACCAAGAAAGAGAAATAGGAAAAATACACACAAAACTATCACTTACAGATCGTTCAAAGATTTTAATGAAGAACAATTTCTCGATGACCAATATAACGTTCCATGGAAAATAATCCAACCTTTGGACGACATAGATGAAGCGCTGAGGGTGTGGACTGACTTATTCATGGATGTAGTCTCTAAACCTGCACAACTGAAAGTACATCGAGTAAAGCATGAAATCCAACCTAATTGGCTTAGGACTGAAATGCTAAATGCTATGAAAACACAAGACCAATTCAAGGCCATGGAAAACCATGCACAATATAAAGTATGGAGAAATAAAAAGACAACTATAATTAAAATAGTTATTTATAAAAATTATTATCAATCAGTGGTTGAAGACAAAAAGAGTAACACTAACTCCATTTGGAAAGTCTTCAATGAACTCATCGGGGGAACGCACAAAGATCAGACAAATAAAATTCACTCACTTCTAGTAAATGACACCATAGTCACTGATGACGCTGACATTGCAAATGTTTTCAATGATTTTTTTTCACCAACATTACCACAAAGTTTTAAAAAATCATTGATAGAAAACAACATAAATGAACTGAAAAAGTTCCGCAGTAGCAAAATCTCTAAGGAAGTATGTTTCTATATCCCACCTGTATCAAAAAACTTTGTTAAAAAATGTCTCAGTGATCTTGATACCAAGAAAGATACAGGACTTGATCAGATTGGTCCCCGACTCATGCAAACTTCTGCCTCAACTATTTCAGATAGCATAACATTCATAATCAATTTAAGTATTGCAACCTCATCTATACACAAAACATGGTAAATTGCAAAAGTAATGCCTATTCACAAATCTGGTTCTAAGGATGATACTGTTAACTACCGACCAACTTCATTATTAACAAACTTGTTAAAATTGATTGAAAAACATGTCCATGACTCGTTTATATCATATTTAACCAAACACGTGCTGTTACACCATAATCAATCAGGCTTTAGACAGAAACATTCATGTGAGACTGCCTTGATCTCTCTAACTGAAAATGGCTTCAAGCACTTAATGAAGGTAGAATGTGTGTGTGATTAGGATTTTTAACGAAGCTTTAACAATTTTTCCGTCATATCGCTACGATGTCTGCAATGTGGCAGTTTATAGTGATGTGTAGCACTGGGCATCATGCCGCAGACATGTGGCATCATGTCCCACCCAGTCACATTATCCTGACACCAGGCCGACCATTCCTAACACTAACCTCTTAATGCTGAGCGCCTAGCGAGGCAGCTGTTAATAAAAAAGTCTTTGAGGGTCAACTTTGCAGAACCTTCGAGATGTATTTACGTCTAAAAAGCACGTAGTCCTAGTATGACCGTAACAAAAACCAATCATTTTATTCTAAGAATAAGAAGAAAAAATTGTATATTTGTCTCAGTGATTTCTGAATTAAGGTCGGGAACTAGATCAGCATAAGATACAAAGTTCAGTGTTTACTATAACTCTGAGGTCAAACTAATTTCTGGAAAATATCAAATTTCTAGTAAACAAAATTACATTATTTTGACATAAAATGAAATTAAAAATAAATATTTTTAAAACTTACAGACAATTAAATTAAATCAAATGTAAATTAAATGAAATATACATAACAATATTACCTATTAAAGACCGAATCTGGTTGAGAAAAGCCAGATTAATGTACAGGATATTCAATGCTAAAGTTCCTGAATATTTACAATCACTATTCCAGTATAGGCTACCTGGTAATACTTCCCACATGCGATCCATGTCTACCAAACAGTATAAAATTTCCAAACTAAATAAGAAATTATTCAAAAAAGTTTCCAATGCTCCTTCTTCCAAACCCAATATATATAGTGGCTTAAGAGATGCAGTTAAAATAAATAAGTTTTCCTTTGTTTGAGGACCTTAAGTGTGTAACCCTCTTTAAATAAAGTCATTATTATTATTATTATTATTATTATTAATTGATGTCATGGACATTTTTTAAAATTCTAATAAAAGAAGAAACCTCAGTATAGGTGTAGGGACTTTCTTGAATTTCTAATTAAAAAAGAGACCATGCGATTGAAATAATAAAAAACTTTTTGGAATTCTAGTTCAAGAAGAGACCACACTACAGGTGTGGGGACTTTTTGAAGTTCTAATAAAAGACCTGACTCAAAATACCAAAAGCGTTTTCGTTCCAAATTTAAGGTAATTACTGATCTTCAGTTCATAAAAACATTGAGGCTTCTCTTGACCCTTTTCTACATAGCTTAATGAAGCTAATTCTGGTAATCTCGGTAATAACACACCCTCCATACCTTTATGTTTCAGGGAACGTACACCATGCCAAAGTCTGAGTTCGACATTGACGCCGCAGCGGTGGCTGCAGGGGATTACCACGCCGTCGGAAACGCCACCCTAATGGGGAAACCAGCGTTCTGCCTGGACCTCTACCTAAGCTTCTCTGAGTGATAATGTCCGTTCGTGTGCCTTTCATTGTGTAGCAAGAAGAGACTTACACAGGAATGGCAGATATTCGTTCTCTCGAATTACTTTTAGAACTACCTTTGAGAAATGGATAAGAAATGTGTTTCGACTTACCTGTGTGATCTATATATATATATATATATATATATATATATATATATATATATATATATATATATATATATATATATATCTATCGCACCTATTAGTTTACTATATGATTTCTTAATTAAATATAAATAAACTTAATATATGTGGAAAGTGGAAATATATTGTTAGTTATGCAAGCAAATAGTCTAGCAATTAGTAATGCTTTCTTTTGAAACAGAGAATAGATGTTACATCGTAAAATAAATTATCACCTCCAGAAAAAGAAGTAATACATAAACACATTTTGTATTTCAAGACATAAAATATGAATAAACTTACCTACCCAAGATCATACTGCTTGTCTCTCTTTCTGCCTCTGTCTCTCTTGCTCATATATATATATATATATATATATATATATATATATATATATATATATATATATAGTATGTACGCTGTATCAATGATATACCACGAGAAGTATAAATTTTCATTAAAAGGAAACTAGGCTTGCCCGAGCATTGGATCCAGCAAGGGATCACGTGTGTCAGCGATTGATGAAGATAAATGGAATAAACTGACAACGAACATTGCGAAAATAGTATTTAGCTAGCCGAGCGCTTTCGACTCTTTAATGAGTCTTTTTCAAAGGCAAATACAAAACATAGACAAGACAAATAAATAAAACAGAAAAACGGTTATGTTTGCGAAACCTTACATGGCTTTTTCTACAGGAATTCAACCTTTTAACTTTATATTATGTGTAAATTAGTTTATTTCAGCTTCTTGCTGATACTGGAAAATATTTGTATTGACCTAGAAATTGATGAGCCATAGCGACATCTGTTACTCTATGTAAATTTATGTTAGCGCACACTATAACCCGGATATTTCATTGTTATAGTAGTCATATATATCAAGCAAATTTAGAGAATTATTTAAAAGAAAATGTGTCGGCCGCAAAAGATAATTTTATTTGTGCATGGTTGTCTTTTTCTAGTCCTCTTGGTTTAAACCGCTTTGTTTCAATGTTCTAAGGCGGCGTATCCAGTAAGATTCCTTTTCTTTCCTGGTTTTGGGATTCCAGTTGGGGTTGTGAGCAATTGCAATATGTGTTATACCACTGAAAGTGTGGCATGGGGAGGAGAAGTGTTCTGAGACCGGGCTTCTGTACAGTTTCTTCGTCATCCAATCAGATCTATGAAGGTTGGTCCTTTTGTGTAGCTTTTCAGTTTCTCCGACATAATGAAGGCTACCGATCTTACATGTGATGAGATAAATGACATTCTGTTTTGCAGGTTTGATTTGGACCATGTATGTTTAATTTTTTTCTAGTAAATGTGCTATACATACATACATACATACATACATATATATATATATATATATATATATATATATATATATATATATATATATATATATATATATATATATATATATATATATATATATATATATATATATCCAGTGATGCATATAATTTGAATACACGTCTGAAAGAAGGCGAAAACTGAAGCGATCATTTTTATTTCAAAGTCTGTAAATATTTTGTTAAGAAATTAAACACCAAAGTACGGTTAGATAAATATGCAGGGCATTCACATGACCCCTTTATTTTCAATGACGATACATTCCACCAATGACCAATTCAGACATGCCTGCTCACATTTGAATTCGCTGATAAACTATCTCAAGATTTACAGTCCAATAGGTCACGAGACTGTAAGGTTCCTTGTTGAGAGGCGTGAATTAAATTTGTTCACACTGTATCTATGTTGACTTTCTTGACGTTTATTGAAGAAACTTTTCATCATCAACGTTCAAGATGAAAACATATCTTCCTTGCATCTTTCTAATATTCAGCGCCGCTGCTAACAATGTTCAGTATTTTGAAGAAATTGAAGATAACAGAACACAGGTGAGTAAGAAATATATGTGCAATACAAGACAAATGTATCAAAGTTAATCGTTTCAGTCGCCATAAATGTTTCGAGAAAATTAAAGGTATTTTCTAGAATATTTGCGTAATGTTTCTTATAATTAATAGTAAGTACATTCAATTTTAGTCTAACAAAAAAAAAATTTAGCACTGGTTTTTTATATACTTGAGGTTTATGTTTAGTGGCAGTAGAAACGCAAAAATAAAAACTTTAACAAGTGCAATTATCCATTTTTGTCATGACCTCTCTCTCTCTATCTCTCTCTCTCTCTCTCTCTCACACACACACACACACACACACACACACACACACACACACTAAATAATCGTCTGACATATAGTTAATTGTGATAACTGTTTTATAATAAACATTTTTTTATTACTCCAGAGAGACCCTGTCCGATTGAAATCGTTTTCTTGGAGGAACTGTGGTGATCCATCTAAGTCCACGTTAGTGGCGAATAGCTTGACTGTGACCCCTGATCCCATTCAGACTCCGGGGTCAGTCAATATTGGGTTTCAATTAACAGCCAAATCTGACGTCAATGCACCTTTGCAGGTAGGTTGTACATTGTAGTAATCATTATTATACGCTAATTTCTTTTTCTCCGTTAAATTTACGTTGTCAGACTCGTGCAGTATTTTCCGACACCACACGGCTTCATACTTCACGACACGTGTGCGTAAAAATAGTATAGTGTATAAGGAACTACTTTGTAAACAAACCATGTATACTCGCGTGGTAGACTTTAGGTTCTGGTTAACTAGATTTATTTGTGAATGAACTAAACAAGCTGCCCCGTCTATTTGAAAATAGAGATGATAAAGTTAACGGTATGGACGAGTTCACTGAGTCACAAATGAAACCGTCAAACAAGCAATCGAAAGAACGTGATATTCGCAATGTCCTCAACAAACGTGAAAGACGCATTATTGAAAATACCATTCTGATCAATTAAACAGTTATTTAGAAGAAATATTCGTAACCTTCACAAATAGAATGGTTCAGATTATGAGCAGTGCTCTCTACAATCTTTTTAAAATAGCATGGAGAAACATATTTAGGTCAAAGGCCGCCGCATATATCTATCAGATACGTACCATTTTAAAAGTCAGTCAAAACACTAAATTCGAGAAAGAAAAAAAATGCAACTGAAGGTTTTGGTAGGAAACTGAGAGCCTCAGAGCCAATAAGCCAAGATGACGAAAAACTATTATTTCCGCTGGCTAAATGAACCGTCTCACAACAGTTGCTTTGCAATTTTCCCCTTTTAACTATTTTAATACCATATTAGGCTAGCATTAGAAAACAATGTATGATACAAGTCATACCTGGGGGCCCTCTTGCAAGTGACATGACATAACCATGTGTCTTTTTTGGCAGGTAATAAGAATGGTGATAAATAAACTTACATTTATGTACCCTGAACGTCCTCAGTTTCTATAATTTCTACTATATTTCCAACTGAAATCGCATTCTCCTTACTGAAACGATTCGCTGGGCGGTGCTATGTGCATAGGAATAGTGTTACTATGCATTGTTAAATCTAGGGTTGTGTATTTATTTTAAAACACAGGATAAATTCAAGTACTTTGTTTCTTGTAGTGTATTCCTTTATTATTAAGCCTCAGGTAGGAAAACGAAATGAATATATAATAAAAAGGTTACTGCATTTATATGGGGAAATATGAACTCGTATTTTCGGACTAATACTGTACTCCCAATTTCGTGCGATGTATTAAAATTACAGTACAGTTTCGTTGTGCATCAGGTTTTATATGACATGAGTAATGTCATTCGGATTTGAAGAACTTAGAAAGTACATTTTGAGGACTCTGAAAAACTCGTTCATATTTTCCCATACAAATGTAATAACTTAAAATTATTTATTCAACGTCCTCAATGAAACGTTTTGATATAAGTTTACTATGGACAGGCCCATTCTGAATCATTATTTAATCCATTAATACCTCAAGAATTTCAAGCCAAGACTTTCTCCATGCGAACCAAAATATTTGTAGTTTGGACAAATGTAACGACGAGAGTGCAGTGATATAACTGTTCTATATCTGGGAGACGGATGTGGCTATTTTGTATTTGTGAAACGAAGCAGTCGATTGAAGATGTGACGCGAACTCTCACGCAGGAAAAAAAAAATCTCTCTCCCTCCTTCCCCCACCCCCAGTTCATATAATGTGGTCTGAATAAAGATGAATTTACCCTTTCGTATGTTTAATTCATATTTCTGTTTTAAAAGGTAATTTAGACATTATAATTGCATGTAGTACTAAAAGTAATAAGAATTATTGACATACACACGTGGAATTTAAGCCATCATACAAATGTCAGGATTATTCAGTAAAAATAACAAATAGAGAAACAAATATGAGTAAAAATGTAAGTAATATTTGTAAATAATTAGTTATATTTTATATTACAATTAAAATATTACAACGTTTAATCAGATTTTAAAAAGAACAAATTTTTTGCTGTTGTTTTTGCTGTGCATTCCATTTCAAAATGCATTTTGATTGCAGTTTATATCTACTCAGCCAATATACTGACAGTTTTCATCCGATGTTTCAAGCCTTCACCATAATCTCCAGTAAATTTCATTATTCATCATTTTTTTATATCATATTCGTAGGAAACGTAAACCAGAAAATGAATGATTTACAGGGGCTGGTACAATTCGATATCGTTTTTAATTGATTATTAATCTTCAATCAAATATATGCACGAGGCAGGGCATTTCTTTGGCCCAGTCTTACACTATATAACATATTAAGAACCTCTGCGAAGAACAATTCTGTAATGGACTCGATGCCGGAATATCCTAGTAGTAAAAGTAGCATATGCTACGGGCCCCACACTTTCAAATGCCCCGCACTAAATGCTTTCAAGCTATCAATTACCTTCATGTAAATAATACTTCTACCGAAATATCCGACATATTTTTGTCGTATGATCTGGCTGTATGGCAAATGAAAATACAAATACTTTACTATGCAAGTTAAAAATGTATGTGTTTTAATATTTATGTGTTTTTTTTAATTTATTTTAGGTCCCCTGTATAACATACGCTACAGGCCCCACACTAGCTTAATCCGGCACTGAAAAGATTTATCTCTACAATGGCAGAAACCTCTTTTTTAAAAGAGTAACTCGAACTGGGACTAGTATCTTGCCAAAGCTCTACGTTGTGAAATTTTGGTACTAGAGCATAATATAGGCTTTTATATTGAAATCTTGATATGTTTATAAAATGTGCACGTTTTAGGCTCATATAAATGGACCTAATGGACCTAATGGAAGAATCGAACTGAATTTCGGTTGCAAAAGTCCAATTATCACAATATTATTAGGTGTATCCAAAACTTTAGCTTTTGTCCACGGTCTTATTGTGTTTCGACCAAATGTAATTATTTCAATGCACCATTTGATCACACGGATTTTATCGTTGTATTCTTGTGTTTTTAATATTATTGTTAATTTCTTATATAGGCTGATCTTGTCTTGTACAAAAAGCTTGATAACCAATGGGTAAAAATACCGTGCCTTGGTTTCCTGGGCTCGTGTCACTACGATGACCTGTGTGAACTCCTTAATATGATCACTGACTGTCCGGAACCAATCGTGTCTTCAGGGCTGAGCTGTTACTGCCCATTTAAAACGGTAACTCTTCAACTAAAACATTTTTCGGCCTTATCCGTCTCATGCAAGAAAAAGACTTCTGATTTAGACTAATACGTTCTCGGCCTTTTCCGTCGCATGCAAGAAAAAGACTTCTGATTTAGACTAATACGTCCTCGGCCTTTTCCGTCGCATGCTGGGAAAAGACCTTGGATGTAAATAGCAGCCATTTTCAGCTGCCCTCAACCTAGTGATTGATATTACTTCATAAAAATTTCACTTACGCTACAACGAATCGATGACGAATCATCGCCAATAGCCACGTAAGTAATAGTTTCAGTCCATTAAACAGAATGACTTCTTTAATTTCGAAAGTTGGAGGAATATCATTAGAAATGAATAGTGCATGTATCTCAGTGATTTTTTAAACGTCGTCGAGGGTTATTTTTAACACATATTCTTTATGAGGTATTGCTATTATTTGTACGTCTCGGCGGACGCACAAAAGTTACCAGGTTGGAAAGTATCACTACGATGACCCGGCAGTCTATTTAAGAGAGTCGATTATCACATAATCGGAACACTTTACATATAGTATGTGCAGTTTAATATTTTTGACATGCCAACATGTTAACCAATCTCTTTATCTGATTCTGATTGGGCCAAATAAGGATGACATTCTTGCGTTGTGTTCTGTTTACTGATTGGCTGCGACCGTGGAAATTTTTCTTATCCCGCATTCTGGAAGTTTTCTTTTTACTATTACTATCAACATTTTCAGGGCTATTTTTCAAATCAATTTGTCAAAGGGGTATTGGGGAAAAAAGAATACATTTTGTCGCAATATTGCCGATTTACCGCATAGGGGCCCGTTAAATTAAAACTACGGGTATCGGTCAATGGATAGAGGGTTAAGGGACATGTAACATAGATCTCACCCTCTGACACGCGTGGTTTAAATGTTAACTTATTTTGGAGTAAATACGATCACCTCAGTTTAGAAAAGAATGTGGACGTATAGTGGTCTCCCAAATGACAGAATGTTACCCAACCACGGCGTTTTTTACATGGTAAAAAATAGTTTCAACGAGCTAGTCGTTCTTATTATGTGATATAATTCCGACTCCAAAACAGTTGTGCAAGTCTGCTATACCTTTCCAAATCAAATAATGTAAATTTCCGATCGCAAATACATTAGAGTAAATCTGGAATTTCTGCAGGCATTATTCATCCGTTCACATGAATATCCAGTAACTGGAATGCTTTGTAGTGGAACTGACATACTTTGGTGGAAAAATTGTAAACAATCTCATCGAAATAGGGATATATGGCTTGACTAATCTAAACTAAGTCAACTAACTGTGTAACATCACATATGAATTTCCATGCTGTCATATTATGCTGTGTGAAATGTTATAATGATTTGGAAGTACAGCTGATCTTTGAATTATAATTGTGAACGAAAATTTACTTTTAAATTTTACTGGTTATAGAACTGCGTATTATTCATTTAACTAGCGTCTGATGCTATTTTGTACACGCAACAAATACAAGGTACATCGTCTGAGTCGGTATGAAATAATTTATTTCTTCTTTCTCTTTAAACTATTTGCATTAAAATAAAAACATTGTGATAATAAAATCTCAAATGGGTAATCATGTAATATTAAATTTATTAAAGTCGTTGAATACTGTCCAGCTTTTGCTTACCAGGGCTCGCATAAGCTGGACATTATTCAATTAGTTTCATAAAGTCAATATTAAATGATTATCCATTTCAGATCCTCTACAAAACGCACAATCGGGAAGAAACTAGGATGTTTTGATTGCTAAGATGTAAATAGTTGCCATTATGAATTGCGTTCAAGCCCGTCATTATTACTACGTCATAAATACCTTTATCACATAGTCGGTATAGTTTTCTTATAGTATGTGCAGTTTCGTACTTTTTATATTACCACATGGTAATATATATCACTTTATTTGACTCTGATTGGTCCCAGTAAGTCCATGAAATTAGTGTGCAGTATTCTCTTTACTGACTGGTTGTGATCGTGAGAAAACTTTTTAACCCCGCCTTTTGCTTCATTTTGTTTTGAATTAAAATTTTGGCCGCCATACTGTGATTCGATTCGCGAAAGGGATTTGGGGGGTGGGGGTGGAAATGGTCTTGTCTGTTTCAATATGGCCAATTTACCCTCAAAGGAGACTGTTATGTCATGAATATGTCATGAATAACAATATCATCATATGAAAAATGGATAAAACCATAAGATAAGAACAATACCAAGAAGTAAAGCTAAGGGTATTGCTCAGATGATGGCGGATCGCGGAGTGGGGGAGGAAGGGGTGATATATCTGCAACATAGAAATAGAATCCACCCTAAAAATAAGCGTGGTTGAAATGTTAACGTACAGAAATAAATAAACTCGCCTCTGTTAACGGAAGAATGTGGGTATAAACCGGTATGCCAACTGACTGAACTTCATCCAACGACAGCATCTTTACGTAGTAAATATGCGAAGTAAATCCGACTAAAAAAGAAATTTGTTTACGTCTTCTGTACAGTCTATTGTTCCAAATTAAATACTGCAAATATCCGGTCACAAATACATTACATTAAATATAGGAATTTATGCATCCAATAATTCTATTTCCACATGAAAATCGCAACAATGTAATGTTTAGTTTTCAAAGTTTCATATTACGCGCAACATGTACTCTGGGCTTACTGTGTACCGTATCAAACAATGTGGCATCACATGGTATTGATAATTCTGGTTTGAAAAATGATTTTGTCGTTATAAAATGCAGTGGCGTCACTAGGGTTGGTGTCAGTGCGGTAACTCATGATGTCACCCCAATGGACCTCCTTCCTGCACAAAAATTCTAAATTTTTATAGACAGTCATGTGTCACCCCCATGGAACACTTCCTGCACAGAAGTCGAAACTTTTATAGACAGTCATTTGGGTGTCCCCCCCCCCTCTGATGGACACTTGTTCTTTAATTTATAGTTGGGTTTTTTAAAAGTACAATCTACTTCTACAAGTTCAACTGGGACTTTATTTTATGCACAACAAATGAAAGGTGCACCGTCTATAAGAATGAACGAAATTATTCATTCTTCTTTCTATCTAAATAATTTCCACTGAAATATAAACTATGTGATGAAAAGAATCTCAGATGGGTAATGATTTAATATTGAATTTATGAAACTCGCTATACATGGCGGCCAGTATGCAAGGTGGAGGAAGAACCCGGGAAAACACCGGCAATAACCATCGACCCACGAGAAGCTACTGGCAAGCTTTCTCACATACTCACATTGGCCGAACCCGAGACTTGGACCCACGCAGACAGAGGTGAGACGGCAGTGATCCGTAACGATGAGAGCTTTAGACCACTCGGCCACTGGGGACCCGGCCTAACTCATTAGAGCGTCCACCGCTGACGAAGTATTTAATATATTTAATATGATATGAATATGCATATCGAGATCGACAATCTTGACGATATTAATATGAATATGCATATCGAGATCGACAATCTTGACGATATTAATATGAATATACATATCGAGATCAACAATCTTGACGATATTGATATGAATATACATATCGAGATCAACAATCTTGACGATATTGATAGGAATATACATATCGAGATCAACAATCTTGACGATATTGATATGAATATACATATCGAGATCAACAATCTTGACGATATTGATATGAATATACATATCGAGATCAACAATCTTGACGATATTAATATGAATATACATATCGAGATCAACAATCTTGACGATATTGATATGAATATACATATCGAGATCGACAATCTTGACGATATGCATTTCATTCACATTTTACTTTCTTCAACTAACTTAGCAAATATCAATTTTAAGTTCACGTAATTTCATTAAACACTTATAATTTAATTCTGCAGTTTCCGGGTTTGTTGAAGTCACATAGATATTTAAAACAAGTTATTTATTTTATATAACTGCAAACGTTTCTGAAATCTAAACGTCATCATCTGTATCAAGTAATTATTTCTTCAGCACACACACACACACACCGTTATTTACACAGGGATTTCTGAGTGTGTTAAATACCAAACTGACTCCTGAATCGAACCTTAGAAGTTTAAATTAACTCTTCAGCACACACACATACACACACACGATCATATTCACCTCACTTTCATAGACTTATCATATAAATATCAGCGACTTAAGGGAGCGTTAAGATCAGAATGACTAAATCTGCTGCCGTAAATTATATTTTCGACATTTTGTAAACTAGTTTACCCTATATCTGACAACAAAGAAAGACCGATTCAGCAATGCGTCACAGCAATGCATTATAGCGTGTTAATTACCTATGCCAGGTGCTAAGGCGAAACAACTTCCTAGAGACACGAACGGACTTGAGTTGATTGGTTTCAGTACAAAACACAGGTACTCGACGCGAGCTTGATGTTGAAAAAGAAAAAATAATAATAATCTAAATCAAAAAATCATGAAGAGTGACAAAAATACCTTAGATTACCTCCATGACCCGTTCTGACATAGGACCCTCTCTATCATAATATATAAGAGAGAAGGTACGGAACTTCCAAATACTTCATTCCACACATGACCCTATATTTCCTTCTGCTATTTCCGTTTTTAAGGCACACGACCAAACTGCATGGCTTGTTTTACTCCTGAGATAATTTTCTATCCATCAAGCCATCATTGACTTTTCTGCGTTGTACCAAACTGAAGTTACAGGCTCCGAAACGTACGATTTTCGCATTTTTTTCGTTTTTTACAAGTGCGTGCACATGTAAAAACCGCTAGATGTACAATGTTTTCAACTCTATGGTGCATCCCTTCTTGAATTACAGAATAGTGGTAGATGCAAAAGTAAGTTTTTACTTACCATTAACTCTAGTTAACTTTAGGAATCCTGTTCTATGCAAGAATTAGACATTGTCTTCTTCAATGCACATGCATTATATACATCCGACTCTATTTTCAAAATAGGTAAACTATGCGGCACACACGTCAACGCCGAAATATGATTGGCTCAAAAAGGTATACTTATTATCACATGAGCTCGGACTTTTCTCAGAGTAAAAAATCGCACGTTTCGGAGCCCGTAACTTCAGTTTAGTACATCGCAGAAAAGTCAATAATGGCTTAATGGACAGAAAGATGTCTCAGGAGTAAAACAAGCCATATAGTATGGTATTGTGCGTTAAAAAACGGAAATAGCAGAAGGAAATCGAGGGTCATGGGTGGAATGAAGTATTTGGAAGTTCCATAACTTCTCTCTTATATATTATGATAGAGAGGGTCCTATGTCAGAACAGGTCATGGGGGTAATCTAAGGTATTTTTGTCACTGTTTGATTTTGTTCCTTAAGAATTACTTATATTTTCTCAACATCAAGCTCGCGTCGAGCACCTGTGGTACAAAATAATTTTCATCTCTGACAGGTAATACGGTCTCTATTTATTTGTTCTAGTCCACAAGGTTAGCATTTATCTTTCTACGTGTTTAAGTTATGTAGGTGCACACAATCAAGCGTCGCGTGGTATGAGGGAAATTTTTTATTTATTTTCACATGTAGAGTTATAAGTTATTCACATGTGGAAACATAGGAACGAAAAAAATATGAAAATTATTGTACCAATAAGTTTCTTTTTTCACACCAAAGTATATAATAATTAGCAGTAGTAGTGGAAGAAGCAGCAGCGGTTGTTTTTGCTACAGTTGTTATTGTTGAGATCATTGTCGCCGTCGTCATCAGTTTACTTATTTTCTTCAAGGGAAACTACAATATGCCTTCATCTGAGTTTGATATAAACACGGAGGTGGCAAGTGGGGACTACCATGCGGTAGGTAACGCATCAACTAATGGAATACCCGTAGGCTGCCTCGACCTGTATCTCAGCTTTTCGGAGTGAAAACGTGAGGTAAGAAGCTAGACATTCATTTCTTGCTAATGACACGTATTGGTGCTATTGTTACAAACTTAGAATGTAGTTGGAATGGTAGTGTACTTTACACCAAATCAAATATCTGCTCATTTTCAAGGAATGTTGTGCCAAATATGATCCCCTTCCCTAAATTCCCGTAGAACGAGTGTCAAGCCGAATATGATCGCCATCCCTAAATCATCGTATAATGACTATCACGACAAATATGACCACCATCCCTAAAGCATCGTAGAATGACTGTCATGTCGAATATGATCAACATCTTTAAATTACCGCAGAATGACTGTCAAGTCAAATATGGTCAACATCTCATAATCATTGTATAATGACTATCACGACGAATATGACCACCATCCCTAAAGCATCGTAGAATGACTGTCATGTCGAACATGATCAACATCTTTAAATTACCGCAGAATGACTGTCAAGTCAAATATGGTCAACATCTCATAATCATCGTATAATGACTATCACGACGAATATGACCACCATCTTTAAATTACCGCAGAATGACTGTCAAGTCAAATATGGTCAACATCTCATAAATCATCGTAGTAATAGTATAACTGTCATGTAGAATATGATCACGATCCCTAAATCATCCTAGAATTACTGTCACGCCGAATATGATCACTATCCTTAAATTACCGTAGAATGACTGTCATGCCGAAAATGACCCCCATCCCGAAATCACTGCAGAGTGATTCACGCAGAATATGATCACCATTCATAAATCATCGTAGAGTGGCTGTCATGCCGAATATGATTACCATCCTTAAATTATCGTAGAATGACTGTCATGTCGAATATGATCACGATCCCTAAATTATCGTAGAATGATTCACGCTGAATATGATCACCATCCCTAAATCATCGTAGAATGACTGTCACGCCGAATATGATCAAGATTCCCTAAAGCATCGCCGAATGACTGTCATGTCAAATATGATCAACATCTTTAAATTACCGCAGAATGACTGTCGTGTCAAATATGATCTGCATCCCTTAATCATCAAATAATGACTGTCAGGCCGAATATGATCACCATCCATAAATCATCGTAGTATGACTGTCATGTCAAATATGATCACCATCCTTAAATTACTGCAGAATGACTGTCATGTCAAATATGGTCAACATCCCTAAAGCATCGTAGAATGACTGTCAGGCCGAATATAATCACCATCCATAAATCATCGTAGTATGACTGTCATGTAGAATATAATCGCCATCCTTAAATCATCGTAGTATGACTGTCATGTCAAATATGATCAACATCCTTAAATTACCGCAGAATGACTCTTGTCAAATATGGTCTGCATCCCTTAATCATCATATAATGACTGTCAGGCCGAATATGATCACCATTGATAAATCATCGTAGTATGACTGTCATGTAAAATATAATCACCATCCTTAAATTATCATAGAATGACTGTCATGTCAAATATTATCACGATCCCTAAATCTTCGTAGAATGACTCTCACGCCAAATATAATCACCATCCTTAAATTACCGTAGAAAGACTGGCATGCCAAAAATGATCACCATCCCTAAAGCATCGCAGAATGACTGTCACGCCGAATATGATCACCATCCCTAAAGCATCGCAGAATGACTGTCATGTCAAATATGATCACCGTCCCTAAAGCATCTTATAATGATTGTCACGCCCAATTTGATAACCATCCCTAAATCATCGTAGAATGACTGTCATGTCGAATATGATCACCATCCCTAAATCATCGTAGAATGAATGTCATGCCGAATATAACCACCATCTTTAAATTATTTTAGAATGACTGTCACGCCGAATAATATCACCATCCTTAAATTATCGTAGACTGTTAAAAACAGAACCTGGCTGAAACACAGGCAGATGGAAAACACACGGACGGACATGACTTATTACAATATATTCCCAAAGGTGCGAACATAAAAACCGCACTTTCAAGTGACCGTATACAAACACCATGATATCTTCGACAGGTAATCGTGATAAGCTTTTTATGTGTTTATATATATATATATATATATATATATATATATATATATATATATATATATATATATATATATATCCTAGCCAAAAAGCAAAATTTTTCCCTGGCATTTTCATGACTGGATCTCCAATTCAAATGTTTGTGCACGGCAACTATTTTTGTAAAAATGGCGGCATTCTATAAAGAAATTCCTCCTCAAATGTTTTTTTAGAATACTTTGGTTTTTTTAAAATCAGTTTGGCAGTCAACCCGAGATGATTCAGGTTGTGTATCTGTGTGCGTTTTTTTCTTCTTCTGTCTTTTATTTTTAACATAAATTGTGAAGCGGATTGGAAGCGAACGAAATGCGTGCAAATCGCACGTCATTAAACCTCATGCGGTTATTCTCGGATTACGGGACTGCTGAGCAGTTACGATTGTGTCTAAGCCGGAAGTCAAGTTTTGACCTATAATTAATAAATGCTTTGACTGCAGTGGGATTTACCATATGAGATGCTTGACTTTTGAAGGTGGTTTTATGTGTCACACACAAGTGTTTTGGTTGAATCTGTTCAGTGTTTTGAGAGTATAATCATTTTTATGTTGAAAAAAAAAGAAATATGCAGTTTTGCAATATCTAGATCTTACTGAAACAAAATCAAGGTTTCTTGTCAAATGTTTCATGACTATCGTTCTCTACCGGTCATCCGTCTTCTTTCTTTCTTTCTTTCTTTCTTTCTTTCTTTCTTTCTTGTGGAAGGTGCACAAGATAAAAAAAAAGAAACGAAGCAAAGAAACAATAACAACCGCTGCTTCTCTAAGATTATATTGAATGGTTCAATAACGTATTTCAAGAAAAAATTAAAATAATAACAATCCGATGTACTTTTGAACCCATATTTGTTTCAGGGGTCAAATCTATAGACCCTCAGCTTCGGGGACTCAATCGGCTTAAAGTCGGAGATTTGGTATGTGGTCACAGATGCGGCACATAGAATATGCTTTCTATGCAATATATACATTATTTAAAATTTATTTAACTGAAAATATTTTTTTTCAGATGTCATGGAAACTGAAAAGCATCAACTAGAATTCATCCAAGTGAATTACTACGCAGCTGCCCAACTCTTTTTACGGACTTTTTCAAGCATATTTAAAGCGCTTTGAATTTTGGCTATATTTTAACACCAGTCCTAAGATGTCTAAGTTCTCCTCCTTTAATATTTGCTCTGCTACCATAAACTAACCAAACTATCTACTACAGTTTTGTAGGATGTACTCTTTCTTCAGTTAAAATATACTGGCAGGATAAACAATCCAGATCCTTCTTGTACATAATTGTTGTATTTGATAACTTTCTTTATCAATTGCTTTATCTCATGTATTCTCTGTAATCCTTAAAAAATTTTTTATAAAACCCTATGCTAAACGTTTTTGCTTTTTAGTGATTAATTTCAATGGCAAACTTATACTCTATGATAGAATAAGGTTTTCACTTTCCTGTCAAAAATTATTTGCAACATTAAATTCGGATGTCGATAACGGATCTTCTGTGTAAAATTACGAATATAATTTGAAAATCTAGTGTATTGTTTGTAACATTTAAAACAAGAAACATCAATTGCAACATTAATCTTTGGATGTTTAATTAAATTTCATTTTTAAATTGTGGTATTGTTTGCATTGGCTATCGGATATCCACCATCTTGAAAAACACGTCCAATCTTGAGGCTCTATGGCTGTATTATTACGACAGAAGTTCCGTCCTAACTATGTAATGCTGTTAATATCATCACAGCAAAGTAGACACTGCAAAAACAATCCAAATGTTTTCCAAAAGCTAGTGACGTACATTGTTAGCATGGTTTTGTTAGACTGGAGCAAAGATGGCCAAAATACCTCCCGTGGGCCATATCCGGTCCGTGACCTGGTTTTATCGATTAATTTACATCATACGGCGTGTCTTTAAAAGTCAACTTGTCCGGTTCGCGCCATGGAGGAACTTGCCTAGGCCTGGACTGATGCGGGTAGGTCTGTCCGTGTGGATAACCAGGTGTGATAAATTGCAGTAATAATTATAAATGATTATTATTAAATAATAGATTAATAATTCAAAGGTAATTCAAACTTTCTTTGCAAACGTAAACACTCATGATAAATGTCATAATCGTTGTGCTATCTGAACTGTATGGCCTTTCAAGGAAACAGACTATACCTGAGCAAAACTTTAATGTGCCGCCTTAAACGTCATTATTGCCTGCGTGTATGGTTTTAGTTTTAAAAAGCAGTTGCCTTATCAGCTCCACATTTATCTCGAGAACTGAGGACGTAACATCTTCAATACGAGGACTAAAATGTTGCAACAGAATGTATATTCAACAATTGGTACCAAAATTATCATTCCTGGTGTCTTCGCACCATAAAGAAGCAATAACTGCTTCCAAAAATAATACCAAAATCCGAAGAGTTAATATATTCATCACAAAAATTCTGTTTGTGAAGGAAAATCTGTAATTTAAGTTCTGAGTTTGTAATCGTTGGCCGTTTCCACCGCCAACAATTTATAAATTTAAATTTCGAGCAAAGTTTTAGTTCATATCTGATGCTTTGTGTGAAATGACAAATTATATTCGTATTTGATAATTTATATTGCGGTTAGTCTGACGTCATCTATCTGGTTAATGATATTTTGTCTGTAATGAAATGGCCATTTCCAGAAATCACGTGCATGTGGAAGGAGATTGCCTACATCCCCAGCGCTAGTTAATAAATATACCCATTCAAAATGAAAACTGAGCAAGCAAACATTGCTGCAGTTTCATGGCGTATCAGATCTACATACATGGACCTCCGTAGGAATTTCCGGGGGGGGGGGGGCCAAAATCAAAGGACCAGGATAATGCTGATACAATAAAGGTTTAGAAAAGAGAAGGGACGCCCATGTCTACATCATTTACACATTGGCGAAATTAATGCTTTTGTCGGCGTGAATAACTTAACTGTTTTGTATGCTACAAATTTCCTGTATTTAATAGCGTTTTACGTCAGTGATCTAACTAGAACATTTATGGAGTTGTTTAAGATGTTCGTTTTCTTCCAAGACATTTGGGTATTTTTGCCTGATGCTGTCGTCAGTCAGATATTTAAAGCTGCTTATTAACCTGGCTCCGGTTTTAATAGATATCTTAAGTTCTCCCTCAGCGACAAATCTGGAATCAAGCGGTCGGATTTTATTTGATCCTAAGGTCAACCAATCAGTTTGCTAGGTTCTATCGCTTGTTTCAAACCATGTGTTTTAATTATATAAGTTAGCGTTTAAAAACATCCCAGCAAGTAATCCAAAATAAGACCCAACTATATCATACATGACCAATTGGATATACCATACATAACCAATTGGATATACCATACACAACCAATTGGATATATCATACATAACCAACTGGATATACCATACACAACCAATTAGATATACCATACACAACCAAATGGGTATACCATACAAAACCAATTAGATATACCATACACAACCAATTAGATATACCATACATAACCAACTGGATATACCATACACAACCAATTAAATATACCATACACAACCAATTGGATATACCATACACAACCAAATCGATATAACATACACAACCAATTACATATACCATACACAACCAATTAGATATACCATACATAACCAACTGGATATACCATACACAACCAATTAGAAATACCATACACAACCAAAAGGATATACCATACATAACCAACTGGATATACCATACACAACCAATTAGATATACTATACACAACCAAATCGATATACCATACATAACCAAAAGGGTATACCATACACAACCAAATCGATATACCATACACAACCAAAAGGGTATACTATAACAACCAATTAGATATATCATACACATCCAATTGGATATACCATACACAACCAATTAGATATATCATACACAACCAAAAGGGTATACCATAACAACCAATTAGATATGTCATACACAACCAATTGGATATACCATACACAACCAATTAGATATACCATACACAACCAAATCGATATACGATACGTAACCAAAAGGGTATACCATACACAACCAAATGGATATACCATACACAACCAAAAAGGTATACCATAACAACCAATTAGATATATCATACACAACCAATTGGATATACCATACACAACCAATTAGATATATCATACACAACCAAAAGGGTATACCATAATAACCAATTAGATATGTCATACACAACCAACTGGATATACCATACACAACCAATTAGATATATCATACACAACCAATTAGATATACCATACACAACCAAATCGATATACCATACATAACCAAAAGGGTATACCATACACAACCAAATCGATATACCATACACAACCAAAAGGCTATACCATACTCAACCAATTAGATATATCATACACAACCAATTGGATATATCATACACAACCAATTGGATATATCATACACAACCAATTGGATATACCATACACAACCAAAAGGATGTACCATACTCAACCAATTAACTATATCATACACAACCAATTAGATATATCATACACAACCAATTAGATATATCATACACAACCAAATGGATATATCATACACAACCAGTTGGATATATCATACACAACCAATTGGATATACCATACACAACCAAAAGGGTATACCATACTCAACCAATTAACTGTATCATACACAACCAATTTGATATATCATACACAACCAATTGGATATATCATACACAACCAATTGGATATATCATACACAACCAAAAGGGTATACCATACTCAACCAATTAACTATACCATACATAACCAATTAGACATACCATACACAACCAAATCGATATACCATACATAACCAAAAGGGAATACCATACACAACCAAATCGATATACCATACACAACCAAAAGGCTATACCATACACAACCAATTAGATATATCATACACAACCAATTGGATATATCATACACAACCAATTGGATATACCATACACAACCAATTGAATATAACATACACAGCCAATTGAATATATCATACACAACCAAAAGGGTATACCATATACAACCAATTAGATATATCATATACAACCAATTGGATATACCATGCACAACCAATTGAATATAACATACACAACCAACTCGATATACCATACAAAACCAATTGCATATAACATACACAACCAACTGGATATACCATACACAACCAAAAGGGTATACCATGCACAACCAATTAGATACATCATACACAACCAATTGGATATACCAAACACAACTAATTGGATATAACATACACAGCCAATTGGATATACCTTATAAAACCAATAGGATATGCCATACAAAACCAAATCGATATACCATACACAACCAAATCGATATACCGTACACAACCAAATCGATATACCATACACAACCAAATCGAGATACCATACGCAACCAAATGGATATGAGATTTATTAAAAATTAAATGCTACTTCAATATGCACATACCGATGTGTTTAGATTGAAATAATTCACTGCATACCGATATGTCAGTTTAAGTGTGTAAAGATTGAGATAATGCACTGCATATGCCGTTTTAAGTGTGTCTAAACATATTGCACTACATATGTTATTTTAGGTGTTTCTAAACTGAGATAATGCACTACAATGTGTCATTTTAAGTGTGTCTAGATTCTATATTGAGCTAATGCACTACATATGCCATTTGAGGTGTATCTGAATTGAGCTAATGTATTGCATGTTATTGTAAGTGTGTCTGAATTGAGATAATGCACTGCATACGTCATTTTAGGTGTGCCAAATTGAGATAATGCACTAACATGTATTATTCCAAGTTTACCTAGATCAAAATAATGCACCATCTAAGTCATTTTAAATGTTTAGATTGAGATAATGCACTGCATGTGTCGTTGTACGTGTGCCTAGATTGATATATGCACTGCATGTCATTTTACGTGTGCCTAGATTTAGATAATGCACTGCATGCCATTTTAGATATGCCTATATTGAGATAATACACTGCATATGTCAGTTTAGGTGAGCCTAGATTGAGATAATGCGCTGCATATATCATTTTAGGTGTCCCTAGACTGAGATAATGTACTGCATGTCATTTTAGGTGTGTCTATAACTGAGATAATGCACTGCGTGTCAATTTAGGTGTTCCTAGATTGAGATAATGCTCTGCATGTGTCATTTTACGTGTGCCTAGATTGAGGTAATGTACTTCACGTCATTGTAGGTGTGCCTAGATTGAGATAATGTACTACATATGTCATTTTAGGTGTGCCTAGATTGAGATAATGCACTGCATGTCATTGTAGGTGTGCGTAGATTGAGATAATGCACTGCATGTCATTGTAGGTGTGCCTAGATTGAGATAATGTACTACATATGTCATTTTAGGTGTGCCTAGATTGAGATAATGCACTGCATGTGTTATTTTACGTGTACCTAGATTGAGACAATGCACTGCATCTCATTGTATGTGTGCCTAGATTGAGATAATGCACTGCATATGTAATTTTAGGTGTGCCTAGGTTGAGATAATGCACTGCATGTCATTTTAGGTCTGCCTAGATTGAGATAATGCACTGCATGTAATTTTAGGTCTGCCTAGATTGAGATAATGTACTGCATGTCATTTTAAATGTCAGCATTGACATATTGCACAACATGTGTCGTTTTAAATGTGTGGTTTTAAAATCTTGATCCATAAAGAGATACACAGTGATCAAAGGGATGAGGGTTAACGGCAGTTTAACATTTTAGTAACTATAGCATGTGTTCTAAGTGCTTTTCCAGAGAATACAACAATAGCTGACCCTTGCTTGCCTGGGCGTTTGGAAAAACCAAAACTCTAAGATTACTTTATGTGTGGTCACTTCGCAGTTCCAAATCAGCCGAATAGAACTGACTAGAACTTTAAAGGTGACTCTTAAAAATCGTCAAAATACCTAAGGTTTTTAAGTCTGTTATTTCATGTTCACCCAAGTTGGTATACTGGTCATTTCGACTTTAAAAAGAGTTTTGAAAATATTATTTTCGAGTGAGGTTTTTCAATTCTATTTCTATTTTAAGGTATTAATTAAAGTTTTCCCAAATTTATGTTTAAAAGTTAGTATTTATTTCCTTTCTAGGACATTATCCTGTTATGATAGTTTCTTTGCTTTTCTTCTTTTTCTGAGCTTTAAAATTATAAGTGACCTTTGCTTTTGATGTCCATTCAGTTCAATAAGTTGTCCCTTTTGCGTGCAGCTTTGTTTTGTATTCATATGTTGCTTGCATTTCATCCAGTGTTTGTGTTCAGGAACTAGCTTATATATGTCACATCTTGTTCAGTCTCGTTATATTAAATGGAAAACGGGTGCCAATATCCGCTGTATGTTTGCGCACGCGCACGCGCACGCACACACACACACACACTATATATATATATATGACAACGATAGCCTGAGCGCTTTCGACTCTTTAATGAGTCTTTTTCAAAGGCAAATACAAAACAGGCAAGACAAACAAATAAAACAGGAAAACAGTTATGTTTGTGAAACTTTACATGGCTGTTTCTACAGGAATTCAATATTTTAACTTTATTATGTTTCAACTAGTTTATTTCAGCTTGTTTTGCTGATACTGGAAAATATTTGTAGTGACATAGAAATTGTTGAGCCATAACGACATCTCTTATTTTATGTAAATTTATGTAAGTGCAAATTATATCCCTGATATATCGTTGTTATAGTAGTCCTAGACTAGTAAGCAAATTTAGAGAATTATCTAAAAGAAAATGTGTCGGCTGCAAAAGATTTTTAAAAAATTGCGCATGGTTGTTGTTGGTTTGTTTTCCTTTTCTTCTAGTCTTCAATGTTCTAAGGCGCCGCATCCAGTAAGATTCCTTTTCTTTCCTGGTTTGGGTAATACACCTGGGGTTGTGAGTAACTGCAATAAGTGTTATATCACTGAAAGTGTGGCCAGGGGAGAAGAAGTGTGCTGCGACCGGTCTTCTGTACAGCTTCTTTGTCATCCAATCAGATCTATGAAGGTTGATCCTTTTGTGTAGCTTTTCAGTTTCTCCGACATACTGGATGCTACAGGTCTTACATGTGATGAGATAAATGACATTCTTTGTTTTTCGCGTTTTGTTTGGACCATGTATGTTTAATTTTTCTCTAGTCACTGTGCTAGAAAATATCCTGGTCTCTATCATATGTTGACAGGTTTTGCACCTTTTATCGCCACATGGGCCATAATGACTATGGTGGTCTTGATTAGTGACTGCCGTTAGCTTCGCCCTGACTAGGATGTCCTTGAGGTTTTTTGGTCTCCGGTAGGCGATTACAGGTTTGTTAGGGAGGATTAACTTTAGTGCGTCCGACGATTCTACAATGAGTCAGTGTTTCCCGTTGATTTTACCTACTTTGGGGTTGTCTGGATGGTAGGTCAGGATAAATGGTATCCTATCAGCCTTTTCCTTCTTTCCATATTTTTGTAGGTCATCGCGGTTTGTTTGTTTAGCCCTTGTCGTAGCCTCGGTAAATTAAATGTTTAGATAGCTCTTCAGACCTTTTAGGAATGTTTCATCGTCGGAGCAAATTCTACGTATCGTCAGTGCCTGGCTATATGGGATGTTCGTAATGCAGTGTGTTGGATGACAGCTGCTTGGGAGGCGATACTGGTGTTTGTCGTTTGGTTTGGAGTTTGTTTTCTTCAAGTTTGGTTGTTGTGTCCAGGAAGACGTGGTTTGAGTTGGAGGCTTCTGCCGTGAATTGTATTGAGGGATGGAAGTTGTTTGCCTTTGATATGAAATCATCCAGACTTTCTCTTCCATGTTGCCACTTCATTTCTATATCATCGATAAAGCGTACCCACTGGTATGGTGTAAGTGCAACCGATGCTAAAAGTTGATCCTTCAGTTTTCCCATAAAAATATGAGCATACGAAGGAGCCATGTCTGTACCCGTTACGGATCCATTAATTTAGAGGTAATTTTCTTCGTTAAATTCAAAGTTATTGAGTTTTAGGACAAGCTGCAGGAGTTAGACTTGGAAGTGTATGGGTGGATTGTCTATAGTTCCTGTTTCCCATGCTTCTCTACACGCCTGTATCCCTTCGTTGTGTGGTATGTTAGTCTATAAAGATGTGATGTCCAAGGAAACAAGCAATGTTTCTGGCTGTAATGGTTCGCTTGCTTTGCAATTTAATAGGGTAGTCAGTCGTTTCCTGAAGATATGATGGTAATTTGTGGACATGTGGTCTCATGAAATGATCCAAATATTCTGATATCCTTTCTGTTGGATGCACAGTTCCCGGAGATTATATGTCTGCCCGGGTTTCCTTGTTTGTGGATTTTAGGTAGAAGATAAAATCTACCTTTCCTTGGATTTTTCTGGTCTTAAATAGTTTTTCGTTTTCTGTTCTATGTACCCGATTTGGTACGTTTCATCAATACTATTAGTGATGGTTTTAGCATATTCCAGTGTTGAATCATGGTCCAGTTTGTGGTAAAACCTTACGTCACTTAGTTGTCTAGTTGCTTCACTGATGTAGTCTTCTCAATCCCTTGCTCGATCCAGTGCACTTATTGTGAGTATTTGTCCAAAACTCAAATAAAAAAATAAAAAAAAAGAATTTTGCAAGAAAATTTATTTATCTTGCTTTTTTGATTTATTGGGGAGCCTGTTTCTTTTTGTTGAGGACGTATTTGTTTATATTCTCTTTTCCATTCGTTCCATCCCCTGGCCAAATTTGTATTTTCGAAAACTGTCATGTATTATTCTCTTTAGGCATTACGCTGTTTTCTTTGCCCTTTTTTTTAGAGATTAATAAATAATCATTGCTAGGAATCTATAGATTTCCATCCATTTCATGTCTGCAAGAATTTTGTGGCGCATTTTTTGCATCTGGTGTTATTACCCATTTGTGTAATAGATTAAAAATTTGTGACTGAAGGGATGGTTGGCACCCTGCCAACCACCTCTCCTAACGGGGGTTATATACCCAAGCCCCATACCAAAGACTTATAAAAATGGTACTAAGAGCTGTCTAGCTAGGGACTCAGCATTAAGAGGTTAGTGTTAGAATTGGTCGGCCTGGTGTCAGGATAATATGACTGGGTGGGACATCATGCTACATGTCTGCAGCATGATACACCAGTGCTAGACCTGTGTACAGTCCAGCCTCTCATTTTAGATTAATATATGATTTGTATTGATTCTAACACAGTGGAAAGGTCAGTACTGAGAAACATATGTAGAGAATATATGGTTAAATTAATTATATTCTATGTCCTGTCAGTGCAATATTTGAGTACAGTTTAAATTGGTATAAAATCTGTATTACTAACGATTGACACATGAAATTTGAATATGTTATGTATATTGACTTTGAAAATATAAGATTGAAATTAAAAATAAAAAATTAATATTTTTGTAATTTAAATATTTTTTATAGAAATTTATACAAATTCCCGCCAAAATGCATATATATATATATATATATATATATATATATATATATATATATATATATATATATATATTGGAATGATATTAAATGAGATCAGCATGTATATATTCCTACACCATATACAAGCTCCAATGATGGATATTTGTCAAATTTTGTCAGAGAAAATATTTTTGTAAGTCAAAATGAGACCTTCATTTAAAATACATGAAGACAAAATTATATTTTGTATTGGTCATTCAAACTTTTTATTAGGGGTCCAAGCAGTTAATTTATGTGTTTATGATGGGGTGACTTCCCGAGTAACACATATCTGCTTGTATAGCCTTCATTGATTGTTTATAAACATAGTTACAGGGTATTTAGTGAGAGGACAGAGATGAAAACTTTATACTAGAACCTAACCAAGTTCTCTGCTAAATCATTTTAAACTGGCCGAGAATGAAATACAGGTCAAAGGGATAAAATATGCTTTCCCCAGTTATATTTACCATTGGATGTAAGAAAACAGCAAAATGATGTTAAGTTGAACACAAAATGCATTCCATTTTATTGTTCAGTTTGGTTAAGATATTGACTGGTTTAGTGCGGCATTGTGACCTATATGATGTTTTGGGAATTCTAATGATCCATTTTGCCTTATGCATTATTAATTACTAATTATATTTGTTAACTGACACTCCAAAGATTACATAGGAAATATTCAAACAGATTATTTGAATTTAACTTTCTACAACTGATCTTAACATGGTTACATATCCCACATGAACAAATATCCATATATTTTAGAATGTTTGGTATCAAAAATTCACATTCAGTACATTATACAGGCTGACATTGTACCTATAGTGAATCTGTAAGGCACATTTCTGGCTGTGTGCACTGAAAATATCCCAAAATGTTATTTTCAACATGAATATGCCTATGTATGGTGGCATATTTCAATTTCACATTAGTTGATGATATATGATTTATTGGTACCTATAGCTGATCTGTGTGGCCACATTTGGCTGTATTCACTTGCAATATCAAAAATTGTTATTTCCCTCATGAATAAGATTGCTTATAGTAATATATTTTAATTTTGTACATTGACGCTTGACTTTCCTGTTTACTTGCATGTACTAATGTCTGCACCAATGATCAAACCTCACCACCCCAACATTGCCTTAAACTTTATGATACATAGTCTATCTGATTAGTTATTTAACTTGTAAATGGCTAAATGTGCCTCTAGAAACCTCATATATTTTTAGGATGAATTTAACAATTTAATACATGACCATTGCTTCACATTTCTGAGTGTCACTGTTAAGTTTAATATTTTTTCCTATGCTTGCAAGCTGAATGTTATTTTGAAATCATCATATCTAACACATTTAACTTCATTTACCTACATCTTACTGTTTTCTAGAATTGAGTGAAAATTTTTATATCTTTTCAGGTCTAGCCTGGAATCTGGAACAAAGTGTTAGAGTTGGATCAGCTTGGAAGCTCTCCAGTAGTTCGGTGGTGATAGCAAGGTTTCATAAGGGCATGTGCAGTGTACTGCCATAAGTGACCAAGATTAGTTCATATCACCACACTGATATACAGCACCTCAAAGACATGGCTTAGGTCTTCACGAGAGAGATTAGCACCATTGTTCAGTAAGGCAGAGCCTCCCTAGAAACTCTTTTCCTATCCCATTGTCACCTTTCTTAGTTATCGACATTGAAATGGAATGCTTTTTTGCTATAAAACATGGTAGTGGTCCCACCAGAACTTTAAATCTGAATGTGCTATTAGTTATACAAAAAACTGCCTAAGTACCTGACACAATAAATGTGGAACATAGCACCTGTCTTTGTTTCTTTAGTCTGTACACCTATACACATCTGGACAGGCATATTGCGGTTTGCTGCCAAAATCACTATGAGCTATGCTGCTTCACTACCCCTGGGGAAAATCTTATCAGTTGTACAGACCCAAACTACTAAAATACAATTCATTAGTCAACTTTGCTGTCTAAAATGTTTCAAACTGAGTTTTAAAACTCTCGCAACCTACACGTCAATGCCATCAGAGGTCATACAGTCACGTAATATCAACAATACACCATTTCTAGTGTTGCTGTAGGAAAACAAATCGAACATACAAAAGAAAATCACGTAACTTTTATAGAAAAATGAAGAAGAAAAAAACAACTAAAGAAAATCAGTAAATGTTGCAGCAATTTGAAGAAAACCAGATTCACTAAGCAGAGAGCACATGCCACTGTGGTAGTCACGTGACACCAACAAAAAGATCGCTGACACGTGCTCGGTACTTCTTGAAAATGGTTTTCTCCACCTTACTGCGATACCGGCAGGTTTCTGGTCGTTGTTCTCAGAATAAATATGTTGTGAATTAAGTGTGCATTATATTTATTTACAAACGTTAAGTGACTTACATATAATATGTCCAGATTCTATGTACAACAACATTGGAAGTGTGTTTATTGTCGGTTATCACATGACTATATGATCTCTGATGTCATTGACATGTAGGTTGCGAGATTTGTATAATCATGTGACTCGGAATGCAAATGGCCAGATCCAGGTCAAATTTCAACAACGACGTACTTTTGTCTCGTCTGTCAGCGGATTAAAGACATGACGAATACTAAGCTCACGATTTTTGAGAAAATAAATCATATTCCTATCGATTTCATGCAGGTATATTTTGATGAAAAGTCGTTCAAGTTTGCTGGGCTGGCTAGTAAGCGGCTACCCCCATGCTGACATCAAATGGTGTTGGTGAATTCCAACTTTTCGATAGGGAATAGACTCTGACCCTACACCCAAACATAAATGTCTAAATATCAAAAATAGGGTGACAAGGGTCAGAGGAAACTCGGACTAGGTTTGATTTTGTCAGATGAGCATGCCTTGGTATACAAGAATACAAAAGCGAAAAAAGAAGGAAAGGTACTTAATTACAATAAATAAAGACAAACGAGATGTAAATAACGGTTAAACGGTTGTATGAAGTTTTCATGAATAAAGCGTTTCTTGTACCAGCCAACTAGTTAAGCAGCATGACAAAATGCATTACGAATGTCTAATCCATATTGGCCAAACATGATGCTGTCTAGCAGCAGAGAGGGCGAACAGACCAAGATCGAAAAGTGTCGAAAAATTAAAAATAACCCTTCCTACGAACAAAGAAAAAATAAAAAGTGTCGACAGATTTAACCAAAAGCGTCGACACAAATTGAAGCAAAAATAAAATCTTCCAAAAGATTTCTCAAATTGGTGTTACTTTAACGTCGTTGTCTTTTTTTATTTATTCGTAGAATGGTTTATTTTACCACGTGGACACTTTATTGAGGTCGCGCCCTCTCTGCTGCTATTAATTTATGTAAATTTACCACCATACCAAGTTTGATGAATATTTCTCAACACGTTCTCGCTGTCGTTTCTCCTCATCTGTTTCATTTTTATTTGTTTTGTTCTTCAAGTAATATTCAAGTTCTGATGGTGGCTTTTCTATTTTTGGATTTATGTTCTTTCTTTTTCTGTAATATATCATTAAACTTCTGTATCGATCTCCACCGCAATTTTTGCAAATCTGATATAATCCTCTAACGCCGTTGTTACATCCAACACAACTTCGTGGACCAGCATGAGGGTTTTTCTTTATAAGATAATTATGTTTTTTACAATATTCTCCACGGCATTTTTTATCACATTTGTTAGTGGTTCCTTGACGCAGCAACGCACAGTTGTTCATTATATTAATGATATCTTTTTAATTCAATTTAATTTTATCATCCAAATATTTTATCAAGACCCACACGATATCTTGTTCTAGGATAATGTAAATTTATTGTTATAAATCCATGAGGAGTAGCTTGCGCTCGTGAAAAGAAATTTCTGAATTTAATTATATCCATGTCACCGCTGCACCAAGTTTGATGAATATTTCTAAGTGTGTGTGTGTGTCTACGCCATTAAACACAACTAAAATATTACAGTTGTCCCTGATTACTTTCGGAATTTGTGTATATCGTTGAGTAACATAGATCACATCTGTATTTTTATGTCTACCGCGAGAAAATATTCTGGCTGGATTTGATTGTTTATGTAGCATCACATCATCATACACAACTAAATTATTAATAAATCCGTCTAAAACATCAACGGACGGTGCTTCATCAATATCAGTTATAAACTCTATAACATCATTATCTTCGTCCAGTAATCTTGCGTTTTCATTGAAATCTTTAGGTACATCATAACATCGTTGATCATCAACGGATGGTGCTACTAAATATAATTTATCCCATTTCAACCATCTCATTATCAGATTAAGTAATAACTGCGTCTTACCCGATCCAGATGGTCCTATGATAATCATTCTGATGGAATTCGGTAGCGCAGGATGGTGTTTAACTGGCTCTCGTTGCCGAGTTGCTGAGAAATCAATTATATCCATATATTTTATAACATGAATTTATATTGCTTACGCTGTAGATCTAAAACTCCAACTACTGGTTTAGCTACGGTTATAACAAAAAATAAAAAATAGCGTATGGTGGAAAATGTTCTGTGTGCGGTAGAAAGAAATTTTCGTTTTTACCTAATAAGCACGGTGGTGATATTGCTAATTTGATGTCAAAGTTTCCAGGTACTCCATGGGCTAAATACTCAGGAGAAAAACATCTACCAGGATATAATTATTGCGGTCCTGGTACTCGACTCGATATCAGACTTGATAATCAAGATCAACCAAAACCAGGCGAGGAACCAGTAAACGCTATTGATCGAGCTTGTCATGTTCATGATGTTGCGTATAAGAGTAAAAATCTATAAGACAGGCATATTGCAGATGTGAAATTAATTCATGCATTAAATTCCATAAAAAATAAAAATATTAGAGAATTATTAGCTAATTGGTTAGTAAGATCCGCGATGAAAAGTAAATTAGCGTTTGGGTCTGGTAGTATATAATGGAATCAATTTATTATTCACCAAGAGGATATTGGAGAGGCAAAGCAGCAATTGGTAAACTTGCTGATGTAGCAGCGGTTAAACATTATACTGCTAAGCGTGGTTATCCAAACAGGCAATATGGAAAATTTATCTACCACCACCGAAACGAATTCAGTATGCGTATTTCGATGTTAGTGTTCCTAATGAAGTTCATCAAGCAGATATTCTGTTTTTACCACATGATGCTGTACGTAGAAAAACATACAAATACGCGCTAACCATTGTTGATGTTGCAAGTAGATATAAAGATGCAGAGCCGCTATCAGCGAAAACAGCATCTGAAGTAGCCGATGCGTTTGAACGAATTTATCAACGAGGTGGTCTGCGATGGCCACAGCTACTACAGGTTGATCCTGGTAAAGAATTTCTTGGTCCAGTATCATCGTTGATGAAACAACATAATACCAAAATAGGACGAGGACATACTGCAATTCATCGTGATCAGGCAATTGTTGAGCGATTTAATCGAACACTTGCTGGGCGGTTATTTGGATATCAATACGCTAAGGAATTTATTCAAGATAAAAGATCTCGCGAATGGGTTGCAAGATTACCAAGCGTGATAGCTGCATTAAATAATGAGATTACACTAACAACCAACATGAAACCCATTAATGCAATTACAAAAAAAAAATATACCAACACAACGAAAAGATGTTGAAAAACAAAAAATATTGGGTGATGTTACAGTTAGATATTTATATGAACCGGGTGAACTTGAAGGTGGTAAAGCGAGAGCAACTGATCCTATTTGGAGTGTTACTACACACAAAATATCCACCGTGACAAGATCCTCAGGTAGACCTGCAATCTACAGATTAGATTCGGCTGCTCCTCAACGTGGATTTGTATGTGAACAACTACAAATAATTCCCGAGGATACACAACTACCACCGCGATCACTTAACTAGCACTAGCGCCTCTACGTCGATTACACTCGAGACAGGTCAGCATCACATTTTCTCGTGTATGACCGCGACTATTATCTTTTCTGTCTACGGTAAATTGTCTTGAATCATTACTCGAATACCTCCACAGCATTATACAATTGCAACTTGCGCAATGATTATTCTGCTGCTGTTTTAACTCAATAATAAATTCAACATCAAGATCAAAGTCGCGTTTATTTTTTTTATCAGATTGTTTGTATCCGATTAATTTTTTTCTTATTATATCATCATCGATGATGTTAAATTTATTAACGATTTCAGGAATTATAATTCTACGTAATTGAGATATATTTCTCACCCTTGATACCGCTAAATAAACTAAATTTGACCACTCGATGCGATCGTCTACAATCCAAACTCGTGTATCAGAAATAGTTAATCCCTAAGACGAGTGGATCGTCATAGCGTATCCCAACACCCATGGAGATTTGTCAGCGCATAATGCGTCGTCGACCACACTGATATCAACGGCGACAATATCATTTAATACGAGATTTTGATTCTCAGTCTGTCCTGGAATATCAACATTAATATTCTGTTTTCGCGTATCTGATGGTCTATAACATAACGGTACGGGTAATTCTGAGTATTTTTCTTTATGCAGCTGAAATAACTGCTGTTGTAAAGCGTCTCTGATTATTTTTCTGCTTGCTACTATCAAATCGTTGGGTCTCCATAAATTTAAAAAATCGTTCATTGAGGTCTCTGAGATCACTCCACGTATTATTTCACACTGAATTTTGTTTGATTGTAATCTGATTAATTTTTTAAACTCCTTTAAATTTGCATCGAGAGCTCTATGATCATCATCTATTTCTTCGTAAGAATCAACGAAATTTTTTAACCAATCATGTGGAGATGGTCCAACAAAAGGCGGCGGTTGACCATGATCGCCACACATTATTATAGCGGTATTTTTCGTCAACAACCAATCAAGAAACATTTTTAATGTATCCAATGACACCGTGCATATCTCGTCCCAAATAGTTATTTTAGGTATATATTTTTCTCCCATTCGTTCAGGAGTCCATGTATCCCCGCGCCACCGAAAGAAACTATGATACGTGCACGATTGTACTTGCCGTTGTTTCATCTCCCGAGCAAGTCTATGTGTGGGTGTCAGCACGATCATATCTGAATTTCTAAAAACAATAATTGCTCGAGTCGTTTTGAGATATACTGTCTTATATCTAGTTATTGGATCACTCAACGATGGTGCTTTCGACATTTCTTATATTTTATTACCCTTACGATAAAAATCTCTCATTGGAACATCTGCTGATTCTGTGTAATTGTGTAATATTTCCTTTTTTATTCTCCACGAACTCCATCGTTCATCATTACTTGTGAATTCCATAACAGATTCTAAATATTTACTCGAAATATAAAACGAATCTGTTGCGACTCTGACTGCGGTCTCAGGAAATCTATTAATCATCGATAATAAATTTATAGAAACATAAGCCAACATGAAAGATCTTAGATGAGTATACTGTGGGGAGACATCATTTATGTAACTAACGATCGTACCCAATTTTGTTCCGTCGGATAAATAAACACTTTCTCGATTTACAAATATATTTCTCGCTGTTGTATCAGCAATTATAAAATCGTACTCGGCATCATCTAGAATTAATCGTGCGTGATGTCTTTTATGATCATATGCACCACCTCGAGTAAATTTACCTATAATTTTTCTACCGAGATCTGTTGCGGTTTTGAGTTTAATCTCGAGAATTTTAGGAGCTTCTTTGATAATATCATCTTCGGAAACACCAGGACATTTTTCCTTAAATTCCTTAATAACTTCATCAAAACTGATGGAATCTGACATGGGCAACCAAACTTCGGTCTGCGCGTGATATGATATAATTGCCTCACTGACAACCAACGATGTCTGTACCGCACAATCTAGCATGTATCGTAATAAAACTATAGGTGCCCAACGTTTTTCACAAAAATGTCTGCCAAACCAAACATAACAAATCTTGTGAAGATTTTCGTTAAGCTCGAATGATTCAACACAAGCGAATCCAGTCAGATCAAAATCAGGTAATGGTCCATTAATTGCCACTCGCGTCATCTCGTTTGTGGGGTGACCAAATCTTTTAAAGTACACAGAACAATCTCCGTATCCTAGAAAACTTCCCGGATAACATGCAACCATATCAACCGAAATAACATCATTGTAATTATACTTGGTATTCCATAATCCACCGTGTCCGTATTCGACGCAACTTGAGCGTACGTCCTCGAGTAAATCAAATCGTGTTGGTTTCCATGAATTTTTTTCTCTAGCGAAATGAGCCGCAACAGATGGAACGGTAAAGCAATTAGTTAGTAATTTGTCAGTATTTTCCGCGTGCTTGCACTCTAAAAACTTCTCCGCGAGATTTTTCATCTCGTCATGGAGAGATTCTGTTCGATATATTTCACCGTTTGGTCTAACAAACTGATCAAATCCACCTTCCTCATTACTTTCAAATAACCATACCGATACAGGATCGTTTTTACTTATTTCGTTGATAAAATCAAACATATCTGAGGGGTAAAATCTAACAGTTCGATCACGCGGAAATATTGTAACTGCGCTGGTCCATGTGTGCGCGTTATGATCAATGATATTTATTGAAGCTCTTTTCGATTTATATTTCGATTCATACAGTACTTCTCCCGTTATTGTTGATACTTTTATTGGAAATTTTAATATTTTTCCTAACTCAGCAACATCTTTTATTGTAGCACCGGTATCCTTAACTGAATCAGCCCACGAGTTTATTTTTTCACGTCTTAAATCAGTTAATCCATTTCCACGCATCGCGTTTGTAAAGTGTTCTATTACTCGTTCGGCTACACAATTTAACCTTGAAAATTTCATGGGTGTCAGTTTATCAACGTTGGTTTTTTTATTTATCTCATAGATTCCATAAATAACTGCTATTACAGGATACGCTCGCTCATAATACGGTTTGTCAATACCCGTCAATAGACCCGGTCTGGAATTTTTACTTAATATGGCAATTTTATTATTACCAAGGACAGGATCATATTTGTCACGGATAACCCAACTACCTGTTTCTGTTAGTTCAATAAATTTTACTCTGAAGAAATATTTTTGATTGCCCTCATATTCAGTGATGTAGTTAATGATAGTTGCCTCTCGCTTGTCATTCATTGTGGCGTCCTTGACAGCGTTGCGCATAATCTTGAACGTTGACCATGTATGAGATGCACCATCCGTGTAAAATTCTTTCTTGGCATCGTGAATTTTATTGATCAAACTTTTATTTTTCGGATCAACCAAATCTCGTACTGGTAAGTCAGGAGATAGTCTGTCGAGATTAAATTTATATTTAACAGGCCTAGTTTGGGATAATCTCTCAAACTCATTCATATAATTAAAACAAATATTTAAATAAAGAATATTATATATATATATATATATATATATATATATATATATATATATATATATATATATATATATATATATATATATATATATATATATATATATATATATATATATATATATATATATAATGTCTCAATGCAGATGGCTCATGATCGGTTCAGTAAATCGATGCAACAAATCCTGTAGAGGTGAATTTTGTTGGATGCACTTACAAGGCATACGGCGGTGTAGTCTAGGACCAATACCGTGTCTGCGATGTGGTATTGGAGTGCGAGGAAAAACAGAATTATGTGGAAAGTGCGGTGGAAAACGGTTCAGGGAACTTAAAAGATATTATGACCAAAAAAATAATAATGGTAAAAACGCTATAAAATCCGTGGAGGATTATATATCAAGAGTTCAGACAAACAATGATTTAAACAAATAATATTACTGTATAATGGAGCAAAATATATTTGTCCCAAATCCCACAATAACAAACTATGAATCAAATCGTAATGGTGTCATCAGACACTGCAGGTTGAAGAGACCGGTTGGTGTTGTTTCTAATACTGGCTATCTTAGATTTACAGTTGGGAAGAAAAAATATCATTGTCATCGTTTCATCTACGAATGTTTCTTCGGAGTGATCAATGACGGTCTTGTTATTGATCATGTTGACGGGGATCCTCAAAATAACTCCCTATCCAACTTACAAGCTATCTCACAGAGCGAGAATAATACACGTGGTAATACTGGAAGATGAAAGACAGTTTCTAGAAGGGCGGTAAATTCCACAAAAATAGAAACTGACGAAGAAATTATATTTAAATCAATGAACGCAGCTGCGAAATACTTTGATATTAATCCGTCTTCAGTACAAAGAGTAGCAGAAAATATAACCAGATCTGCTTTCTCAAAAAAATATAAGCAGAAAATCACCTTTCAGTATTGTTAACTATCATCACCACCTCGAATTATATTTATTTTTTTTGGTCAGAAATTATCATTATTATACTACTTATTTTTTGACTCATGAAAGGGAGGTAATTTTATGATCCTCGGTATATGGTCATAATCATGTACAACATCCAAGGTCTATGATGCCTGGTGGAGCAAGTTGAACAGTATGCATTAAAGAAAGGATTTATGATTTCTAACTTACAAAAATATACAGTTCGTGTATTTTTCTGCCCTATTCGTGAAACATTTAGAACAGCGCAACACATAGAATACATGTATATTTCATCTAACCTACAGAAAACCGAGCGCAGTATGACATGTATATTCCAGCTTACTGAGTGCAGAATCCAGCGTCTAGTCTGTATCGATCGTGGCGGGTTAATTTTAGATCCAATGTACAGCGCACATGGATCCTGCATGTACTGACTCGATTACAGAAATACGTCCATAATAGTGTTTGGAATTAAAAATCAGTTGCATTTTCCTTGTTCAGTGCAGAAATATAATGCGAGATTGTGTATGTATGTGTGATTATTTATTTATCGAGTAAACTCCCTTTGACCAGTCATAGAGAGGATGGAAAAATCTAGCAGTTAGATGATCTAGACCGGATGTTCTATCATAGATGGCGTGGTATAGTAAATAGGAAATTCCTTAATTCAGCTTTGTTTGGTGAGAATATATTGTATAAACGTATTTCTTTAATTCAGAACCGTATTTTGAGTAAATATATTTGAAATTAGTTCCTTTTCAATGATTATTAGCTATATATTAACTTCCGAAACATATGTTTGTAATAAGATTTGATAGCTCTATCGGTATCGTATTGGACTGTGACGCTCGCGGTCCAGGATCGAATCCCATGGCTGACAACTGGTCGGTGGTGTACGCATAATTGCGATTTTTATAATAATTGGGGGCGGCAGCAAAAAGCCCCTCCGCTCACAAAAACTCAACCACCATATCAACCGGTGGTTGATATATATTTTCGTATCACCCACGGGCTCGATTATTGTGGGTGGGGTTTAGCTGAGCGTATATGTTTGTACTGTCCTTCATTCATTATATGTTTGTACTGTCCTTCATTCATTCATTTCATCTCACTCATTCATTGTATATATTCATTTCATACTTAATGAACTTGCTAAAAATAACTCGAATAGAAGTTCATTTCATAATATATGTTTGTGCCGTCATTCATTCATTGCATATATCCATAATCTGAGCTCGCTAAAGACTCGATGGGGGCTCTTCATTCATTGTATATATTCATTTCATTGTATATCTTCATTTCATTGTATATATTCATTTCATTGTATATCTTCACCAAACACCGTTGTTTGACGGGTTAGGGGCTCTCATAGGGGGTAGTGTTTCGTGTACCCGTGCCGTCCTTGAAACATCCCGACGAACTCGCTAAAGACTCGATAGGGATAATTTTTTTTTATTTTAAAGATTTATATATTATATAATGAACCATGAAAATATCAAAGACATTATTTCTGCTATTAAAAAACTAGAAGAAAACGGAATTAATATATCTGATGAACTAAATCCTGAAAAAATAATATCTGATTTTGAAACGTTAGAAGAACTTAAAAATGAAAATAAATATGTTCTATCATCTCAATATAAGTTCATAAAGCGGATTCAGGCAGCTATGTTTCAGTCACTGGCTATGGTGAACGATGATCAAGTAAATGAATTTATTCCTCTTTCTGTTGCAGTAGAAAAGATCAGGTCGGGATTATCCAGCGAATACGAAACAAAAAAAAAACAATCAGTATCTGCATAAGATACTTAAGGAAAATTATGTCAGCGGGTAGCGACTGAGTAGTAGTATAATTTCCCTCACTGTATATCACATCAGAATTAATTTACATAAAAAAATAAAATATTTCAGAATAATAATAAAATATTTTTTGGAAAAACTGATTGATTTGCATAATTTTCAGTACCAATTACCCCATCAAAATTAAAAAACTGATTGATTGTATACTTTTAAGTGGCAATCACCCCATCAGAATTAATAAATTAATTGATTTGCATACTTTTAAGTAGCAATCGCCCAATCAGAATTGATAAATTAATTAATTTACATAAATAATAAAATATTTCAGAATAATAATAAAATATTTTTTGTAGTATTTTTTGGAAAACTGATTGATTTACATAATTTTCAGTCCCAACCACCCCATCAGAATTAATAAACTGATTGATTTGTATACTTTTGAGTAGCAACCACCCCATCAGAATTAATAAACTGATTGATTTACATAATTTTCAGTACCAACCACTCCATCAGATTGATTCATAAAAAAATAAAATATTTCAGAATAATAATAAAAATATTTCAGAATAATAATACAATATTTTTTTTGGTAGTATTTTTTGGAAAACTGATTGATTTGTATAATTTTCAGTACCAATTAGCCCATCAGAATTAGCAAACTGATTGATTTGTATAATTTTCAGTACCAATTACCCCATCCGACTGATTCATAAAAAACAAAATATTTCAGAATAATAATAAATTATTTCAGATTGTACAAAATTGATTAATTTGTGTAATTTATCCCATCAGTGATTATATTTATTTATTCTGAAATATAATTTTTTAAGCTGATCGAGTTTAATACAGGAGTGTGTATAATTTAGAATCTGATCTCTATTACAGATGATCTCGATAATATGTTCTCGACGGAGCTCATCTAACTGTTCTTGTGTTAATAAGAAATCCTCGCTTCCGTATTCATCAATAACTAAATTAACGTTAAATTGCTCTGTGTTTTGCGAAAACGCTGTTCTGATGGCGTTTTCAAGTGCTTCTTTGTCATGTAAAAAAACAATCACGTGCTGGTACATTATATAACATTTACTGGATTAATTAAGATTTCACATACAGATTTATCACAAGCTCTTCTCCACGTATGTCAATTAAGCGATTAAGGTGGTCTGTGAGCTTAAAATTTATTAGTGTTAACATATTATTGTGACACCGCAGAAACACAGGATTAGTTGGTTCCTGCATGATTAAACTTCCAGGGGAAACTTGTGGTGTAAATGTATATAAAATATATCCTTGTTGAGCCTGATTTGATTTTCCGAGGTCTATTTGATAGCTGCCATCGACTACGTCACAAACCAGATTGACCACGATCGTGCTGGTTATATTAGCGATTCCCAGAGAAACGTGCCTGCCGCCGCCGTGTGGATCATTATCATGTCTGAGAACAGTTGGATGTGGTGCTAGTTTTCTCCACGCATCGAGTATTTTAGGAAAATATTCATCAATGACATCATTGACAGATTTTCTTAATCCATCTGGATTGTAATCAGGAAACTTAAACGTTACAATGTCAGCTTCGGGTATTTTGTATTTGGATGCAAAAAACCTTCTATGATCGCCCGATGATTCAAAAACCAGATTTATGATTCTATTATGAAAATATTCAATAGTATCAGTTATATGATTTAAAATTTCTACTCGTTTAATAATTTCTTCACGCGTAGATATCAAATCAGACAAATATTCCCGAAAACTATCACGTAAATTGTCTAGTTGTTCTTTATGGTCTGAATTTATGATACTAATGACATTATTGATATTTATATCGTAAAATGAATTATACAGGTTATTACCATCATCAGCGTTGTGTAAGAGCCAGTAGTACTCACCAGTTCGCTCGACACGAAATTGATCCCGTTTATCCCATACCCGTTTTTCTATGTTCCACCAGAAACTTGTATAATTCATTTTAATATTATGATGAAAACTTTTCGATGATGTAAAATCAGCCCGAGTTGGTTCTGGTGGTCCTTCATATCCTGGAGGAACATCAGGCCAACCTAGTACGGATCTTATCGTGGATTGATAAATATCAACGGCATAATCAGGAGAATGTATCTCAACCGTCGAGGACAGGGTCGGTTCATGAACATTAATTGATAGTTTTGATTCTTTTCCGGTTATTGATTTTATTCTACGTTGAAATTCCTCATTGATTTGTTCGATCGCATAACTACCAGTGGGTATTCCAACATCTATCCAGTCAGGAGTACCATCTGGTTTGTTCTTGTTAGCAAATACAAGCGAATTATTTGCTGGTGTACCATTAAATGATTTTGATCTGATATTTGGCCAGCTGTAATATACCCGTAATTGCGCTAGTGCTATTTCCTTTACTGGAATTGCAGTAGGAAAGTTAATACTAAATTCAGGATTAGTTGAACTTACCGAGATCATCGTTATCTTTAGCGGAGTTGTATTAGTCACGATCTGCTGGAGTAATTCTGTCATTATTAGTACTTGTATCTTTAATACCGATGCCTTCGTCGTATATTTTAGTCATCATTGAAAACTCGAAATCAGATATAATTCCGTCACTGAGACTCGCTGATAACAACGAGGATAACTTCGAGTATGCAACTGCCGCTGTATGCAATCTTATCATGTAATCGGATAATTTTTCATTCGTGCAGGTAGATATTTGTTTTGCGATGATATTAAGCACACCTGCAATAGTTGTTGCTGCTGAAATACAAATAGTTACAGCTGCTGGTGCCATCATTGTCACCGCTGATAATATAACACCGGTTTCAGCAACAAGAGCGGATACTGAATAAACGATCACGTCCACGATAACTAATCGTCGTCGATTTTTTTGTATTTTTACTGTATATTGTTCGACTCGATCTTTTAATGCTGCCTGCCATTCACGCGCTTGATTGTACCTGTATTGTGCACCATCCATATATTTTTATGCAGTAAATAATTGAGGTGTTTTAACTACAAATTCCAAACACCACCAGTAAGATGTTGCGTTTAATTTCTTATCAGCTGCTTCCAAAATAAATTCCTCTTCGGTTCCGCTATTTAATAGAACAGATACAACCCCGGAAAACTATCAGTTGAATGGCGCCATGGAAACGTTGTAAATATTTCAAATTTTGTAGCACTGAACGCAGACAGCCTGTACACGCCAGTGACTGTTGCGGTATATTTGATAGTTTTATTTTGCTGCGACCATATTGAAAATCCAGATGATACCGTGTATACGATGTTTGTGATATCAGCGGGGGTAACCCCGCCGGGAATTTTAATCAGACTGGTTTTGTTAACGATATCAGGAATCCCCGCTGCGATGTTTTGCTGTGTTTGTTTGATCGTGTCAATGTTGGTCTTGATATCAGAAAGATTTATGTTAACGGTGAGCGGATTACCGAAGAATTCTTCTACGATTTTTTGATGATTTCTAAAATTTCTACGAATATTTGAAAACGCGTTTACGTGAACGTCGTATTCAGCCCGTAACGTGGATAATTTATTATCTACGGTACCATAGCTAATGTCAACATAATTTTTCGTTGCAGCATCTTCACCGGAGGTTGGATCTCTTAAAACTACTATTTTATTTCCGTTCATGTTGAGTTCACCCGTCATTGTGTCGCCGGTGTTTTTCAAACGATTATCAACACTTTTTGCAATTTCATCTCTGATGGTTATAAACGATATACTTGAATCCTTGATTTTGCCGTTGTCAGTAAACACAGGAATATTATCCGTAACCGCACCGAGTACTCGCCGAACTATATCATTCCATCTGATGTTGCTCGTTTTTAGTTTTCCGTATCGATCCTGAAAAAAACAACCTCATCTGAGTCAACTCCAGCCAGGCTCATGATATCAGCGAGTTCATCTTGAGTTGCGTACTTTGACAGATCAACGTCGGATTTTTTTTTCTTACTGGTAGATGAAGATCTTCCGTAAATATCAACCATTATAATAAGACCTGTTGTTTAAAACGAATCGGTTACTTGTATAATCATGCACGACTTTATGTGGCGATTTGGATGATTTTGATATAGCGTTAAGTACATTAATTACTTCACGGCCACATATTGGCGGATCTGTCGTTGTTTGTATGGGTAGCGTTGAATACCAAACTTTACAACCAGAGGTTCTTGCGTGAAGTGGTGCGACGTACTTGATAAATTCAACGGGTGGAGCTAACCCGTATGAATCAAAATAAACAATTCCACGTGGATCAACCGCGTATGATACCCAATGAGTACCGGGTCCTGAATTCGAGTCGAGATTAATAATACCTGTTTCGAGTTTGTTTGGTTGTTTTTGGTAATTGATCTCGCATGAAAACACCTCTAAATTTTTTTATTTTTAATTTTTTAGCAACATCAAGTAAATCAAAATTTGATGCAGGAGCATCTAACGTGGAAGCCTCAGACCTCTCCCCCAACGAGATCCCGGTATTCTTAGGCCGCGTCCCTTTTTTTTGTATCCATTTCCTGTTGCTTTCTTTAGAGCCATTCCAGCAGCTGTTCCAGCAGCACCTAACGCGGCTGCTTTTGCTACGGCTGGAGCGGCAGCAGCTATTAACGCTGGAATAGCCGCAAGAAGTGGAAATATACCACCCGTTTTAACCATGTATTTGATGGCGCTCGGAGAAAGATGTAATTGAACTCCGGTTTTTGATTCTAGGGCTTTATTGAAATGTTTAATCTGATTATTTGTCAACGATAATTTGTTTGCACCACCACCCATCTGATCTCGTTTTAGTGATATTTTAGTTCCGCATTTACTGGTGATTTTTGATTGAAGCTTTTTGACCTGACCGGGAGTCAGAGTAACATTAACATGACTATACGACATTTTTATATAAATAATATTTTTCTGAATAATTAAAGATTTTCCACTGGTGCATCAACGACTCTCATTCGACCACTACCGCCTTCAAGTAACATGGCTTTATCGCTGAGTATGACCGCGAATGCTCTGTAGAAGGCACCAGCACCTGGTGGGTTAGTAATACGAACTCGAAAGTGTATATCAACGACAGACTGTTTGGACAAATCAAGATGTTCCAGTGAAAAATAATAAATCGGATATAGACCTGTAAAATCTAATTGTGATATTTGCAAACCAGTATCTATATTTTGATCACGTCTCATGAATGACATTAAACAATGATATGCACGCGCTACATGATTTTGATCAAAATTTAACAATATATCTTCAGTTGGTTCTTGATGTCCATTTATTCGCAAGGAAACTTCATTAATTCCAAGATTGTCAAATATCATATGTGAATGTTCTTGATTATTTGTCCGGTCATTATTTTGCAGCGCAATAAAAATATGTCGTGGTGAAGAAACACCCTGTTGTGATGCTATATGCCATGTAAATAAACCATTAACATTACTTGAATAGCATCTGTGGTTACTGTTAACCATGATAGCAATGATTTACCGCCTGAATCCATAAAAGAAAGTAATTTTTGTTCCTCAGTAATTGATGGAGTCATTACTGGCATCCATAATGAAAGTTTTGATATATTTACTTTACCATCAGCAACACAGCACCTCGCCAGATTGCATCATTATCATCACCTTTTCTTACGAGCACAATTGTGTGTTTAGCTTCAAAGATGACCTTTCTAACATTTCTACAAAATCCAAAGATCCAAAGATGTGAGATAATGGAATTGCACATGAAAAATTTCTATTATCTCCCGACAACGCTGCTCGGCGTGTTGCAAACCCTAAGTTGTAAGTCGCATTAACACTTCCTGTAATATCAAAAGCAGCACCTGGTCTGTCTGCGTGCTCAAAGTCAACCGGTTGTGGATCAGCTGCAGTACCTCGTGGTGTTTGTATTTTAATATACTGAACATGATCAGCGTGGTTAGTAATATCCTTGGCAAACGTCATTGTTGGACCGGCTGATCTTGTGTAATCATCAGAATATCTCGCTAGACCAATTATTGTTGTAGCAACATCAACATCCTTCTGAATCGATTCGATATTTTTTCCATCGATCATGTAAGTGGCGCTATCAAACAAAGCCATAATTCCGTTGTTGACAAAACCAACTCGCAAATTAGCAGCATATGGCGTATTAGCTACAACATTCGTTACAAGTCTACCTTCTACTTCAATAAACGCCTCAGCGGGCAAGAAATATCTACTTGTATCGTGAGCCTGTAATTCGATTCTCCCCCGCTGATTTGGTTGTCTTGCGTCATAGGAATAAAACTGATAATCACGTACAGATTCATACTTAAGGACAGGTGCCTCCATATCAAATGCTGTGTCTGTTTCACGCTTGAACATTTTTATTATAATTACCATTTTTCCAAATAATGATCTAAATCATCGTCGACGAAGACCGCTTCCTGCTATTAAATTTGCTGTTATATTTTTTTCTGCTTCTTCAGATAATTCCGCTAGTTTTTGATTTGCAGCCTGATTTATTATTTTACTTACGTCTGCGGGCATCACCTCAGTACTTGCCAGTTTCACTGGTGGTTGTCGTTTTCGTCGCAATAATCGTGCTAGTCTATCTTTGATCGCCGAGAACGCCTTACCAGCAACATTGACAATTGCTCCAGGAGCTTTATCACGAACAATATCAATAGCTTTCATCGATAATTGTTTTGCAATAGGTGCTGCTTTTGGAGCTATCCTTGTGAATAATCCCCGTACAACATCATCAAGTCCATCTCCGTAAGTAGCTCTGTAGATTGGTAATCGTGAGTTTACCGCTCTGACCTGCACGGGTTTACGATGATTATTATGTATGATCATCTTATTTTATTTGTTATTTATCGAACAATTAGTCACTATAATCATCAGCAAGTTCATCGATAAGTTCTCGGTAAACTCCGATATCCATAATACCACCTTGAAATAATCGCCGACAAATATCAGCTGCTTCATTAATTATTTCTGGTGAATTATTTCCGGCACGTTTTCCTCCTATGAGAACTTCTAACCGTGACACATCATTAATGATATTATCAGGACATAAACCAGATCCTGTTTTAGGTTCATCTTGAGGTGTTTTAAATACTGATGGTTGCATCACCGGATAAAGTACTTCAGTGGTGACCGGGGGTATGTCAGGTGAGTCACTTACTCGAAATCCATGTAGTGAATCTACCGGTGAATATGTCATTGTTGGCGCAGAAATTTGTTTACGTTGTAAAGGTGGAGGAAGCTGATACTGGGAGAGTTGTTCTTGTTCTTGTTCTAGTCTCTCTCTACGAAGTATTTCTACTTTTTTATAAAGATCTTTGTATTTCGAATCATTACCTTCAACCCGTCTTTTGTTTGCATGTATGCGATATATATATTTAATAAGATCTTCATTTTTTACTTTTTCATGACCGGGTTTTAAAATACCAGATTTGTCAGATATATAATCTAATATTTTTTCGGGTAATTTTTCTCTTTCAGTATTCCTAATTTCTTCAACAACCCCTTCCTTAAATTTTGCAATTATTTTTATATTTTCTTTTACTGGCTTGGATTTAGAAGTATGTTCTTTTTGCACGTCGGCGACTTCAGTACGAAGTTTTCCAATTTCCTCACCAACAGGTGGAGGTTGAGCCGCAGCTATATCAATTGGAAGATCTCGTAAAATCTTCTTTGTCTGTTTAGTTCTTCTTGCTATTTTTTCGGTTTGTTCTGCTGTTTGTTTTGATACCGGAAGAAGATCTTCTTTGATGACTGTTGTAACTTTCTCAGTAGCTGCAGTGACGGGCTTAAACAGTTTTTTAGTGTCTTCTTCGTACTCAACTTGTGCTTCTTGTGGCGTTTGTAGATTTTTTCTAAATGAATCTCTGACAGGAAGAAATTTTTTGATTGCTTCTAGTCTCTCTCGTGCTATTCTTGCAGTATGAGATTCTGGATGTACCATTATATTTTTAATATAACAATTTTTTAATTAATATAGCAGCAGAGAGGGCGCGACCTCAATAAAGTGTCCACGTGGTAAAATAAACCATTCTACGAATAAAAAAAAAAGACAACGACGTTAAAGTAACACCAATTTGAGAAATCTTTTGGAAGATTTTATTTTTGCTTCAATTTGTGTCGACGCTTTTGGTTAAATCTGTCGACACTTTTTATTTTTTCTTTGTTCGTAGGAAGGGTTATTTTTAATTTTTCGACACTTTTCGATCTTGGTCTGTTCGCCCTCTCTGCTGCTTGTCTGCATTTTGCTTTGCGAATGAGCCTTAAAAGACACAGACAAACGCATGTACATACATACATACATACGTACGTACCTACATACATACATACACTCAGGTGCAGCTGCACAATCGATTTATATATGTCGTTTTTAATGTAGTTAAAGGATTGAGAGACAGAGAGAGAGAATTTCAACTCGTTATCACGTTGATTACATGTAGACCGCTACAAGATAACCTATTGGGGTCGCAGACTAATAGTTTAGTGCTAAATCAAATCGTGTGATGCTAATGCGGTCAAGGTAAAAAATGTACACATATATGTGAAGGCTCATATCTATCTATAATCGTACAGAAACGTACATAAACTGATTACTGACTTTCACTTAAATACATATGCTTTAAAAGAATGAGAAGTGCAACTTTAGAAAAGGGTGACAGTTTATATTGCTACATGTTACCCTTCTCACATGTCTAAATGCTGAGCTGGAATTAAGGACTGAAGAGAGAAAGAGCTTTGTGTCTTTTAACTTCATGTCTTTCGCTGGAGGTAAGGCCTTTGCCTACCATCATAATTCGAAAAGATTCTCAATCGTATCTGCCATCTTAAGTTCCAACCATTTCTTTATTATAGAATGTGTTGCTTTGGTGAGGTCCCTTGTAATAAAAAGTTTATTTTCACGCTAAATTCTTACATCCCAGGTAAATATATACGTATTAAGCACAACTCACCCGGTTAACTTAATCTGAAGGACATAGTAAGATCAGGACATTAATGTTAGTAACATTAAGGCCAACAAAAATGGAATTTAAAATAATAATATGAAGTTTGTCAAATATCTACTCTCACACACAGCGTTGTCAATATTGACTCTCACACACATCATTGTCAGTATCTGCTTTCACACACATCATTTTCAATGACCACTCTCACAAACATCATTGTCAATACCCTCACCCACATAATTGTCAATAACCACTCTCACACATCATTTTCAATAACCACTCTCACACATATCACTGTCAATATCTACTCTCACACGCATCATCGGATAACAACGTATATTTGTCATTCTTTCTTTAATATGTACAAAAAAGTAAGACTTTTACATAAATGTCTTTATTTTGCATAGAACAGAATTAACGACAATTGAAAAAATATAAAATGAATTGTTAAATATAAATATACGCATGAATATTAGAAGCAAAGAAATGAAAGGCTCAGTGCACAATGTTTATCACCACGACGTTGTAAAGCATTGCAGGTTACATCTAATACAAATGTCTGAAGGTGCTCTAATTTAGATCATTTTCAGAGAAAACCTACCATGAAAGGATAATTCATTGCTTAAAGGTCAACCACTATTCCCTAAAAGTGTAGGTCACGGTGATCTAAGCAACTGCGATATGCATTAAGTGAAGCAATAGAAAACACGAATCTCTCTCTCTCTCTCTCTCACACACACACACACACACACACACACACACACACATATATATATATATATATATATATATATATATATATATATATATATATATATATATATATATATTTCAACTGTGACAACTGTTCTTTTTAAATTTTGTTGTTGAGTGTTTATTTTTGATACAGCAAATAAGATTTGATAAGAAATCAATTACCTCTTATTGGGAAATGTAAAGATGCCCAATAGTGTCAGGTAGTGCAGAGTGTGAGAAATTAAAACATGCATACAGTTCTGTATACATACACATTGACATGAACACATATGTACCACTACAACTCTATCACAATCGTGTCAATACTCGGAATCATTTGAAGACCATGCTCGGTCCCTGTCGTGTGAGGTTCCTAATGGAAGTCCTCGACGTGAATTCGACACACACAGAAAATTTCGGTCTGTATCACTCTCATATTTGTAAGTTTTCAGACAAATAAAATATTTATACGGTATATTTTTGTCACTCATTTACTCAGAATTCCAAAATTGAAATATATCCTCCTCTTTCAGTAGATCTGTGAAAGATGGTCAAAGGTTATAGGTCATGGGTCATATGTGTCGTCCCGCTATGCTTCACCAATTCCTCTGAGAGAAAAAGTGAATATTAGATTATATAAAACCAAAGTATTTTAACCAGAACTTGCACAAACACAAAAAGACGAACATCTTGTAATTGACACAGCTTTCTTGTCTTAGAATATATTCCAGAGTCAGTGATATTTGGTATGTGAACCTTGGTCACATATATGTTTACGGTGCATTAAGTGCAAATTACTGTATTAGTACAGTTTTAGCATATACACATATTAAGGGGCAAATGTTCTTTGACGTAATACAATATGATGCCTTTTTTCCCCCACTTATATATTAGTGGTAAATATTAAACTAAATAATCCATCTCTACCACCACTACCACCACCACCTAACCAAAACCCCACCACTTAAAAGACTCACAGCAATTAAAAAGGATATTTTACAAGACTTTACCAACTGGTGTCTCACTACACTCTAAATACATGAAACAAACATTAATCTCACAAAAACGACCGGAATATATAACTATTTATTAATCTACATATAAAAAGCATATGCTGAGCAATCTTTGTGCACAACACTCAAACGTGATCCAAATAATGGGTATCACGAAATAAAATGTACGAGGAGATGATATATAGTTGCATCTAGAGGAAGAAATTGAATTTGTACGTGCCAGCTCACGTACGTCCTTGTTTCTAGATTGTATGAATATGACAAGACAGAAGTTATAAAATTAAAACCTCTTTCTGTGTGTGTGTGTGTGTGTGTGTGTGTGTGTGTGTGTGTTAGGATTTTGAACGTAGCTTTAACATTGTTTCATTCATATCGCTTCAATGTCTGCAGTGTGGCAGTTTATAGTGATGCCTAGCACTGGGGCATCTAGTACTAATATTAGTACCCTTACTCGTACCTCGTGGACAGGGTACTAACATGAGCATCTACGTGTTAATGGAGCAAGCCGGGTGTTATGCACACCCGGCGCTCTTTTAGCCTAATAATAACACTTTAAAAATATTCCTTGCATATAATCCAATAAATTGAGTAGTCCTCTTTATTAATACCGGAAGTATCGAAAATCATTGTAGAAATAGTTGTAAAATCTCGTTTACCTTTTGTAGCCGATATTTTCGTTTAGATCGTCCGCCATATTATTTCAAATAATGATTACTTCCGTTCTCAGCCTCATTTGTTTGTGTGCCATATAAGGACATTGACGCCTTATTTGGAAATGTAAACAAATCGTAGTAAATATTTGGCGCCGTTTGGGTCAAAAATTCTGCGCATTAAAAGTAAATACGCTTTATCGATAACTTTTAAATTCCACAAGAAGCGATTATTCGCATTTGATTGATAATAATATAGCGTAGAATATCCAAAATATGGTCTGGCAAGCCTTACGTAGAAAATGGGTCACGGCGAGAGTCTCGCATTATCTGTCATGGCGGACAGGATAAGGTTAGAGCAGCCATGCAATTTATTTTATCGTGTAATGACTTAATAAATTCAAAATAAGCCAAACTTCTTGCACAACTTGATTATACTTATGTAGTTGATTTCTACACTGTTTGTTTTTCTGACTTTAGTGATGATTTTTTTTTGCTCCATTACATGATATGGGATCAGTTCGTAGCCTCAACCACAACCAATCAAGCTGAGGCTACAACATCGTAGCAGACATGTAGCATGATGTCCCACCCAGTAAAATTATCCTGACACCTGGCCGACCAGACCTAACACTAACCTCTTCATGTTGGGTGCCTATCGAGGCAGCTGCTAGTACCATTTTTATAAGTCTTTGTTATGACTCGGCCGGGATTCGAACCCACGACCTCCCGCTTCCGAGGCGGACGCTCTAACCACTAGACCACTGGAGCGGTATCAAACCTGTTTTGCAATGAGTGGGATAAAATGAGATTCTTTTTCTTAATCATCAGTTACATTTAGTTTCACTGGTCTGTTTAAATATATCTGAGGAAAACGGTAAACAAGATATTCCTTTTATTTTCCATTGTTCAGAAAGGCGTTATTAAATTCCATTTGCTTCAGTCAGGAATCATGTTTTGTGGTTGCCAAATTTGTGGTCTGTGACTGTATCAACTAATCTGGCAATCAAAGTTTGGATCTGCTATATGATAAGCAAATGGAAAATCATAAATTAGGTCACTGAGCAAGGATGCTTCGCCAATTCCTCCAAACTGACCTATGCAAAACTTAACCGGACAGACGTAAGGAGAATGGTAACATCTTATCCCTCTTCTACATTCATGTTGGGCATAAAAGCCCGTAAGAACCGTAATGGAAATAACTACTGACAGCAATCAACGATTCCAAATTTGTATGGCTTAGCTAAAATCACTGTACGTTACCTAATTACAGCCGCAGGAATAATCCTGTTTTCGACTCAGCACACACCGCAACAGCAGCAGCAGCAGCACGTGACCAGCGTGATTAAAATAGCCACACCGGCAACACCAATCAAAACCGCAACCCACCTATTCACAGAGAAAAGAAACACTGGTATTGAGTGCAATTTGCGCAATATTTTCTCTTTCGAATGTCCAGTACAAGATTAGCGATACTATTTTTATGTTCTATTTCGATGGGACCACGTTGATGACTATTTGCTAGTCGCCATAAACACATTTTGTAACATATTTTACAATAGAATCAAAAGGCATAAAACGGTATTGCCGTACAATGTCACACGGACTTATGAGTTCTCTACCTAACAATATGACGGCTCCTGCTGACGCTACCACTACGGCTGCATAAAGAACACGTATAATAAAATCATATAAAAAAAATTAAATCGTGATATGGTTCACTGGAATAATACTAGTATGTTTCGTCTACCAACCATGTTTCTGATTTGATAGTACTTATATGTCTCATCTACCAACCATGTTCTGATTTGATAATACTTGTATGTCTCATCTACCAACCATGTTCTGATTTAATAATACTTGTATGTCTCATCTACCAACCATGTTCTGATTTGATAGTACTTGTATGTCTCATCTACCAACCATGTTCTGATTTAATAATACTAGTATGTTTCATCTACCAACAATGTTCTGATTTACCCGTATAAGATATTACTTTCAAAATTTTAGCACATGTTGTCACAAAATCTTAATACTGAGACAGCCGCCAAACTTACACATAGATTTTAAACCAGGATGCGCAAAAGTTGGCCACGTGTCCCATGGTTTTTGCTGCCTGGTGAAGTTCTTCATTGTCACAGCAGAAGTAACTGTCAACTTTATAGCAGCAGTAGTTACTACAGTATTGCTCTGTGTGTTGTTTTCCCGTCCAATCGATGTTTGCCTTGCAACACTCTCCCGCTTCGGTCAGACCAGCTGGGTAGATTTGAAATCAGAACATTTAAATCTATTGGTTGAGACTACATGATATGTTATGATGAATATATATTTATAACTGTGTCCAATCGGGTTTAAATTGACGAATTCGAGTATATATTGAAATATTTCGTAATTTTTTTTAATGGATTTTGATTAAACATTGTCGTGCAAAATGTAAATTTCTTTATTTCGCGGAGCTAGAATGCCAGATTTGATCCTTGAGTGGGTAGAACAGTTGCTACAAACTGAGAAGGATTAAAAAGTGTGTGTGTGTGTGTGTGTGTGATTTGGATTTTTAATGTAGCTTTAAAAAAAAATCAGTCATATCGCTACGATGTCTGCAGTGTGGCAGTTTATAGTGATGTCTAGCACTGGGGCATCATGCCGCAGACATGTATCATGATGTCCCACCCAGTCACTTTATCCTGACACCCGGCCGACCAGCCCTGTGGGGGTGTAGTGGTTGTCTAGGGGTGGGGTTCTTCTTATAGACTTTAACGAATTATGAGAAGTTCCCCTGGTCCTTATTCAGAAGGTTAATTCTGGACACTATATTATTTATTGACTAAATATATTTATGGCTACGAGCCCCCAGTCAGCAATGCCGACAGTAAATTAAAAGAAATACAAAGATGAAATTTAAACAATAACAATTTAATAAATGAAATTTAAAAGAATTTAAAGTAATCAATGTCTCTCTTTCACCCAATGATCCCTTTGATCATCATTTGAGTTCACAGTGTGAGGAGATTTTTCCCTTCTTGAGTGCTACTCATCTAAATCTCTTCGTTCCCTTGTCTTTCTCTCCTTTCGTGATCTCCACTTCCGCTTCCTCTTCTATTATCCTTGTTCCTTGCCGTTATCTTGACTTCCGGTTCCTCTTCTAGTATCCGGAACCCTTGACGGTATCCCTTGAGGTCACCCGAAATTCACTCGGTATCTCTCACCGTCACCCGAAATTCTCTGAACTTCTCTCGTCCCCCGAAATTCTCTGAGATTCTTTCGTCCCCCGAAAGCTTCCTGATCGAAAGGTATAATGCATTAGCATAGGGTTATAAAAATCTTCCCTCACACTACGTCACTGAACTGAACCATCAGTTTAAGGCGGGACATTTGGGTCGCGCATGCGCACACATCGAAATTCCCATACACTTCCGCCGCTTACAAAAATGGCGCCATAACACAATCACACAAAGGATTCAAATATCTACATACTGAGCCCTATCAGTATATACATACAAAATATTTCAAATATGATTGTACTAAAATATTACTACGATTAGTAATATGACTATCTATATATTTATATATATTTATATATTTCCTACACAAGCGTACCAAATCCACAATATTCACATTCAAATGGTGATAAACGGCAATCCGTTACTCAATGGCAAAATCTATCATTACGTAAACAAATTTCTTGTCTACCAAAATATAACTACGCAAAGAAATATTAATTCTTATAGCGGCTAGCGAGCAATACAATTCTTCACAAATACAAATCGTCCTTTCAAAAGGGCGTAAACGTAATAATCCACGAAATAATATGCACACATATTACTAGCGAAAGAAGAGAACATTTTCGCCTCACAAAATAAGGTGTACATAGTAACATTATGAATAATGATGCAACGAATCAACATCGTAATCAATCGTAAACAAAAGTACTAGCTAAAGTCATGAAAAAAATGCAAAATATTAAGGTCATAATTAACTATTCATACTTCAATACAAGTAAAATGTATACATACGACAAATTCTCTTCAATTAACAGCAGTCGTATCAAGCAGAATCAACGTAACATCAAACTTACCTGATCGAAGCTATTTCATGAATTTCCTAAATTCCGCCAATTTTTACGAATGGCTAACGGAGTGTGTGTCACTGCGACTCTTAAACACCAACTGACGAATTTCAGGCTTGTACAAGTCTTATTCCAGCTTCTCGAATCAAGTCCCACCTACAACGCATCCCGATTGGATGGCGACGGACTCTGGTCATTTGATCGAACTGTCAATCATAAAAATGTCAGTCTGTGTGTCCCCATGTACTGTCCAGCCTACCATTGTCGGCTTCCGGCTCTTTGAAGTTGTCTACGTCACGTGTTCCCATGTACAAAGATTCCCGCCAGATTTCCACTCAAGAGCTCAAACAAAGACTGGGTTACGTAAGAGGATTAGCCAACTTAGGCACTTGGAAAAACAAAGCTTACCTGGCTCCACTTACAGACTTATAAATACATGTATAATACAAGGGGTTGGGGTAAAACATCACATCCCCCCACGCTTGAGAATAAAATCAGGATTTTATTCACTCAAACTAAAAAAGCAAAAGTGTTACACGATATAAGAACAAAATCAGCAAAATGAACTAAATGCTAAACTGAGTATGAACACGAAAATATAACAAATGATCTATATCATTTCGGCGCTTCTACTCATGAAATCTGCGCCTACGTTTTCAGATCCTTTCACGTATCTGATCTGCATCTGGTACTGCTGTAAAAACAGCGACCATCGCATCAATCGACCATTGGACAACTTTGCCTGCGCCAGATAGGCGAGTGGTTGGTGGTCGGTCTCCAATATGAACTTACGTCCATATAGGTATCGCTCGAACCGTGATATGCCGAACACGATTCCGAGACATTCCCTCTCCGATACTGAGTAATTCTTCTCGGCAGCAGACAACTTCCGGCTGCCGTATGCGACAGGAAAAAGCGTCTTGTCATGCTCCTGGAGCAGTACTGCTCCCAGTCCCGTGTCGCATGCATCGGTGCGCAGAACGAATTCTTTATCCAAGTCCGGTAGACGAACAACTGCGTCGGATGTAAGTCTATCCTTTAGCGTTTGGAATGCGTGCTCACACGCATCTGTCCAAACGAACTTACTCGGGGTCCGTTTCTTGGTTAGGTCAGACAACGGGCCCGCAATCGCGCTGAAATTAGCGACATACCTCCGGTAATATCCGGCCAGTCCCAGGAATGACCTCACTTCCGTTTTCGTGGTGGGGCGTGCGGCGTTTCTCAACTGCTCCACCTTCGACTTCTCTGGAGACAGCGTGCCTTGGCTCAGGGTATGTCCTAAATAGTCTAATGTCCTGAAACCAAGGTGACATTTGGAAGGGCGGGCTGTCAAGCCCTCCTGACGTAGCCGCTCCAAAACGTCAGCTAACAGAGCGAGGTGTTCACCCCATGTCTCTGTAGCTAACAAGAGGTCATCCATGAAGTTGTGGACACCCCTATCGCGCAAGGGCTCCAACAACTTCCGCATCATTCTGGTAAAGACGCTGGGCGCGTTTTGTACCCCGAACGGCATCACCAACCATTGGTATGTCCCGTCGGGAGTAGCAAAAGCAAGCTTCGGTCGGTCTTCTTTCCTTACCGGAATTTGCCAATACCCCTTGGACAAATCCAGTTTGGAAAAATATTTCGCTTTCGAGACCGAAGCGAAGATATGTTCGGGGTCAGGTAGCATTTCAACTTGAAATTCTGTCACCTGATTCAGCTTCCGGTAGTCGACGCAGAACCGATGGGTGCCGTCCTTCTTCTGCACTAAGACTACTGGTGAGCTGTACGGAGAGTCGGCAGGTTCGATTACTCCCAGAGCAATCATCTGCTCGATTTCTTCCCTTACAACTTGTCGTTTCGCGTGGGGCAAGGGGTAGGGTTTACGCTGAACTGGTCGGTCGTCCACCATCTTTAACCCGAACTCGACAAGCGTCGTCCTCCCGGGTTTTTCTGTTAGCACGTCGGAATATCCGGCCAGCAAGGTCTCTATCTCGTTCCGCTGCCCTTCAGTTAACATGGGGCCACACTCCACGTCCGACGGAGTCTCGGCCCTCGTTAATGGACAGCTCGGGACAGTGTTAGCACCTTCCGTATCGCCTTCGATATCCTCGGTGACTATCGCTGCGACAACAAAATCGCTGGCGGTCTCCCTTTCCCGGTACCTCTTGAGCAAATTGGCATGGTACAATTTCTCTTTCGTCGGTAGCTGTATCCGGTAGGTTTGACCTCCGACCTTCTTGGTGACGACGTATGGACCCCTCCAGGAAACTTGCAACTTGTTGTGTTCCTGGGGCAACAACAACAACACTTTGTCCCCTACCTCAAACTGACGTGGTTTTGCGCGCTTATTGTAATTTTTCGCCTGTTGCGCCCTAGCTCGTTTGAGATTTTCTTGCGCGAGAGAACAAACCTCTTCCAGTTTGTTGCGCAAGTCCGCGACGTACTGGTAGGTAGTGCGTACTTCCTCTACAGCGTGGTCGTCTGTCCACAGCTGTCTCAGTACGGCGATTGGGCCGCGTACGGTTCTCCCGTACAAGAGTTCAAAGGGAGAGAACCCCAAACTCGCTTGCGGTACTTCCCGGTATGCAAAAAGCATGGCCGGAATATACCGGTCCCAATCCTTGGGGCGGCCTTCGCACAATTTCTTGAGCGTGTTTTTCAAGGTCCCATTAAACCGTTCGACCAATCCGTTACATTGGGGGTGATACGGTGTAGTCGTGAGGTGTTTAATCGACATGAGACGATTCACCTCCGCCATCACACGACTCATAAATTGTGTTCCTTGATCGGTCAAGATCTCGTCGGGCACTCCGACTCTTGACCAGATCGCAAACAGAGCTTCCGCGACGGTTTCCGTGTCAATGTTACGCAACGCAACGGCCTCCGGATAGCGTGTAGCATAATCGACAACCGTTAAAATATATCGATTTCCGTGCGCAGACGCGGGTTTTATCGGTCCGATTAAATCCATGGCAACACGTCTAAATGGTTCATCGATAAGGGGCGTACTCCCCAAAGGGATGGGTCGCTGATCCGTTTTCGGTGCCATTCTCTGGCATTTGTCACAGGAGAGACAGAACCGTTTTACGTCTCCCTGGACCCCTGGCCAGTAAAACTCTTTTACAAGACGGTCACGCGTCTTAGCAATTCCCATGTGTCCACCCATGAGACTCTCGTGTGCAAGTTTCAGTACTTCGCAACGCTTTTCCTTTGGCACGACGACTTGCTTGAAGTGTTCGTTGTGTTTCCTGGCGTGGCGATACAAGATTCCCTTCTTGTAGACAAACTTCACCGCGCCGTTCGGAGTTTCCCTTTCTGTTCCCGCTTCTGCGTGTTTGTGCAACTGCGCCAGAGTTGCGTCCTCCTGTTGCAGCTTCCTTAACTCCGCTGGAATAACATTACTAACCGGTGTCGATGTAACTTGGATTGGCTTTTGTTTCGGCTGTCGACTCATGGCCCTGGTTTCAACAGCACTCACTGGCATAGGTGTGCAGGTTTCGGGGTTCGGCTGGGGTAACACATAACGGCAACCCAATATGACGTCATGTGATAGCCCCTCCAAGCAAGCAGCTTCAATTTCCCCTTCACGTATGGTGAATCGAGGTCAATGACAGCTACTGGTAATGAGTCACGCGCGCAGTTCGCGTACTGAACTTCTATTACCTCCCCTGTATAGTCCTCCGGCTTGACATATTTCTTGTCGACAAGCGCGGGGACGCTGCACCCAGTGTCATACAAGATGGTGGCGCCTTCACCATTGACAGTTGCGGCCGCAAGGTTGGCTGGGTTGCGACTCGCTTCCGGCACACATTCCTTCTTAGCTACGACATTCACCTGGGTCTGCCTGCCCTTGGGACAGTCCCTGGCAAAATGCCCCAGGCGCTTGCAATTAAAACATGTCGGCGGCCCTCGCCGACTTGCAAATCCTGGTTTCGTGGGTGAGGCCTGTCCAGGTCGATAGGCGGCAGCCCTACCTGTAGGTGCCCCTCCGACCTTCCCGTCGCCCTGACGGTTACGGACAGCCGGCTCAACCTCCCCCATACGACGCGACTCAGAGGGTCGGGGTCGGTCAGCAACCCCGGAACCTCCACTCTTCGAGTGCGCCTGCTCGTATCGCTCCGCCATGTTAGCGATCTCTTCGAGCGTCCGGTGTTCTCTTTCTGCTAAGAAAACTGTCAACTCGCGACGGTAAGTACCCAGGACATGTTCCTTGAGTATTACCTCGCGTAGCCCTTCGTACGTGCGTTCGACTTCGGCCAGTTTCATCCACTTCTCAAATAAACCTCGAACACGGTTGTGGAATTGAGAGTGGGTCTCTGTTACCTTTTTCACCGAGTCCCGGAAAAGTTTCCGGTAAGTCTCGGCGGTCAGCCGATAATGGCAGAGAAGCGCCTTCTTGAGGGCAGTGTAGTCATCAGCCTCTTCTGCAGTTAAGCCGTGGTAGACTTCCCGAGCTGCACCTTGCAAAAAGGCTGAGACATTAATGGCCCAGTGCTGTTCAGGGACCTGATGAGCGCGTGCGAGTTTCTCAAACTGGACGAGAAAATCGTCAATAGCCTCCTCCCTATCATTGAAGCGTGACATGTTGATCTGGACTATCCGGTGGTCGATGAAAGGTCGGCCGGTTGTTCCAGAGCTTGTACTGGCGTCGTCCCGTCCGTTGGTCCTAGCTTCAACTCTGACCTTTTCCATCTCCAGAGTGTGAGCGAGTCTGGCTAGCTCCAGCTCTTTCTGGGCGTCTCGGTCCGCTGCTATCTTGGCTAACTCTTGGTCCGCTGCTATCTTGGCTAGTTCTCTCTGGGCTTCTCTTTCCGCTGCTTTTTCGGCCTTCCATTCCTTGATCCTTTCTTCTACAAAGGTTGCCAGGCGATCTCCCTCGTATCCAAGATCTTCCGACCCCATGGCGCGGTATTCCTTTATCATTTGTCGTTCGGTAGCCATTATACTAATGTAAAGTGATACCTTGTCTCAAAATTCAAACAATATACAGATATTTGTAATACCAGTTTAAATACTTACCTGTCGACAACAACTAGTTTCGTTCAGGTAAGATATTTGTTCGATATCTGCTTCACACGTACTGCTATGAATGGAAGATCTACAAAGCCTGCACATATGACAATAAAAATACAAGATGAGAAAATCACAAAATTTCAAATACAAAGAATGGAAAATATCTCACACTGTTCACTAATACTTCTACCAATAACTTTAAGTCCCAAAATAATATATATGTCTAATTCATATCCCGGACGAAGCGCCCACTGTGGGGGTGTAGTGGTTGTCTAGGGGTGGGGTTCTTCTTATAGACTTTAACGAATTATGAGAAGTTCCCCTGGTCCTTATTCAGAAGGTTAATTCTGGACACTATATTATTTATTGACTAAATATATTTATGGCTACGAGCCCCCAGTCAGCAATGCCGACAGTAAATTAAAAGAAATACAAAGATGAAATTTAAACAATAACAATTTAATAAATGAAATTTAAAAGAATTTAAAGTAATCAATGTCTCTCTTTCACCCAATGATCCCTTTGATCATCATTTGAGTTCACAGTGTGAGGAGATTTTTCCCTTCTTGAGTGCTACTCATCTAAATCTCTTCGTTCCCTTGTCTTTCTCTCCTTTCGTGATCTCCACTTCCGCTTCCTCTTCTATTATCCTTGTTCCTTGCCGTTATCTTGACTTCCGGTTCCTCTTCTAGTATCCGGAACCCTTGACGGTATCCCTTGAGGTCACCCGAAATTCACTCGGTATCTCTCACCGTCACCCGAAATTCTCTGAACTTCTCTCGTCCCCCGAAATTCTCTGAGATTCTTTCGTCCCCCGAAAGCTTCCTGATCGAAAGGTATAATGCATTAGCATAGGGTTATAAAAATCTTCCCTCACACTACGTCACTGAACTGAACCATCAGTTTAAGGCGGGACATTTGGGTCGCGCATGCGCACACATCGAAATTCCCATACACTTCCGCCGCTTACAAAAATGGCGCCATAACACAATCACACAAAGGATTCAAATATCTACATACTGAGCCCTATCAGTATATACATACAAAATATTTCAAATATGATGGTACTAAAATATTACTACGATTAGTAATATGACTATCTATATATTTATATATATTTATATATTTCCTACACAAGCGTACCAAATCCACAATATTCACATTCAAATGGTGATAAACGGCAATCCGTTACTCAATGGCAAAATCTATCATTACGTAAACAAATTTCTTGTCTACCAAAATATAACTACGCAAAGAAATATTAATTCTTATAGCGGCTAGCGAGCAATACAATTCTTCACAAATACAAATCGTCCTTTCAAAAGGGCGTAAACGTAATAATCCACGAAATAATATGCACACATATTACTAGCGAAAGAAGAGAACATTTTCGCCTCACAAAATAAGGTGTACATAGTAACATTATGAATAATGATGCAACGAATCAACATCGTAATCAATCGTAAACAAAAGTACTAGCTAAAGTCATGAAAAAAATGCAAAATATTAAGGTCATAATTAACTATTCATACTTCAATACAAGTAAAATGTATACATACGACAAATTCTCTTCAATTAACAGCAGTCGTATCAAGCAGAATCAACGTAACATCAAACTTACCTGATCGAAGCTATTTCATGAATTTCCTAAATTCCGCCAATTTTTACGAATGGCTAACGGAGTGTGTGTCACTGCGACTCTTAAACACCAACTGACGAATTTCAGGCTTGTACAAGTCTTATTCCAGCTTCTCGAATCAAGTCCCACCTACAACGCATCCCGATTGGATGGCGACGGACTCTGGTCATTTGATCGAACTGTCAATCATAAAAATGTCAGTCTGTGTGTCCCCATGTACTGTCCAGCCTACCATTGTCGGCTTCCGGCTCTTTGAAGTTGTCTACGTCACGTGTTCCCATGTACAAAGATTCCCGCCAGATTTCCACTCAAGAGCTCAAACAAAGACTGGGTTACGTAAGAGGATTAGCCAACTTAGGCACTTGGAAAAACAAAGCTTACCTGGCTCCACTTACAGACTTATAAATACATGTATAATACAAGGGGTTGGGGTAAAACATCACAAGCCCTAACACTAACCTCTTAATGTTGAGCGCCAAGCAAGGCAGCTGTTAGTACCATTTTTGTACGTCTTTGGTATGACTCGGCCCGGGATCGAACCCACAATCTTCCGCATCCGAGGCGGACGCTCTAACCACTAGGCCACCGGATTAAAAAGTAACATATCAGATAAAGCGTTGCATTTCGTGTTAGGAAAAGTTATCGATAGAAAAGGTATGTTCCGAAAGAAGTTCTCCACTTTTATAAACGTGGAAGCTGTAATCTGATTGCTAAATGTAATGATCAACATAACGTGCCTTCAGATTGGTGTTCGTCGTATCTACGTTGTGTCGGCGATCTCGATTTTAATCAGATTAACAATTACTATAAATGATAAGAACGTCAGATCCAAGAATTGTCAATGGGCTTGTAATGGGTGAGGAAGGGGGCGGCGGATTTTACATGTTTCACGAGCAGTGAAATGAGTGTAGATGATATTGTCATTATGAATTGGGATTGTAATCTTTTAAAGCATACGATTTTAATACATTTCTGATCATATTCGTCTTCAGTGCCCGTTTCATAATACCAACCCATTAGAAAAAGTTATTTAAATAATAATGTTCACGTTCAGGCGTATACCCAGAAAAAAGATAGATATCCCAGCATGGTTAAAGAGAGATATCCCAGCATGGTTAAAGAGAAATATCCCAGTAAGGTTAAAGAGAGATATCCAAGCATGGTTAAAGAGAAATATCCCAGCATGGTTAAAGAGAGATATCCCAGCATGGTTAAAGAGCCTATCTCAGTTATAATACTCGCTTGCTTCGGTAAGACCAGTTGTAGAGTTTTGAAAATCAGAAAACTTAAACTTATTGGTTCATGATACATGAAATGTTATGATGTAAATAAAATACATGTATCCTATCAGGTCTAAATTGCCGAAAATAAAAAGGATTGAATATGCATCAGATTCTAGGTAACCATTTAAAACAATTTGAAAGAACTTCTTTGGTGGTTTTAGAATGTTTCAAAACAACTTCATTGCAAATACCGGATTTAAAAAGGAAAGTCATGGGGTTTCTTATTTAATGAAACCTCTTCTCAGAATTATATATGCATATGAATGAAATTTTAGCTTTAGAAAATTAATTCGTAAAATGTATATGCATAGGGATATAACATTGTCATCTAAAAATGTGAATTTCTTTATTCCACGGAGTTGTGATACCAAGATATGAACCTTCAGCAAGTAGTACAAGCTGCTAGAAAATGAATAATTTATAACTTTTCTTCTCCTTTTTCTAGTTTTCTTCTTTCTCTTGTTCTTTTTCCCATTGAAGAACAGAGATCTTGAATGAACTCGGTTCAGCTGGAACTGACGATAGCACAAAGGTTGCCCAAAAGGATGAGTATGTACAATTTAGAGATTACAGATCGTTCCGTAGAAAGATTGTGTAGCTATGTATATATAATCTGCTTGTAAATCTACGGATATCTGTCTTGATGTAGAGCCTGTCCGCTGCTTGGGTCAGTTTGTGGATATAAGGCTATATCTCTTGATGTAGAGTGGGCCCGCTGCTTAGGCCAGCTCTTCACTCATCAAGATATGTCAAAGACGAAGCAAAGCAAGGTAGCTGATTCCAATCACGGAGCCAAGAGTTCAAATACCACCCAGACTACAAACTTTCCACGAACTTTTTCAGACAATAAAAGACGCGTCCAAGTTGGCATGAAAAGGCAAACCAGTCAACAAAAATATATTTTTTATAAATAATACAAATCATTACGGAATATTGAGAAATATCCTTGCAGAGGACTTCTTAATATTGAGGCTTGTAGATAGGAAGGTGTCCTCAGATAATTGTATAGTAGCTTATATTACGGAAATAATCTACTATCGTTCATAATTAGACTTTAGAGAAAACAATGTCAAGATAATCGTTTGTGTGCCATATTCCTAATGAAATTATCTAGCTTGATTTCGTCTCAAAGTCCAGGTCTGTGTATCACTTATTAGCTATACAAAAACCTTGTTTAGTTATTGAAGCGTGTCGGGTTGTTATGCCGTCAATTTGGTAGGTGTGGGGTAGGGTTATTTAAATTAATATAGAAGTCTCACCCAGGCTCGATTTTGGTTGGAAGTTATATTAGTGAAAGATAGATGTAAAGCTCCGAGCCCCCAGTCAGCAATGCAGACGGATAAATGATTGTATATACAAAAAGGGGAATTCAACTAATAACCATTTAATGACAATTCAATAATCAAATGATTAAAATTTCCCAAGTACCCTCCTTCCGCCCGACCCTGTGATAGCCTACTGCATCATTAGATTTGTAGTGTGAATAGCTTTCCACCTGTCCTTGCATTTTACTGATCTGTGTATTATTCTCTATTATCCCTCAAATTACTTCTCTTCCTCCCGACTTTCTCCAAACTCCTTCTGCTCCTCGACTTCTCTATACTCCTCATCCTTCTCCGCTTTCTCTTTCTCGACTCCTTTTCCTCCTCCTCCTCCTCGACTCTCTTCACCGACTAGACTTCTCGACTCCGACCGCTCTGCTAGTCTTACTTTCGTCTCCCCTCTTAGAGACTCGGGACTTAACTAAACCGGAAGTTCTGTCCCCCAAAAAGCTTCCTTTACGAAGCTTTGTCTTTCCTTAGAATCTCCTCTCTACGTTTTACCGCCAAATTACGAGTGGCTTTCTCGGAGCAATCATATTTGCTCAGCAATCTTCCCAGGGGAACTAAATTTTCGCTTGCTAGTTAGAAGTTATAATTTGGATCAAAATTGTTACCACACCCTCCGTCTCAATTCCGATTGGATCTCCCTTTGATTCGACCCAATCAAACTTAGCGGACAATGTCCTTTTCGCTGTCTGTTGATGTGGTGACAGATTTAGAACACGCATCGGTCCTCGCGGGTTCCTCTGATCTTTGTAACACATAGATGGGAATTCGCTCGATCTAAAGCCTATGTCGATTCAAGATGCCGGGTCGTCTCTCTGGTCACGGTAACCTTGCATAATAGATTAACTCTAATCTGCGGAATGTTTAGACAACAGCCATGGCTTGTACTAATACCTTAGTTTATACACGACTTATGAACTGGGGCTTGAGAAAACGTGACAGTTATAATATAAAAAGTGCAATGCGCTCTAATGTAGTGACCTATTTTGCATGTATTATAGGACGGTAGCCTAAATTACTGAAATAAAGAATACAAGTTTACTTCGATCTCCACTTGTAGGGAGATGACGTTGTAAACACCCTTTCGGTTGTATAACAGACATTCTATTAAGCTGTAAGGTAATTTCGCCCGGGGAAAATCCTCTTCAATTAAGCAGCCATGTCATGTTACAAAATTTATCCGTAGCGTTGAAGACCCTGCCCACGTGGGTCTACTTTTAAGCATGCGGCCATCACACGTGGCGTCATATCCGCTAATTCATAATCCGCCCTATTAACTGGTTTTAGCAGGTGCACATTGTTGCAAAGTTCAGCAGGTGCATGCACAGAGACAGGTCAGGAAAAGGGTACCAGGCCTTAAACAAACTAATGTTTATTGTTAAGCACATTCCACCAGAAGATAATGGATCATAGAACATATATAACAATCGCGAAAAAACAAAACGGAGATTTTGTTACGCGTTTGGTGTGCAACCGTTTGTACATAAATGTTAACATGCACAAAAGATAGGAGCGGCGTGAGAATAGACTCTGCTCTTTATATAATGACATGGAATGTTAATGGCTGATAAGAAGATAACAATTTACAATGATTTGGTTCTCTGTTCGTAGGGTGTGTAATATCATTTTTTTAAAATGTGAATACTGGTTATCATATGGATGACTGTGAGTGTTTCTCATTACCAATAAGAAATAATACCATGAGTACTGAAATAAAGAGTGGCTGTTGTTGTTGCTGTTGTTGTAGGTTTAACGCCATTTTTCAGCACCCGATAGCTGTACAAGGCGGCCAGTATTAATGGTGGAGGAAGAACCCGGAAAATCCCCGGAAAGAACCACCGACCATCGAGAAGCTACTAGCAAGCTTTCTCACATATTCACATTGACCGAATCCGAGACTCGAACCCACGCAGGCAGAGGTGAGATGGCAGTGATCCGTAACAGAGAGCGCTTTAGACCACTCGGCCACTCGGGGCCCCTATATAATGGCGGTTTAGTGATACTTTTAAAATCACTCTCACGTTCGTGTACTCAGCCTGTAAAGATGACCGCTGAAAGCTTGGCCTATCTTTTAATATATTCTGCTCTATCTGTTTTCAGTGGCTATGTTTACATTTGTTGTGCATATATACCCCCTAGCAACAGTTCATTCAAGGACTTAAACGATGTTGGAATATTGTGTGATTTAGTGCAAGACGATACAGAAGGAAACAGTTGTGTGTGATCTCAACTGTCACGATTAATGAGGATGTTTTTTCTTAATGACGCAGTAACGGCCATAGGGCCTCGTTACAAAGAAAAGTAGGAACATCTGTCAATGAATAGAGCGCTCGGGGTCAAACCTGTAACAATATAGCACAAGGGAAGACAAAAGAACAAGCATCCATCGGTAGTTCAAACCCTGTTAATTAGCATTGGTGTACTAAGGATAAATGGCGCAGGGCGACGATGAAAGTTCAAGACCTCTGGCGCCCGGGGCAACCAGACCGTCCGCCACCTCACTCGCTAGTACGCTACTGCTCGTTTGTCCTAATGTCGTCTGCCATTTTCCAACTTAGGCAGCTGTAATCAAGCATAGTTAAATTTTCAAAACAGTTCAACATATTTCGTTCAGTTCGTGACACATTTGAGAAAATTAAATAATTGTTCGCGTTGTTTCATCTACTGAAGTGGTACCAAGTAAACTTGCCCAAGCTCTTAAAACTTTACAAATTTTATATACTAGATTGTCCCTTCCTCCCCCGCCGTTTGATATAGGCATGAACTCTCAGTTCTTGAGAGAACTTATCTACGTTATGACCACAACATTTGCTTACACTGAGTGACAGTAATTCATACTGACAAAAAAAATTGTCGAAAACCATACCACTACCTGCTGTGAATTTAAACAAAGACACATACTATTAAAAAAAAAAAACTCCATTTCACTAGTTCTCTTTTTTCAACCATTAATCCTCGTACAAAACCCTAATAACTCTTCTGATAGAGCAAATCAACTTTCCGTCATAACAGACATCCAGTCAGCTTATCAACATGTGATATCATGACTCACAGCTGTGTCACTAACACTATTGAGAATACTGTATAGCATTGTACATTTTTCGTGTGGCGCTGTCGTTGCTCATTTGCAGAAGTGTTTTTTGTTCATTGTTATTATAATTTGGGTATTTACATGAAAACAAACTTTTACCATATATTTTATAATTAAATCAGCATCCTCTATGTTATTTTCATATTTATGTCAAAGTATTAGGATTTTCTTTCTAATGACAAGATATTATACCGTAACAGCAATTTCTCAATCATTGTTTAAGAGAATTTTTTTATATTTAAATTATTTTTTATATTTAATTTTCTTGATTTACAAATAACGATAATAAATTGAAACTTAAATCTCCTGTAAAGTTTTGTCTTCTCTCTCTCTCTCTCTTAGATTATTTGAATGACGTCTAGACACTGCGTTATGAAGGATGCAAACTAGTTTTGAAGTTCTGAAAACAGTACATTCAAGGGTTGAGTTTCTTACATTCACATTGCCAATTAAATTTATTAAAAACTATATCACAAGCTAAATCTAATAGTATTTGCTGCATACAAGTAAACACTTTTATTATAATACCATCATCAATTTTTACAATGATTTTTTAAATTATTTGTATGGCTTTTATTTAGACAAATCTCAAAGCCAGGTCTATTATAAAAATAAGAAAAAGCTTTAAAAATGCTAAATTCAGTTTCTTTATGCATTTGTTCCCCATGTGCTGCTGAATTTTGTTCTGCACTATTATATTTCTTTTACCGAAGTTGGTTTAATAGCGTCACGTGCACATGTAGGTCCTGTAAAATGTGTCGAACCAAGTGACGTAATACTCGAACTTCCTTACAAGAGGTCGTCTGGTTGGAAGTGTGCCAAGAAGGGGGGGGGGGGATATATTAGTGTCATTTGACATTCGTGTTTTTCTAAATTAACTATTGTTTTTAAATGAAATTAGATTTATCACTGTGAAAGGAGTCTATTTTCTAGAGATGTGAAAGTTAATACTTAATTGTATCAAAACCGAGGACTATTCGCTACCCTTAAAATGAAACACGCTTGATATACAATTACAGCAATTTAATTTAATTTGAGATGTGTGTGTATATGTGTGTGTGTTGGATTTTTAAAGTACCTTTAACAATTTGAGTCATATCGCTTGTACGTCTGCAGTGAGGCAAGTCATAGTGATGTCTAGCACTGGCGCATCATGTCCCACCCAATCACGTTATCCTGACACCAGGCTGACTAGTCCTAACACTAACCTCTTAATGCTGAGCCCCAAGCGTGGCAGTTGCAAGTATCATTTTTTAAAATAAGTCTTTGGCATGATTTGACCAGGGTTCGAACCTGCGACCTCCAGCATCTGTGGCAGACGCTCTATCTACTTAGGCCATCTGAAGGTAAAATCTGAGATCAACTTCTAATACGTAGCTGTCACTGGCACTGATCAAGGTTCGTGATCTGCCAAGTATTTAGAAACGTGTCAGACAAAGCATTCATTTCATTTCGTGTTAGGGAGAGTTAATGATAGATACGGCGTGTTCCGAAGGAAGTTTTCCACTTCCTTAATGTTGAAGCTATAATCTCATTGGTAAATTTAAAGGTTGGCATAACATGACCTCGTAGCAATTTCTGTCCAATCTCCTTTGTGTAGGAGATCTGGATTGTAATCTGATTGACAATTACTGCAACTGTTACGACCCGACCGTCGGATTTCCAAACACTCCATGGATGACGAAGCTAGGAGCTTCACATGTTACATGAGCAGTGAAATGAGCAAAAATGATGCTTTAATTACTGTTTGAGGCTATTGTTGACTTGTTGGATTCTTTAAGCATAATATTGTGTTACATATTCTAGTCGTACCCTTTGTAAATAACATCTTAAGTAAATATTTCACAATACCGACCACTTATACGCATATACTTTGAATGATTATATGCTGCTTTGTTTCCATATGAGATGAGATGTAATTTTAAAAAACATAAGATAACCGATTACCCGGAAAGGTCTGCTTTGCCAATAAATTATGGTATACAAACAGCTTGCAATGTTTTGTAGATTTTTTGTCCTCTGTTTTGCTTAAACGTTTATTGCTGGTAAGTGTCCATTGAAAGATCAACGATCTGGAATTAATAAATAATGGTTCCTTGATTAACGTAAAGAAACGTAAAAAGTTCATGAACGTATTACATTAATTTGAACTGTACTTACTTAAATCACGTCAAAATTTATTAGAGCAAAACACATCTACCATAGAAACTTGAACCCAGGCTAAAAGAAAATTTTCAAATCAAAAGTGGACGATAAGCTGAAATCTTTGACGAAATATAATCCAAAATAGTTCTATAGTTAATTATTTTGAAGTTTTCAAATCTGAAGACGAGTTTATGGATCCAAATAGTGTAGATTTAGGTCCCAATCTCTTTCGATCTCAAGACGAGTTTATAGATCCAAATAGTGTAGATTTAGGTCGCAATCTCTTTCAAATCTCAAGACGAGTTTATAGATCAAAATATTGTAGATTTAGATCCCAACTATATTTACCATACAAGCTGATGAATTGTCGGGATTTAATTAAGTTAATAGTTGCAAACAAGTTTCAATAGAGTATTTTGGGTTAGTTTTCTTGACTTTGGTGTAAACGTATTATAAATGTACATAAAACGGATAACCTAGAGTTCAGACTATGCTGAAAAATTCAGAGGAATTTCATTATTCAGCAATACTATTAATTAAATTCTGAATTATCGTCTCAAGAAACCTAAAAGTAACCATGGCATTTTAACCGATCACAATTTGGATTCCGTTGAAGGAAAGTGCATAGTAGAAGCGATTCGTAGTCTGCATAAGGTAGCTGTAAAAGGCATTGAATAAAGAAAAACAAAACAAAACAAAGAATGCTAGCACTGTTGTTGCGTTGGTGCGATCAGCAGGTCCAAACTGTTGAGTAAGCTTATAAAGTAGTGCAGTTGTATAATTCTGAGTGTTATTGAAAATTTGTGCAAGAAAGTGAAATTGTGTGTCAGGTATAATTCTGCAGTACCAACCTGTTTTAATAATAAGTCTGGAGTATTACAAGGCGAGCCTTTATTACCATTATTATTTACTTTGTGTGTGATTGATTTTGAATAGGATTTTATTAACATTTCTAGTTTTCCAAACGAATCTCATAGACAAATGATTTTTATAAAATATTATTGTAAATTTTCTAGAAATATTAAATACATTTTGAAGTTATTGTGATAAATTTACTATTAATGTTAAAATTGAGAAAAAAGGATTTGTCATGTAGAAATGTGGTAAAAATAAAGCCCAATGACAAATTTCATCAAATAACGGTAAGTTTAATGTAGCCTAAAGGTACCTTACGTTAAAAGTGTTGTGCTTGCAAACGTTTGTGGATTTAATCCATCTGCTGATGTTGAGTTAATCAGCTTGAAACTTGTGTAATGAAATTCGCGATGAACATATGTCTGCACAGCTCATTTATTCATGTGTGTGCGTGCGTGTGTGTGTGTGTGTGTGTGTGTGTGTGTGTGTGTGTGTGTTTAAAAGTCTTGCACTTTCACCTCGTAAAAGAGGAGATGAAATAAATTTATAATGATATTCGTCTATAATATAATTTTCGTGATAATAAATGTTTTCATATTTGCCCACTGTATTGTTTCAATAAGAAACATATGATTGGAAGTTCAAAACCATTTTAGTGCTGTATTTACAATATTTATAGGTATCGATGGTGGATAGTTTTCATGACTAAATAATGTGATTTGTGATGTGATTTTGATTTTTGACGTAGCTTTAACAATTTTTCAGTCATAACGCTACGATGTCTGCAATGTGGCAGTTTATAGTGATGTCTAGCACTGGGGTATCATGCCGCAGACATGTAGCATGATGTCCCACCCAGTCACATTATCCTGACACCAGGCCGACCAGTCCTAATACTAACCTCTTAATGCTGAACGCCAAGCGAGGCAGCTGGTAGTACCATTTTTTAAGTCTCTGGTATGACTCGTCCGGGGATCGAACCCACGACCTCCCGCATCCGAGGCGGACGCTCTAACCACTAGGTCAACGGATTAAAATGATGTTTAATATTCTGATTAAACAAAATGATATGTCTATCCTAAATATATAAAAATAATTTAAAGTTTCTGTAATCATATTTTGTTATTTAATAGATTGTTTAAAAATAAATAATTGGAAAGACATGGCCTTTTGTTCAAATATCCAAGTATTCTTAACATAACTGACAATATATGGTCTTTGGACAAATAGTCAAGTATTTTTAATATAACTCACAAGAGTTGGTCTTTGGACAAATATTAAAGTGTTCTTAATATAACTGACAAGAGTAAGTCTTTGGACAAATAGTCAAGTGCTCTTAATATAACTGACAAGAGTTGGTCTTTGGACAAATATTAAAGTGTTCTTAATATAACTGACAAGAGTTGGTCTTTGGACAAATAGTCAGGTGTTCTTAATATAACTGACAAGAGTTGGTCTTTGGACAAATATTAAAGTGTTCTTAATATAACTGACAAGAGTTGGTCTTTGGACAAATAGTCAAGTGCTCTTAATATAACTGACAAGAGTTGGTCTTTGGACAAATATTAAAGTGTTCTTAATATAACTGACAAGAGTTGGTATTTGGACATATAGTCCAATAGTCAAGTGTTCTTAATATAACTGACAAGAGTTGGTCTTTGGACAAATATTAAAGTGTTCTTAATATAACTGACAAGAGTTGGTCTTTGGACAAATAGTCAAATAGTCAAGTGTTTTTAATATAACTGACAAGAGTTGGTCTTTGGACAAATAGTTTAATAGTCAAGTGTTTTTAATATAATTGACAAGAGTTGGTATTTGGACAAATAGTCACGTGTTCTTAATATAACTGACAAGAGCTGGTCTTTGGACAAATATTAAAGTGTTCTTAATATAACTGACAAGAGTTGGTATTTTGACAAATAGTCCAATAGTCAAGTGTTCTTAATATAACTGAAAAGAGTTGGTCTTTGGACAAATAGTCCAATAGTCAAGTGTTCTTGATATAACTGGCAAGAGTTGGTATTTGGACAAATAGTCCAATAGTCAAGTGTTCTTAATATAACTGACAGAAGTTGGTCTTTGGACCAATAGTCCAATAGTCAAGTGTTCTTAATATAACTGACAACCAACGTCTTTGGACAAATAGTCAAATAGCCAAGTGTTCTTAATATAACTGACAAGAGTTGGTCTTTGGACCAATAGTCCAATAGTCAAGTGGTCTTAATATAACTGACAAGAGTTGGCCTTTGGACAAATAGTCAATTATTCTTAATATAACTGACAAGAGTTGGTTATGGGACAAATAGTCAAGTATTCTTAATATAATTTATCCATTTTTAAATCAGTATTAGTTTGCTTTCCGTTTACAATCTAAATTTGAAAAACAACTCTGTCATTGGAGATTTTATAAAACAACAATTTCTCGACTAACTCTGAGTAAATATGCTTTCTTTTCGCACTTTTGAAACAAACTAAAATACTTTTCATAAAAATAATTTATTATGAAAATCTTCCGTTATTTTGAATTTTCAAAGCCCCCAATTCATTAATCATTACATTAAAATTGATATTTTCAACCCTACCCCACCCCCCATGATACCAATTCAGTAAAACTGATATTTTCAAATCCCCACACGTATTACCCATACAGTAAGGTCATATTATCAAAGCCCCACACGTCATACCTACACAGAAAAACTGATAACCTGCAAATTAATATGTACATTAAAATCTGGACTTTTTCAGCAAATGCTTTACGAAAATATTTAAAATTACTAAAATGCCAATCGAGTGCTCACCATTAGTGAATTTACATCTAGCATAATTTCGTGCTCCGAATATCAAAATTTTTGTTATAACTTTTGTATGAAACTAACACAGCTTTGAAAATTCGTTAAAACATACCCATTCTAATTATCTCGGAATCATTTCTCATCGTTTCCAAAATGACAGTAACATTGGCATATAATAAATAAAGATAAATAAGAAGGAAAAATGACAGTATATGATCCAAATATTCCAGGTATACCAGGTATACACTGGTGAAATTATTATTGAGAAAATGAAATCTCTTTAGTTATTTTGTTTATAAGATATTTCTGTAACATCGTCTTACCTGAAAGAATCACAGACAAGGAGATACATATAAAGATATCCATCTGAAGCATTGTTGTGCAAATTTGCGGCTGCTACTGACTATATGGCTAGACCAGTGTATCCTGTAGGTATGACCTCTCATTTGTGCAATTATGTAGGCGAAGTCCACTTGAAAAATCGGTATGATGCTGTACAAACTTGTAAACAAGAATTCGTCTGCGTGAGGCAAACAATGCGTCAAGGAGTGTACAGCCCCAAAGGGATCATGATGAGGTTACATTATGGTCACTTGAGTCACGTTAATAGATGAAATAATGTATATTATTTATCGTCATGCAGTTTGAATCACTGCTCATCCCCTCTCCACACACACACACACATGTTCTGTTTAATGCATTCCTGGCTGCATTACGTTGCAAAAATTATCAAAGAGAGAGAGAGAGAGAGAGAGAGAGAGAGAGAGAGGGGGGTGGGGGTGGCATGGCATCGGTCGGTCGGTCATTTCTGTAAAGTCCAGAAGTAGTTGTATGAATACATATACATTTTGAAGAACTTGCTGATTCGCTGTCTGCGGAGGGCACCACGTATGTTACGAGAGAAAGGGACGAAATGTACTGATTGTAAATTTGTCTTCTTCCGTCGCCATAGTGTGCCTTTTGAAAATAAGTAGTTCGAAAATATGGTCTTCAATGGCAGTATATTAAACTAATGTTTCTTTCTCAGCTTTACAACAAAAAAACGGCCAAGGATGTTCTAATAGGTATCGCTTTAAAAAAAAACATCCGGATCCTATGGGTGGTCTGTTGAAACACAAGGCAAGGTCAGACCAAGATAAATAGCTCCCGGACCAAAAGGTAGTTCAGATCTCAATTTAGAGGTGTTGTTTAGCTATGTCTTTCATTTTGAAATATTTATGACAGGGACTGATTTGCACTATGTGATAATTGGGAATGATTTATTTATTTTGATATGAGTTTTATTGTGGTTGTGAAAGCAATGTGATGAAAGTGCGCATGTAAAGTAAGTGTGAAATAGGGTCCAAATTATGTTTACATTAAAAAAAGGAAATGGAGCCATAACTCCAGTAGTTTTGGTCAGCTGTCATTCACAATTATAATGGGCACGGTCTAAGACGACTTGGTGTGTGTACTGGCACTATCACCTCTAGGAGTCCTGGTGTTATTGGAATGTTGGTCGATTTCAGCTTGGAGAAATGTATGCATATAACATGTAAAATAATGCTGGTGGTCTGATTCCAACACCAGGTAAAGACTATCGAATGGTGGAATCCTATGAACGAAACAAAATGGCTGACTTAGTACGACTTACAATATCACAGTGTCGATTCAATATATTCAAGTGAGGACATAGTGTTGTTGTTGCACAGAATAGTACAAGCTCTACACAATAATTAGGCATGTTTAGTGATTAGACCACCTGTTAGTCCGCGTTACAGCTCCCTTAGCAGCAGAGAGGGTGAACAGACCACATGCTTTAAAGTCTATTTATGAACATTAAAACCTCATACGAAAAAAATGAAAACAAAAGGTCAGTAACGTCAAACCGAAGCCTGTAACTAACCGAGTTTCTCTAATTGGGTTAGTTTTCTTTTCGTTGTGTTACTTTATCATTGTCGTTTGTGTTTTTCAAAATTTTGTTTACCTGTCGGGACACTTATGTGTGGTCGCAAAATCCGATAAAAGGGAAATTAGTATTAGGGCTGGTAATTAATCAGCCGATTATTATAAAATAATGGAACCGATTTGTTATAGCCCAAGAGGATATTGGAGGGGTAAAGCACGATTAGTACACTTGCTGATGCAGCAAATGTTACACATTCTGTTGCCGAAAATTGGTTAGCACGACAGGCAATATGGCAAATTTATTTACCACCACCTAAACAGATTAAGTACGCACATTTTTTATGTCAGCACTCCTAATGAAGTTCATCAAGCAGATATTTTATTTTTACCACACGATACTATTAAAATTGATAGACGTCAATTACGTACATATAAATACGCGTTTCTTTGACTGTCGTTGACGTTGCAAGTAGATATAAGGAAGCAGAGCCGTTATCAGCTAAAACAGCAACTGAAGTTTCATCTGTTTTTGAACGACTTTATCAACGAGGACCCTTGGGATGGCCACAGTTGCTACATGTTGATCCTGGCAAGGAATTTCTTGGTGCAGTATCATCTCTGATGATAAAACATAACGTCAAAATCAGACGAGGACATACTGCAATTCATCGTGATCAGGCAATTGTTGAATGATATAAATGAACACTTGCTGAGCGGTTTTTTTGGATATCAATATGCAGAGGAAATAATTCAGAAAGATGTGAGATCTCGCGAATGGGTTGCAAGATTAATAAATTGTGATAATAAAATTACTCGTGCAATTTCGATGAAACCAGTTAATACGATTACAAAAACATATACCAATACAACGAAATGACTTTTCAAAACACCAGTATTAGGTAATGTGACTTCAGATATTTAAATGAACCTGGTAAACTTGAAGGTGGTAAAAAAAAGCGAATGATTCTATTTGGAGTTTTACGACACATACAATTTCTAGAGTGGTAAGATCCACGGGTGGACCTGCAATCTACAGATTAGATTCTTCTGCTCCTCAACTTGGATTTGTAAGCGGACAATTACAAGTAACTCCTAAAGACACAATTACCACCGCATTCACTTTTGTAAATTAGCACCTCGACGTCGATTACATTCAAAGACTGGTCAGCATCACATTTTCGCGCGTGTGACCAAAATTAATATTAATTCTGTCTACGGTAAATTGTCTTGGATTATTATTAGAATACTGTCACAACACTACTGTGTTACAGCTCGCACAATTATTTTGCTGTTGTTTCAATGTAAATTCAGCATCGAGATCAGAGTCGCGCTTAATTTGTTTTTGGCACACTGTTTATAACTTTAAAAATTCTTCTTACTATATTACCGTTAGTTTCCAGATTACCGTTAGTTTCCAGATTACCGTTAGTTTCCAGATCTTGATTATGATTTCTGTGAAGTCTATGACAATTCTCTACAGCTGAGATATTCTTCTGACTCGAGACACAACGAGATAAACTAAGTTTGACCATTCGATACGATCATCCACGGTCCACACATTTGTATTAGAGATGGTTAATCCTTCTGATAATAGAATATTCATTGCGTTATCCTAGCGCCCATGGCGTTTTGTCCATAGTTAACGCTATCTCAACAACACTAACAGGTGCTAAAACAATATCATTTAATACAAGATTTTGTTTCTCTGATGATCCTGGTATATCAACGTCGATATTTTGTCGTCACGTATCTTCTGGTCGATAACATAATGGTACGGGTAGATTTGATGAGTTTTCTTTATGTAAGATAAAAAATTATTGTTGAATGGTATCACGAACTGTCTTTCTACTTGCCACTACCAAATCATTTGGTCTCCATAAATCCAAAAAATTGTTTATAGCTTTCTCACATACCCACATTGGCCGAATCCTAGACTGGAACCTACGCAGAAAGAGGTGAGACGGCAGAGATCCGTAACGGAGAGCTCGTTAGACCACTCGGACACTCGGGGCCCTGTTTGTATTAGTGGGATATTTATACTTTCAACTTATTGACAAAATCAAGGCAGAAAAACAGTAGTCACACGCGCGCTTATAATCAATACAGTTCAGTTGTTTTAGATCTATCTGTTTATACATGCACATATATCTACTTTATCAAGTGCAGAAATATACACATACAATTATATATTACCATGTTTTCTGGAAAATGGGAAATAATTCCACGCCGTGGGTATTTGTAGGAAATCAAGCATAGCTAACCTCATACTAATTTCTGAAGCATATATCTGTAAGATGTGTACCGTGCTACAATGCTAGCGCGTTGAATTCTCATATTCGAGGTCCGGCGTTCAAATTTCCTGACATAACTGTCGACGGTGGCGATATTTCGCAAGTTTTTCATTAAAATGTGGGGGTTCACCCCAAGCTCAAAATTCAACAGAAAGAATACACCCTCCCCACCTTGTCACCACGTGGTGGGTGCTCTAATGTACTCTCCCGAGGATGATTATTGCGGATGTGTGTATGTGTGCAGAAATCTGTTGAACATAGAGACGGCCCCGTATATGTGTTTACGGTTCTTCGAACTAAGATTATATGTATTGTACCGTCCTTAGAACTAAGATTACATGTATTTTGATGTCCTTAGAACTAAGTTTATATGTACTAAGTTTATATGTATTGTTCTGTTTTTCGAACAAAGAGTATGTGTATTAATATAATGTTGTAAGTAACTTGATATATGTTGTGCCGACCCTAGAATTAAGATCGTATATACGCTGTAAATAGCTTAATACAATGCTGTAAATATGTTGCTATAATTAAGATAATGTGTTTTGCCGTCCTTAGAACTAAGATTATAAATAATATGCTGTAAATAGCTTAATACAATGCTGTAAATATGCTAATATATACGCTGTAAATATACAATAAATATGTAAATATCGTTTTGTAATATATAACAATTAAAAAATTAAAACATGACGGCATAAAAATAAAGCCTGATCCAGAAAAAAAAATTATTTGTGATTTTGAATCTTTGCAAACACAAAAATTCGAAGATAAATATACACTACCAGCAGAGTACAGATTTATAACGCAAATCTAATAGTTTATGTTCCAATCTTTGGCTTTGGTTAAAGATACACAAGTTAACAAAATTTGTATCTCTCTCACACGTGATTGAAAAAATTAGATCAGAATTAGCATACGAATATGAGAAGAAAAAAAAGATTATTAACATGCGCGTGAGGCATTTGAAAATTGCATGTCAAATTGTGAAAGTGAAAGTAATTGTGAAAGTGAAAGTAGTGACAATGAAAGTTATGGCAAATGGGGTCCCTGTCGTGGCTAGATTTATCCTTGCCAATTTATTTATTTTTATGTAATTCTTTTTTTTATAAAATTATTTTCCGTATTTATTTACCACTTACCGAGACTCAGTAAAACTAAATTCTGTTATAATCCCTGACTGAAAATCACTATGATCTTATATAAAAATTAATATTAAGAATTTCTTATCTAAAATCAAGAAATGCCCATTTCGGTCAGTAAGTTTGAATATATTCTTGATAATAACAGATTTTGACAACGCACATAAACCGGAATAGTATGCTACTATACAATCAAATATACAGGAGGTAATTGCGATGTAAATAAATATATCCTTGCTGAGCCCGGTTGGATTTTTCAAAGTCGATTTCCATCAATTACTTCGCTTGCAAGATTGACTGCTACTGTTGAAGTTATATTAACAATTCCTGGTGAAATATGACGACCTTCACCGTGCGGACCATTGTTATATTAGAGAATTACTGGTGATGGGGCTATTTTTCTCTATGACTCAACAATTTTAGGACAGTTTTTACTGATAGGATCGTTGACTGATTTGTTACAGTCCATCGGTTCTAAATTCTGGTATTGCAAATTTTGGTAATTCTAATTCATCAGTCATTTTATAATGATCGAGAGATACGTCTTTTAGTGTAGTGTCATAGTTTACATCTGTTATAGATTTTTGCACTTAATTTTTCATCAAAAATAACTTCTTCAATAATAAGACAGTTGTCATATTCAATATCTGAGACAGTTTGATTTAAGTGATGTATTGCCTCAATGATTTGTTGTTTTACGTCGTTATTGTAGTATTGAATGATGCTAGAAAATAAATTTTGTAGATTATTAAATACGCGTATGTTCAAGTTTAATTTTATCAGGAAGGGTTTATATAAATGTACAGAGATGTGGAAAGGGTTTTTCATAACTTAGATCATATATCGTTCTACCAATTTTTTAATACATTTTTACCATCAGTTGTACTGAAATAGCTTTTAGGACGTTCTTTTAGATCCGTAGCAGTTATAAAATATCTTCAAGACTGTCTAGATTCTTAACTATTCTTCCTTTTCATCTTCCCACGGAATTTTGTCTCTATATTTTGGAGTTGTTATAAATCTTATTTTGTCGGTAAGGAATTCATTTAACGTTGGTTCTGGTGGTCCTTTATATTCATGTGCTATTTATTGGCAGCCTAAAACAGACCGGATTGATGATTGATAAATATCTACAACGTAATCTGGTGAATTTATTTCAATCGCAGCTGATAAAGTTGGCTCTTGAACAGTGATACCTATTTTTTATTCTTTTTCTTTTATAGATTTAAGACTGCGCTGGAATTCATCATTGATTTGTTCAATCTTATAATTACCTGTAGGAATTCTGACAACTTGCCAATCGTGAGTTCCATCATCTTTATTTTTAAATATAAGCGAATTATTTGCTGGCAATCCACCGAATGATTTTGATCGGATATTTGGCTAGCTGTAAAATACTAGTAATTGTGCTAGCGCTATTCCTTTGGCTGGAATTGCAGTTGGAAGGTTAACACTAAATTCTGGATTAACTTAGCTTACCGATATCATCGTTGTTTTTGGCGGGGATGTATTACGATTTGCTGGAGTTATTCGTTCGGCGCTGACATTATTATTATTATTGTTGTTGTTGTTGTTGTTATTATTATTATTATTATTATTATTATTATTATTATTATTATTATTATTATTATTTAAATCAATCATTTCTTCTTTGTAAATTCTAATCATTTGCGTAAATTCAAAATCTGATATTTTTCCATCACTAAGATTTGTTGATAATAACGAAGATAATTTGGAGTAGGCTAGTGTCGCTGTATGTAATTTTATTATATAATCATGCAATTTTATGCTTGTGTATGTACATATGGTTTGCGATGATATTAAGAAAAACAGCAATTGTTGTTGCAGCTGAAACACACATTGTTACAACTGATGGTACCATCGCTAGCGATGATGTTATTGTTGATAATAATACGCCGGTTCCAGCGAAAAAAGCAGACACTGGTTAAACAATTATGTCAACAACAACTACACGTCTGCGGTATTTATTTATTTATTTTTCCTCCATATTCGTCCACGATATTTTATTAGTTTGTTTTGACATCATGTGCTTGATTATATCTGTAATGTTGCGCTGCACGTTGATTGGAATGTTCATTATATTTTAATTAGATGGGAATTTGGCAACTAATTCAAGACACCAATAATAAATCGAGCCGAGTTTTTTTCTTTTTCGGGTTCCACAGTAAATGTTTCCTGGTCGTTTTGCTCCAACATCAATAACATAAATCCAGGAGATCCACATGACGGAGTCAGGAGAGGATAACGCCGTGAGATTGTGGTGGATATTGTGAATGTAATAACGCCAGGTACTGACAGCCTGTATATACCGGTCACCACAGTGCGATGTTTTATAGATTTATTAAGTGGTGACCATGCTGTTTATCCAGACTACTGTATATACTACACTCTCGGTAATTTCTTTTATGTCAGAGCTTAATATCAATGGCTGGTGGACTTCCAAAAAATTCATCAATGGATCTATTTATGCTTCTACGAAAATTCAAAAATTTGCTCATATGAGTATTATAATCAGATCTAAATGAGGTAATTTCATTATTAACTGAAACTAACGGGTTCATCATTGAAGGTTTTTATTATCGATATATTTCTTCGTTACAGCGTCATTGTCTAATTCTAGTTCTCCAGGATCAGTAATTTTGTTATTAGACATATTTAAAGAACCAGTCATTGTCTCACCGGATTCATATACTCGACCCCGAATATTATCTAATATCATTGACATAATAACAACGGGTTTAATTTTTCCATTATCATCAAACACGGCTATGCTATGTTCAGTTACTCCATTAACTTTAACGATAATATATTTCAATGAAAGATTATTTATTTTTAATTTTCCTTGTTTGTCTTGAATGCAACTACTTCGTTTGGATCTACATTTGCAAGATTTAATAATTCACATATTCATCACTAATCTGTTTACTTATATTTTCATGAGTTATTCCGTTGGCTTTTTGTTTTTGTTTAGAGGAGGCCCTTCCATAAATATCAACCATTATACTTTAAGATCTGTTTAAAACGACGCAATTGCTTGTATAATCGTGCACAACTTTATGAGGTGGTAATGTTGATGAAGACAGCGTCGAGTACAGAAATTACTTCACGGCCACGAATTGGCAGATCGGTTATTGTTTGTGTTGGTAATGTTGAATACCAAATTCGAGCTTTTATTGTGTTTACGTAATTTAGAAATTCTTTTGGTGGAGCCAGTCCATATGAATCAAAATAAATAATTCCACGTGGATCAATTGCGTATGCCACCCAATGAGTACCAATACCAGAACTATTATCGAGATTAATAATACCAGTTTCAATATTGTTTAGTTGTTTTAGTAATTTATCACGCATAAAAACACCTCTAAAAAGTTTTATGTTTAACTTTTAGTATATAAAAAATCTAACCCAATTAGAGAAACTCTCGGTCAGTTAGAGGCTTCGGTTTGACGTCATCGACCTTTTGTTTTCATTTTTTTCGAATGAGGTTTTATGTTCATAAATGGACTTTACAGCAAGTAGCACGTTCGTCCTCTCTGCTGCTCCCTTCCTCCAACAATATGTCTCCAACAAGTACTCAAGAAAAAATTGACGCATGTAAAATTTCGTTTGGGCGAAATGTGAAGTCAGACTTTATGGCCAATTTGATATTATTTATGAAATAAAAAGTTATAGTGATAATTAGTGGTAAAAACGGAGATTTACTAAATGCAAAAGTATCACAAGCTTCAAGGTATATTTTGTTGTCATAACTGTATGCAATATGGATAATCCATGGTGATTTATGTACAAACTCCAAAGCTGTATTATCGCACGCTATATCATTGCATCAAACAGGATTTTCCGAGGAATTTGGAACATGCGACATCTTGCGGATTATTACTTGCATACCAGGAAGTGCCAAATCTGCCAGAACAATATTTCTTTTAAAATGTCTAAAATGTTGGTAAGCATTGATTTAAAAACCCAAAATTTCACTTACTTGTAAAGCGTATGCAGTTTCATTTACCCTCGAATACAAAACTCCTAACGCATGTATTATATCTATACACAGGTGTTCGACGCGAGCTTAATGTTGAAGAAAAAGCAATAACCTGAAGGAAAGATATCATAACGAGCAACAATATTACCTCAAATTACCCCCATGACCCGTTCTGACACAGTACACTGTCTACCATACAATAAAAGAGCAAAGTAGGTAACTTCCAAAAACTTAGTTACACGCCTAGCAAACGATCTCCTTCTGCTATTTCCGTCTTTGAAGACAAACGACCGTAATATGTGGCTTGTTTTACTCGTAGTATGTTTTTCTACTCATCAAGCTATCGTTGATTCTTCATCTTTGGACCAAACTGACGTTACGGGCTCCGAAACGTATGAATTGCGTGAATTTTGCCAGCCGGGACAAACTTACGCTAGGATATTAGGTGGGTCCGAATCTAGAGGAAATGTATTCACTGATGTCAATCCATGTCCAGAGACAATTTTCAGTGAAAATGAAGAGCAACAATTGATAAATCATCTAAAGTACATGGCATGGCTGAATTGGTTAACAATACACCAGAGCAAACATATTGTACCTTGAGCAAACTATGTAGTTTCGTGTGGAAAGAAAGATCAGAGTGGCCCACCTTGGAGCGATTTCTGGATTTCTGGATTTAGGTGTAAGTGGCCAGATTTAAAACCTGCCAAACCCCCAGAAACTGTTTATGCTGGGAGCAAACTTTGCTTCATGTGAAATAATAAATCACTGTTTTACAGAGATATCAACCATCCTTATGGTCAACAGTTGATGATACATGTCGGAAAAAATATTTAACATCGATGTGTTACGAATCTATGGTCTAAAACTAAACAGAAAACAGCGAAAACAAACAAGTTTTGTAAAATTCAGCGAGTCATTTTCACTAGAATACAGAGTGAAAATTTAAAAAGAACTTTCAGTATTATGAATTTAATCCCAAATGGACCTAACGTTATATCACAAGTTCAAATGTATAAATTCCAAATGAATTCCAATGTGATCCCAATGAATTCACATTCTGAATGTACTGTTGTCCCAATAGTCTCAATGTGCTAATGCTCAAACAGTACTGATGTATCAAAACGATATAATCCAAAATGTCCTTGAAAGAATTCACAATATTTCCAAAAATTAGTGATCAGTAAAAGAACTATTAATGAGCACCTTGTAATTCCAGTGAATACGTCTGATAAAAACTGAACACAGCATAAAGACCGATTCCACTTCGGATGTTACGGTGGGAATGATCAATTCCAATATAATCAAATGTAATATAAAAAATCTAAGTCATAATTAAAAAACCAGGATGAAGGTCAGTTTCCCATCAATTCATTTTCAGAATATCCCAAGTTGTAAACAAGGTCATGTCTCCTACTAAAATTTAGTAAAGAACACGTAAAACATAGGTCATCAGGAATTTTCAAGGAGAATATCAATGTCCTGAATGCAAACTGAAGCAAACATGTTTACCTGCAGTAATAACGATCTGAATATTTAATATATAATCATAGAGAAATGTTAGCTATGTCTTATGTTGTTTGCAAAGGTGTTTATATATATATATATATATATATATATATATATATATATATATATATATATATATATATATATATATATATATATATATATATATATATATATATAAATGGGGCACTATTGGAATCACTTGTTTGTTATATTTTAGAATCATTTTTATAAAAAAAAATATTTAAAAATATCTTCCCCAGTTCAAAGGTTCGACTTGGACATTCCTGGCCTTGAATGGATTTGGATAGAACTATATATTAAAATGAAGAAATAATTAATAGCAGGAGTATACAGACCGCATAGTTGTTATCAAGTCCTGACTTCGTATATTCTGCCAACGTTTTTGACCCTTTTCACGCTTAAGGCTTTCGTTACTACTGTTCTGTACATGCCACCTTTAAATTCACCATCTCCAAAATTATGAAAAGAGAAATCTGGTTATACGATCAAGGGAAATATACTCTTGTGAATTCAATACTCTCGTCTTTCTATTGGGACAGTGTAATTAATCAAAATAATGTCAATGTCAGCGTCGAGAATTTTATAAATATCATCCAGGACGCATTTAAGGAAATGTGTACCACACAAGCATGTTATTATTCGCAGTAATGGTCCGCCATGGATGCATAATGAAATTAGGAAACGTATAAGGCAGAGAAAACGACTGTACGACCAAGCGAAATGCACACAAAATCTTGGTAAACGCCGCTAAGAACTACTATGATGCACTAAGTGCAAGAAAATGGGAACTAAGAACATTGTAAAGCATTAAGAAAGCATACATGTTACTAAAATAAATCGATAAATATTGTCAACATGGACCGTAACAGATACAAACGTATTTACAGCATCTGGAATGACAACTCTGTCCAAGCCTCGTTTTACTGGTCGGTGTATAAGACATATAAAATGTACGAAAAATAAATGAAAGGAAAGAAAAACGAAATGGAAAAAGAACCAAAAAAAATTAAATAATAAAAATGGAAGAAAAGAAAAAGCAGGAAAAGAAACAGGAAAATACTCGAGATTATTTTAATCTCGTGGTGTTATGTAATAACTTTTCGAAGCCGAGCATTTCCCATTCATATCGCAACGATGTCTGTAAGTGTAGAGAATTTAAAGTGAAGCATTTCCCATTCATATCGCAACGACGTCTGTAAGTCTGGAAAGTTTAAAATGATGTTTAAAGTGAAGCATTTCCCATTCATATCGCAACGATGTCTGTAAATGTAGACAGTTTAAAGTGATGTTTAAAGTGAAGCATTTCCCATTCATATCGCAACGATGTCTGTAAGTGTAGACAGTTTAAAGTGAAGCATTTCCCATTCATATCGCACCGATGTCTGTAAGTGTAGACAGCTTAAAGTGATGTTTAAAGTGAAGCATTTCCCATTCATATCGCAACGATGTCTGTAAGTGTAGACAGTTTAAAGTGAAGCATTTCCCATTCATATCGCACCGATGTCTGTAAGTGTAGACAGCTTAAAGTGATGTTTAAAGTGAAGCATTTCCCATTCATATCGCAACGATGTCAGTAAGTGTAAACAGTTTATAGTGATATTTAAAGTGAAGCATTTTCCATTCATATCGCAACAATGTCTGTAAGTGTTGACAGTTTAAAGTGATGTTTAAAATGACTTTATTCAGAAATTTGCTAGTCATTTTGTAATGAATTTTTTTGTGGATATCCCTTGATCCGTCCCAGCACATATAGTTGGTCGGACTGTGGGGATGCCCCCTCCTAATTTTATGGTTACCTGAAGCGTTATTTTCTGTTTAGTGAGTTTGTATTTGGTGGTCTAAGTTCTCTACTCTACTCTCTCTAATATATAGGTCTGAAGGGGTGGGCGGGTCCATCCCTTGTCTCCACAAGACAGTTTGTTAGTGACCGATACCCTAGGGGAGGGGTCTCCAACATGTGGCCCACAAAATGATTGGCATCACAAGGTGTCGTGAGAGAAAACAAAGGTCGTGCGGGCCTTGGGCCATTGAAAATGCCCCCAAGCGGCCCTCAGGTTGGTTTGAGTTTGAGAACCCTGCTCTGGGGTCTCTGTCAAACTTATTGCTCTTTCCTAACATTGCATTTTTTGTATCCTATTTGTTTGGGTCTATACCAAAATATGTTAGTTGTCTAACAATTTTATGGTGTTTGCACGAGTGTAACACAAGTAGTTTGTCCGTTACAGATCTTTTTTTGTAGGATTTTTGTTGTTGTTGTTGTATTGGTTTTTGTTTTGTTACAATAAAATTCATAAGTTAAAACGTCGCTGCATACGTATTCCGTCTCTACTAACTCTTCGTCCAAGTCAAGCTTGTAGTTATTTCTCCGTTTCCATTCCTTATCTTTCCCAGGTTCAGCATCTAGTGATTCCACTTCCATTTTCTGTTCTATTGTTTTTGAGCTTTCTTCTTTGGTCCTGGCTTTTTCTTCTCTGCAGTCCACTCCATAAAGGTCGATGTCTGGATTTCTGGGTTTTGGACTGCATTGTCATTGTTTTCTTCCCTTGTTACTGGTGTTGTTGGTATTTGTCTCTTTTCTCTCATATGATTGTGATCTTGTTATGTTTTCTCTAACATTTGCGGGTCCGCTTTTATGTTGTCGGTTATGTTGCTGTCTATTCTGTTGCTTTTATTGTAATTCTTTTTCCCGTTCTTTATCTTGTGCTTCCTTTTGCTGCTGTTGTTTCACTTTCACATTCTCCTTCGTTTGCCGTTTCCGTTTGTTCGTTTTGAAGTTGCTTGTTCTGAACTGTTTGTTGTTGTTTACTCTGTTTGGGGGTAGACTGTTAATTCGCTAATGTGGGTTGTCCTTTTTCGTTGTGTTTCCTATTCTTGTGGTGCTGGACATTTCTTTGGTGTGTGTCCTATTTTCCCCACATTTATTTCATTTCCTGCATACCCCTCTTTTTTTCATCGTCTTTATCTTTTCTCTTTTTATTTCAAGGATCCTTACTCCATTTTTAATGGGGGTAACCTGCGTAAGTATCCATTCTAGCCCTTGCGACTTTATTTTCAAACGCTTTTCGAAATGTTTTAAAGTGGCTTCTAATGGGATTTCCAAGGGTAGATCCGAAATGTGTCGCTCTTGATATATATATATATATATATATATATATATATATTAAATTTTCTCATGATATGTGCCAGCTCTTTTATAATAACTGTTTCCCCCCTCGTATGTCTAGTGTTCCATATGGTATTATTGGTAGGTTCCCTATAGGTAGTACGATGTATCCATTATCTCCTTTCCTCTTCAGTGCTTCCACTAGTTTGGTGAAATCTCTATTTCTTATCTCAAAGGCCACCATTATCATTGTCATTGCGGGTCTCATTTTCATGGGTATTCCAGGCATAGCAATCTCTTCTGTCCCCAACATATAAGTACATTCCATAAACGGTCTTTCACTTGACTTTATTCTTCTAGTCTTAAAATACTTTCCCAACTCCGATAATTCCTTGCTCTGCGCCGTTTCTTCTTTTTGCACGTGCAACACGTGATAACAAATCTCCATTTCTTACTATGTTATCGTTTAAGTATTATTTATTTTTTTGCTTTTTGTTTATCCTAACATAATCTCTGCATATTTGCACAGAATTTTCCAAACTCGAAATTTCAGTCCTGTGGACTTGAAGGCAGCTTGATTCGTTCGTGCCATGGCAGATCAATATCTGGAAACCTTACTTCTCAAGAACGAGTGTAATGAATTGGAGCAGCTTAGGCCAAACGGAGTGGTTCACAAACAAAGTATCCAGTAGTTGTCACTTTAAAACTTTCTGTAACTAAATGTATTGTTCCCTTTTAAATTGTCAGATATGGGATGTACCGACTGAAGCCAATGGTACTGTTCTAAGCAGGCACATACCTTTGAAACTGCTGACACAAGTTTGAATTAATACGGAGTCTTTTAATTAATGATGATTAGCCAAAGCCAAGCAACAAGTGAAATATGTTCTCTCAGCCCAGTAAAGAACTCCGACATAATGACAAACAGTTTAAATGTTTTAAGCAAACTTATTTATTGTTGCAGCAACTGTAGTCATGAGATGACGATTTTTGTCAATTTCGGCGATTACAAAAATCTGGAACATAATTCTCTTTTCTTTTCCAACGTAGGATTTGTATGCGTTTTTTTTTTTTTCTTCTTCTTCAAAGCATTGATGTTACTAATGAAGAGTTAAAATCCTCCAATAAATAAACAGTAATTGAATAGGCCAACATTAAACAGTAATTGAATAGTCCAATATCAAACAGTATTTGAATAGGCCAATATTAAACAGTATTTGAATAGGCCAATACATAAACAGTATTTGAATAGGCCAATATTAAAACAGTATTTGAATAGGCCAATATTCTTTTACTCGAGAGACAGTGCAATATTGTGGATCATATACATGAACGGGTTTTTAACGACAATCCTTGTAAGTAGGCAGTACCATTTAAGTTTTGGTGGTTAATTAATGCTTTGCTATGTTCTTAGTGCCCAGTTTTTAGCACTTGCAGTCTCTTAATGTCCAGTTTTTAGCACTTAAGTCTCTTGGTGCTTCTTATCAGTTCTAAGTGCTAGTTAGTAGTTCTGAGCAATATTTACCAGGACCCGAAAATCCCAGGCAATGGTTTCTCTATAGGCTGAACAGGAACTTGGTTATTAACGAGATTAGGATGTCTAAATGTAATTAGTACAACACTCTGATAAAATGAATCAGGTATTCACATGGAAACCCAAAAGAATGGTGGAAACTAATTAGAGAAATTCAATGAAAAAAGATCATAATAATATTAGATTGTAAATGAGAAGTTTATAAGTAAGAACGAAGAAAAGGCAAAAGTTTTCAACGATTTCTTTTGTGAGCAGTCAACTATACAACCGAAAATCCACCACAAATTCACGAGCCAGCTCTATGAAAATTAACATATCCTCCACCTGATGAGATTAAAATAACCAAAGATGATGTTTATGCTGTCATAGTAAGTTTAAATCCATCGAAAGCACGTGGCTCTGACTTACTGCACCCTAAATTGCTGCAAAACATTGCACCGTCAATTACATATCCACTACGTAACTTATTCAATATCTCCATGCAAACTTTAGTGTTACCAGATCACTGGAAGCTAGCAAACGTAGTGCATGTGCATAAGAAAGGGTCTAAAACCATTGTGCTTTAAACTATCGTCCTATATCTTTACTATGTACTTTATTGCATAAGAAAGGTTCTAAAACCGTTGTGTCAAACTATCGTCCTGTATCTTTGCTATGTACTTTCAAGTTTTTGACACGTGTGTACATACATATTCAAACATTTATAGTGCTCAACACTAAATATTTTCATATAATCAGTCAGGTTTCTAACCGAGTGATTTGACAGCAAATCAGTAAACAGACATTTACAATACAATTAGTTATGCGCTAGATCAAGGAAAGGAGATTAGGACCGTTCTCTTCAATATTAGTAAGGTTTTCAACAGAGTTTGGCACAAAGGCTTGCTCTCAAAATTAAAAAGTTTTGGTATTCATGGAAATCTGTTTTTACGGTTTTAAAGTTATTTACTGTCAAGAACACAAGTTATTATACATTTTCAATCCTTAGATGCTTTATTCATTAATGCTGTAGTCACCCCAGAGGTATAGTTAGAGACCACATATTTTGTGTGTAATTTTCATAAACGATATTGAGGAGAATATAGAATCATCAATGAGACCATTTGCTGCCAATACAGCATTATATAAAATAGCTGATAAAAAAGATCGCAGCTGGTGAAATCTTAAACGCTGATATTCGAAACATACTTGAATGATCCAGACATTGGTTCATTACATTTAATCCAGACAAGGCTGAATCAATGCTAACAACACAAAAAAGGAACCAGAATCGCCTTCCTATATTATGCATGGCCAAAACAAAACTAGAAGAGATTTCCCAGCACAAACATCTCGGCATTATATTATCCAGTAATGCCATTCGGCACGCTCACATTAAATATTTTTCTGACAAAGCCTAGGAGAAATTAAATTGTTGAAAAAGTCTCAAATTCAAACTACATCAATTATCCTTGGAAAAAATGTACAAATCTTCTATTCTTCCAATTTTTGACAACACAGACCACATCTGGGACAACTGTACAACGAATGATAATGAACTCCTTAACAAAATAAATGTTGAGGTGATGAGAATAATAATGGATGCACCCTAAAGTGCATCTCCTTCACAACTGTACCATGAAACTAGCTGGGAAAGCCTAAACTCTTGTCATTGCAAGCATAAGCTGCTTCAGTTATTTAAAATTTATCGCTGACTAGCTCTCGCACATCTTCAAGACTTGACTAGACTGTTATTTACAGAACACAAGATTGACTCCATTCAATCTTCAAACGACCTTGACCCCCAATGTGCAGAACGACTTTGTTCTACAATTCATTTCTACCTTCTATGACTTGAAAATGAACTTGTAACCCATTAAAGTGATAATCAATCCTTCAACACATAATTTTAAAGCCTACTGGAATCACGATAAATAAACCACTCCATGTTACTACATCGCTGTTGATTGGACGTCTCAGATCATGCATGTTAGGCTAAGAACAAATTGTTGTAGTTTAAATTACGATGAATCATGTATCTAAGGTAGCGGCACTGACATCTTTGAGGTTATATTTTCTTTCTTGTTACAGTTGGGGAGACAGTGCTAATAAGTTTATGGTTTCTACTGAATCCCCCAAAATCAGATGTTTCTAATTGCATTTGACAAAGTTTCTCAAATAAATATGGTTTAATCTAAATTTCAGTTGCTCCCCTCAGAAGCAAAGATATACAGCAAGAGATGTCGAAAAGCATATTTTACACAATTTATCCATGCTCTATATTTGTGGTTTTAAATATTTCTCTCTCAATGTCACCTTAGAATACTCTTTACGTGTGAAACCAATAATAGTCTAGAAGTTTGTATTCCTTACTATTTCATCACTTTATGTTGCATGTACAATTCTTAAATATTCATTTGTTTTGGCTTCAATATTCATTTGTTTTGGCTTAAATATTCATTTGTTTTGGCTTAAATTTTGACATGCTGAGTTATATGAATCTGATTATTTTATAAGACCATACTTTTTATTCATACACAAGAAAATGAACAGCGAGGTTAAACAATAATAACAGCTTATCAGTACTGTTGCAAACTAACATAATATACCAACTAATACTGTCTGGTTATTAGCTACTACATGCAAAAACGCGATTGATGCAGATATCCTACTTACAAAGTTCAATAATTATAATAAACATATCTTAATTTATACAGTGTTATATACATTTGGAACCAATATATCTGAACAAAAGATTTTTTTTGCTCTCTGGATAACTGTCTCCTCTTCATTAAAAGTATCAAAAGAAAAAAAACATAAAATAATCATTGCTGGAATAAAATTAATCAAAATTAATGAAAATAAATGTATCATTAAGTAGACAAGTAAACTTATGTTTTAACCTTTGTTTGGTATTATCTATTTTTGCTCTGGTATTTTTGTTTGTTCTGGCTTGTTCAAGTAAATAATCTGACCCCTCAGTTGGGATGGCTCTGTAAGTACATATTCATTTGATATTAATGTTGAAGGGCATTCATATTATTAGTTCATATACAAGTTTCATTTAAGTTCATTTATTCATGTTGCTTGTTAGACTCCTTTAAAATTTATTTTGCTTGAATATTTCATTTGCCTTCACATAGTAATTTAGGCAATATAAATTCATTTCACCTCTTTGCAGTTTTGATTTGTTAACTTGTGCTTTTCCTGATGTAGATTTGCTAATGACAGTTATTCTCTATTAGCTAACCACCAGCACCTTCTATTACTGAGTACGCAGCAACAGGACATTATCTTGTCATTAAATACCAGAAATGACAGCAATGAAGGTAATGATCATTTACCCTATCATCTGATTGCAGTAATGAGATACAGATGTGTTGTAATTTGGATTTTTAACGTAGCTTTAAACAATTTTTTTTTTTTCAGTCACATTGATATGATGTCTGCATTGTGTCAATTTATAGTGATGTCTAGCACTTGGGAATCATGCCGCATACATGTAGCATGATGTCCCACCCAGTCACACATTATCCTGACACCAGGCCGACCAGTCTTAACACTAACCTCTTAATGCTGAGTGCCAAGCGAGGCAGCCGTTAGTACCATTTTTGCAAGTCTTTGGTATGACTCTGCTGGGGATTACACACCCACAACCTCTTGCAGCCGAGGCGGACGCTCTAACCACTAGACCACCGGAGTGGTAATGAGATACAGAAGGGTTAACAGTAAAGAACCAAACATACAAATTAGGATTTGACTATGTTACATATGCATATTTTATGGAGAAATCACCCTTTATATATTCCAGACTTTTGCATTAAGTAGTATTTAAACATCACTTAGGGTTATTGACCTCACAGGCCTATCAGATGTGCCCATCATGAATGTGCATGGGAGACTGGATATTTACGCAGTTTTTTTTTTAAGTTCCTTGTTTGTGTATGTTGCTTTTTTGACGATGTCTTTGAATAAAAATGTTGGGATGAGATTTCCCAAATGTAAGAAGTGCCACAGAAAAATGTTTCAACTGTTTGGCTGTTCCCTTAAACAAACCCATACAAATATATTTTTCTGTCCAAAAATATGTCTGCATGTTATAGTGAAGATGTGATCTTTTGTGGCAATGAAAACAGGTCTTGTTTCATGTTTATATGGTAGGTCATAAATGCAACAAAAATAGCTCATCTTGTGATGAAGGCAGTACAATATATCCTGAAAGTGGCTCTCACATCATCACAAGATGAGGATTTAGATAAACTCAAGAAGCAGCAATTGCCCCCATTCTCATCAGAGGGTCCCTCAAGTAAGGAAATACCTCAAGACCCTAACTTGGTCTCAGCTCAGATATGAGACTGGTGATCTAGATACAAAGTTAACCTACTGAATGGAGTCGATTAAGGGGAAGAAACCCAGCTTGACAAGGAAGTGAAATGGAATCAGAATCTCCAATAATAAATTAAAAATGATCAGCACATTGATATATCATTCATAATGGAATTTAATTTGTAGCAGCACATTGATATACCAGTCATAATGGAATTTAATTTGTATTTTGTTTTACTGTCACAAATATTTGAAAACACATCAATGACTTGGGTTTTGAAATTCACTTAAGATTCGGGTATTTTTGCATCTTTTGTACATTCAGTAATAAATTTTATATCCCATTATTCCAAACTCTGAGAGTTTAATCTCTGTGCAGAACAGAATTAAGAGGGTGTTAAGGCAGAGTGTGATGACAATTAGTACAGAAGAATTTTGCCTGAAAGACCTTAATTTTAATGTGGCAATCAAAATGTATGGGGAAGTGAAGAAATGGAGGATGTAATTTATATGAATTCAAAGAAAAATAGGTTTGACATTAAATCATGTGAGAACTTAGAGAAATAAATACTACTTAAATATATGTACTTCAGTGATATCAATTTTTTCACTATGATATACATGATAAATTTTAACTGAAAAGCCTGTGCATAAAACATCACTAATGGAAAATATAAAATTAATTATTTCTGAAATACAAAATGAACTTTCAGATTAGAAATAAAAGGCAAAACACATACAATACATATTTTGTACTGAGACCTACTTTAGAGTATACTCTATGCCTTAAAAAAAAAAAAAGCCATTCACATTCATGATAATTAACTATATGTAGGAGGGCCCCCGAGTAGCCGAGTGGTCTAAAGCGCTCTCAGTTATGGATCACTGCCATCTCGCCTCTGTCTGCATAGGTTCAAGTCTCGGATTCAGCCAATGTGGGTATGTGAGAAAGCTTGCCAGTAGCTTCTTGAGGGGTGGTGGTTCTTTCTGGGGATGCTTCTTAAGGGGTGGTGGTTCTTTCTGGGGATTTCCCGGTTTCTTCCTTCACCATTAATACTGGCCGCCATATATAGCCTATCATGTGCTGAAAAATGGCGTTAAACACTACAACAACAACAACAACAACAACTATATGTAGGCCACTTAGATTATCATGTCTAATTACATATGTGGGACAGATGTCAACAAATATGTACGCAACACTTTTAATAGATAAGCAGACGTTATTAACAATAAATTAAAAAACAAAACAAAGAACAATAGGTCGCAAGGGACAATTTGCATTATTTATTCTTTGTATAATGTGACTGTAGGATTGCATCATTCACTGCTCATGAACTTGCTCATTCACTGAAACAACTTAAATGTTCGCACTCTATAGACATGATTTTGTAGATGTCATTTGTCTTTTTACTTGACATGGTTTCAATAGTTAAACAAAAGAGTCTCTACAAGGGAATAATACTTTTGGTTGAAAAGAATTTCCAGGAATCCAAGATAAGGCTGCCGAGTGCCGAGAAACAACTCTGATATTCTTCAGTAACGAGAATATTCTCAAGACAGACACCATGCCAGCCATAATGGATGTAATATCAGAATCATTTTCATTCTAAACCAACCAGACATCATAAGTCTTTTGGTGAAAATCCCTCGACAAATATAAGCATCTATTGCAGACTTTCAAGATTGCCATCACTGTGATCATACTAGATGTAAGATTGGAACCATTCTCTAGATATCATAAGCAAGGGTTCATAGGATTCCACTCAAGTGAATTTCATGGACTCTTTCAGGATTTTCCAAGGCTCAAAGACAAAGTTCCCTGGGCAAGAGAAATGAAAATCATGTACAGGATGAGGAGTAATACAAAACCCAAAGAGCTGAAACACGGAAGAGCAAGATCACTGAGGAACCAATTGTGCTGATATTCCAGGAACCATAACACAAAACATAGTCCTAAAAAAATTTTGAGGGAGACAAATTACTTTCAAGCCCTCTTCATGGACTTCAAAACTAAAATGTCGAGTTTTAAAGATTTCAAGAAAGTATGAACCTGGAAATGAAGTCTCCGGGCAAAAACAATATGTCAGTAAGACCATGCATTCAGGAGTAGTGATAACAATACATTCAAGGTGACACCTACTGTGGCTATACTGAAAGTTAGATTAGGAACAAATGGACACCATAAGAAACTCCTAGTCAATATGATACTCTGTTCAGGAGGTGTAGCAATAAGATTTTCAAGGCAACTGCCACAGCATTCATACTGGATGTCAAATTGGCAATATTTTCATTTAGGACCGAGTAGACAAACCCCATATCAACATAATCATTGACAGGAGGTATACCGTTAATGGCATTTTAAGATGGCCACTGTAGCACCATTTTCATTAAAAGATCAACAAGACCTTGGGATGACTGTGTGTAAAATTTCTCAAAGAAGTTTAGGGCCAGCAGCAATAATAAACTTATGCTAACAGATTAATGAAAGATAATCAAATCTCCTTCCCATAAGCTCTTTTGTTCTATGAGCAGTAGTGTTAAAATTGTGTCGTTCTAATTCCTCACAAGAAATAAAAAGTAGTTAAACAATTTCTTGCAAAGAAATGAATTTATTTCACGAGGTTGGTGGTTGCAGGTTATTTTTTGAAAATAACAAAACACAGGCCACAGTGACCCATGCTAACCTGAAATGGACAAATGTAAATTAACTACATTATAAAAATAAATGATTTTTCAAGTACAAAGTTTAGTTAAAATAATTTCTAATTATAGGTATTTCAATGACAAGTAATACATTCTGAGCAACATTTATTTAAAAAAAGCATTATAATGACATTGTCCACAATGAAAAGCTAACAAAAAAAAATAAAATCTTGCAAGACCAAAAGACCCAAGTGTACATATACTACTCTTTTAGCATAGGATGTGGCATGAATATTAGTAGCATGAAATTATCATGTAGCATTTATATACAAAACATGAAATGACTATTATAAAAATATTGTCAATTCTTCAATGATAAAGTACAACAACCTGTTGTACACTTTCTGGAACTGAGGTTTAACTAAATTAATGTTTAAAATCTTGCCAAAACATGTATGCATTAATACTTAACATTTTCCGAAAGACACTGAAGAAATGAAACTCAGAAACCATAGGCACTTAGATTTATATATTAAAATGTCAAGAAAAGAAAATGACTAAATCAATGGCATTAATGCTCATTTGTCTACTAAAATAAGATTCAACATTTTTTTAAATTCATCAAAAAAACCCCACACATAAATGTTATTTTGATCTCAAGAAAAGATAATTACTCTAGCTAAACTACAATACAAACTCTATGTCAAAACTACGTTCAAAATGTTTTAAAGTTAATTGAAAAAAGTTATAAAATGTCATAAATAAATTCTAGAAAAGAAAACTGTTATTAACTACAACAAGAATTATCTACTAAAATTCAGGGGCTGACATTTTTTAAAATTGATTCTTGGCTCCCCGACCTTTTAATCCAAATAAGTTTGAGTTTGATCCTAGGACGCATGCATCTCATTATGTAACTGAATTCACACCAAGCCTGTAAAACAGTACTATATATTATATGTACTATATTTGCAAAAGGCATTTCATATGATATCTCATGTTTCATTGATCCTATCTGTCTAGATCTATATAGTTCATCATAGATGTTATCCTGACATTACAAACCAAGTCAGTTATTTAGGTGGAATAACAGCCGAGTCCAATTAGGCTTAGGGAATTTTAACCCCTGAAACTTCATTCAAATGTTTAGTGAAAATCCTCTCATGAAATTTAAGAAAAATTATATTAACAAAAAATTACACTTTAAACATCCCATCTGATGAAAAACGAGATCTCCAACTTTATGAGAGATCTGAAAGACACTGATACATGTTCATGTTCCGACGATTGGTCCACTTTTCACTTTCAGCAGTAGGAAACTTTTAGTTTGATTGGTGAATGGAGAAGTTGACTGTCTTGGTATCAGCAGTGTGCAAGACTGAGAGTCAGAATCCCCTTGGTGTCAGACTGAGTGAAAAACAAACTTTGGTATCAAAACAGGGGGTCAAATTAAAATTTGGTGGTTTCACATACACAAATGATGGTAGAGGAATACACTGTTGTACCAGTGCCTGTCAGATACACAAATGATGGTAGAGGGATACACTGTTGTACCAGTGCCTGTCAGATCTACTTACTGACAGGAAGATCTTGACATTGATCAGACTGAACAAAAGTCACATATTTATACTATTGACTGTCAGAAGTACATGATGCTGTGTTGCATAAATTTACACAATATGGTTATCCCCCCTGTGAACATGTGAACAGTGTCAAAGGTCAAGGTCTACTGGTCATATCCATAGGTCATGGGAGTCCTGGTCTCAGTTTGCATCATCATGACATCTGAAAAATGTAAAGATGAAGATACAAAAACATGCTATAATAAATTAGAATCTAAATACTTACATGATGCAAGTGAGAAAACAAAGGAAGGTATAGCCCCCTGTTCTGGCATGTCAAGGTTAGGGTGGGATCACCTTTCAACATTTCAGTGAACAATGCAAACAGTTTTGTCTGCAAAATCCTGTAGCCCCATTTTCAGTAATTACTGCCATGAAGTATTTTACACATAATACAGAAAATTCACTAAGCTAATATTATTCTTGTGTTAGGTGATTTACAGATTATGTTTGGTCAGGGGCTATACATCTTTGGCACTTTAACCTTTGATATATAAAGCACACATCAATAGGTAAACAATTAAGATGAAAAATCTTGTGCTACACAATTTTAATGAAAATAAAAACAAACTACTTGCTGGTCACAGAGCAATACATTTACAGCCAACAAAGATATGAAATTTAGACCATAGAAACATTTTCTATCAGTGTGCTCAAATCAGACAGAACCAAGCATGAAATAAATCTAATTTAGACAGTAGTAGGGCATGTAGTGTCACCTTTGTCTGACCATCTGTAGGATTGTCCAGTTAAAATTTGCATGCAACAGCATATATATGCCCATGACGTTGTTATGTACCTATGTATATGTACATCTCTACTAAGGGAACTAACCCCATGATTAAGCCATCCATAAAGTTGGGTAACTGTTGATTGTGGTGAATTCAAGTTATTGTGCAAACAGTATTTTTCTTCCTGACATTAACCTTTTAACCTAGTTCATCCTTACCCCAAGTTTAAGCGATCCATAAATTTGGGTAGCTGTACATGGAGATTTTCAGGCAAGTCTCACGACTGTACATAGAACAGTGTCAGAAAAATTTAGCAACCTGCTGCCCTCCAAGATGCTTACACTTTTCAAGTTTTAGGACTATACACACAAACAATATCACAGAAAATGAGCTAAATACAAAATACTTAACATAATCACACAAATGTGAAAAATGGATCACTGGGACCTACTTTTGCCCACAGTAAGTAATACTATCAGAGTTGAATACACCAATCAAGTTTCGGACTGCACATACAACAGTGTAAAAGAAACTGAGCTAAATTAAAAACCTTATGCTGATGCTTAGTCTTGGATAAGCAATCCTATATACAATGGCGAGATGCCAACTAAAGGAAAAGATTGGAGTTGCTCCCAGCTGAGAGGTAAATTGATCTGGCCTTTTTTACTGACAGAACCAGAGAACATGACATGCCTCATGGAAAATACAACCATTTTTATAACAACACAATTTCTGGTAAATCTTTTAAAGGAAAAAAAAAACAGCAAAGAAAACCTTCTTGACACAACCTAATTCATTTAAAGTAAGTAAATAAGAGGTGTATTTGGAAGGAAAAAAAAGTTATAAGACTTTGTTGTCTTGAATGAAAATGTTTATGCCATCTTTTGTAAATACTGGCTAATTCTTGTTCAGTGGCAACATTCCTTGGATGTCAGGTTTTTTCAGTGACAACCCCATTCTAATATGACCATTCATTCAGGAGAAATAGTGATAACAGATTTTGATGGCCTCTGTGGCATGCATAATGAATGTTTGAATGGTATCACATTCATTTAGACAGCAGAAGAAGTTGTTCAGCAAACACCGCATACACCAGTAGATATGGCCATCCATTCAGAAGGAGTACAAATATTTTTAAGATGGCCACTCTGGTGGCCATATTGAACATCAGACAGGTACCCTTTTGATTTAGGACCAGCTATGCATTATATAATTGTTTAGTTAAAACCCAATGTCAATGTAACTTTTCATTCAGAAGGAGTAGTGCCAAGATTTTCAAAACAGCCACTGTAGCAGCCATATTGGCCATCAGATTCGCACCATTTTTATTTAGGACCAACAGGACATTATAAGAAATCTTTGAGTGCAAACCCCAATTCAATATGACTTTCAATTCAAGAGGAGTAGCAACACAAATATTTTCAAGATGGCCACTGGTGGCCATATTGGAGATCAAATCAACACAGTTTTCACTTTGGACTGACCTGATATAAAAACAATACAAGCCATATGTCAATGAGACTTTCAGCTCAAAAGTAATTGCAACAAGATTTTCAAGATGGTGACTGTGGCAGTCATACTGGCAATCAGACTGGCACCAATTTCATTTAAAATGTGCTAGACATCATAGGAAGTCTTTTAGTGAAAATATCATGTGATATGATTATTTAGAAGAGTGGTGATAACAAGATTTTCAAGATGTCCAGGCATAACCATGTTCATGTAGGACCAACCAGACCATGGGATTAATGTGTGTATGTAAAGATTCATGGCAATCCCCCCAAGTGGTTTAGGAGGAATAGCAATAACAAACTTGTGCTAATGGATGGATGACAGATGACAAACAACGGACTATCCTAATGTTCTTCTGGTCTATGACCAGTAGAGCTAAAACTTACGTGGACTAGTTTGTGGTGATGTGACAATAACAGTCCCAGGATTTCGTCTCTCACAGCATCCAAAGCATGTGCCACATGCACCACAGCAGCAGCAACAACAGCAAGTTGCTAGTGTGATCAAGATTGCTAACCCAGCAATACCAATCAAAACAGCTGCCCACCTGCACAAATAGAGGAGATTATGGTTATACTGGTATTTTGGTAGATTTGAATTAGTCAGCAAAAAAAAGTACCTTGGAGCTACATGCACCGACTATAAAATCAAAAGATTAATGTTGTGAACTAGATCAAGTTCCAAGACAAAAAGAGCAACAATTATAACAAAAACGGAGTCCATGTAATTTTTCACAATAACTAATGTTGGCCCAGTCTCACTATATCCACATTCATGCCTTAAATACAGACAAAATCATCAATTTTACTAGACTATATTATGCTATATCTGCCAACAGAAATTATTCTTATGATAAGAACAGGTAGCCCACCTTATAAATTTATGAAATATCTGGATGGACAAATCTTGAGACAGTGTCATATTATTGGAGAATTATGTTATTATATAACTCTAACAAAATGCACATATAAAATGTAAAAAAATATACAAATCTGTCAATGTATTAATGACCCCCTCAATAGCATGATCTGAATCAATGTTTGCAGCAAACTTAAATAAAATGATAGTTTTACATGTATTAGTGAATGAGGAATGGATATTCATTCGATATACAGAGGCTCTAAAATGGGTAATGATTTAATACTGAATTTATTAAATGAGTTGAATAATGCCCAGCTTTTGTTAGTCATGGCGAGCAAAAGTTGGACATTATTCAATGAGTTTCATAAATTTAATATTAATTCATTAGTCATTTGAGATTCTTTTAATCACATAGCTTTTATTTCAGTGGAAATTATTTACATAGCAAAAAGAATGAATAATTTCATTCATTTTGACAGACGGTGCACCTTTCATTTGTTGTGCATCAAATATAGTCCCAAACAAAGTTGAACTAGTAAAAGTAGATTGCACTTTTTTTTAAAAACAATAAATCAAAGAAAAAACTTCCATCCCAATAAACAGAACATTTTATAACAACAAAATCCTTTTTCAAAACAGAATGATCAATGCGATGTGATGTCACATTATTTGATACAGTACACACTAGGAATAGAATACATGTTTACCCTAAAATGTCACTTTTAGAACTAAACATTACACTGTTGCAATTTTCATGTGAAATAGGATTACTGGATGCAGAAGTTCCCATATTTACTGTAATGCATTTGTAACAGGACATTTGCAGTATTTGTTTTGGAACAATAGACTGTACAGAAGATGTAAACAAATTTGTTTTTGAGTCAAATTTCCAGCCCATATATACTGCGTAAATATGCTGTGGTTGGATAAAATTTTGTCAGTTGGGAGACCTATTTATGTCCACATTCTTCTGTGAAAAGAGGCGAGTTTATTTACTCCTGCAAGTTAACATTTAAGCTATGCTTATATAGAGGGTGGATTCTATAACTATGTTACAGATATACTGTCTCCCCCCTCCCCTCACCAGCTATCAAATGAGCAATATCCTTAGTTTTACTTCTTATTGTTCTTCTTGTCTTGTAGTTTTATGCCATTTTTTTTTTATGATGAGATTGCTACAAGTAACTTGACAAACCAATGGGGGTAACTTGTCCATATTCAGACAGCCAAGATAATTTTTCCTCAATTTCCTTTCACGAGTCGAGTTGAAAAATGGCTGCCAAAATGTTCATTCAAAACAAAACATTTCAGAAGGAGGGGTTAAAAAAGTTTTCCCACGATCGCAGCCAATCAGTAAAGAGAATACTGCACTATAATTTCATGGGCTTATCTGGACCAATCAGAATCACATAAAGTGATATGTTCACACGTTATAAGATAAGAAATATTAAACTGCATACTCAACCTTTTGATGTTTGAATGCATGCTAGCTACAGAACTAGAAACTGTTTCTAATGTGAATAATATTGCTTAATTCAGAAAACTGTTACCGTTAAATTCAAATTTAGTTGCCATACTTTAAATGTCATCACTGTGCATTGCATGTAATGTTGATGCATTGAGCAAGGCATCATACTTTATTAATTTGTTTTAGTTTATAAATCCTTATTACTTGGGGGGATGGGGTATCACATCACAGAAAAGACCTGTAAAACACTTTAACAGAACTATTCAAGTGAAAATAGTGACTCTCATATATTAGAATCTACAATCCATTTGACTGTCTAGACTCATTTTGAACTTAGCTGACACAACGAAATTCAATTGATATGGTGAGGAATTCTATGAACATTTTTACCTCGATCAGATCAATACTTTTTCTATAGTGTATCCAATAAATAGGTTTAGTTTCTGTTTACAACATACACTTAAATTTGTGATCTTGGAAAGAGTAGAATTATGGTTTCTATCAATGTTGGCTTGGAAAACAGCACTGCCTGCCCGCGATTACGTAAGTCAGGAACAAAGGAAGGGGTTGGCACCATGAGTATGTCGACCCTGCACTGCCGTGGCAATTCGTGCTTGTACAAGAGTTCTCTTTGTTAGGTATCAAAACTAACATGTAGACGTTAGAAGCTTTGTTCTAGAACAAAGGACCCTCGATGCTGTTGTAAATCTCCCTGCATTGACAGATGGCCTGAGGCTCGTCAGTTAAATTGAATATCCAATCAGAACTGAGAAAGGGTGGGACCATCAATTTGAACCAGAATTTAACAGTCATTTGGGCTGGGAATGAATTAGTCATTGTGAAGCATTGTGCTGAAAACTGTAGCAATAACTACAGGAGCCACTCCTGATTTGGCGGAAAAAACCTTGGTACATTCAAGGACAGAATGCTTCGTAAAGGTCAGTGAGTTATTTGCTCGATTGTTGCAGAATGTTTCGGCATTGTAATTGCAATTATGTGCAGTACGTATATTTACTTACTAGAATTGTTAGTACGTAGAATTACCTTTGTATTGTGTAATTTACATGCATACTTGAGAAATGAGCTATGATTATGTAGATTGCTTGCTTGTCAGAATTAATATTGCAATTCGCTATTTAGTTACTTCGTGGTAAACTAGTGTATTTATTTATCTGATATTCTAGATTTTGCAATTGTTGAATTAAATTGTAACTTTGGAAATGGTTGCGGTGTGTAAATTTAAATAATATGGATATTTAAATATTTGTGTACACTTGTGGGAGTGTAATGTAGAGAAATGCCTCGGATTGTTGTGACATTGTTGAGAATAATGAGATTAAGAATATATATACTGTATATATATATATACTGATGTGACGCAATTTAGTGATGTCTGTATGTTAAGTAGGTTACCTCTCTTTATTGCAGCGTTGTTTTTTATAAGAATGTGTGTGGGTTTCAATGTGCAAGAATGTGTGACTGAAGATAAAGACAGCCTTTATCTGATGATTGATTGTTGATGTAGTGTGAGGCGAGATGGCTAACACAACTGCTAACGTCCTTGTGTTTTTCGCAGGAAGCTTTTGGGGACAGAACTACTGGGTAGTCCAGTCCCGAGTCTCAGAGAGACTGGATAGAACAAGGCAGTAGGCCGAGAACAAGCCAAGTTGCTGGAGAAATAGAGAGAGAAGGAGGAGGAGAAAAGGAGACAAATGGGAAGAGGATAGGAAGAATCGGAGTACGGAGAACGCAGGGAGGAGGAAAGGAATTGGCTGAGTAAACAGATGAGCAGAAACCAAGTACAGGGGAAAGCCATCTCACACTATAATCACATGATGAAATAGGTTGTTACATGGTCAAGAGGAAGAAGATTGGTTAAGAAATTAAAATCGTTTAATTTGTATTAAATTGTTATTCTTTTGAATTTCACTGTTGTGTTCTTAATAATTTAATTGTAGGTATTGCTGATTGGGGGCTCAGAGCTTTACCTCTCTCAATCACTAATTTCACTTCCTACAAAAATAAGCCGGGTGGGAGAGGAATTCCACAGTATTTCAAATAAATATTGGGAGCATCCCACCCAATGCATAACAGTGGTATAAATAGAACTTCACATCCAGTATGATTATATATATATATATATATATATATATATATATATATATATATATATATATATATATAAAGTATAATAATAATAATAATGAGGACTTTGTATAGCACCTAATCTTTAGAAGCTCTAAGCGCTTTACAACATTAGGCAACACCTATAAGATAAAAAAACATATAATGATATGATTATAAAAACGAACACCATGAATTTAGAAAACATAAAAAACATGCTGAGAATATTTCAGGTAAGAAACAGTATTAGGTCTCTAAGTTTATTCTTGCAATCGAAAAAATAAGTGAGTTTTGAGAGCACTTTTGAATGGGATCACTGTGTCTTTGTGTCTAAGTTCAGTGGGCAATTCATTCCACGTTGCTGGGCCCTGGTATGCAAAAGAACGCTGTCCATATGACTTTGTTTTGATAGTGGGAATAATGAGTATATGATAGTCAGAAGAGGAGTGTTAAGTATATTGCTGGTGTGTACACATAGGTGAGGTCGGATGGGTATGTTGGACTAGACTCTGACAGTGAAACGTAGCACAGAGAACAAATTTTGTGTCTGATTCTGGATCGAATGGATAGCCAGGGTAGGGTACAGAGCAGCTAGGAGGTTTACTCTGATCGTGGTACTCTAAGTACGATCCGAGCAGCTGTGTTTTGAACTTTTTGAAGTTTCTGGAGCAGATATAGAGATGAACCTGACAGAATTGAGTTACAATAGTCCAGTCTACTTAATGGCATTTTGTTGAAGTCTCAACATGTCTCGATTCTGAGGTCACGTGTACTGCTTATTCTGCTACATTCGGAAATGAACACAATAACGAAAGATAAAGTTGTTTATTTGATGTATTTTTATAAATGACCACATGTTCATCTCTGCGTCTTTCTGCTTCTGAATTCAATCACTGTAAATATCAGTACATTTTCCCACCCAGCCGCCAGTCAAAGCCTTTGAACTTGCCGCCCAGCTACAGGATCATGTTATTTTTTATGTACTCTTATAATGGCAACATGTTCGTACATCAAGGAGTCTTTCAGCCACTAAATTCTGTCATTGTAAATATCAGCACAGCTAACTGATCAACACATTTTCCCACTGAGCAGGTGGCTGAAGCAGGACTGGCAAGTCTTTGAATTTTGTCGCACACCTATAACATGCGTACGGAGGACTCCCACCTCAGTGATTTTCTGCATCCCAGATCAAAAATTGGTGTCCAAATACACGTAATTTAGCGTTTCTGAGATCTCAGATCTCAATGCTGAAATTATCATGACATTAAAACAACGACAGAATAATCATTGTGCAAGCTGTAATACAGTAATGTTGTGGAACAATATTCTTAATAATCCAAGACAATTTACTGTAGACAGAATTAACAGTAGTCTTGGTCACATATGCGAAATTGTAATGCTGACCTGTCTTGAGTGTAATCGATGTAAGGGTGCTGGCACCCTGGTGATAGTTTACAAAAGTGAATGTGGTGGTAACTGTGTATCTTCAGGAATTACTTGTAACTGTTCAAGTACAAATCCATGTTGAGGAGCAGCTGAATCTAGTCTGTAGATTGCAGGTCTACCCATAGATGTAACCCCGCTGAAGATATTATATGTTGTAATACTCCAAATAGGATCAGTTGCTCTTTTTTTACCACCGGGTTCATATAAGTATCTTACAGTAACATTACCTAGTACTGGTTGTTTTGAAAATTCATGTCACTGTATTGGTATATGTTTTTTTGTAATAGTATTAACAGGTTTCATTGATGTTGTTCAAGTAATTTCATTATTTAACGCATTTATCACAATTGGTAATCTTGCAACCCATTTATGATGAATTGCAGTATGTTCTCGTCCGATTTTGACATTATTTTTTTCATCAACGATGATACTGCACCAAGAAATTCCTTGCCAGGATCAACCTGTAATAGTTGTGGCCATCGTAGACCACCCTGTGGTCTAGACCCTCGTTGATAAATTTGTTCAAAAGCAGATGCAACTTCAGTTGCTGTTTTAGTTGATAATGGATCTGCTTCCTTATATCTACTTGCAACATCAATGACAGTTAACATGTATTTGTATGTTAACTGACGTCTTCCAATTTTAATAGTATCATGTGGTAAAAACAAAATATCTGCTTGATGAACTTCATTAGGGGCAGTGTTTCCCTTTACGCACATTTGTGCGTCAGGGACGCACGCTGGAGAAAATTGACGCACACATTTTGTTACCATGCGTTTTTTTTACGCAAAGGATTTTCATAATATGATCATGATTTATTTAATACCCAATGCATTGGACGATGGATGGCATTGTATATACTTCGCATATAGGCATTGACTGGTTCCCCGCTTTGTTTGCTCCCTACCTTGCACTCCTCTATTCGTATAGCAAAGTGCAACGCAGGGAACATATAAAACAATGAACCAGCCTAGCATAGGCAATGTTATGACGGAGTAGCTTCCCTTAATCTTGCGAGCTTCTCACGATTTCCATCGAGCTCAGCAAGCTGTTCTAGATATTTAACATCAAGGCTCATTGCACTAGAAAGTGATCTCCAGATTAAAACGTCATGCACTAAATATCATTAGCGAAGAAAGTGAAAGAAGCAGAACGCAAAAGAGTAATGTGGATCTAACTTTAATGAAAAAGGGAGAAAATAATTCCCTTGACTGGAATATTCATTATGATTGCCGGTGTAACTTCTGATCGCGTGACTGCAAAGACTGCAAAAGTGAATAATCCTTTCGTGACAGCATTTTAGAATTTTTAAAAATAGGTCCTCATTTGCCATAAGATATCTGGAGAACACATTATAACCTAAGACATTATTTCACAACAAAGAAATCAGTAAACTTGCAGAGACAACTGCATTATTTGGATTACAAAGTCAGCAGGTCACTGCAGATTTTGTTGGTTTTTAACTTTTCTGCAATAAAAGAAAGATCTTAAAGTTCAAGTGTAACTTATTAGAAAGAAGATGAATTAGTATCCTCCTTGATATTTGGATAAATGTGTTCTAGGATGAAGTACAATGAAACCTATGATAGTACACATTTGATGAAAGACAGTAAATTAACTCCCATTTGGTTAAAAAGATTTATTTGGCTTTTTGTATTGGCTTATATGTAATGTGTTGGGCTATAATATTGTTGAGGAGACTGTTAAAAGTACGACTTTAAAAGAAAAATGAACTAATAAAATTATTCTTTGATTCGACAATGCATTTGTTTGTTAATTGTGCATGTTGGTTTATTTGTATGTTTAGAGAAAGAAAGAGAGAGAGAAAGTATGTTGTGCAAGTTGCAATATCCTATTTCAAGCTGAAAAAGCACAAGTCGTATGAAAATTTGTCAGTACATTTCTGACCCCTCCATTTTTTATTTGACCCCCAGTTTTGACACCTGGGGTTTTTTTGTACCCTCAATTTTACACCCCTGGGGGATACACTGGAAATGTGTATTCAGGGGAAACTTCATTAATTTATATGATTGAAAAATCTAGAAAAGTGGCATACATATACTTGATATTTTGTTGTATTCATCCCTGCAAATTTTATACTTACACATGGCTTTCGAACCAGGCTGCACAGAAGTCATCCACTTGTCCAGTGGCTATAGCTGCCTGATGCAGAATCTCATTGTCACAGCAGTCATATTTGAGTAACTCGTAGCAGCAGAAGTTGCCACAATATTGTGCAGGGTGGTTCTCTCCTGTCACATCAGTGTATGCCCTGCAACACTCTCCAGCATTGGCCAGGCCAGCTTAAGGAACAGAAATTAAGAATAAAGGTTCTTTAAACTAATGAAAAAGAACAACATTTCATTCTTTTGTTGTGAACAGCTCTCTTTTTATAGAATATACAGCAGAATCCCACAACACACACCATGGGTCCATCTCAGTATTATTCACTTAAACAATCTGACACTGTCTGGTTGAAAGAGCTTAATACAAAAACAATTGGGCAGTTGATGCAGGCTAGTTTGGTTTTGTCACCCAAATGGGGTAAAATTCTCCTTAGTGTGCGGTTTTATAAATTGAGGCTATCACGAGTTTTTTCACCTATTGTTATTTAATAATTCAAGATATTGGTGAATTTGGTGTTTCACGCTTATGTTGTTCTTGAACTGATGTTAGGCATACACATTACCTATAGCTGCTTTACAGTATTTAGTCAGTGAAATACGAATAGTTGGCTAGGAAGAAGAGCTAGCCACCCATATCAGCAGACACACAAGTTCATGGTAGGTACATGTAGAATATCTCAAAAACAATCAGCATGAACTGCATCAATTGTTAGGGCAGAGTAATTTTCAAAATTATCACACAAGGAAAGAAACAACATTCAGCCCTGAAAATGCATGTCTGAATTTGGGGCTGGAGTGCTTACACTTCTTTTGTTTCCATGGACTTGTCTGAGCACTGGTGTGATATATTTTTAATGAATATTTATATCAGGCAGGCTGATGCAGCATTAAATTTGTGCATAAAACTGTCCCTTGCACCTTGAAGGAAAATGTATATTTTTTAAAATTGGTGCTGCCAACCCCATCTGTTTTTATTTTCTGGTTTTTTTTGTATGTATGCAAGTAATTATTATGCAGCCTCACTACAGGTATAACAGTACCAATTGCGCAAGTCCAGGTGGGCAGAGCTTAAGGTGTAGGGAAGATTGCATTCCGAAAAATAGAAAAATTCTGTGATTGGTGCATTATGTAAGATTTGTACTTTCTGTTAGGCTTAAAAAAAAGTTAAGCCTCTTGGCAACATGTGAGATTATGTTAATTCCTATCTAGATCATCTTTTGAATTTTTTATGACTTATTTAAAATGTGGTACACATGTCTGAAACTGTGTTTGTTGTGACTAGATAACTCTTACCCTTGTCTAGTTCCAGCAGAGTTATCTCTCTTAAATGCAATGGAGTACTTGGTTTTGTCCTTGTCAAATTTACAATCTGACACTGCTCTCTAGAAAAGTGTGTGACATGCACGCTAAAGTAGGATAGAAAATACATTTATTTCCCCAAACATTAGCATTAAGGTCTATGGAAAAACAATTGGTGCCGTGATACCTACACTATAATCCTGTCTTTTTCTTCTGCTGTATAGAAGACTCGGTACAGGGAGATAACTGCTTTAGCACATCCAAGTTAGAACAATTTTCACCAGGACAAAATGTCAGGCTTAACTTATTAGGTACGGAAAATAATGGAGATCATAATCTATCTTCTAGCTTTATGTCAAGCTCAACACTCTTATTTTAATTAACATTATTCATATTTCAGCACAGACACACACAAAATCCCCACTGCACAACATGCCGTCACACACTGTTCAAAGTAATAATTTAACTAACTCCAAAAGGAGCTGATACACTTCAGAGAAATCATAAAAATACTGTATGGCATGGTGAATGAAACAAATGGAAGTGTTGCAAGTATTGATGGCATGATGAAAGACACCAATGTAAGTGTTGCAAGCATGGATGACATGATGAAAGACACCAATGGAAGTGTTGCAAGCATAGATGGCATGGTGAAGGACACCAACTGAAGTGTTGCAAGCATTGATGGCATGGTGAAGACACCAGTGAAAGTGCTGCAAGGATTGATGGCATGGTAAAGGACACCAAGGAAGTGTTGCAAGCATGGATGGCATGGTGAAGGACACCAAGGAAGTGTTGCAAGCATGGATGGCATGGTGAAGGACACCAAGGAAGTGTTGCAAGCATGGATGGCATGGTGAAGGACACCAACTGAAGTGTTGCAAGCATGGATGGCATGGAGAAGGACACCAATTGAAGTGTTGCAAGCATGGATGACATGGTGAAGGACACCAAGGAAGTGTTGCAAGCATGGATGGCATGGAGAAGGACACCAATTGAAGTGTTGCAAGCATGGATGGCATGGTGAAGGACACCAATTGAAGTCTTGCAAGCATTGATGGCATGGTGAAGGACACCAAGGAAGTGTTGCAAGCATGGATGGCATGGTAAAGGACACCAAGGAAGTGTTGCAAGCATGGATGGCATGGTGAAGGACACCAAGGAAGTGTTGCAAGCATTGATGGCATGGTGAAGGACACCAACTGAAGTGTTGCAAGCATGGATGACATGGTGAAGGACACCAATTGAAGTATTGCAAGCATGGATGGCATGGTGAAGGACACCAAGGAAGTGTTGCAAGCATGGATGACATGGTGAAGGACACCAAGGAATTGTTGCAAGCATGGATGACATGGTGAAGGACACCAACTGAAGTGTTGCAAGCATTGATGGCATGGTGAAGGACACCAGTGAAAGTGTTGCAAGCACTGATGGCATGGTAAAGGACACCAAGGAAGTGTTGCAAGCATGGATGGCATGGTGAAGGACATGAACTGAAGTGTTGCAAGCATGGATGACATGGTGAAGGACACCAATTGAAGTGTTGCAAGCACTGATGGCATGGTGAAGGACACCAGTGAAAGTGTTGCAAGCATTGATGGCATGGTAAAGGACACCAATTGAAGTGTTGCAAGCACTGATGGCATGGTGAATGATACTAATGGAAGTGTTGCAAGTATTGATGGCATGGTGAATGCTCTAACAACAGGAAAACATCTTCACAACCATAGACTTTGTTCATCAAGTTTGATGGAGTTAACAACACGCTTTTTCCTCTGAAACTGTCATGTTTTCACAGAGTAATGAAAGTACATCAGTATCACTTATTTGTGTTTTTTTTTTTTGTTTGTAGGTTTCAATTTGCATGGTATAAAATTTGGATTAATGAATTTGAAATGCCAATGGAAGAAACAGCCTGAACCTTATCCAGATACTCATTCTGATCCAAGCATACAAGAGACTGGCTTTAATGAACAGACCAGGCTTTCACACAAGTTGTGTTTGTGGTATGCACTTACTCTAAATCAAGCAGCTGAAATACTTTCTATCTTGAAAAGAATTTTCCACTTTTAATATTTGTCCTATACTTTATCTTAAATATTTTTTTATTGTTTTGTAAACTCCAAAAATCACCGGAGTCAAGTGAATGGCAGACTGAGTAGAAATAAATTCTCAGTATGGAGACTCTCTCTCTCTAATATATATATATATATATATATATATATATATATATATATATATATATATATATATACACACATACATACATACACACACACATACGTATATACACATACACACTGTAAAACCTGTCTAGTAAGATCACTGCTATGTTAGACCACCGGCCCTGAGAGCTGTAGAGATCATATTCTCAATGTAGAGATGGCAAATTTATAGATTATATAGTGTTATGACCTGTTATGAGAGACCACCTGTCTTGCAAGACCATATTTTTGGGCAGAAGCGGGAGTCTTTCAAGACAGGTTCTGTAAGATTGGCTGACTTGTTAACAATTTCGTCTCTTCCAATTAACTAGAATGTGGTGATTACTCATTATAAAACAATAATGAAAGGTTAGGAATTGGTTTTTATGTCTAGCTAAAATTACTTCTAAAGGACATTATTTACTTAACTGTGTGATGGCAGATTGTTATGTTTTACTTTCATTGTTATAGTTTACTTCTAAGGCACATCATTTACATACTGTGTAATGACACATTATTGTTTTACACTCTAGACATCCTTTCCTACAAATAACTGGCTTTAAAATAGAAAAGTTGTATCACTGACAACTAAAATAACCTCACATTCCCTCATCATTTATATTCCAAAATCTGTTGTGGTTGTTGTGGGGTTTAACACCATTTTTCAGCACAAGATAGGCTATACATGGCGGCCAGTATTAATGGTGGTGAAAGAACCCGGGAAAACCCCCAGAAAAACCACCAACCCACGAGATGCTTCTGGCAAGCTTTCTCACATACCCACATAGGTCGAACCGGCAACTCAAACCTACCCACGCAGAGTCCAAAATCTGTTCTTGACATTAAAGCAACATTTTAAAGGAATTCTGGTAAAATTTTGAAACTGATGGCTAAAATATGACAAGAAGCGGCAAGCATCTCAGGTTGCTGGCATTCTGAAATCACTGAATAAATGCAGGCAGCCATAACTATATACACAATAAAATGCCTTCTATCGCAAAGTAGTTATTTTTTCTTTTAAAAAAATTAACATTAGTTTGATGTCATCTCCTTTATACTATCTTACCAGATAAACATGATATGTACACAAAAATTTTGACAAGAATCATCTGAAACAAAAGATAGCTGAGGACAGTTTTGTGAATTGGCTCCTATCAAATTTCTTAACGCTAGAATGTGACCTTTTCTGCTATTATTGTTTAATAATCTGAGATATGGATATGTGTATGACTAAAGTCTTCTTCTCGATACTGATGTGAGGCATGTACACCTCCCATAATTACTTCACAGTATAGATTGTGAAATACCAATAGCTGGTCAGGAAGCAGAGGAAGCCACCCATAGCAGTAGACAGTATATAGATTGTGAAATACCAATAGCTGGCTAGGAAGCAGAGAAGGCCACCCATAGCAGTAGATAGTAAATAGATTTTGAAATACCAATAGCTGGTCAGGAAGCAGAGAAAGCCACCCATAGCAGTAGACCGTACACCACTCCCTTGATAACTCACGCCCTGATAACTCGCAAACACGCTTATAACGCGGTATCAGGCGTGGATCCCATTTTTTAAACCCGAAAATAGCCCCAAAAATTATCCCTATTTGTTGAACTTGAAGAAAATTGCGATCAAAATTGGTAACGGAAACTTTGATGTATCGCTCGTTTTACTGTTTAAAACGGTAGCTAGGACCTGGAAATTTTAATCAACACTTTGAAATATCAAATTTAAAAATAACTCACACTATTTTTTTCATTTTCTTTCTAAACGACATTCCTAGTACACCGCAATTAATGATATGCAAGGAAATTTTGATCAATAAAATGTAACTTACGCCAAGTGGAGGCAGTACTTTAATAAACAAATACAAATTAAATAATTTTTTTATCAATAGAAATTTGTGTTCTAGTTCCATCTTTTAGTTCCTTTTAAGTGTAATCGTCAAAAGTGCAATGTGTCCTCTTGTAATTAAACGTAAAATGTGTCAATCTACCATAACAGCTATGTCCGTGAGCGTATCTCTGAGAACCTAATTAAGTGCTGACCGAGTTTTGATAACTGACTTGCGCAAGTATTTGTTGTATTGTTGCACTGAATTAAAAGCTGGCCTCCTTTATATTATCATGTTAATTATGTCTTTTGAATAAAAAAAAAAGGAGGTGGAACTAAAGAAAAGTTAAAAGGCACAAAAATCGGACTAACTTAAAATCTAGTGGCCTCTGTCGTATGTCGGGTGAACTCACTTCATTTGATCAATCGAACACTGTAATAAACGTTATTGTGTATGTAACAGAAACTACCTTAAATTAAACAACTCTTTCATAACTGTGATCAAAGATAACAAGGCAGCAAAGCGAAAAGAATACTTCGTAAAATAAAGAGCTTGATTTCACAGATACGGACCATTGTCGGCAAGCGAGTTTCAGAGAATTCTTGAGCTGGCATTTAGAGATATCCTCAGGGATGATAAGAAATTTCATTATTACTTCCAATGAAATCATGACATTAACAATGTACTAACTGAACAATAAATAATCGAGTTTTGACGTAGACGTGTCACAAAATAAATGTTGTGTTAATTTGAAGAAAAAAAGGAATCTTGTTTGGTGATGTATCAACAGGTAGTCTAGTTCCCAAATTGTGGACTACCAATTTGGCAAGATACTATTAAATACCACAATGGGAACCAGACTCATCAAGAAAACAAAAAGCAGTGACGTAATACACAGATTTTTTGCATACAGGTGATGGTTGTTGAAACCAGTTGGAATGATCTTTCATATGTTGGATATTTTGAGAGAAAAAAAAATGTTATTTAAACAGAATAACGAACAACTTCATTACAAAAAGCGCATTATTAAAAATTATTAACGACGTGATTGTAAAATGAGGATTCAGTAATTAAACAGCCCAGTTCCCTAACACCCCCCTCCCCTACGGTTTTCTCGATGTAAAAGTGATTTTTTTTCAATTTTTGGATGTCCCTTGGTAACTCGCACGTCGCTTATAGTGCGGTCTATGTTTGTGGACCCTGTTGTGCGCGAGTTATCGAGGGAGAGGTGTATATAGATTGTGAAATACCAATCGCTGGTCAGGAAACAGAGAAAGCTACCCATAGCAGTAGACAGTATATAGATTGTGAAATACCAATAGCTGGGCAGGAAGCAGAGAAAGCCACACATAGTAGTAGACAGTATATATATTTCGAAATACCAATAGCTAGGCAGTAAGCAGAGAGCCACCCATAACACGTAGAATATCTCAAAAACAGCCAGACAGCAACTAGCAAGCTGTTTAGAAAACTAAACTTTTGTCTCCAAATTATCACATAAAAGAAAAGAGCTTGTAGCTGTTCCTATGGGACAAATACCCCCGATTTTAAATATTTCATTTTCACATCAAATTAGTTAAGGATCAATGATCTCGTATCCCATCTTCACTAAAATCAAAGTTCAAAGATATCAGGTTTTCTTTCAAAATATTGCTTGTCAGATCACTGCAGTCATTTACGTTGAACTCATGTAACAGGATAAGCAGATTAGATATTTAACTATTGATTTCTTTTCTTATCTGGATAATAATTAACATAAATCAATTACAACTACATAATGAATATACACAGCATCAGCATCTGTATGGTTAAGATGTGTTCAAAATGTGTCCTTTTATCATGTACTCGTAATACATCAAGTAAGACCTTCAAACATTACATTAGGAATTCACAAATATTCTCATATGAAACAGTTTCATAGTATTTATTTTAAAAATGACATTTGCATTAGCACAAAACAACAAAAGATACATCACTGTTTCTTGTACCATTAAACTGGTAATAAAACTTTATTAAGGTAGAAAGTGTAACTCGTGTAACAAAGACAGGCAAACAAAATTGTATTTCTAAATCTTACACGAGATGCTCATATGTTAATTAGAAGTAAAATAATTATACAAAATCATTAATTAGAAATGAGGCATTTATTTCAGTTTAATTAGGTGCATGTGAGTGCTCTCCTCTTAAAATAACAATATACAAGAATGACTAATGAGTAATCAAGTTTTACGACTTCCATTTTTGTTCCATCAGTGCTACATGATCTACACACAGGTTGGTCAGAAATAAAAATTTTGATTGTATTGCAAAAAAACAAAATGTCAACATTAACGCATCTTTCCGGCATGTCAATAGGTTAAATTGGTATAGAATTTTGATGTCAGTAATGAACAACCATCTCAAGATGCAGAGAAAATACTAGTGTTTCTTCACTAAATTCTTTCAAAATATTCTTCATATGATTATAATTAAAGAGAAATATGTTAGCCCCTGACTGTTGCTGGTTATACCATATTTACCCAGAATCACAGCCCCTAAATTTAACACTAAATAGAGATATACTCCTGTATCATAGATATACCATTATTAAACTTATGAGGAGAATTCAGAAAATTTACATACAAATGTATCTATTCTTCTACAACTTAAATAATATATAAATACCATAGCACCTGAAATAACTATATTTAGCCCTATAATGGAATTCTCTTACATGTGTAGTTTGTCACATATCACACACCTTACGGGTTCAAGTAATAGTCCTTATGGACATTCTCAACAAGCATCCTGATCAATTGTAAACAACCTCCAATCGGTTACATACCGGTTTTTGACAACAGAATAGCAAGTGTGTCATCTGCAAACTGAATGTCATGTGCAATTGTTCAGGTTTTCAGTAAAAACAGAACCCAAAATTTTACTCATGTACAGTGAAAGCAGACAGACACTGACAATTTGTCTGTAAATTCATAAATTTGTCAAATGTTGAATATTACTGAGAATATTATGACAGGGTAAGTTGCTGAACATCACTTAATTTGTCGGACGGATGCATCACAGGTAACAGAAAATTGTTTACAGATTAGAAATCAGAATATCGTATTTCATGTAATTTTTCATACACGAAAAAATTATTAATTTCAGTGTACGAAAAAATATATATAAAATAAATAATTATCATTTGGTGGTACTGACTGTGTACAAAATATAAAGGGATAGTACCTGAACAAGTTCTACAGTAAACATATTTTCTGTCTCATTCTGCTCTCAACTCAAGTATCTAATTATGATAAAATAAAAGCACTCAAAAAGATCTTTTTTTGTTATTAGTGAACGAGAGAGAGAGAGAGTTGTTGTTGGGTTTAAGGCCATTTTTCAGCACACGATAGGCTATACATGGCGGCCAGTATTAATGGTGGAGGAAGAACCCGGGAAAACACCGGAAAGAACCACTGACCCACGAGAAGCAACTGGCAAGCTTTCTCACATACCCACATTGGCTGAATCCTAGACTCGAACCGCTGCAGACAGAGGTGAGATGGCAGTGATCCGTAATGAAGAGCGCTTTAGACCACTCGGCCACTCGAGGCCCCAGCGAGAGAGAGAGAGATAAAGAGAGAGAATTATGTCTCATTGTGCAAGTTCATTTGCATTTAGAGCATATGTAGCTGTTATGTTGCGTAATGTTGGCAAAATAATTAAGATGGTTGGAACATGTATTAGTTATTGGTATTATTTATTGGTAAATTGTACATAACGATATGAGTCCACTTTGTCAAAGAAATTAAGTGCAACTTGTAGTTTTACAGCAACAATAATCTCCATATCAAATTGCAATAAAAAAGAAAGAACCTGAAATCATGTTTTAGTTATTGCACGTGAGCATGCTTGCATGTGTATGTGAGTAATAAAAATATAAAAAAATTCCATGTACAAGACCGTATCTATTCAGGGTGGTTTTTATTGTGATAATCCTCATGTATTACAACCCTACTATTTTCCATTATCAATCAACACAGCTAAATCAACAATTCATTCTTGTATTAATTATGATGTACATTGTCACAATAACCACATGGCAATGCAGTGTTATTTACACCGTAATTAAACGTGCCTTGTGCTTTGGTTATCCAGTTGAAACCAGATTAAGGGCAAAAATGGACAGAAGAGGTTAAATCGGCGAGGCTGCCAGTAGGGAAATGAGACCCTCTTTAGGGAAATGAAAATCTGTCAATGTGCTATTGAAACCGCTGTCCATACAGCAGATGTTACAAGGAAAAGCGATCATATGCATTACTTGCATTCGAACTCGCCAATAAAGATAATAGTTGGGTATATCGTAGAACAGATTTACAATAAAATGTTCGCCTTGGATGCGAGAGGTTGTGGGTTCAATCCCCGGCCGAGTCATACCAAAGACTTTCAAAAACAGTACAAACAGCTGCCTCGCTTGACGCTCAGCATTAAGAGGTTAGTGTTAGGACTGGTCGGCCTGGTGTCAGGATAATGTGACTGGGTGGGATATCATGCTACATGTCTGCAACATGAGGCCCCAGTGCTAGACATCACTATAAACTGACACATTGCAGACATCGTAGCAATATGACTGAAACATTGTTAAATCTATGTTAAAAATCCCAATCACACACACAATAAAATGTTAATTATATCCATGTCAAGATAGAACAAGCTCTTAAAAGATAGTATTGGATATGTATATATACAAATTGATTTATTGGAGTCCGTGACTTTCAAATTTACAATGGAAAATGACAAGGTTTTTATATTTTATGTTTGTATCACTATAATGAAACAATAAGACTAGTTTAGCATGTACTGAGATGTAATTTTTGTTGGATAAGAAAACATCAAAGGGTTTCCTAACTTGTTTTAAAATCCATGTGGTGTTTTGTTACGGTTATGGAATTAATAAGGAGAATTAACAATAATACTTAAAGGTATGGTCTGTGAAGTCCTTTGTCCATTTGTTAATAAACACCAGTAGATATTGTAATGACAATGAGAGCTTATGCACATGGGTGCCCACTGGATATTTTTTTGCCGGGGATGGGGTGGGGTGGGGTCATGTGACATCCTTGACCTATGCTGCAGGCACCCATGCTTATACATCAATCATTGTATTTTCTCACCAATTAATTATTAACATTTGTATTAAAAAAATGGCAATACAGTATTTTTGTTCATTTTTGCAAATGTAAATCTTAGGAGAAATTTTATGTCCAATAATTTAATGGATTTTATTTGAAAAATACAAAGTGATATGTACAAAAAATTATGATACATCTGAACAATTATTTTTTTGATAACTGGATTGTGTATGAAAAATTAAAGGGTACGGAAAAATACATGAAATACGGTACACAAGTTTGTATCAAAGATCCATACTTCTACGAACTTGCAATGATAGTCAAGTTACTTTAATTTTTTGTATGCAGATTAGTATTGTTCCATTTTTATCTATCTTTTGCATTAATTTTTTTTTACATCAGGCAGGTTGATGCAGCATCAAGTTTGTGCATAAAAACCGACCATTGCATTCTAAGCAGCTTTTGCAAACTGATTTACGGGGCCCAGAGTGGCCGAGTGGTCTAAAGCGCCCTCCATTACAGATCACTGCCATCTCACTTCTGTCTGTGCCAGTTTGAGTCTCAGATTCAGCCAATGTGGGTACGTGAGAAAGCTTGCCAGTAGCTTCTTGTGGGTCGGTGGTTCTTTCCGGGGTTTTCCTGGGTTCTTCCTCCACCAGTCATACTGGCCACCATGTATAATCTATCGTGTGCTGAAAAATGGCATTAAACCCCACAACAACAACAACAAACTGATTGACAGGTTTTCCATAGGCAGCAACAATGACAAATTATTCTGGTGAATTCACATCATCTGTATAAACTTGCAAGGCTAAAATCCTTTAGATCTGGTCAAATTTGGACAAAAGATTTTAAAAATAAGTCAATTTAAGTTTTTTTTTTGCTTCATTTTATTAATGTAGGTCATATTTAATGGTGAATAATTTGAACAGGTTTGTTATTTTCAGTAACAGGCCTAACTGGATGGCATATTTACAGCCTTTGTGCAACTTGAAGGACCCCTGCATCAGAATGCTGTCAAATTTGAACAAGAATTGCAGTAAATCGTGCATTTTAATGTCATGCCAGCATCAATTTCTTTGATAAATCCCTCCTACATTCAGAAATCCACCCTCTCACATACATTTGCAGTTCCTGACCTGACCTATTTATAGATCTGTAATACAGAATAGTTCTACATGTACTACACCACAAAATGACTTATGGTATAGGTCAGGAGTTAAGTGTCTGTTTTAGGTGTTTCGGTGCAGACTTGATAGTTTTTCACTATCAAATTTAGATTATATTTACTTATATGTATACTTAAGTCACAAGTGCAAAGTACCAATGAAACAAATGGGCTAGCTATGTAGAGTAGATAACAGTGCCCCTTATTTATTATTATAATCTCTGTTCATCAAGCTGGTGCATATAAAACATCACAACACGATACTGTCATGCATACTCCTCCTGGGAATAACAACATACTCCACAACAACAACACATGAGGTTGGGAGACAAAATGACTGGGAAACATGCAGGCAAGTCATCAAGTTGGTGTTTCTGACATAACTTTGAAACTGGTGGAGTGTGTGGTGTGGTTCAGATTTTTAACGTAGTTTTAATAATTTTTCAGTCATATCACTACAATGTCTGCAGTGTGACAGTTTATAGTGATGTCTAGCACTGGGGCATCATGCTGCAGACATGTCCCATCCAGTTACATTATCCTGACACCAGGCCGACCAGTCCTAACACTAACCTCTTAATGCTGAGTGCCAAGCAAGGCAGCTGTTAGTACCATTTTTGTAAGTCTTTGGTATGACTCGACCGGGGATCGAACCCACGACCTGCCTCATGTGAGGGGGACACTCTAACCACCAGGCCACTGGAGTGGTCGAAATTGATGGAACAAGTATGATATACAGAGTATATGCCTAAATTGAGTCCAACTGTAAAAACAGACCCTGATCTGACATTGCATAATGCACTGACAGATCAGGGTCTATGTTGTTTGTTGCACTGATTGCTCTTAACAAACTGCATAGACAAAGAACTGCCAGTACATTATGTAAGGGCAAATCTGCATCACTGCATTTTTCAGCTGGATTTGACTTATGAGTTCATGTGGTACAAGTGTGACCCAGTAAAATCACATATGTATACATGCATCCAAAGCTGCTCTACACTTGTGACTCAAACAAATTTGTACTGGCACATTGCCAGACATTTGTAGTATCATTTCATCAGCTGTGCAACATTTACTGAATTCTGTATCATCTATCGACCATGGTATCAATACAAATTAGAATTTTGTGAGTTTGCATATTTGTTGTATGCTATTGGATACTAAAGTCATTTCTTGTTATACATGTGCTCACATATTTTAAAGGGACACAGAAAATAGTTGACTGTACTTAACGCACTAACAACATAAAAATTAGGCAATCCTGTTTTCTTGACATTTTGGTAACACTTTGTTGTTTGCACTGTCTGTCATCTTTTCTATGGACACTTACATTAATGTAAAAATGGTTTTATCAACTGCTGATATAAATCACAAGAAAACAATAACATGTTTGAATATGTGATTATTTTTGGGGTGGGGTGGGGTGTAAAACTAATTTTAATTATGTAATACTTACCTGATGCTATTGTTTAGCTGATCTATTTTCGTGCCGAAAACTCATTGTCTGCTCGATATGAAATACATCCTCCCACAGAGTAGAGAAAAGTCAGTGTGACCTTTTGCAAACCACTGTCACGTGGTCATGCAAAGAAGGTATATATTACCTGTCATCTTTTTCACAGACTATGATTATGCAAGACATCAAAGCAGGGTGAGAGGAGGGCATTTGGAAAAAGCAATAGGTATGTTGTTGTTGTTGTTGTTAGGTTTAACGCCATTTTTCAGCACACGATAGGCTATACATGGCGGCCAGTATTAATGGTGGAGGAAGAACCCGGGAAAACACCGGAAAGAACCACCGACCCACGAGAAGCTACTGGCAAGCTTTCTCACATACCCACATTAGCCAAATCCTCGACTCGAACCCACACAGACAGAGTCGAGATGGCAGTGATCCGTAACGGATAGCACTTTAGACCACTCGGCCACTCGGGGCCCCCAATAGGTATGTAACGCATAATTAAAATTAGTTTTACCACCCCACCCTGGGGCCCCGAGTGGCCGAGTGGTCTAAAGCGCTTACCGTTACGGATCACTGCCATCTCACCTCTGTCTGCGTCGGTTCGAGTCTCGGATTCGGCTAATGTGGTTATGTGAGAAAGCTTGCCAGTAGCTTCTCGTGGGTCGGTGGTTCTTTCCGGGTTCTTCCTCCACCATTAATACTGGCCGCCATGCATTGCCTATCGTGTGCTGAAAAATGGCGTTAAACCCCACAACAACAACAACAACCACCCCACCCTACACCAAAAATCTACATTTAAATAGCAGCAACTCTTCTCTTGTTGCTACTGTGTAGGTGAATTTGTCAGCCAGGTGGGTAGGCTGATGCTCTCATCATACGGATCAAAAACAGAAACTGAAATGTACTCACTATAGAGACAGCTCTATCTATACAAGACTGATGTCTCTGAGCCACATGCCTGCACTCTGTTGTTAGTAATGAGTGGAGGTAATAGCAGGAAAAAGTAGTATGGGAATGCCAAAACAGCTGCCTTTATGACATCCTCCAAGGAGGAATGATTAAAGTAGGCCAATGAGGTAGCAATAGTTAGAACCTCATGGAGTTTTAGTTTCGTAAAGGAGAGGTCTCGATAGGTGAGGGACTGATGTGATCTTTTGATTGTGTTGACAATCCATCAGGACATAGTGGCAGCCAAAATGTCTAAGGAGCCCTTAAGAGAGAGGTGGAGACATTTTTTTACCATTTCTTTTTGCATGGAAGGCATTAAGATCGAAGCGGAGAACACACATGGGGCATAAAAGTCTATTTTGATCATCCCCTGCACAGATCTGACTGCAACTGGGGAGTTGGCAATGAAGAGAAATGGAAGCATTATTCCAGTTAAACTGGAGACAGACATGTATATAAACAAGGCATAAATCTGATCTCTTTATCTTGCAAAAGTGAGAGCGAGTAGGAACACAGTGTGAGGTCTCACTCAATGGTTCATGTATGGTTTTGGGTAATGACCACAAAACTCGAGAAAGATTCCACCTGGGTGTAAGAAAGTGGGAGACAGGTCTCGGGGGCTCAAACGATGTAATAAGAACAACAAGGTATGAATCTGAACTGATTTCCATATCATGAGATAACTGAAGTGTTGGAGATGACAACTCGACAGCCCTTGATAGTGGATCAGAACATCATTTTGCCTCAAAATGGAACAGAAGAAAATCAGCAATAGCAGTTACTGAAGGGCAGATAGGAGCAACGTGTTTCCTACTGTACCAATCACAGAAGATTCTCCTGCGGGCATCATAGACCTTGGATGTAGAAGCTCTCCTGGCTTGAATAATGCAACTCGTCTGGATAACTTCTTCTGGTAGAGAGATTGCTTGAGACAAGTCAGAGCAAAAGTGAAGAATGTGTGGGTGCTTGTGGAAGAGAAGTCCCTGGTGTTACATCAGGAGATCCCTCCTGTGAGGTAGAGACCTGGCTTGATCTATCAACAGGGCTAGGAAATTGCTGAACCATGATCACTGGGACCGCAGTAGGATGAAGAGAATGATCTATCAGTGTTAGTACTGACTTTCTGCAGAACTTGTGGTAGCAGTCTGAAAGATGGAAAGGCATATGCAAATAACGATCCCACTGGAAGCTGAATGCATCTACTGTCTATGCTCTTTGATGTGGGTCAGGAGAGATGTAAAAGGGAAGTTTGTTGTTTAGCCTGGTCACAAACAGGTCCACCAGGGTCTTCTCCAGCATGTGAACAGGGACTCTATTACCGAGTGGTGGAGAGACCATTCGGTGAGAAAGGCATCTTGCCTGGAATGTGGAGAATTCCGATTGTGGCGTCCTAAGTCTACACAACTGAAGAGGTTCCAGACCTCCATGCAAAGAGGAGGGCATGTGTGCCTCCTTGATGTCGTAGATACGATACAATGGATGTGTTGTCCAAGATCATGGCATATCAACCCCTTATTCTGCTGATGCACCCTTGTAATGCTAAAAATACTGCTTTCGTTTCTAGGTTGTTGATGTTGAGGGACAATTTGACCATGAACCCTGGAGAACTATGCCCTCTGGCTCTAAATCAGTGCCCCAACCAGAATCTGACACATCTGCAAACAGATAGGAGTGGTGGTGCATGCATGTGGACACCCCCCTCCCCAGGAATCTGTCTTGACTTGTTCACCAGTACAAACAGTGGTGAAATTCCAGTCTCTTTGTGGGATTGGGGTTGACAGAGAATATCTGTGGTTTTCAACTAATTGAGAAGAAGAAATTGTAGAGGGCATATATGGAGACTTCTTTAAGGAACCAAGTTGGCAGTGGCATTCAAGATTCCCAACTGGGATAGATAAAGGCCAGCAGATAATTGTTTTGCCTGTAATGTCTCTGGGAGGGTCAGGATTCAGTCTACCCTATCCCAGACTAAGTTCTGGTTCATGAGGAAGATCATCCCCAACATAAACAAAGTCCTGTGATGGAATAAATTCCGACTTCTCAAGGTTGAGTAAAAGACCCAACTGAGTTGTCGCAAACAAGAATGGAATAGATCCTGGTGAAGGGACTGGACCTGGACATTGTGGATCAGCCAGTTATTGAAATACTGGAGAATCAGTGTTACCAGTAATCCAAGGTAGACTGTTACCACTCACACAATTTAGACAAAGACTCTGGGTGCATACAAGATTCGGAACAGTAGAACCCTCAACTGAAAAACTTTATGGTCCATGCAAAGCCACACATATTTGCGGTGTGGAGGAAATGTAGAAATAGGCATTCTGAGGGTTGATGGAGATGGCCAACTGAATGGGCAAAGAGCATTCTGGATTGAGGAGGTTGTGTCCATCTTGAAGGTTTCCTCCATAAGACTGGGGAAAGAAAATGGGGGTCCTTGATAGTGAGGGCTGTTCTCAAAACTGGAGTCAATAACTCTCATTCATGATGGACTGGGCCCACCCATCATACATAATGCTTAAGCATGCACCTGAAGGGTTGAATTGCTAGGGCCGTGCCCCCCCCCCTCCTCCAGTGAGAAAGGAAGGATGGTTAGCGAATGTCCTCTTTTGGGGTCTTTGATGACCTGGGAGGTGGTCTAGCTTTAGTATGTGGATTGGACTGGGACTGCACCAGCTTGATAAATTTTGCAGATGGTCTCTGGGGGCATTTTGCCTGAACACCTTTCCTGGCTGATTGTGATGGGCCAGGAGTAGATGTGAAGGATTGATGTTGATGATTCAGCAAGTCTCAAGAAGCCACTGATGGTATGAGGCTCCCAAAGATGGTCTTAGCTTCTAGCAGAGCAGCCATTAGAAAGTCTTTACTGTGGTCACTCAAGACCTTTGATGAGTCCAATGCAGCACCACAGTGGATGTGCAGAAATTCCATTGATCAGTGTCATGGCAACAGTAAGTGCATGCCAGGATGTCTTCGACAGTTTCCAGCACACATTGTAAGGCAGCTGGATTCAATGAGGCCTCTCAGTGTAGTAAAGGAAGTAGCGGAGAATAGGTCAGCATGTAACACTACAGTTACGAGTAACCATGTTTTCTGCTCCATGGCATACCCAGGCTCCCATAGATGTACCCACTTTGGCTTCATCAGTGTCTCATTGGTGAGGTCAAAACTCATTCTTTTCAAATTATGACTTTAATTCATGATACAAACTTTTACTTCTGCACACAAAAAATTCAAATCTACCTCTGCAATAAAATCCAACACACTCTGACTGACACAGGACAGGATCCTTGTAAAAAACCAGTGATTGCCTTGAGATGAAAGATGAACTCCATCATCACTGATATAACGTCACCAAAAGCCTCTTAGGTTACAAAAGGTGACAGACTCTGAGTTAGTGAAAACTCTTCCAAGTTCCCGATTTATGTATCTGGCTTGCCAGGCATACTGGAATACTCCTACTCCAAGAGGACGGAAATGAGGCAACATCAAGCCGACACAAATAAAACTAGATTCTTCATGTAATAGTACATCACACAGCTGAATAGTTTTATTAACAATCTGATAAGGAGAAAGTGTTCCAATATCATTCTCCCCTATCTTAAGAAAAACCACATCAGGGAGAGGATCAAGATTTTGTAAATTTCTAATAATGTCACCACACCAGCACCAGATCTACCATCGCAGGTCACTATCCAATCACCTGGTTGATCACAAATCTGAGGCAAAAAAGTTAACCTCCGCAAACGAACAACTAATCTACATCCGAGAACTGACACTGAATATACAGCACCTACCTGCACCTAAACCCTAATCTAACAATGTTTTCCATCACGTCCACGTGATGGAGAATTTCAATCCGCTTACAACACCAAGGTGATTTCAATCCCTTTTCAAGCACTAAGGTATTTCCAAGTAAAACTTAAAGTACAAAACAATGTTTTCCATCACATCCACATGATGGAATATTTCAATCCAATTTTTGTGCTAAGGTGCAACAATTTCATAAACATAATTGAATAACAATATGCTACAGCATATAGTACAACTATTAACATAAATAACAAAATGAAAACATGCACTCACGAGACAAAAACACAAAGTATATAGACATCTTACTATGTTCAACACTAAACACTTTTGGTTTAATCATATTATTCAAAATTTTCCTCACAGATAGGTTTAGAGCTTGGAGTTGTCCCAGCTGGCAAAATTCGTGAAATTTGCATGTTTCAGAGCCCGTAACTTCAGTTTGGTACAACACAGAAAAGTCAATGGCTTGATGAAAAGAAAAATATCTCAGGAGTAAAAAAGCCATAGAGTATGGTCGTGTGCCTTTAAAGACGGAAATAGCAGAAGGAAATTGAGGGACATTGGTGGAGCCAAATATTTAGAAGTTACGTACCTTGTCACTGATACAGTAGACCACTCTGGTGGCCAAGTGGTTAGAACGTCTGCCTCAGATGCAGGAGGTCGTGGGTTCGATCCCCGGCCGAGTCATATCAAAGACTTACAAAAATGGTACTATTAGCCGCCTCGCTTGGCGCTCAGCATTAAGAAGTTAGTGTTAGGGCAGGATGGCCTGGTGTCAGGATAACATGTGACTGGGTGGGACATCATGCTACAGGTCTGCGGCATGATGCCCCAGTGCTAGACATACCTATAAACTGTCACACTGCAGACATCGTAGTGATATGCCTGAAAAATTGCTAAAGCTACATAAAAATCCAAATGACACACACTCTTATATAGTATGATAGAGAAGGTCCTGCGTCAGAATGGGTCAAGGGGGTAATCTCTAAGGTATATTTGTCACTCTGTATGATCGTTTTCCTTCAGATTATGTTGTGTTGTTTTTTTTTTTCAAAATCAAACTCGCGTCGAGCATCTGTGGTCTTAACCAACTATATGTGTTTGGATGAAACTTAGAGGTGTCAACGAGATAGATAGTACAATTTAAGACAACTAACAACACGAAGCCGTTGTGGAAGCTAATTTCGAACCGCATGAATTTGGATCCTTATGTTGTTTGGTTGTAGGAGGGTGTTATTTGTAGTTTACCCCATTTTACCAATTGAATCAGATGCCTCTGTTTTCGACGGAGAGAACGAGAAATAAATGACGAGCAGAGATTAAGTCATTACAATGGCTGTCTCGCCTAGGATGCTCTTTTCCACAACACAATTAAATCTAAAATTTCAATTGGTTTCTTATTAATACGCCTTAAATCGGGCTTACCTGAAAGAATTACTGAGAAGGCAACAATCATAAACGTCTTCATTTTCTTTCTCGTGTTACGAAGTTCTAGGTTTGAACTGTCTTGCTACCAACAGGCCTATGAGGCGTGCTCTACTGACAGATTACGTAGTAAGTGAGTCGGCAATTCAGCAAAAGGGCCGCACTGTTTTCAGAAAACGAAGTTGTACTAGCTTGAACGGTGTACAGTACACTTAGCTTCTCACGGGGCAATGAAGTGGTCCGCACAATACAAATTGCAGGTACAAATCCGAGGGAGGCTGGCCGGATGATAGTCTGATTATTTGTTTTGTTTTATTACGTTTGATTATGATCTAATTATCATTATCAAATGTGTCCTCAAGGGAGTACTTCCTTATAAATCTTACAAAAATTTATTTAGCATCTGTTTCTTTTTTAATGTTGGATTTTAAAATAATTAAGGTTGCGCTGATCGAAAAGAGACCTCGTTCGCGTAAAACTCCCAGATAGTAATTAGTGATATTCCGCACCTGTAGTTCGTGGCTATTTTACATTGTCTCGAGCAGATACAAAAATCTATTCATGCAGTACTGTTCAAACAGTAATCATTTAATCAAACTTTAACTATATATCGGAGTCGACAATCTCAAACATAGGTATTTCTTTTACTTTTGCATATGTATTCTTTTATATTATTTGACAATTAAATATTTTATTAACATTCATAATCATATATTCGTGATGTAACTTTTGTCTGAACACGCGCTTTTCGAAATTTGCGATTACCACACCTCACATTATATAACTGTTTACTTGCTTCGTGTCTTGGTAGACCTGCATCGTGTCCTTTGATTTGGCTTCTTGGCTACCTTTGGGTCCTTATGGACAGTATATTTCCCATCCAAGATGTCAGTCCTGAATCACTTGTAGTACTTGCACTTAGGAATTTGCTGAAGAGTTGTTGTTTCTCTTCTTCTGTCTTCGATGTCCATGAAATTTTGGTAATCTTAAATTTCGAAAATCGCGTGTTTAGACAAAAGTTACCGGTCCCGTATAATACCCTTCTTAGGTCCACCATCTCCACTTTAACTAATTCGAATAGCTTTTCAACCAGTTCGTCGGTTTTTCTGGGCTCCCAGTTAAGTTTCACTTTTAATCTGTGGTTCATGCTTTCGGTGTTGTTGTTTGTCCAAAGTTGGTATTCGTCACTGGAAATAACGTAGTTCGCCAATTTGTCCTCAACATGCCGGACGTAATACTGCAGGAAGTCACTATGTCGTTGTTCTTCAAGGTTGTTTTTAAGTTTGATGTTTCGCTCCTCAAAGGTCGCAGAGTCGTTTGCAGTTGCAACGCCGTTTGCTCCGAAAATCATGTCAACGATTTCCTTTCTATCAATGGTACTCTTTGGGATCTTGTCAGTCATTTGTCGAAGTATATTGTCTTTTAGGTGTTTTGAGCAGTTTTCTTGAGCAGCCCGGAAATGCCATGTCTATGGCATTGATCATTGCCCGTTCGTCGTCAGTTCCCAGGACTATTTCAATGTTTTTAATTTCCATGCCAAGCACCCCTCTCAAATGCGAAAAAAATCTGAAATAATTCTGTTGGCGGCCATCCCAATGAAGCATGAGTGGCCCCAGAAGTACTGGCGCGTCTCCAGTTCCCTTGCGCAGTACCTTGTTCGATTTGTATACCGTGGTTGTGACAAAACACTTTCCCAGTGAAAATGTTCTATCGACACCCACAACACCTTCTTTCGATGATAAAAACGACTTCAAGTCCAGTATTTGTTCATTAATGTAGCATATTAATGAGGGTAAGGGATTGTCTCTGGAATGAATAATCTCAGCTACATACGGATGCTTATCACTTAACATACGTATAACATTCAAAAGTTCGTCGGCAACGTTCTTCGAACCTACTCCACCTCTTTCTTCAGCCTTCACGCGAGCCTTAGCATTCTGACAATGTCGGATATCGCGTGGATAATTTAATGATTCATTCTTTGCGGGGTCCGTCAGTGTTCCATACACATCAATGCTTTTTTTTTTATGATGAACCTCTTTTCGAATCTTTTGAAGAGTTTGTGGATTGGTTCGTTCGTATGTTTCCGTGCATAGTTTTGCATTTCCGTGTGGCACTTCGGATGTAGCATACTGTCCAGTATACCCGACAATGGCAACATCTCTGTTGAATGTACCGTCAACGTGTGTAACCCGCTTTCTATAAGATGGTTGGCGTTTTAATGATGTGTAGTACCTGGTAAATATGATTATATCAGTCTTCTTTGGTTGTGGAACGACCTGTTTCACAGCTTTTGAACCCTTTTCGTGAGTCTCAGAGTATACTACTACATCGTCTTTCACTATAACCTGCACGATTTTTTTTCGGTCCGTCGCCTTTCATCATAAATTTTGTTTTTACACAACGGCCTTTTCTATAATCCCATGCACCGCAATCGTCCTAATAGTGCTTTGGCTGTTTTGCAGATTTCCTTTCTGTGTTTTCTGAATTGTCAAGCACGATATACACATTCTGTTTGACACCTAAAGGAATTTTGTTCACGGTCGGAATTTCACTTACAATAATGTCCATTATTTGCTCTGAACTCAGCGGTCGACCGGCTGGTAACGAATATGTTCCTGCGATATGTTTGTCTCTAGAAGATGACGTGTCGTCACAATCAGCGTAAGTATCATTACTTAAATCACCGATGTTGCTACTGGCCGTGGTGGTAGAAACATTGACAACATTTTCTTCATCGTGAAATATTGAATGATTATTTATGCGCGATTCATCGCACGTCATGCTTGCGTCATTTATCGATTTGGCTGGCGTACTGACCTTCTTTGGTTTGCGTGTCATCAATGGTACAAAATGATTTGGAAGCCATATCCTGCCACTGCAACCTAGTCTAGACCACATTACACAAAGCGCTTCGGACGAATTTTCATTATGCCGTGGCTCATGCGTTCTTGTCGGCAATTTAGCTTGGAAGTCCGCTTCGCCATTCACAAACGGATACACAGCGTTTATTGTACACTGCAACGCATCGGATGCGGATTGAATAGTCCATGCACTAGAGTATCCACCAAGTTTCGCACAGTTCGCAGTTGCTTCGGCAAGCGATGGCGAACATAATGAAAAGTCCTTGGCGTAAGGTTGCGTGCTATAACAGTCACAATTCACGGACATTTCAATGCACGTACGTGCTATAATTTCTGCACTTAACGTTTCACTGCCACAAAGTCCAATAGACAATGCATTAAATAAACAGTTCCCATCACCCGTGGTCATAAACGGTTGGAAAGTATCGGTTTCGTTGCGTGAATTACATTCCAAGAATCCTAGAGCAGTGAAATCTATACGAAGACTTGAAGTGTCCTTAACATGGCTACTTTTTAGAGGTGGTAAAAGACATTTTTCTCGACGGGCAATAACACGGAGATGATCGACACTCAATGAAGCAGCCTACAATCATACATAAATAAATATATAAATATATATAACTGTTATGAAAATATCTCCTTCCAAGTGACATGCTATTAAATGAAATGTTGTAGTCTAAAATGAAATGATTTAACTCAAAAAATGAAATCATGAATTCAGATTCCAAATGATGTGGTATTAAATAAAATGATTTAAAGAACAAAACGGACTGATGAAATCTGCTTCCAAATGACGTAGTAATAAATGAAATTATATTGTCTAAAACGAAATGATTTAACCCAAAAAATGAAAAGATGTATTCAGAGTCCAAATGATCTCGCATTCGTTAAATGGTCTGAAGAACAGAATGGAATGATCAACTCATATTCCAAATGATGTGGTATTAAATGAAATGTATGGAAAGTAAACGGTCTGATCAAAATGTAAATCAGCTAGCGTAAATCCTAACAAACACAGGGGGGCGCTGTTAGCCAGACTGATAATCGGCAGACGCCATTTAAGAGCTAAGGCTAGTGTTTCTTCTCATTTGATATAAACAAGAACTATGTTTTCCAATCAGCATAAAGTGACTATCCACATTAATGAATGTGTGTGTATTTTTTTTTTAATCTGCCTTGTACTGCACGAGTTTTCAATGCTTCAACTCAGCTAGGTCTATCGGCTAAGGAGATTAAATCTTCATGTTATTTGATCAATAGTAATTATCATGTTTAATGACTTAATGTAGCATACACACTAAACCAACAATTTGTTGCCCGACACGTTTTGTATGTCTCATGTTACCGGCCATACGTACATAGGTGTGACGTTCTGTCGTATTGGGGTGGGGTTCTCTCGATATAATTTAATTAAATTAAATTGAAAGTTCCACCCTGGCTCGTTAGGTTAGAAAGTTAAATTAGTGATGATGTAGATTTACAGCTCTGAGCCCCCAGTCAGCAATGCCGACGGTTAAATTATAGAGAACACGAAGATGAAATTCAATCAATAACAATTTAATAAATGTGATAATTTAAAAACGATAACTTCCAATCACTCGTCTTTCCCTCGACCAAGTGACAGCCTAATTCATCCCGTGATTTGCAGTGTGAGTTCGATTTTCCCCCTGTCCTTGCATCTACTCATCTATTTCCGCTGATTCTTCCTTCTTTCCGTTCCTCTAACTCCTTCTTTGTCTCTGTTTCCTCTCTACTATCTCCTCCCGCTTCGCTCCAGACTTCAACTTCTCCTTTCTTCTCCTTTCCCTCTCTATTATCTCCTCCTCCAATTCCGCTCCTAGACTTCAACTTGTCCTGAGTTCTCTCCTTTCTTCTCTTTTCCTCCGTCTCTCTATCTGAGACTACGGGACCAAACTGAAACTGGTCTGTCCCTCAAAGCTTCCTGTGAAAAACCACAAGGCGTTAACAAATGTTTTATCGAATCTCACCTCACACTATAACGACAATTAACCATCAGATAGCTGTCACTGTTTCGGCCACGCATGCATACACATCGAAATTCCCACACACTTCTTGCAGGGTAAACAATGGCGTAATAACACAGTATCAGCGAATTGTTATACAGACATCAATACATTGCGTCACGTCAGTATATACACATATATATTTAATCTCATCGTACTACAATCTGACAAAATCAGACGCATGTCTGTACATTACAAATATTCAACAATGGCAAAATCTATAATCATATGAACATATGTGTTAGTCTACTATAAAATACCCACATAGTAAATTACAATATTAACTCTTACGACGGCTGGCAAGCTATATAATTCTTTACAAATATCAACTCATTTCTTCAAAATATGCAAACATATTAACAAAACAAAGTAATTCTTCGTACTACGATTCTAGTACTAATAAAGTATACATACGACCTACAATTAAAATGCAGTCGCATTCCACAAAGACCGAACAAATATCTACTGACCGTTTGAAGCTTTCTGTACTTAGACCTTCCCGCTCTAAGATTTTCCCGCCAATAACGAATGGCTATTCGGAGTTACGCTAACCTCTTCTCTGGGTAATTTCTCTCAGCGAACTAACTTTTGCCGGAAAACGCAGGGATATCATTCTACCCAAATCAAGGTCTCCCCCTATCTCGATTCTGATTGGGTGGCGCTGTGCCCCTGTCCAATCGTCTTAGCGGCCAGTTCAACCTGTCTGTCTGTTTGTAGGGAAAAGAAGTTAGGACACTCCCACTTCTTCATGCAATTTCTTTTGATCTTGGAAACATTTCGACACCTAGGTGATAACTGGCTATCGGGCGCCTCGCAACTCCGATGTCCGGTTTTTCGATTCTAGCCACAACAGTCTTACGTAACGGATTAGTGCTAGCCTTCGGCAATGTTCGACATCAAACAATGACCCGTCAGAATTACCTTGATTATACATGTTTCAAACTGGGCTACTCTGGGTCGAGGTAAACATGACACCAGGCATTATTCGTCCCAGTTCTATATGTAAGATTTCTTCGTTTTTCCTCCATTTAATTTAGTTTGCCTTGACATATTACTGGGTTTTTTCTTTTAGTTTTCGTCTGGGAGATTGAATATAATTTTATTAAAAATCATGATTCGCGACTTTTAGTGCATTTGAAACACCACACGCTAATTTCTAAACGTAGTGAAATGGGGGGGGGGGGGAGCCTAGTCACATATTTTGAAAGAATTATACGCGAACAATAAGCATATGTCTCCTTTGGAGTGTTTTATGGCGAAAAAGAAACACGGATCATGCTTGAATAAACCCAACATTTAGCAAATGATGTATGAAAATAACAAGGAAAGGCGATGGATTCTATCAGAATTTAAAATAAAAGTAGCATCAACGATTTGTAAGTGATACCATGTAGCCTTAGGGTGAAAACGCTGTCCCTCTCCCTTCCCCCCCCCTTCTCTCTCTCTCTCTCTCTCTGACATAGAACGTCCAAGCTTGGGCATTCTGCTTTCTGCTGACTGATGGACCCTTGCTAGATTTTACATGACCTTGTATCCATCGATTTAAGTAGCAACTATTTCGGAATACATAAGGATGATAATGTCCTACTTTAGTTCAAATTTTGAATCATACTACATTATTTGATTATTGTAATTTTGACGGCAACTGATTGCCCATAGTTATGGTCATATTTTAAAAATGTCATTGAACGTTTGTTTAACATTTAACATACAAAATTAGGACAGAAAACCTATCGGGAAATTATTTATCTCAGATGAAGCAGTCGTGGGAAGAACAGCATTACAATGAACAAGATAGTATTGTATATGAATAATGACAATTGCTATTAGGTTCACAAAGTACATGTATTACCATACGGAGAAATAAATACTCTAACAACGATACATACAACTGTACAACCTAAAGTCTCATTTAAAAAAAAAAAAGTTTTTTTAGAACTTCGTCCGTTGTTCATTTAATCTCATCTGGAAAACATGATTTTTCTTCATATACCCGTACATAAAGCAGATATAGCACAAACCATACAATTATCACTTACCTCGTTCAGCCGGAAGAGAGCGTTCATGTAGTTATATATTCGTCACCATCATTGTTCATAATGCAAACTCGGCACATAAATTTATAATTCCCGGAAAGAACATTTGATTCACTAAGTGTGATGCCTTCACACAATGCATGTACCCAACTTTTGCAATAACCACAATGAACCGAATCAATGGCACAATTCTGTTTGCAAACAGCGCACGGGTACTGATAGAGTTTAACACGCTTACGAGCACGGGCAGAAGGCATTCTGACAAATATACACTTTTTTACCCAATAAAGAATATTATATGTCGAGAATGTTTAACACTTTAACACAGTTGAAACACTAGTACACAACAACATCTATGTTTAAACAATACAACACAATATTTTAAATGAACCTCTAGACAACTTATTGTATCCTACACTTAGCATTAATCATTTGAAGCTTAATACCGTAATTGAATAATGACAAAATCCTTTTGATGAATATTTTTATTCTTGGCCATTTTATAATAATCCACAAACTTAAAATGTCAGATGTTTAATCAGTCTGCTAATTGATGCAAACAATACATACCTTTAATATTGCCCGAAACCACGGAAGGCGCGACATTTCAGTAACAGTACCTATGTTTGAGATTGCCGACGCCGGTATATAATTGAAGGTTGATAAAATAATTACTGTTTGAACAATACTGCACGAACAGATTTGTATAATAAAATAGCCAGGAACCGCGTTTGATTTTGCCGACAGCGGCAGAGTAATTTGTTACTGTTTGTAGTATAATCACTTCTTCTCATCGTATACCGCAAACATTAATAGCAACATAAAAGATTTGTATTACCGCTTAAGACACTGTAATGATTATGCTGAAACAAATTATGATACTAACATGTTAAATGACGTACTGTATTTGTACTATCAATCTTGTCATGATCGATCTTTTTCGATGAAAGTACATCATGAATTTATGATTATGAATGTTAATAGAATATTTAATATCACTTTCATAATATTATTACGTGTCTCTCAATATGATAATTATTATATATAATTTTTAAATCTGGTTTTATCATAGTTAGATTGCCTTTGTCATGCGCTATCTGTGTTATAAGACTTCGTCATACTCTCTCTGCCTTTGTTCTACTAAATGTACGTATGTACCAATTTTACTTTCAAACACCATTAAATCACGCTTTTTGAAAATTTAAATATCAAAGCAAAGTTAATATAGTATAATGTATACAAATATGTAGAAATAAAACAAAAATTTGTCTGCCTTTGTCTGCCTTTGCCTGACTTTGCGGTGTTTAGTAGGACCGTGCAAAAATAGAACTTCACTACGCGTGTTATGGTCAGTAAGGAATGTTATCATTTCGCATTAATTTTTGTGATAATAAAAGACAATGACTGAGGTTGCGGAGAGATGATGTTTTTAATAGACGGAAATTTATTTCCCAGAAGAAAAAAGTTTTTTTTTATTTTTATACGCAGTTTTATAAAAAAAAAAATAAAATAAAGCAAAGCATTGTTTTGTGTCACGAAATGGTGGTATCATCTCAATTAATTACTGAACAAACGTTTACGTTATAACGTCCCGCTCTTCCTTCTGTCAATTTGTTCGATGGTATAGATGTATATTTAACACTTTGATGATATCGGCAAAGATATAGATGTCTGTATTAATTTGAATATATGTAACAACGGCCGCCCATATTGATAAAATAGATAGAAAAGATCATTTCAAATTATTGATAGAAAAATCTTCGTATAGAAAACATGAAAGAAAATACAACCTTCCTTTATATGGGGTAAGATAGAGAATAATCCTGGTGAAAACATCTTCCGAATGGTCTATAGTCGATAAGACCATTCTCACAATGTATTCATGTATTCATATGACCCTGGGTCATCGAATCCAAAACAAGGCTAAGCTAGGCACCGGCTTCATTTTACCTCGCAACCACGGCTGCTACAATTGATACTGGCAAAAGCAAAAATCGCGACGTATATTGTTATGTTCCGTTGTGCAATGGTAATGCTAGAATGCACATAGATTTAAGCGTCCACCATATTCCATCAGTGAAGAAGATGGAGCTTCGTAGAAAATGGATTGTTGCAATACGTCATGATGAGAGGCCAAATTTTAAGGTAAGAAACTGGATGATCTTTGGTGTGTTCGTATTTTCCTGCAATTGAATGATGTAATAAAGAGAAATCCAAACGCAAAATAGGTTATGTCGATGAAGCAAATGAGTGTATCTATGTGTTTTATAATGGTAGGTTTCTAAAAATGTTACTCCTAGTTCCTATCCACAAACGGAGTCATCGAAAACTGGGCGTATGTCCACGCAGCGCATTTAAAACACATATTATGAATTGATGTGTGAGTAGTAATTACAGAAATAGTGAAACTTCATTATCTCGTTTTAAAAAATAAATAGAAACAGTAGAATGAAAACGAACACGATAGAGAGGAGATAGCACCAGTACAATGAAAATGATGAGAGGACAAGTTGAATGAAATTACGAGAGAGAGAGAGAGAGAGTGGATACAAATGAATGAAAATGTTGATAAAACATTGATGTGTGTAAATATAAGGGAAAATGCACACGTAAATCACAGGCAATTGAATTGAAATTATATTATTGTAGTAAGTTAATGTCAGAGAATTCCCCCAAAAGGGAAGCACACACACAAACATACATATATATATATATATATATATATATATATATATATATATATATATATATATATATATATATATATATATATCCTCCTTTTTCTTGCATATTCTGGCAGTTTGTTTACAGTGATATAATTTCAATGGCCTCTGCTAAAATAATTTTTTTTTTACAACTAATTTTTGCAATCCAGCTCCCCATGTATTTATATTCAGTTTAATTTTTCTTTTGTTAGATTTTCACAAATACAGTTGTCTGTTCTAGACACTTAAGCAACATGACTGTAGATGACACCCAACAGGTGTTGCTTAAAATCTGATGCTATTCCACCAATCTTTATTTGGACAACTCGATCTACTTAGCTTAGCCTCGATTTCGCGATATAGTAATATTCATGAGGCTCTTATTAAGAATGGTCTATACATCTCCGTTTGTTTGTAAATCCCACCTACCCGACCGATTTCAATAACGAACACTTTTAATGTGATAAAAGTGCAGAAAACTAAGTCAGTTGAATCAATTATTTCTAATTTATAACCTGAATGTAACCAAAAGGCACTAATACTGGCATTCCCCGCACATTTTATGCTTAACGGACTTTCCATACTAACACGGCGCCATATTGCGTACACAATGGGCTTCTTTATTTCCATCAGACAACATTATGATGTAGTTCATCCTATTTGGTAACTGCCGGATAATTCCATAAATTACCATAACGTGGAGAGTTTAGAATTATATCCCTTTGCACACATGAACATAGTAATTAAACAGCTTGTTAAATCTAAGTGAAAGGAAAATTGTATTGTCATTCTTTTCCTTTGCTTGATTTCGACATTGTGAATATCGGAAGCAGTCGTAAACACACCCCTTTGTTGAAAGTGGACTTGTCCAGGAACTGGAAATGGATCTCGAGCATGTCTGTCTATTGTATTGAAAACTTCCTTTAAGCTCTACTCAGTCAGGTTAGAAATTATAAATCAGTGAATGAATTGACTAAGTTACTTGCACTTTTTATCACATTAAAGGTTTGCTTTATTGAAATTGGTGGGGGATGGGGGTGGTACAAACAAACGGGTTGGTATAGTCAGACTATTACTCCTGACTAAAGATCCCGATCCATCTCCCCTTGTATTTATATTCAGTTGTTGGGAATATGGGGAATTGCCTTGTGTTGAAAACTTGCAAGGTTTGAAGAAGTGAATTGTGACAGACCCGCCATTTGCGCTGAAAATAGACAGAGGGAGACTGGCTAAGGAAGCGTATGTCATTCGAAACAAATGAGAACGTTCAAACAAGAATAAGGGGGGGGGGGGAATCTAGATCTGTGGTTAGAAATAAGGAAGTATGCCAGTGATACTTGGGCGAAAAGAGTTGTTTCGAATTTGACTAGTTAAACTGAAGCACAGTTAGATTTATTTGACAGTATTATACAGCAAAGAATTTACAGTCAACCCCTTGGACATATTTCTTTTATCAGTAAATATATATTTTAGCAAATTAAAGCAATGCTACTTTCAGAATTTGATAAATTCCTTTAGAATATTCTCAGAACAATTTTAAAATATATTCTGTGAATATTTTCAAATAAATTTCTGAAAATAGAAGTTGAGAGTTAAACTGTAATTCGGTTTAAATATAGATTCGATGTGTAGACTACGAATATCATGTATAGATTCGATGTGTACACTACGAATATCATTTATTGTATAGATTCGATGTGAATATCATGTATAGATTCAATGTGAATATCATGTATTGTATAGATTCGATGTGAATATCATGTATTGTATAGATTCGATGTGAATATCATGTATTGTATAGATTCGATGTGAATATCATGTATAGATTCAATGTGAATATCATGTATTGTATAGATTCGATGTGAATATCATGTATTGTATAGATTCGATGTGAATATCATTTATTGTATAGATTCGATGTGAATATCATGTATTGTGTAGATTCGATGTGAATATCATTTATTGTATAGATTCAATGTGAATATCATGTATTGTATAGATTCGATGTGAATATCATGTATTGTGTAGATTCGATGTGAATATCATTTATTGTATAGATTCGATGTGAATATCATGTATTGTGTAGATTCGATGTGAATATCATTTATTGTATAGATTCGATGTGAATATCATTTATTGTATAGATTCGATGTGAATATCATTTATTGTGTAGATTCGATGTGAATATCATTTATTGTGTAGATTCGATGTGAATATCATTTATTGTATAGATTCGATGTGAATATCATTTATTGTGTAGATTCGATGTGAATATCATTTATTGTATAGATTCGATGTGAACATCATTTATTGTATAGATTCGATGTGAACATCATTTATTGTATAGATTCGATGTGAACATCATTTATTGTATAGATTCGATGTGAACATCATTTATTGTATAGATTTGATGTGAACATCATTTATTGTATAGATTCGATGTGAACATCATTTATTGTATAGATTCGATGTGAACATCATTTATTGTATAGATTCGATGTGAACATCATTTATTGTATAGATTCGATGTGAACATCATTTATTGTATAGATTCGATGTGAATATCATGTATTGTATAGATTCGATGTGAATATCATTTATTGTATAGATTCGATGTGAACATCATTTATTATATAGATTCGATGTGAATATCATTTATTGTATAGATTCGATGTGAACATCATTTATTGTATAGATTTGATGTGAACATCATTTATTGTATAGATTCGATGTGAATATCATTTTTGGTATAGATTCGATGCGTAGACTATGAATATCATGGAGGAAGGCATAGGCATTCACCAGGTGAACATGTTTTTGGGGTACTTTTTTCTTTCTTTTTTGTATGGTCAAGCTCGTGCCACGCACTTTTGGTTTCTTTCCTTGTGAATGCCTTTTTATATTCTTTTGAACCATTTTGTGTTTTGAAAGCCTAACTTTTTGTTTAAAATCAATACTTTTTATGATTTTGTTCATTTACATCTTAGTTCGGAAAGAACAGCAACAGTCAGATGTATATGACCTCCGTTTTTAACAGTTACTGTAGAACTGGTGATGAAAAAAATAGCTTCAAATGGAATATAACGTTTTGTAGTTTTACAGTATTAGAAAAACTGGTTTCTTTTTGATATATAAATTTTTTACTGAATATGAAACTCTATTTAACATCAAATTGAGGTCCAAGTCTTTTCCTTTTCCTTTTTGTCATCACATAATGCTCCTGTATATTGTTTTCATCTTTTACTATCTTTCTTTGTTGCGAATGCATTTATGCATTCATGGTATGTGATCTTAATAATAATAAAAAAATCTACTTTCTTTGTTGAGAACAGTATGAATGTATAATTGTTAAATGTGAATGTTATGAACAATTATGATAGTACACTGTCTACAAGTATTAATTTCATATAAACTAATGTCACCAATATGTGGAAGATTCTTCTTGTCATCCCAGGTCATGTAACAACTGTACACCTTATAGTGAGGCCAAAGGATAACTACGTATCTTTTCAGACGATTGTCAATGCTGACATTTTTTGGGAGTGAATTAAACACATATTTCCAAAGTAGAAATCATCCTATACATGTAATTGATTCTGAGGTAAATAATGAGGATGTATCAATTTGCGATGAATGTGATAGGTATTTCCATTTTCTTCGTGAGTGCCCACTGCAGTATCCACTTTGAAAGGAATGACTCTCAGTAACAGTACAGCAGTGTGTCCCACTACGTTATGCTGCACCACATAAAAGCTGCTGGAGATACTAATGTCGTCGGAAACCTGGTTTTGGCTCACCGGCCCCTAATATAAGTAAACTAAGAAAAAGTTGCCAACGCGTAAATAATGCGTTATTTGCTTGTATCAGAGCCTATTGCTTCGTGATCGTGACAATCAGAGGGTCTGATCTTTTATTTTTATTATTATTATTATTATTATTTATGCTCACATTCCGTGCTTGTCTACACGTGTTTTGACTTCATTTTAAGTGGGCCGAAGTATTGTAACTGAATTATGTGCGTGAAAATGCCTTTGTATTATAAATGTATATATGTTTCTTTTCCGCGTACAGCGTTACCTGGAAATGTATAGTTTTAATCTTGGCATTTCAAATACTAAAGTAGGTTCACTCAATGATGCATGCACAAAGCACCGGCAGTATAGATTGTGTGGGAGGATCGGCCGTTTATCACGAATTCTCATGTTGCGTCAGATTGTTATTATTGAAAGTTGCATTTCATATCTCG